>OV656867.1:73068131-73692902 GCA_927399465.1 Sarcophaga caerulescens
TTGGAACGTGCGGTGTGAAAAAATGGAACGTGCGGTGTGAAAATTTGGAACGTGCGGTGTGAAAAAATGGAACGTGCGGTGTGAAAAAATGGAACGTGCGGTGTGAAAAATTGGAACGTGCAGTGTGAAAAATTGGAACGTGCGGTGTGAAAAAATGGAACGTGCGGTGTGAAAATTTGGAACGTGCGGTGTGAAAAAATGGAACGTGCGGTGTGAAAAAATGGAACGTGCGGTGTGAAAAATTGGAACGTGCGGTGTGAAAAAATGGAACGTGCAGTGTGAAAATTTGGAACGTGCGGTGTGAAAAAATGGAACGTACAGGTGTGAAAAAATGGAACGTGCGGTGTGAAAATTTGGAACGTGCGGTGTGAAAATTTGGAACGTGCGGTGTGAAAAAATGGAACGTGCGGTGTGAAAATTTGGAACGTGCGGTGTGAAAAAATGGAACGTGCGGTGTGAAAAAATGGAACGTGCGGTGTGAAAAATTGGAACGTGCGGTGTGAAAAAATGGAACGTGCGGTGTGAAAAAATGGAACGTGCAGTGTGAAAAAATGGAACGTGCGGTGTGAAAAAATGGAACGTGCGGTGTGAAAAAATGGAACGTGCGGTGTGAAAAATTGGAACGTGCGGTGTGAAAAAATGGAACGTGCGGTGTGAAAAAATGGAACGTGCAGTGTGAAAATTTGGAACATGCGGTGTGAAAAAATGGAACGTGCGGTGTGAAAAAATGGAACGTGCGGTGTGAAAAATTGGTACGTGCGGTGTGAAAAAATGGAACGTGCAGTGTGAAAAATTGGAACGTGCGGTGTGAAAAAATGGAACGTGCGGTGTGAAAAAATGGAACGTGCGGTGTGAAAAAATGGAACGTGCGGTGTGAAAATTTGGAACGTGCGGTGTGAAAAAATGGAACGTGCGGTGTGAAAAAATGGAACGTGCAGTGTGAAAAAATGGAACGTGCAGTGTGAAAAAATGGAACGTGCGGTGTGAAAAAATGGAACGTGCAGTGTGAAAAAATGGAACGTGCGGTGTGAAAAAATGGAACGTGCGGTGTGAAAAAATGGAACGTGCGGTGTGAAAAAATGGAACGTGCGGTGTGAAAAAATGGAACGTGCAGTGTGAAAATTTGGAACGTGCGGTGTGAAAAAATGGAACGTGCGGTGTGAAAAAATGGAACGTGCGGTGTGAAAAATTGGAACGTGCGGTGTGAAAATTTGGAACGTGCGGTGTGAAAAAATGGAACGTGCGGTGTGAAAATTTGGAACGTGCGGTGTGAAAATTTGGAACGTGCGGTGTGAAAAAATGGAACGTGAGGTGTGAAAAAATGGAACGTGCAGTGTGAAAAAATGGAACGTGCAGTGTGAAAAAATGGAACGTGCGGTGTGAAAAATTGGAACGTGCAGTGTGAAACATTGGAACGTGCGGTGTGAAAAAATGGAACGTGCGGTGTGAAAAAATGGAACGTGCAGTGTGAAAATTTGGAACGTGCGGTGTGAAAAAATGGAACCTGTAGTGTGAAAAAATGGAACGTGCGGTGTGAAAAATTGGAACGTGCGGTGTGAAAATTTGGAACGTGCGGTGTGAAAAAATGGAACGTGCGGTGTGAAAAAATGGAACGTGCGGTGTGAAAAAATGGAACGTGCGGTGTGAAAAATTGGAACGTGCGGTGTGAAAAAATGGAACGCTCGGTGTGAAAAAATGGAACGTGCAGTGTGAAAATTTGGAACGTGCGGTGTGAAAAAATGGAACGAGCGGTGTGAAAAAATGGAACGTGCAGTGTGAAAAATTGGAACGTGCGGTGTGAAAAAATGGAACGTGCGGTGTGAAAAAATGGAACGTGCAGTGTGAAAAATTGGAACGTGCAGTGTGAAAAATTGGAACGTGCGGTGTGAAAATTTGGAACGTGCGGTGTGAAAAAATGGAACGTGCGGTGTGAAAATTTGGAACGTGCGGTGTGAAAAAATGGAACGTGCGGTGTGAAAAAATGGAACGTGCGGTGTGAAAAATTGGAACGTGCGGTGTGAAAAAATGGAACGTGCGGTGTGAAAAAATGGAACGTGCGGTGTGAAAATTTGGAACGTGCGGTGTGAATAAATGGAACGTGCGGTGTGAAAAAATGGAACGTGCGGTGTGAAAATTTGGAACGTGCGGTGTGAAAAAATGGAACGTGCAGTGTGAAAAAATGGAACGTGCGGTGTGAAAAAATGGAACGTGCGGTGTGAAAAAATGGAACGTGCGGTGTGAAAAAATGGAACGTGCGGTGTGAAAAAATGGAACGTGCGGTGTGAAAAAATGGAACGTGCGGTGTGAAAAAATGGAACGTGCAGTGTGAAAAAATGGAACGTGCGGTGTGAAAAAATGGAACGTGCGGTGTGAAAAAATGGAACGTGCAGTGTGAAAATTTGGAACGTGCGGTGTGAAAAAATGGAACGTGCAGTGTGAAAAAATGGAACGTGCGGTGTGAAAATTTGGAACGTGCGGTGTGAAAATTTGGAACGTGCGGTGTGAAAAAATGGAACGTGCGGTGTGAAAAAATGGAACGTGCGGTGTGAAAAAATGGAACGTGCGGTGTGAAAATTTGGAACGTGCGGTGTGAAAAAATGGAACGTGCAGTGTGAAAAATTGGAACGTGCGGTGTGAAAAAATGGAACGTGCGGTGTGAAAAAATGGAACGTGCGGTGTGAAAAAATTGAACGTGCGGTGTGAAAATTTGGAACGTGCGGTGTGAAAAAATGGAACGTGCGGTGTGAAAAAATGGAACGTGCGGTGTGAAAAAATGGAACGTGCGGTGTGAAAAAATGGAACGTGCGGTGTGAAAAAATGGAACGTGCGGTGTGAAAAATTGGAACGTGCGGTGTGAAAAAATGGAACGTGCAGTGTGAAAATTTGGAACGTGCGGTGTGAAAAAATGGAACGTGCGGTGTGAAAAAATGGAACGTGCGGTGTGAAAAAATGGAACGTGCGGTGTGAAAAATTGGAACGTGCGGTGTGAAAAAATGGAACGTGCAGTGTGAAAAAATGGAACGTGCGGTGTGAAAAATTGGAACGTGCGGTGTGAAAATTTGGAACGTGCGGTGTGTAAAAATGGAACGTGCGGTGTGAAAATTTGGAACGTGTGGTGTGAAAAAATGGAACGTGCGGTGTGAAAAAATGGAACGTGCGGTGTGAAAAAATGGAACGTGCGGTGTGAAAAATTGGAACGTGCGGTGTGAAAAAATGGAACGTGCAGTGTGAAAATTTGGAACGTGCGGTGTGAAAAAATGGAACGTGCAGTGTGAAAAAATGGAACGTGCGGTGTGAAAAATTGGAACGTGCGGTGTGAAAATTTGGAACGTGCGGTGTGAAAATTTGGAACGTGCGGTGTGAAAAAATGGAACGTGCGGTGTGAAAAAATGGAACGTGCGGTGTGAAAATTTGGAACGTGCGGTGTGAAAAAATGGAACGTGCAGTGTGAAAAAATGGAACGTGCGGTGTGAAAAAATGGAACGTGCGGTGTGAAAATTTGGAACGTGTGGTGTGAAAAAATGGAACGTGTGGTGTGAAAAAATGGAACGTGCGGTGTGAAAAAATGGAACGTGCGGTGTGAAAAATTGGAACGTGCGGTGTGAAAAAATGGAACGTGCAGTGTGAAAATTTGGAACGTGCGGTGTGAAAAAATGGAACGTGCGGTGTGAAAAATTGGAACGTGCGGTGTGAAAATTTGGAACGTGCGGTGTGAAAAAATGGAACGTGCAGTGTGAAAATTTGGAACGTGCGGTGTGTAAAAATGGAACGTGCGGTGTGAAAATTTGGAACGTGTGGTGTGAAAAAATGGAACGTGCGGTGTGAAAAAATGGAACGTGCGGTGTGAAAAAATGGAACGTGCGGTGTGAAAAATTGGAACGTGCGGTGTGAAAAATTGGAACGTGCAGTGTGAAAATTTGGAACGTGCGGTGTGAAAAAATGGAACGTGCGGTGTGAAAAAATGGAACGTGCAGTGTGAAAATTTGGAACGTGCGGTGTGAAAAAATGGAACCTGTAGTGTGAAAAAATGGAACGTGCGGTGTGAAAAATTGGAACGTGCGGTGTGAAAATTTGGAACGTGCGGTGTGAAAAAATGGAACGTGCGGTGTGAAAAAATGGAACGTGCGGTGTGAAAAAATGGAACGTGCGGTGTGAAAAATTGGAACGTGCGGTGTGAAAAAATGGAACGCGCGGTGTGAAAAAATGGAACGTGCAGTGTGAAAATTTGGAACGTGCGGTGTGAAAAAATGGAACGTGCGGTGTGAAAAAATGGAACGTGCAGTGTGAAAAATTGGAACGTGCGGTGTGAAAAAATGGAACGTGCGGTGTGAAAAAATGGAACGTGCAGTGTGAAAAATTGGAACGTGCAGTGTGAAAAATTGGAACGTGCGGTGTGAAAATTTGGAACGTGCGGTGTGAAAAAATGGAACGTGCGGTGTGAAAATTTGGAACGTGCGGTGTGAAAAAATGGAACGTGCGGTGTGAAAAAATGGAACGTGCGGTGTGAAAAATTGGAACGTGCGGTGTGAAAAAATGGAACGTGCGGTGTGAAAAAATGGAACGTGCAGTGTGAAAATTTGGAACGTGCGGTGTGAAAAAATGGAACGTGCGGTGTGAAAAAATGGAACGTGCGGTGTGAAAATTTGGAACGTGCGGTGTGAAAAAATGGAACGTGCAGTGTGAAAAAATGGAACGTGCGGTGTGAAAAAATGGAACGTGCGGTGTGAAAAAATGGAACGTGCGGTGTGAAAAAATGGAACGTGCGGTGTGAAAAAATGGAACGTGCGGTGTGAAAAAATGGAACGTGCGGTGTGAAAAATTGGAACGTGCAGTGTGAAAAAATGGAACGTGCGGTGTGAAAAAATGGAACGTGCGGTGTGAAAAAATGGAACGTGCAGTGTGAAAATTTGGAACGTGCGGTGTGAAAAAATGGAACGTGCAGTGTGAAAAAATGGAACGTGCGGTGTGAAAATTTGGAACGTGCGGTGTGAAAATTTGGAACGTGCGGTGTGAAAAAATGGAACGTGCGGTGTGAAAAAATGGAACGTGCGGTGTGAAAAAATGGAACGTGCGGTGTGAAAATTTGGAACGTGCGGTGTGAAAAAATGGAACGTGCAGTGTGAAAAATTGGAACGTGCGGTGTGAAAAAATGGAACGTGCGGTGTGAAAAAATGGAACGTGCGGTGTGAAAAAATTGAACGTGCGGTGTGAAAATTTGGAACGTGCGGCGTGAAAAAATGGAACGTGCGGTGTGAAAATTTGGAACGTGCGGTGTGAAAAAATGGAACGTGCGGTGTGAAAAAATGGAACGTGCGGTGTGAAAAAATGGAACGTGCGGTGTGAAAAATTGGAACGTGCGGTGTGAAAAAATGGAACGTGCGGTGTGAAAATTTGGAACGTGCGGTGTGAAAAAATGGAACGTGCAGTGTGAAAAATTGGAACGTGCGGTGTGAAAAAATGGAACGTGCGGTGTGAAAAAATGGAACGTGCGGTGTGAAAAAATTGAACGTGCGGTGTGAAAATTTGGAACGTGCGGTGTGAAAAAATGGAACGTGCGGTGTGAAAATTTGGAACGTGCGGTGTGAAAAAATGGAACGTGCGGTGTGAAAAAATGGAACGTGCGGTGTGTAAAAATGGAACGTGCGGTGTGAAAATTTGGAACGTGTGGTGTGAAAAATTGGAACGTGCGGTGTGAAAATTTGGAACGTGCGGTGTGTAAAAATGGAACGTGCGGTGTGAAAATTTGGAACGTGCGGTGTGAAAAAATGGAACGTGCGGTGTGAAAAAATGGAACGTGCGGTGTGAAAAAATGGAACGTGCGGTGTGAAAAATTGGAACGTGCTGTGTGAAAAAATGGAACGTGCAGTTTGAAAATTTGGAACGTGCGGTGTGAAAAAATGGAACGTGCAGTGTGAAAAAATGGAACGTGCGGTGTGAAAAATTGGAACGTGCGGTGTGAAAATTTGGAACGTGCGGTGTGAAAATTTGGAACGTGCGGTGTGAAAAAATGGAACGTGCGGTGTGAAAAAATGGAACGTGCGGTGTGAAAATTTGGAACGTGCGGTGTGAAAAAATGGAACGTGCAGTGTGAAAAAATGGAACGTGCGGTGTGAAAAAATGGAACGTGCGGTGTGAAAATTTGGAACGTGTGGTGTGAAAAAATGGAACGTGTGGTGTGAAAAAATGGAACGTGCGGTGTGAAAAAATGGAACGTGCGGTGTGAAAAATTGGAACGTGCGGTGTGAAAAAATGGAACGTGCAGTGTGAAAATTTGGAACGTGCGGTGTGAAAAAATGGAACGTGCGGTGTGAAAAAATGGAACGTGCGGTGTGAAAATTTGGAACGTGCGGTGTGAAAAAATGGAACGTGCAGTGTGAAAATTTGGAACGTGCGGTGTGTAAAAATGGAACGTGCGGTGTGAAAATTTGGAACGTGCGGTGTGAAAAAATGGAACGTGCGGTGTGAAAAAATGGAACGTGCGGTGTGAAAAAATGGAACGTGCGGTGTGAAAAATTGGAACGTGCGGTGTGAAAAAATGGAACGTGCAGTGTGAAAATTTGGAACGTGCGGTGTGAAAAAATGGAACGTGCGGTGTGAAAAAATGGAACGTGCAGTGTGAAAAAATGGAACGTGCGGTGTGAAAAATTGGAACGTGCAGTGTGAAAAATTGGAACGTGCGGTGTGAAAAAATGGAACGTGCGGTGTGAAAAAATGGAACGTGCAGTGTGAAAATTTGGAACGTGCGGTGTGAAAAAATGGAACGTGCAGTGTGAAAAATTGGAACGTGCGGTGTGAAAATTTGGAACGTGCGGTGTGAAAAAATGGAACGTGCGGTGTGAAAAAATGGAACGTGCGGTGTGAAAAAATGGAACGTGCGGTGTGAAAAATTGGAACGTGCAGTGTGAAAAATTGGAACGTGCGGTGTGAAAAAATGGAACGTGCAGTGTGAAAATTTGGAACGTGCAGTGTGAGAAATTGGAACGTGCTGTGTGAAAATTTGGAACGTGCGGTGTGAAAAAATGGAACGTGCGGTGTGAAAATTTGGAACGTGCGGTGTGAAAATTTGGAACGTGCGGTGTGAAAAAATGGAACGTGCGGTGTGAAAAAATGGAACGTGCGGTGTGAAAAATTGGAACGTGCGGTGTGAAAAAATGGAACGTGCGGTGTGAAAAAATGGAACGTGCAGTGTGAAAAATTGGAACGTGCAGTGTGAAAAATTGGAACGTGCGGTGTGAAAAAATGGAACGTGCGGTGTGAAAAAATGGAACGTGCAGTGTGAAAATTTGGAACGTGCGGTGTGAAAAAATGGAACGTGCAGTGTGAAAAAATGGAACGTGCGGTGTGAAAAATTGGAACGTGCGGTCTGAAAATTTGGAACATGCGGTGTGAAAAAATGGAACGTGCGGTGTGAAAATTTGGAACGCGCGGTGTGAAAAAATGGAACGTGCGGTGTGAAAAAATGGAACGTGCGGTGTGAAAAAATGGAACGTGCGGTGAAAATTTGGAACGTGCGGTGTGAAAAAATGGAACGTGCGGTGTGAAAAAATGGAACGTGCGGTGTGAAAAAATGGAACGTGCGGTGTGAAAATTTGGAACGTGCGGTGTGAAAAAATGGAACGTGCAGTGTGAAAAATTGGAACGTGCGGTGTGAAAAAATTGAACGTGCAGTGTGAAAAAATGGAACGTGCGGTGTGAAAATTTGGAACGTGCGGTGTGAAAAAATGGAACGTGCGGTGTGAAAAAATGGAACGTGCGGTGTGAAAACTTGGAACGTGCGGTGTGAAAAAATGGGACGTGCAGTGTGAAAAATTGGAACGTGCAGTGTGAAAAATTGGAACGTGCGGTGTGAAAATTTGGAACGTGCGGTGTGAAAAAATGGAACGTGCGGTGTGAAAATTTGGAACGTGCGGTGTGAAAAAATGGAACTTGCGGTGTGAAAATTTGGAACGTGCGGTGTGAAAAAATGGAACGTGCGGTGTGAAAAAATGGAACGTGTGGTGTGAAAAATTGGAACGTGCAGTGTGAAAAAATGGAACGTGCGGTGTGAAAAAATGGAACGTGCAGTGTGAAAAAATGGAACGTGCAGTGTGAAAAAATGGAACGTGCGGTGTGAAAAAATGGAACGTGCGGTGTGAAAAAATGGAACGTGCGGTGTGAAAAAATGGAACGTGCGGTGTGAAAAAATGGAACGTGCGGTGTGAAAAAATGGAACGTGCAGTGTGAAAATTTGGAACGTGCGGTGTGAAAAAATGGAACGTGCGGTGTGAAAAAATGGAACGTGCGGTGTGAAAAAATGGAACGTGCGGTGTGAAAAATTGGAACGTGCGGTGTGAAAAAATGGAACGTGCAGTGTGAAAAAATGGAACGTGCGGTGTGAAAAATTGGAACGTGCGGTGTGAAAATTTGGAACGTGCGGTGTGAAAAAATGGAACGTGCGGTGTGAAAATTTGGAACGTGCGGTGTGAAAAAATGGAACGTGCGGTGTGAAAAAATGGAACGTGCGGTGTGAAAAATTGGAACGTGCGGTGTGAGAAAATGGAACGTGCAGTGTGAAAATTTGGAACGTGCGGTGTGAAAAAATGGTACGTGCGGTGTGAAAATTTGGAACGTGCGGTGTGAAAAAATGGAACGTGCGGTGTGAAAATTTGGAACGTGCGGTGTGAAAAAATGGAACGTGCGGTGTGAAAAAATGGAACGTGCGGTGTGAAAAAATGGAACGTGCGGTGTGAAAAATTGGAACGTGCAGTGTGAAAAATTGGAACGTGCGGTGTGAAAAAATGGAACGTGCGGTGTGAAAAAATGGAACGTGCAGTGTGAAAATTTGGAACGTGCGGTGTGAAAAAATGGAACGTGCGGTGTGAAAAAATGGAACGTGCGGTGTGAAAATTTGGAACGTGCGGTGTGAAAAAATGGAACGTGCAGTGTGAAAAAATGGAACGTGCGGTGTGAAAAAATGGAACGTGCGGTGTGAAAATTTGGAACGTGTGGTGTGAAAAAATGGAACGTGCGGTGTGAAAAAATGGAACGTGCGGTGTGAAAAAATGGAACGTGCGGTGTGAAAAAATGGAACGTGCGGTGTGAAAATTTGGAACGTGCAGTGTGAAAATTTGGAACGTGCAGTGTGAAAATTTGGAACGTGCGGTGTGTAAAAATGGAACGTGCGGTGTGAAAATTTGGAACGTGTGGTGTGAAAAAATGGAACGTGCAGTGTGAAAATTTGGAACGTGCGGTGTGTAAAAATGGAACGTGCGGTGTGAAAATTTGGAACGTGTGGTGTGAAAAAATGGAACGTGCGGTGTGAAAAAATGGAACGTGCGGTGTGAAAAAATGGAACGTTAGGTGTGAAAAATTGGAACGTGCGGTGTGAAAAAATGGAACGTGCAGTGTGAAAATTTGGAACGTGCGGTGTGAAAAAATGGAACGTGCGGTGTGAAAAAATGGAACGTGCAGTGTGAAAAAATGGAACGTGCGGTGTGAAAAATTGGAACGTGCAGTGTGAAAAATTGGAACGTGCGGTGTGAAAAAATGGAACGTGCGGTGTGAAAAAATGGAACGTGCAGTGTGAAAATTTGGAACGTGCGGTGTGAAAAAATGGAACGTGCAGTGTGAAAAATTGGAACGTGCGGTGTGAAAATTTGGAACGTGCGGTGTGAAAAAATGGAACGTGCGGTGTGAAAAAATGGAACGTGCGGTGTGAAAAAATGGAACGTGCGGTGTGAAAAATTGGAACGTGCAGTGTGAAAAATTGGAACGTGCGGTGTGAAAAAATGGAACGTGCAGTGTGAAAATTTGGAACGTGCAGTGTGAGAAATTGGAACGTGCGGTGTGAAAATTTGGAACGTGCGGTGTGAAAAAATGGAACGTGCGGTGTGAAAATTTGGAACGTGCGGTGTGAAAATTTGGAACGTGCGGTGTGAAAAAATGGAACGTGCGGTGTGAAAAAATGGAACGTGCGGTGTGAAAAATTGGAACGTGCGGTGTGAAAAAATGGAACGTGCGGTGTGAAAAAATGGAACGTGCAGTGTGAAAAATTGGAACGTGCAGTGTGAAAAATTGGAACGTGCGGTGTGAAAAAATGGAACGTGCGGTGTGAAAAAATGGAACGTGCGGTGTGAAAATTTGGAACGTGCGGTGTGAAAAAATGGAACGTGCAGTGTGAAAAAATGGAACGTGCGGTGTGAAAAATTGGAACGTGCGGTCTGAAAATTTGGAACGTGCGGTGTGAAAAAATGGAACGTGCGGTGTGAAAATTTGGAACGCGCGGTGTGAAAAAATGGAACGTGCGGTGTGAAAGAATGGAACGTGCGGTGTGAAAAAATGGAACGTGCGGTGTGAAAATTTGGAACGTGCGGTGTGAAAAAATGGAACGTTCGGTGTGAAAAAATGGAACGTGCGGTGTGAAAAAATGGAACGTGCGGTGTGAAAATTTGGAACGTGCGGTGTGAAAAAATGGAACGTGCAGTGTGAAAAATTGGAACGTGCGGTGTGAAAAAATTGAACGTGCAGTGTGAAAAAATGGAACGTGCGGTGTGAAAATTTGGAACGTGCGGTGTGAAAAAATGGAACGTGCGGTGTGAAAAAATGGAACGTGCGGTGTGAAAAAATGGAACGTGCGGTGTGAAAACTTGGAACGTGCGGTGTGAAAAAATGGGACGTGCCGTGTGAAAAATTGGAACGTGCAGTGTGAAAAATTGGAACGTGCGGTGTGAAAATTTGGAACGTGCGGTGTGAAAAAATGGAACGTGCGGTGTGAAAATTTGGAACGTGCGGTGTGAAAAAATGGAACTTGCGGTGTGAAAATTTGGAACGTGCGGTGTGAAAAAATGGAACGTGCGGTGTGAAAAAATGGAACGTGTGGTGTGAAAAATTGGAACGTACAGTGTGAAAAAATGGAACGTGCAGTGTGAAAAAATGGAACGTGCGGTGTGAAAAATTGGAACGTGCGGTGTGAAAATTTGGAACGTGCGGTGTGAAAAAATGGAACGTGTGGTGTGAAAATTTGGAACGTGCGGTGTGAAAAAATGGAACGTGCGGTGTGAAAAAATGGAACGTGCGGTGTGAAAAAATGGAACGTGCGGTTTGAAAAATTGGAACGTGCGGTGTGAGAAAATGGAACGTGCAGTGTGAAAATTTGGAACGTGCGGTGTGAAAAAATGGAACGTGCGGTGTGAAAATTTGGAACGTGCGGTGTGATAAAATGGAACGTGCGGTGTGAAAATTTGGAACGTGCGGTGTGAAAAAATGGAACGTGCGGTGTGAAAAAATGGAACGTGCGGTGTGAAAAAATGGAACGTGCGGTGTGAAAAATTGGAACGTGCAGTGTGAAAAATTGGAACGTGCGGTGTGAAAAAATGTAACGTGCAGTGTGAAAATTTGGAACGTGCGGTGTGAAAATTTGGAACGTGCGGTGGGAACGTGCGGTGTGAAAAAATGGAACGTGCGGTGTGAAAAAATGGAACGTGCGGTGTGAAAAATTGGAACGTGCGGTGTGAAAAAATGGAACGTGCAGTGTGAAAATTTGGAACGTGCGGTGTGAAAAAATGGAACGTGCAGTGTGAAAAAATGGAACGTGCGGTGTGAAAAATTGGAACGTGCGGTGTGAAAATTTGGAACGTGCGGTGTGAAAAAATGGAACGTGCGGTGTGAAAAAATGGAACGTGCGGTGTGAACATTTGGAACGTGCGGTGTGAAAAAATGGAACGTGCGGTGTGAAAAAATGGAACGTGCGGTGTGAAAAATTGGAACGTGTGGTGTGAAAAAATGGAACGTGGGGTGTGAAAAAATGGAACGTGCAGTGTGAAAATTTGGAACGTGCGGTGTGAAAAAATGGAACGTGCGGTGTGAAAAAATGGAACGTGCGGTGTGAAAATTTGGAACGTGCGGTGTGAAAAAATGGAACGTGCAGTGTGAAAAAATGGAACGTGCGGTGTGAAAAAATGGAACGTGCGGTGTGAAAAAATGGAACGTGCGGTGTGAAAAAATGGAACGTGCGGTGTGAAAAAATGGAACGTGCGGTGTGAAAAAATGGAACGTGCGGTGTGAAAAAATGGAACGTGCAGAGTGAAAAAATGGAACGTGCAGTGTGAAAAATTGGAACGTGCGGTGTGAAAAATTGCAACGTGCGGTGTGAAAAAATGGAACGTGCAGTGTGAAAAATTGGAACGTGCGGTGTAAAAAATTTTGACGTACGGTGTGAAAAATTGGAACGTGCGGTGTGAAAAATTGGAACGTGCGGTGTGAAAAAAATTGGAACGTGGGGTTTAAAAATTGGAACGTGCGGTGTGAAAAATTGGAACGTGCGGTGTGAAAAATTGGAACGTGCGGTGTTAAAAATTGGAACGTTTCAAATTTTTTCACTCCTTGCGTGCCAAATTTTTTCACATATGTATATGATATTTTTATCTTCGTCGATTTCCTCTCAGCAGACGTCTGGCAAAAACTCTGAGATTAAATAAAACTGCCATGAAAAGTTTCTCAAAAATCCGTCGTTCGGAGTGGACTTTAAGCTGTAGGTGCCGCCACTCATGTAAAACAATTAAGTAGTGCGAGAAGCTGTATTGTAATCCAGAAGAAAGTGTTGTAATGACCAACTAGGTATGTATAGACATACTGAGGAATTATTTGATTGTATCACTACGTTGGCAGGATCCATGTCAGATCTCCATAATGCCTACAGTTGTATACAGATTTTTCAGACCTTAATTGTTAACAGCTCCTTGCAATGATATAGGTTAACCTCCAGACTCTACAAATCTAGATTAGTGGGTAGAGCTGATAGTTTGCTTTTAACGATGTTAATAAATAACAGATAAAATTTCATCTTGTCACAGAAAGCCAAACATCTCATGAACATAAAGGATAATAGGGCTTTAGTTGGAATTAAGATTCTCGCGTTTGATGGTTTTGTTACTCATTATACACTTTAAAAAATTAGATAATAACAGATACATTGATCATTGAATTTTTGGACCTACATCAACAGATTTAAATCCTCAACTCGACTTGTAAACGATGCACACGAGTAGAATCAATTTTTTCATAACAAATTCGATAGACATTATCATGCCTCGAAGAATAAAGCGACTTTTGTACATATCATTTAACACTGCTAAACGCTGAGTCTGAGATAGTCTATTAGCTTATTAAACGCGAGCCTGTATATCACTCGGGGTCGATATTAAACTGTAGGTTCGCTAGCTATGGGAAAAAATTAACACACACAAAACATATGTGATGTTAAAGGCTAAGTGGTAGTCCTGACTAAAGGGTTGTAATAACCAATCAAGTAAATAAATACCACAAGCTTGAAGTAAGAGGAAGTTATTTGTGTTTATTTTTTTTTTGATTTGGTTTATTGAAACCACCACGACATCATGTATGGTTGGCATAACAGCAGGAAGTTTAGAAAGAAATTTCCATTTATTGTACCAGACGTAGTATTTAACAAAGTGACATTATTTTCAAAGCAAATGATGTGGAAATAAAAAATTCGATGTTTTTTATGGTTTTTCTAAAAAAAAAAATTACAAATAAAATCCAAAGAAAACATTGTTATTCCAGGATTATTTACTGCTGTTAACAAAATTCATTTCATTTGCCATTAAAAATATTAAAAAGAAAAATAAACAAACAAAAAAAAAATTAAAAACAAAAGAAAGTTCTTTTTGCTATTGTTTCCAAATCTTCTTACTCTCAATCAAATCAATAGAATAACCTACACTTAGCGATGATGTGTCATCAGTACAATAGACTAAAAGAAAATGTATTCCGTATTCAACATCACTTAGAAATACTGACAAAAATAATTTTCTTCTCTTGCGTTCAAATATTTGCAGTTGCTACCCTCAAGCGCACTGTGAAAAACCAATTCGAAAAACCAGATCCTGAAATAAACAATTGAAAGGGAAACAGTAGAGTATTAACCTCTTATACACTCACACCAATGTAAAGTACAATCCATAAATCATAAAGTTATGTGCGTTACAGTAGGAGAGAGAAACTATGCTTGAATGGAGATGAGCTGAGCTGAACATAGAAAATAAACATTAATCAACAGCTTCTAAAAGCATTTTGTCGATAAGGAGACCTTTAAGTAAGAGAATAGCAATAAAATAAATAAAGTTTTTAAGTGTAGTAGTAAGAAAAAAGACAAACAATATAATCACCTACACAAAGTAAAATATATTCTCACACCTACTTATCTAAAACGATATGCCCACATACGTGTACGTTACACATACAGATTTAAAGAGAGAAATTTTTCTCCTCCTTGTACATGATTTTCTCCTGATGGTATGCTTTGATTTGATTTATTAGGCAAGTTAAAGCCAATTAGTCTCACGTCCTTCTTGTTGAAAACATTTGAGAAAGTTGTAGACATCTGCGTAAGGTGTGGGATATTAGAAAGGTATACCAGGCATCAAGATTGTTGGGCAGTCAAATCTATTTTCACAAATCTTGTAGATTAATTGGGAAAGACTCAGAAGTTCTTGATTGTAAAGGAGGTAACCATATGTACATTTCTTGTCATAGCAGTCATATTTAATGACACTCCTTACGAGATCAGAAATGGGACATTAGATAGAAGGCGAGTTGAAACTATGATATCCAAATGGATGGCAGAGTTCCTATACACTCGATCTGCAGAAACATGCACAGGAAACGATATAATAAGGGTCTACACAACTAGAGTATGCCCACAACCTGCTGTCCGTTCATCACTAATATGGAACCTGGTTGGCTATGCAGCCGTCTTAACGGCTAAAGGCAAATTTGGAAAAAAGTTCTCTGTAACATCATTCAGAGAGGCCTTAAGGCCTTGTAAATCCTTAGCGAATGACTGTGGGCCTGAGAATAAGTTTAAACTGGACCACAAAAGTACCACTTCCTATGAGCAGAAAACTTTCTAAATTCAGGATAATCGACTCCTTTTTATTACGAAGAATGGAGGTAAAGTGTCTAGGGATAACACTGGATAGTAAATTGACGTGGAGGCCTCATATGGAGAACATCCCAGAATAGGCAGAAGACTTGCATAGAAACTATAACTCCAAAAACCAGTCTTACACAAGCGCTAGATGCTCTGATAAATTTAAATACTCTAGACATATGGTAGTGAAGACAAGGAATCGTTTGGCAGACAGTTCCCTTCTTAACTGTCTCCTGAACAGAACCAGTAGACTCTATGATTTTGGAAAGTGTTTCACAAGGCGATTAGGTAACTAGAGGATAACTGCTTTGTGGTATCCAGAAAAGTCAAGAACTAATCTTCAAACTGGAGCAGGAGGACTCCAGAAATAAATATACTCGGGTAATCATTCAAGTAGTCGTCGTAGTCTAGTAGGTAGTGTGTTGGCCAAACTCCAAGTCAGACATCTCTAACAAAATGAAATCTGAAAAGAACAAAACAATATTTCTTCGGCGACTAGCTCCCAGTAGATTTCTGGCAAAAACTGTGAGAGTAAATAAAATTTCCATGAAAAGTTTGTCAAAAATCTATCGTTCGGAGTCGACTTTAAACTGTAGGTCCCGCCACTCATGTATAAAACTAACACACATTATGAGTGGTGTGTGAAACTAGGTTGTAGTCCCGGCTGTAGGCTTGTATTGATCAATTATGTATGTATGTACATATGTACGTAATCATTCAAGCAGAAGTCTATGTCATCGAAAGATGTGGTTAATTTAACTTGACCAGGAAGCACAAAAGACAGGACGCAGCACTATTATCTGACAGTAATGGAAACCTGCAGGGTTCCAGCTCATGAGAGGATTCTCAGCAATGACCAATCAGACGCGCTTGTGAGGTGGTGAGCTTCTACGCCGTTGATGGGACCAAATATCTCTGTTGAGTGGAAGCAGATGTATTGTATGGAAAGATAAACTGGTACATTCAAAAAATATTTTTTGCTGGCCTTATAATCAATATGGTAACAACAGTTGCTGGCAAAATCTATCGTATTCAATTGCTATTTACTATTTTCCTGTTTCTTATTGTAAAACAAACTAAATTGTGATCATTGTTAAGAGATGAAAAATATTTTTCCCAATTACTTGTTTGTTATCCTACGCTTGATTAAATAAATAACAAGTAACAGGTAAGGTATTGTGTTATTGCATACAATGACACACACTCAGTTACACACAGTTACTCAAAATAATAACCAAAAAATAGAAAGAAATAAATTTAATTTAAATTCAGAAACAATATCAATTACATACCATTTACGGAGAATAAAATTGCTCTTTATTTTTAGAACGAACACTATATGTAGTATGTGCTGCATAGAGCACTGCCATCTCTACTTCCTGATGCCGCAACTGAAGAGAAATATGACATCTGTAATTGAGGTTTAAGTGTTCTTTAGTTTAACAGATGAGTGGAATATAATATTTCATGCTTTCAAATACACCTCAGAGCTATCATTTTACCTGATGTTTATTGCATAAAATTTATTTAAGTGTGCTCCAGTGTTATAGTGTTAGTGTGTTTTTATTTTGCACGTCACCCAGATACATGAGTTCTGAACAAACAAACTGAACAAAATTTATGACAGGAATATTGAATCATCGACATTATGATGTATGAATGAGAATAAAAAAAAATCGAAGAATGAATGAATGTCTAACAAACTAGTGCCTTAATTCCAAGAATAGGTAACAAAAATAAAAATATTTCCAATGAAAAGGAAAGAATATGTCGTTAAATAAGCAAAACTTATTGCATAATCACAAATAAAGAGGATGGGAAAAAAAGACAAGAAAAAAGGCATAAAAAAGAAGGAAAACATCTAACGATGAAAGCCAACTACTTGGTGCTCTACTTATCAATAAAATTTATAATAAATAAATAAATAATAATCTGGTGGTTATTATTTTCCTAGATTGTTAATACTGTCCGAACTGCCATGGAATATACACAGTGGGGCAAAAGTCGCGAAGGGATTTGAAAAATTAATAACTTTTCTAGTTTAATTTTTTTTTTTTATTTTTCTTTTTAGGACTTGTAAAATAAATCTGGGAGATTAATTTTGGAAGGTTACAACGTTATCCAGCGAACCAAAATCATAGAACTTTATTTTGAACTTCATCGATCAATAATTCAAACTCAACGAGCCTATCGTCGTCATTTTAATGTGCGGAATTCACCATCCGAATCAATTAGTGACACGTTTTCAGGAACAAGGCTCACTAAGGGATCTTCCACGAAGCGGAAGACCACATTCTGTAATTAATGAAGCAAATATTCAACGCGTTCTGGAGAGTGTTGAGGAGAATCCTGAAACATCAACTCGAAGGCGCTCTGCTGAGCTGCAAATGTCTCGGCGGTCTTTACGCAGAATATTAAAGGGAAATTTACATCTTTTCCCATACAAGCTGCAGTTAGTGCAAGAACTAAAGCCACGAGATTCCCAAGAACGATTAAACGATTAAACCCCTTCGTGACTTTTGGCCCACCCTGTACTTCCCTTCGGACTAACAAAAAAGTGATATGAGACCTAGTGAATAAGATCATAACGGCGTGGCTACAAAATAGTATCAGAGCCTCAAATCCCATATGCTTTTTCTCTAGCCGCTCCTATTCAAAACGCCATTGAATTGATCATTACATTAATCCTTCTCTCAGGATTACGACCTAGCTTCTCAGACCTCTTATGTTGTGTGTGTTAATTTTATACATGAAAGTTTAAAGTTGACTCTGAACGTCAAATTTATTTGGGAAACTTTTCATGTTTTAGCCAGAAATCTGCTGAGAGGAAGTCTCCTAAAGAAATAGTTTTTTTATAACTCGTTTTGTAAGTGATGTCTGACGTGGGGTTTGAACCATGGCCTCACGCTTAATAAGCCAACACACTACTCATTAGACTACAGCGATTTCAAACACAACAGAGGAATTAATTAGAGCACAAAACGCAAACTTAACAACCTCAATCGCGATGACAACGTCGGTCTCTTTGCTTATAATTGTTCAGTCACATCTGATATGAAAATTTGTTCACTATCTGGATCATCAATCATCAACGCTCCTAAAAAACAATCTTCATCTGTCATAAAAAATTTTCAAAAGTAGTAATCATCCTTTTCATTTTGTATCCATATTAACATCCTCTTCCACTTGCGTTGTTCCTTATTGCCACACAATAAAATTCACACCATCATTCAAAAGAGAACTTTTATTTGTTCATTCTTTTTCTCTATTTGTAGCCACATTTCTTTTTTTTTTTTTTGATGAGAATCATTTCATGTTTTACGTATGAGTAAATAAATAAAATTAAATCAACAGCAAAAAAGGCAGGATAGCTTAAGCAAAAACTTGATGAAAGTTAATAAAATTATTACGCATGAGAATAAAATCATTTTCAATAGATCTTCTCATTGAGGTATTATTGTATCTGCCTTAAATGGTTGTGGAAAACCAAATGCTGATTTGATAAAATAGGCTGAATAAGTGGCAATTAATTTGAAGGTTTTAGATACAACAAGATGGCCGTTATCAACTGTCAAAGTGTTGAAGTTTTTGTTGTTGGTCCGCATTTAAATAATTGATGCAATTCTCTAGAATTTGCATTTAATAATTAAGCAATTAATGCTTAATTTCGTTAAAATAACTAGTGCCAATTATTTGCTTTAATAGCTAGAATTTCGAATTGCACGAATAATAATTGTAATTTTCACGAATAAAACGAAATTCGAATGAAATTCAATTGTTACATACATAAAGAGAAAAAAGAGAGAGAGAGAGAGAGAGAGAATATTTTTTTCAATTCTATTTTGAAATGTTTTTTGCATAAATATAAAAATATTTTTATTCTATTTCCGTTTAATATTTTCGAAGGAAATCAAAATAAAATTCAATACGGAAACAGAATGCGTTCGGTTATAAATGAACGTGTTACACCCCACAAGCCAATACAGTTTTGGCTTTAAATAATAAGTAATGGTCATTATGATACATTTCAGCATTGGCGTTATGAAGGCAGAAAATGTTAAGAAAACGTTCATAAAATAGCAATCTGGTGGAGTGCTTAACTGAGGAATCTACTGATATTCAGAGTCCTCCTACTGATCTCCTTTTTTTGAGCTTAGTTGTACAACGAAATGTTGATCAATGACTGCATCCGAGAATTTTTCCAGTTATTACTTCAGCAGTCGACCAGCATTAGGTTAAAACTGTGGAGTTCCACTAATACAATGGCAACATGACACGAAGATGCTTGATGCGACTGACTATTCACATCTAATGTTCAGCAAATACTTTTTTTAAATTCTAATAAATTTTTTTAAATTTTTTTTCTTCAAATTCAGGTCGTTTTTCGGCAAAATTCTCGTTGCAAACGACACAATTGTAGTCTGTGCAGGTCTCCCGTGAAATAGTTTGACCTGGTAGTAGCACTTCATAGCAGATCTCACCCTCCAGATCCCACCAAACACAGAGCATTACTTTCCCGCAATAGATGTTCTGCTTGGCTGCTCATTTTGTTTAGTGTCCGCATTTTAAATAAGATTTCTTACACGTGTTTTTCGTTGCCTGTGATAATTTAATGCAAAAATGATTTTCTTTTTACAACAAAAATATGAAATCTTTCTTTCAAAGGTCTCAAAGGTTTTAGTTCACATGACACCAAATTTCTTTCCTTTTAAATGAATTCTGCTGCTTTAAAAGCTATCGAAATGGCTGCTTTTTGCAAAACACTCACAGCGGTGTAGTACACAGAAGTACACAAACAAATATGTAGAAATTTACGAGAATGTGAACAAAACAATGTTGAAAAATAAAGACAACAATTTCATAGAAAGATCGTAGAGTTGCCAGACATAAAAAAATTTATACTTCATAAATATGAAAGTCAGTAATGAGATGTTCGTTAATCAGTAATAATCGTGAGTTGCATTAAGAAGTGAGTGTTAACGCTCACTTTCGGTATTGAATACCGAAAAGTTTCATCATTGTTAACAGGGATAGTATATAAAATGGATACCACACTGTTGAATCGCCTGACATATGGATTTATTTAAATAAAGAGACAATCATCGCAATCATAGCACTGAATTCAGGATAAATAAACGTTTTTCAAAAACGTAACAATATTTTTGAATTACTTTTGAAGATATTTTTAAAGAAATTTTCCCTTTTTTCGATTGGAGGCTTAGTTCATATTAAATAATTGCATAAAAAGTATAGTGCCTACACACAGAAAAATAACCCAATGTAAAATTAACATGGAAAAATGTTGATTTCAAATCATAGTAAATTTTCAAAAAAAAAATTTTAATAAATGTATTTTTAACATTGTTTCATATTGAATCAAAATTAAAAATATTAATTTAATCTCAGAAATAGCTGATTTGACATTTTACACTTTAAAATAAAATTGTACACATAAGATTTAACATTTTATAATGTTAAAATAACATTTTTCAATGAAGTATTTTTATAGTAAAAACAAAAGTTTTTAACGTAAAATTAACATTGCGTTTAGTTGATATAACATGGGCCATTGTTAATTCAACATTATATTTACATGTTTCGATGTTGAGAAATATGTTGAAACAACATGTGACAATTTTAATTGATTAACGAATAGCGAATAAAATTGTTTCATGTTAAATCAACAACACTGTTCATGTTAAATCAATGTTGGTTCATGTTAAAACAACATTTACAAATAATAGTTTTTATTTAAATTATAAACAACATCGGTTCAAGTTAAACCAACACTTTGTTATGTTAAATCAACATCAGTTTATTTAAAATTGACATTGATTCAGGTTGAATCTACATTGTATTCTGTTAAATCAAACTTATACCATGATGGAAACATTTCGAACAAGATTGAAACAAAGTTGTTGAATTTTCAATTAGCAGGAAAAAAAGTTGAAATGAAATGAAATCATGTTGAATTCTGCAAAAAGTGCCGCTATTTTGGAACATAAAAAACTTTTCATTCATATATTAGTAAAGCTTGAATAAGTATTGTGTGGATCTTACGAACTAGTATGTTTACATAAATTGAACTACTGTACCCAAATAAAAGTCATCTTCTTCTCAGTAAATGGAAGGGATTTATGGAAAAAATTGTAAGCTATTACAGCTTATATCTTAAAGACAAAAGGTCTAAGGAAGTTTTTACAAATTCAAAGAATACTACCGAACAAAGTAATTATATATACTTATTTTTTAAATTCATATTTTAACCACCACCTTATTTCCAGATTCATTAGATTATATACATACTATTCTGCTAAATTCAGTTATTTTACCAACCGCACGTTATTCGGATAAAGGAGGAAAGAATACAAAAAAGATTTCTATACCAGACGCCAACGAGAGTTTTATTGTTCATCTTACCACTATTAATGATTATGAAAAGGTAATGTCATAACTTAAAGAGAAATATTATAATAGAAATTTAACTATTCAACCTTTCATAATAGTTGTAGGTCATAGTATTTATAACCTTGAAAAATTTTACGAATTTTTTGATAAAACACTCGTAAAATGTGATTCTTTTACGAAAAGCTTAGATATCCAAAAGGTTGCCAAGCTCCCTGGCTTTTTATTCAAGAATACTCTTACGAAATTACTCCTTGTTTAACTTTTTAATTAATTAAACCTTAAAATATTACTTATATACTTAATTATTTACCTAAATTTTTATTAAATAAATTTTTTAATTTATATTTTTATATTTTTAAAATGAAAATTAATAAACGTTATATTTTATATGAATACAAAAATAATTTCTTTTTATTGGGCGGGCTTAATATAAGCAGAAAGTCAATATGATTTTCATGTTATTTCAAAACTAGAATCCTTTTGAATTAACAAGAAAATTTATGTTGAAATAATATGTTTGCATCTTATTTCAATATGAAATTCAGAGTTGAAATAAAATAATTTAATGTTATTTTAAACATAAGATCATATTGATTCAATGTGAGAATCATGTTATCTTAATACTAATTAATGTTGATTTGAATGGTATCTTAAAGTAAATTCAACGTGATCTCACTTTGATCCAACATAAGTAGCAATGTTGTTTTATAATGTTTTCAAGTTGTTTTTAATTGAAAAATAGTTATTTTTGGTTTATTGTAAAGTCATGTTGAGTTAACATGAAACACCTATGGAGCAAAATCATAGCTGAAAAATGTTGATTTAACCTTATTTTCGGCGTTTTTACAATGATTTTTTTCTGTGTGTATGACGTTTCTTAACACTTGGTCTACTGTCGCTTTTTCATTATGTCATGATAGGTTTAAATAAAAAAAAAAATTCTTTAACAATATGAAATAAAAGAATCTGACAACTTAAACAGGTGTTTTGACTACACATACATACGAAAATATATACACATGGAACAAACTATTTCACCAACACATACAACAGCGTCATCGCCATTTATTTTTATCAATTTTTTTTTTTTTGTTTTTATAAAAAAGTATTCTTATAAATGTTTTCTTTTTTTTTAGCACTTTCCTCTTCCTTTTTTTTACCTTTTCTGTTCCGTTTTCTTAGTATATTTAGAGTTTTTGTTTTCCTATGGTCATGGTGTTAGAAAAACAATGGTTATGACATTGTCAAGTCACATCCGTAAAATTAAATAAATTAAGAGACTGTCTTCATACTGTGTGCTTGTATTTCTTTGTTGCTATTATTACTAGAAGAGTTCCATTTTTTGTTTATTTGTTGTGAAGAGTATTTTTATATAAAGGACATGTTCAATGAAGAAATCAATGCCCGTGTGTGTATAAGGCATAGAAAAATATCAACACGAAGAGTAAACACACACTTCTCTTACATGCATGTGTTAACAAGAGAGCAAAAACAGAAAAGAAACAAAAACATTTACTTAATAGGACTCCTTTTTCTCTCTCTCTCTCTTTCGCCCCTTTTGTATTTCTGTTCAACTGATGAAAACATTTCAGTCATTGTTGTTTAGCTGCTCAATGGGCCAATGTCACTAAAACACTCACTCACACAATGAAGCACACTCTCTAGGTGAAGGACTCACGTATAACGTGCCAAGCATGTCCATAAGAGCAAGAATAAGAAAGTCGTTTAACATGAACGTTCGTTACATGAACGTTCGGCTAATACTAGATTGAGAATGTTTGTGTCTTTTGTTTTCTTGAAAATAAGTTTTCCAATACTGACCGACAGTTGTTGTATTCGTTATAAACATCATTGTTTACATTTCCAGTGAGAGCAGGAGAAAACGTAAAAATAGGAACAAGAAATGCCTTTTAAATGTATAGGAAATGTACGTAAACGGTATGAACCCAACAGTTGCTTTTATATGCTCATGATGATGTTAAGGATGACAATGAAAAGAAAGCAATTGTAGTAGGAAGAAATAATCCGATTATTACCGTTATTGTATTCGGATGGACAAACGTATATAAAAACAGAAATTCATTTCGATTACTGTTGACTATTACAGTCTTATTTCCAAAGTCATATTAATTCCTTAGGACTATAAAATTGAAATGAAAAAAAAAAAAAAAACAAAAATTCCATAAACGAAAACCGAAAAAACCTGATAATTTTTCAAAAGATTGCTAACGTCAGGTAATAATTTGTAAAAGCGTAGGCGTATAGGTTAGGTTAGGTTTGAGACAAATACAATACTAGGAGGTCAATATGACTCATTGTAATACGTCCTAAAGGAGAGAGAGCATAATAAAGGCGATAGCGAAAAGGAGAAAAGGTAGGGTAAGGCGACGGCGGAAAAGCGCAGACCACAAACACACAAGAGAGCGCGACTACAACATTGAAGCCCTAGCTCTTCTCAACCAGCTCAACCTATTAATGAATCTATGGAGAGCCTTAATGGCGGCACTTGACAAAGAGTCCAAACCTTTGAAGAAGCCCTTGCCTAGGGTACTCACCTACATACATAATTGGTCATTACAACTTTTCAATCAGGATAACGACCTATCACTGATGTTGTGTGTGTTAATTTTATATGTACATGAGTGGTGGGACCTACAGTTTAAAGTCAACTCTGAACGACAAATTTTTGAGAAACTTTTCATGGCTATTTTATTTACTCTCAAAGTTTTTGCCAGAAATCTGCTGAGAGGAAGTCACCGAAGAAATATTTTTTTCATATTTTCTGACCTGGGGCATGAACCGTGGCCTCACGTCTAATAAGCCAACACACACTACCTACTAGACCACAGCGACTTCAAGCGTACTCATCCTCAACTTACTAAGGGCTGGACAGTTACAGAGGAGGTATTCGATAGTTTCCAAAAATCGTCTAAGATATTACAATTTTAAGTTATGGGTTCTGGGTACCCCTGAGTATACATGGCAACGACTACCGCAGTAACAATAATGACGAGAAAGAAGAGGAGGCCATAGAGCATGTTTTCTATCATTCTCCCAAAGCCAAAGGTGATTCTGATAACGTCCACACCTTCATTAAACTGTCAGAATGGTTGGGTAGCATCAGTCAGAAATTATTATTATTGAGGCAAAGTAAGCTTTATTTTCTAAGGGAGTTTTCAATTTAATTAAATCTAATCTATCGATAGATTCGCCATAGTCCAGTAGATAATTCTTTGACTTATTAGACGTGAGGCCGTGGCTAAAATCCCAGGTCAGACGTCACGAACAAAATGAAATCTGAAAAAATATTTCTTCGGCGGCTATCTCTTACCAAACTTCTGGCAAAAACTCTGATAGTGAATATAATTGTCATGAAAAGATTCTTAAAAATTTCTTGTTCGGAGTTGCCTTTAAACTGTAGTTCCTACCACTAATGGATACACACAAAATGTGCAGTGTGAAAAACTAGGTCGTAATCCCGACTAAAAGGTTGTAATAATCAATTAGGTAAATAATCTGCCGATAACTCATAATAATTTGCACTACAATCTGGACGAATTTGGTATTTTAGCATTAAAACCGTATGTCCTTTCACTCATGGATAAAAATCAACACACACAACATGTGTGATGTGAGAAATTAGGTCGTAATCCTAACTAATGGGTTGTAATAACCAATTACGTAAGTAATTCACCGATAACTGAATAATAATTTGCACTACAGTCTAGTATTTCAGCCTTAAAACGGGGTTTTTTTCTCTCAGTTTGTTTGCCAAATACAAGAAATCACAGACAATTCCAAATATAAGGACATAAAGCAAACATTTCGTTTATATGACCATAAGACTTAGAAAGTGTTTCTTAATAATAATTCAACATCATTACAAAACAATATGTCAACACCAACCATCATCATCGTTTTAGAAGATGGTAGCATACTGGACTAGAAGACATTTTCATACAAGACAATTATCGTTAAAAAAAAAATCGTTTCCTTTTTATGTTTTTCCATATTTTCATGCAACGATAATAAAAAATGTTTATTATCATTAACAAGGACACGATAAAATAGACTAAAAACACAAGAAATACTCCTCACCTCTCCCATACATACGGTGGCGAGTATATTTAACAACATTGAAGCAGACATAGACAAACAAAAGTCAATCATAATATAACAACAATAAAGGCTATAAATAATAACAATAATAAACACAACACACCCATACTTTAGGCACTCTTACATAAAGTTTAGTTTTTATAACCAAAGTAATGAGTGTTGCTCCTCTCTTTTTCTCTCTTTATTAACACTAAAAACAAAACATTCATCAACTAATGGCGCTCGTAGTGGGAGAGTGTTTTTATTGTTGTTTTTCAACAATTTCTTAAACATTTTTAGTGGCAAAAACATTAGTTCGATTACACACTGGTTAAGGCGAATAAGTGAGAGGGAAAAAATACTCTCTTACTACTAATAATACTAATACACTGAAAGAAAGAAAAAACAATGAAAAAATAATCATTGTATGAACGAATTTTCAAATAACCGAAGCAAGATAAAGGTCAATAAAATTTTATCGGGACACCTACCCAATCATAGGAGGTTATATGCATGTTACTGGAGTCTTACCTCGCTTTCGACACGATAGCTCAATAATATGACTTCTATGTTCCAATAACAACCAATATATGGAATATATTGCATTCAAGGAACCATGGCTTGAAGCATGCCGAATACAAATGCCATTCAAAGGAATCATTGATTTCATTAAGGATTTCTCTTCTTCCTTTAACACGCAATCAATCCTATCTACTATTCTTCAGATGACAGTAATATTTCTTATTCATATTTCTTCGCTTGTTCGAAGACTAATGCTAGAATTAGCCAAACGTTCAA
This sequence comes from Sarcophaga caerulescens, assembly GCA_927399465.1. Lineage (NCBI taxonomy): Eukaryota > Metazoa > Arthropoda > Insecta > Diptera > Sarcophagidae > Sarcophaga > Sarcophaga caerulescens. Next base: position 73,094,365 of record OV656867.1, read on the forward strand.
GGAACGTAACGGAAAGTACCTTCATTTTTAGAATATGCAATTCAAATGTTTACTGACATTATATTACAGTTCGGTAATCGCTCTCTATGCTTTTCGTATTCTAAAAAGGAACGTATGTTCCGTGAACGTTTGTCTAATTTTAGCTTTAGAAAGTGAAACGAAAATCTTTCATCCGGCAGTCTCATTTGACAGTAAGTTCTCTCATGGCTATGTCTAAGACAGTTAAAATTAGCAGCATCTTTGAAAGATCTTTTGCAATTCTCCTCTAACATCAATGAAGTTCCATTGTGTGCTATCAGTTGATTAATATCCAACAGATGCCTTAGATAAGGTTCCCTAACTCAGTATTATGCATGAAAACATTTCAACAAAAAGGAGTTATTCCCTGGATAGTGGACTAGTTTCTGCCCACTGCTTTTATAATATAGTCAATCTCTTATGTTGCGTTCTAAATGGAAGGTTGTAAGCTGGATGAAGGTAGCGATTTACGCATAAGGGGAATGCATAAGAATATGTCCTTACATTGCTGATGAGTAGACCAGTGTCTGTCGGTACAGAGTAGGCAACCTTCAACATCATACAGGGTTTATGCATTGCCTCAGTTTATTTGGATATTGTCCATTAGTATTACAAAGTGGCAAGAGGGTACGTAGAGTATTGCTAGACTCTGCTGAAAGAAGTTGACTGAATCACTTTTATCCTTAAATCGCATGGCCATTCATCGCACAATAGTTAATGCACACGTACCACAGTAGTTTTGGTATGTGTGTGATGATAGATTTTAAAATCTATTACCCTGGACGCAAATCAAGTCAGTTAACAGAGCTCCGTTGTGTTACTAACAGACCATTACTATGTTACTAACAGAACATACATACATACATAATTGGTCATTACAACCCTTCAGTCAGGATTATTGACCTAGTTTCTCACACCACTTATGTTGTGTGTGTTAACTTTATACATAAGTGGCGGGACCTACAGTTTAAAGTCGACTCCGAACGACACAAGAGAGCGCGACTACAACATTGAAGCCCTAGCTCTTCTCAACCAGCTCAACCTATTAATGAATCTATGGAGAGCCTTAATGGCGGCACTTGACAAAGAGTCCAAACCTTTGAAGAAGCCCCTGCCCAGGGTACTCACATACATATGTACATAATTGGTCATTACAACCTTTCAATCAGGATAACGACCTATCACTGATGTTGTGTGTGTTAATTTTATATGTACATGAGTGATGGGACCTACAGTTTAAAGTCAACTCTGAACGACAAATTTTTGAGAAACTTTTCATGGCAATTTTATTTACTCTCAGAGTTTTTGCCAGAAATCTGCTGAGAGGAAATCGCCGAAGAAATCCTTTTTGTATTTTGTTTCGATGTCTGGGGTGGCGATCGAACCCTGGCTTTACGTCTAATAAGCCAACACACTACCTACTAGACTACGGCGACTTCACTAACAGAACTCTGTGGGTTTTAATGACGAAAGACTCGGCGTTCAGGCAAATGACTTCTGCTGGGGCTATGACGCCTCAAGTGTCAGAGCCCTTACTCTTGTCGCTCTCACTTTCAATATTTATTATGGACTTAGGTTGGTTTTCTCTAGAGAATGTTTGATCGCCGGGCCTAAATGCTAGACTTTCTTTCCAGTCATTTCGAGCGAAACGGAATTATGACGATATTAAGAACAATTTGGCTGGCAAATGTAAACATCCGATTACCATGGATAGTTTCAACATGTACTCTGACAAAATACATCTGATCTTCGTTTGGTTTTTTAGGTAAATAACTTCTTCCTCTACCCTTGCATCTAATCTAGGCAATATTTCAAATACTGGATAACCTCAGTTGTAAGTATCCAAGCTTTTAAGGCAACGATGTACTATTGATTGAATTCAATTCAATTTATTTCGTTTGACCACTGAGCCTAACAAAGTTATGGATAATGAAATTAATATTTCCCAAATAATATGAGAAGATAAGATTAAAATAATTCAGCCTTAAGGCAGATAATATTTACCATCGATTTTCACGTTTCATGTCTTTAGACGTCAGAAGTAAAATAATTCATTATTTTGACGCATAAACTCAATGAAACTTGAATCTTAAAAACATTCCTGTACTTAATTTTAATGTCCACACTGTAGTTAACTATTGATAAACATCATTGGCTTTCTGTCAGTATAAAACAAATAGAATTTATTATTCACTGGCATCATTTTATGACATTTTCTTGGAAACGTTATTTAGTTTTGAACATAAAAATATTTCCGTGTGATGAATTTTCATAATGAAGTTTATTGACAAATATTTTATGGTTTTCCAAACAGTCATTAAAAATTTAATTTAAAATCTTCAATTTACCACATTTAGTGTTACCCAGAAATTACGAAATCAAATGGAATGGAAAAAAATATATTTTTTTATTTTTATAACAATTGTTGTTGTTATTTCAAATTTGTTAATAATTCTGAATGTAATAATATGGAATCAGCAACTTATTATGACTCTTATTGCAATAATTCACAAAGAATAAATGAGTTTTGCCTTCATAACTGCACTCAAGAGTCATTGTCTTTTACATTTACCCCTTATGGCGAATAAGTCATATTCGTTATTGAACTTTAGTGGAAATGTTTTCAAATTTGTTCTGCCTGATTTATAATCACTTGGCGTTACTTTCCTGACTGTCAACCAGAAACTAAAAGCTGCTTAAAAAGTTTAAAACACATTATATTGGGTGTACGAAGTGTTTACAACGTATACATTGAGATGTCTGTATCGCAAGGCTTCATGAAGAATGGTTAAAAAATTAGGCGATGTGTTCCTTTCCTTAAAAGTTATGTTGCCTCTCAGTTATAAAGAATTGTATCAACAATTCGATGAGAATAAATTTGTAACAGCTTTGATCTTTATAACAAAGCCCCTCAGACTGGGGGCATAGCTGCCAGATTTGACGATTTATCGTCATTTTGACGATTTTCAGCTCCAAAAATATCATTTTGACGACATGACGATTTATGCCCTTATTTTGACGATTTTTGGCAATTAAAAATTTACAGCATTTATTAAAAGCCTCCTTAAGCTTTGTATTTGCTTTGCAATTGTTACTGTTGGAAATTTATGCTAGTAATAACAAGAAGTAAAGTATTATATTTTTAAGTTATTTTCGAATACCTGTGATGATTTTTCGGTACATATTTTATGCCTTTTTAATCCCTTAAAAGCCAAATAAATTATCATTTGCCCTTGCAGACAATTTTAAAAATTTGATTATAGCTTCTAATATTACCATCGGAAGAGCGAAGGCAAGTGCCATTATTTTTTTCATTATTACATTCAGGGAACGGCATTGTGTTTGGAACTAGGAAAATATATTATAAGAAGGAGGAAAGAGGAAGTAGTGTTTTTGGACACTAGGTTTGAATATTTTTATAACATTTTAATACCATAAGTAACAGGGAAGATCTCTCCACATACGAATAGTCCGTCTAACAAACGAATTTTGTCTGTAATGCAGTGTGCGATACACTGGCCAATCCACCAAATATGGATGTACTGGCCGAGAAAGACGAGTGTTACGGAGGAATACATGATTTTCATAAACAAGTTCCTTTATTTCGCTCGATCCATTGTAGTAGCGATAGAACAATAAAACACAAGCCACATTGGAACGATGCTCCAATAAATCAATGGAGTTGGACACACTATCGTGATTAACGAGCTACTACGGCCTCTCCTGTAAACGGTCGAGAAGCCTCAAAATAGACGTTAAGGGCCAACCCATACATGGCAGTTGTATTCCATTCTCGGTCGGTTATAAATGGTGTAAATGGTAAGTAGATCAGATGAAGTGAAGTATTTATTGCACCGTCTTAAGAAACCAAGGCACTGAAAAATGTGTCAGTTCTAGCGAACATCACATTGAATTTTCATGCCCATAACGTCAAGATCTTCTGACTACCTAATATTTATACCACACATGGGTATAGATGATGCAATGTTTATGCTGCTTAACATTGACTTTATATGCTTTTGGTTTTAAAACCTTTGAATTTATTTATTTATTTTTTCTGACGATTTTTTCACGATTTCAATGAACGTCTTTGACGATTTTGACGATTTTTTCTCAAATATTTGACGATTTGATGCTTCATTTATCTGGCAGCTATGATTGGGGGTAGAAAATAGAAGAACACAGCAAACAAGAGCAGTGAATATCATGGCTTAGGAATAATGATCAATGGTTACTTCATTAGTTGGTTATTGTAACCCTTTAGTCAGGATTATAAGGCTGACTTCCTAAACGTATTGTTACGAAAATGGAAATGTGTTGTTAAAATAATAAGCAAAAGCTCCAAAAACAACACAATGGACTTGATCACGCATAAAAACAAAAGCTCCAAAAACAAAACAATGCAGTTGTTCACGTGATCAACGAATGAGTAAGCATATAGCAACAAAAACAACAGGCTTGTTTACAAGATCGATGAATAAACAAATATAGCAACAACGACCGCGTATAAAAAATATAGCAGAAAGACAAACAAACAAAACAACAACAACTCTGCCTGGACGAAAGTAAATAAGATACACGAACAACAAAAATGGAAACAAGTTGTTTACATTTTTGGATTGTTCCCGAAGGTCGTCATCATCCTTCAAGGGCATTCATCACACTGTTGATCGAGTGATATAAAAGGCAAGATAAAGCGAGCAACAATGATTCAGTTAGAATTCAGTCAGTCGTGTATGAAGACACGTGTTTCTCGGAGATCGAGTTAAGTTAGTCGTGTGACGACGTCGCGTTGGATTGAGTGAGAATTCAACCAGTGGTGTGAAGATACGAGATCGAGTTATAATCCAGTCAGACTTGTGTGCAGACAAGTTGCGTGAAGAAAACAGTTGTTAGTGTGGTGCTTACAAAAAAGGTTGTGAGCAAAGAAGAATAACTAACAAGTGTTGTTGTTGCTTATAAAAAAAAGGGTTATAAGCAGAGAAATATCACGAACAAGCACATATTGTGGAAGTTATCATTGTATGCGTAGAATAAGTTCGAACAGTGGCACGAAAGTTGTGCAGAAAATAAAGAATTAATTAAAAAACAAACACAGATTTATTTTTATTTTATTTGCAATCTACGAACTCATATTTTTAACGTTTTTAAAAGGTAAAAACGTAACAGTATATTAACAATGTATCAATACAGTATTTAAACCGAGTTGATACATTGTGTAGTTACTTTTCTAATACGGTGCATATTAATACTTTGCAACACTTTGCATCTACTTTTATTTGGATGCCTTTGTTGCTTTTCCTTGGGTATTAACTACAACAGTGTTGCAAAAGGAAACACAATACATTGTCAAAATTTTAAGGGTTGCGTTTACGAACACGCTGCAATGTATTACCACAAAGCAACATGCGTTTAGGAAGTCAGCCTAACTTAGCTTCGCACACCACCTCACAACATCACTTTAACGTTTGCTCCGAACGACAGATTTTTGAGAAGCTATTCATTGCAATTTTATTTAGTCTCCGCGTTTTTGACGGAAGACTACTGAATGGAAGTTGTTCAAAGAAGCATTTCCCGAACCACAGGATCTCGTTCAATAAGCCAATACACTATGAGCACTAAAATTGAAACGATGATCTTGCTCAGGGGGTAAAAAATTAATGGCTCAGGACTTCTGGAAAATCTTGGAACTGATGCTTCTCTATTGATTATGGTCCCCAATTGCTATATCAGAGCTTTAGTTTTATTTCCAGGCCTATAGACCCAATGAGTTTTCGCCATTCTGCACCTTTGGCATTACTACAGTGTTTGATCGACTCACTTGTGATAATTTTGGTTGGCATAAAAAAAATTATCAAACCTGCAATACTATTTCCAACACCCAATAGTTTAACAGACTAACTTTTCGCGAAAGTAATTAGTTTTCTTTGCTGAAAAACTAAACAACTTGTTTAACAACGGTTGACAAGCTTTATTTGTTGGTAAATTTTCAGTGGTTAAGTATATATTACAATGTCATCTGTAAACTTCTAAATTAGAAGTTAATTGAAGCAAAATCTAAAAATCTACTTGAAAACATAGACAGATGTTTAGTTCTTTTAAAAAATTGAAAAAAATATAAAGACACTAACCTAAAATACATAAATATGGACAGAGAAATAAATATGTTCGCCACACCACAGAAACCACATCTAAACTCTCAACTTGTTGAAGCTACATCTGCAAAATTAGTTGTAATTTATTTGATATTTTTTGTCAAGTGAATCTGAATGGATAAAACATTCAACAACACATACAAAAAAGAAAATTATTCAGGCAAAATGCCGTTATTTTTATCGAAAAATCTTCTTCAGCGATGAGGTCCTACTCTAGATGATTGGGTATGTGAACAAACAAAACCATCGAATATGGGGCGATATTAATTCATATGAGATCCAGGAACGTTCAATTTATATCCAAAAAGTTACAGTTTAGTGCGAATTTTAGGCTGGCGGCGTCATAGGTCCATATTCCTTTGTTGAAGATGTTGTCCGGGCAATCACTATCAATAGGGAGCAGTTCTTTTGGTCTGAATTATATAATCAGGTGACCAGCGACGTCGCTTTGTGTTGCAAAGCTCATGCCAGTTTGGATATTCTGCACAAGCAATTTAAGGACATGGTCATCTCACGTGGAAGTGATATGAACTGTCCACCATAATTGTGCGATTTGACTCAATTAAACTTTTCTTTTTGTAGGTTTCTTAAGTCGCAGATGTATACGAATAAGCCACAAACAACAGCAGTGCTCAAAGCCACACAACACATGCCATTCTGATTTATAAGTTAAGAGTTAAGTCGTGGCAGACAATTGAACGCTGTTGTATTCTATATAGAATCAACATCAATAGATCTTTCAAGCTCGAATAAAAAATATTTGTTTACTTTTTAATATCAATTTATCAAAAATAATGATTGTGATAGCGTTTGAAAAACTTAAGAAAGTTTTTAGGACTCAATTTTTACATCCCCATCAGCTGCTGTCGTACTACGTAAAACAAACAACACATTGGCACGTTCGCATTACCCAATAAACATTCTCTATTCACAAGTATTATTATGAAGCATTTAAATTAATAATTGAAACAAAAGAATTGAAACAAAAAATACCATTTTAGTATGAAAACTTTGCAACTGATGTGCATTTCCAAATAAACTCAACACTTTATGAATATTACACATTTTACGTCACTTCTGTTGAGTGAAAGTTAACCGAAAATGAGTATATTTAGACCCATGGCTATAAATGTTTGAACTTTTCAGAAACAAAAAGTCTTTTTCCTCATTAAACTTATTTGCATTCGTATTAATACATGTCAAAACAATTTGTATTGTTGACTTACCCAATAAACTATCACACTGGAGCATGGTGGACAGAAGAGAGATGGATTTTAAGTAGAGTACTTCTTTTCTGGAAATATTTTACGTATCCGGAAATAGGGATTGCTTTCGAAATTTCTCAAGATCCCGGTATTATCATGAAGACAAACCTAAAAGCAAAAGAAAGTAAAATAAATTAATGTTTTATAACAAAAATAATAAAGAATATTTCTGTACTATGATTATATGTAAGTATTATATTGTTGTTGTATTAAAATATTTAATCCAGATCAGGGTCTTCATACCGTAAGTAGACCAATGAACACAATGCTCAATCGTCAGCCTACTTTTAAGATGACAAATCTCTAATGGTGTTTTCTTTTCTACAAAGAAAATGTCACCCTCTTACAAGGTACATTAAAAAATTTTTGACCAACCCTGTTGTAATGTAATTTTTTATTTGAGAAGAACATAAAACAAATATTAAAAAAGGGTATGCCCTGTGTTTACCACTTATTAAGAAAATGAATAAGGAAATGCCAATTTGTTCAAAGGTGTTGCCAGATTGCTAATTTTTCGACTTCATTTTTTGAACGCTTTTTTTTATAACAAAAAAAAATATTTTAACACTGTTCTAACATTGAATGCAATTTTTTATATTGCTGACCATGTAGCTTTAATAATGTAATATTTCCTTAAGATTACTCCACAACACAATGAAAAAATTAACTTCAAATTGGATAACAATACCAGGCGACTTTTTTTAAATTTCATCTGGTAGCCCTATAAATAAACAAAAGTCGTCTGCTTTACAGGGCATTAGCAGCACTCTCAATTTATACAGGGCATAAAATGCAATGCCCTCCACCATTGGCAAGTGCGAATTATTTAGAATAAAACATACCACCCTTTTAGAGGGCGAAACATTTTTAAGAAACAAATGCAAAATTGCATTTTGCGTTAATAAAATGCACATTTTTTGGTAGAAAAGAAAACACCATAAGTGTCACATGCTATACTTATTATCGTTCACATCACTGTATATTATAGAGCCGTAGTCTACTATGTAGTGTGTTGACTTATTAGACGAGAGCTCATGGTTCAAACCCTGACTCAGAAAGTAACAAAATATTAAAAATAATTTTTACGCCGATTTCCTCTCAGCAGAATTCTGGCAAAAAAAAAAAATTGCCATGAAAAGTTAACAGAAAAAAAAAAAAATATGTGGTTCAGAGTCGACTTTAAACTGTAGCTCCCGCCACTCATATATAAAATTAACACACACACAGCATGAGTGGTGTGAAAAGCTAGGTTGTATTCTTGACTAAAGGCCGATTAAGTTAAATAAAGGATGATTTTTTAGCTATTATCTTTTTGGCAACACTGGTTTAAGCAGCTCACGCACGTTTCGTGTTTTGTTTCACTGTCAAACATCTTCAGTTTGGTCTATAATTTAACCATGAATCGTCTTACAAACGAACAACGCTTGCAAATCATTGAATTTGGCATCATTGGACCATACTTCTTCATAGATGCTGCGAATCGTAACGTAACTGTGAATGGTGAGGGCTACCGTGAGATGATATCCAACTTTTTTTTGCCCAAAATGCAAGCGCTTGACTTGCATGTCATGTGGTTTCAACAAGACGGTGCCACATGCCACACAGCACGCGTAATAATGGACTTATTGTCAATTGGTCAATTGGCCGCCTAGATCGTGCGATCTATCGCCTTTAGACTATTTTTTGTGGGGCTATGTAAAAGCTCATGTCTATTCAGACAAGCCCGCTTCAATTGACGCATTGGAAGACAACATTGAAGCATTTATTCGTGAGATATCGGCCGAAATGTTGGAAACAGTATGTCAAAATTGGACTTAGCGGATGGACCATTTGAGGCGCAGTCGCGGTCAACATTTGCATGAAATAATCTTCAAACGTTAAATTATATGGACCGTACTATCGATTCAAATAAAGATTTCATGCATTTTTCTGAATTTTGTGATTTTTTTTAAATTTTCATATAGCTCTTAAAAAATCACCCCTTATAAATTAAAGAAACCTGATTAGCTATGCTTGTCTGCAAAGTATAAAAAAAATTACAGCCCTTTTCTTATTGAAAACTGGAATAAAATTTAACAATCACAATAAAAACTAATCAATTGAGTAAAAATATTTGTGATATCATCATAAAATAATCGTCAAGTATAGGATCATAGGCATGAAATAATAGCTGACATAGCTTAGCTTTCGTTAGAAATTAAAACGAAAAAGTTTCTCTTATTTCCATAGAGAAACTTATTTTCTTGTTTTTTTTACATTTTACATGCCAACTATTTGAATAATTTATGCAGGTTATTTGCCTTTTTAAATACCTTTAGTAATGCCAACAGCAGCAAACATCTGAACGTATGAGGTATCTGCAACTACAGCATGTATGTAAATATTGCTCATACGTTTGTTGTTTCACTCTAGTTGGCCGTTGTTGTGCCCAAAGTTTAGTTTCACAACAATTTTCATCCCTTTGTGACATTATTAAAAAATTTCCTCCTTTTTTTATTCACAATATAAATACTTTTATAACCATATTTCCCCCTTTTAATGTCCGGAATTTAAACCAATTAAAGAGGGAAAAAAACAGAAAAGGATAGACAGTGAGAGCGAGCGAGGGATAATAATGACTAGTGAATACAATGAAAATTGGATTTTAATTTGATTTTCAGGCACTAATTAAATGAAGTTTGTGTCATCAGTATTATAATTACATGATAATGTAATTATAATTTTAATGTAAATATAATTTTAATGTAATTATAATTACATGGTAATGTAATTATAATGACATTCATAGTGTGATGATTTAAAGAATAAAGGGAATACCAAATAAGGTTTTAAAGAAATAATAACATACATACATACATACATAATTGGTCATTACAACCCTTCAGTCAGGATTACGACCTAGCTTCTCACACCACTCACGGTGTGTGCGCTAATTTCATACCTGACTGGCGGGACCTACAGTTTAAAGTCGACTCCGAACGACATATTTTTGAGAACCTTTTCATGGCAATTATATTTACTCTCAGAGTTTTTGACAGAAATCTGTTGAGAGGAAGTCGCCGAAGAAATATTTTTTCATATTTCGGTTTTGTTAGAGATGTCTGACCTGATAAGCCATAACACTACCCACCAGTCTATGGCGACTAATGTCGTGTGTTCCATATTCGCATACATCTTCTAATTAAAAACAACCCAAAACAGGTTTCCTTATGGTCATGCATTACTTGGAACCGGATATATAGGCGGCGAAGCTAATTGTTTTCTTCAAATGAACAAAACAAGTCCTCTATATAAGTCCTCGCGTTTTTTGGCGATGACTTGCATTTTTTGATCGATGACTTGCATTTTTTTGGTCGATGACTTGCATTTTTTGATCGATGACTTGCAGTTTTTTTTTTTGGGTCGAAGACTTGCATTTTCTGATCGATCACTTACATTTTTTAACCGATGACTTGCATTTTTTTGGTCAATGAGTTTTATTTTTGGATCGAAGACAAAGATGTTATCTTTAGCGCCTATATAAGCTTCGCTATCCATATCTTCGGTCGTGAGTAATGCCACACCGTAACAAAAACTGTTTTGCAATCATTGATACCATGGCTATCCTACTGGGTCCGTTTTATCCCCGCCTTTACAATATTTATTCGATTTTTACCGACTTATACAGAGCACGTTTTTCCTTATACATTTTTCCTATAACGTTAGCTTCGTCAACTATGTATATCTTCAGTCCCAAAAGTTACCCGTAAACTGTTTTGGAATCCTTGAGACCGCGGCTATCCAGCCCATTCTATTTTTTATCCTATTTATCCCAATTTATGAAGGTGATTAGTGAAAAAATCCAGATCCTTTCAACTTGAACATCCATGACGAGGAAACAGTTTTTCCCAAATTTGATTGTTTTATTGTAAAACAATAAACAAATAAAACAAATAACATTTCCTATTTCTGTGATTTTTAATCGTTTTCTTTTTATACGTTTTCAAACTTTTCAACCATTTAACTTAATGGTCTCAGTTAATTTAAAATTCTCTGAAAAAAAAAGAATATGACCTAGAGTACATTTTATTGCTCGAAAATCTATTTAGCTCTGGCTTGCTTTGCTAGTGTGTAACTATGGCATCTGGTTGAGGTGAAGACAATTTGTTACACTCACTATACCGACAAGGGCAACAAGACATAACACGGAACAAATAAAGAAATAACACGAAAGTAATAAAAACTTAGAAAGGAAACGATAGGAAAAATATGCAAAAGTAATTACGTATTCAAAAGAGATAGGATTGTGGTTGTAAAAATACAATCGATTTCATGGGGAAATAACTGCTTTGCTACGTAACAGCAATCAAAAGTAGAACCCACCCAGCCGCTTACAAAATTCTATGGCTCCTGGAAATATTCACATTCCCAATGTTTCTCAGGCGGATATTGGTTTTGTTTACATTTTTAGTATCATTTTTATAACAGTAACGGTTGTTGCAGCGGTTGTTGTTGTCGCAACACAATGTAATGATACGAACTACCTCAAATGAACAAACAAGTGAAGAAACTAACACCAGCTTGGGAAACATAAGCAACCTGACAACGCCTAACAAAGAATGTTGCTACCACCAACTGCAACACTAAACAAAGGCGAACATCGGTTTTGTAGGAAAGTAAAGATTAAAAATCAACATGTTGGCTGACTGTGTATGTGGATTGAATTTCTTTTTGGTTTGAAGGTTAGAAGTGAACGTATTTATGGATTATGTATGTGGACTGTGTTCGTTGTGGTTTTTGTTTGTATTCGTAAATTTGTTACGTTAATGCGAGGCGGTATTAAAAAATATGAAAAACAAACATGTAAGCCGTAAATGAACCAACAAAAAAATTTGAGAAGACAAATGATGTTCACAAGTAGGATAAACAAAAAAAATTTAATGAACGTGATTGTATCTCAGTGTGTAAGGCATAAATCCTTAAAATTATGCAGGAATTAAAAGATACGGATACTGCTACGCTTTAATGAAAACAACAATATTTTTCTGTTTTTATTTTAAAGAAGTTGCATAGACTCTTACGTCGATACAACACTCACCTCTACTGGGTTCCCTATCACTGTTGCATAGAAGGAAAAGAAAAGGCTGGCGAACTGGCACGGAAGGGAACGGGAATGTCTGAAGAAGAGACTATAGAGGTTATACTACAAGAATACTTTTTCAAATTAGAAAAATCAGCATGAAATTCAACAAATCGTAGGCGGTCCAACATACCTGGTGGCAGAATTTCAAAACTGCTGTATCCAACAGTGGACAGCGGGAGAACAGCAGGGAACTACTTGAGTTCGACAAGAGAACGGTTCGCATTCTAACAGAAATTCTAACAGGACACTGTGATATTGTTAGTTTCGCTGGCAAGCTTGTTTTGCGCTACCAAGCTTACTGCAGAAGCTGCCAAAATGTGGCAGAAACAGAATCAGAATTTTATGTGAGTACCCTGCAGTTTAAAACAGACGTCATCGGTTTTTGGTTGACAATATTTGAAGCGAACTGGCCGGTTTCATCCGAAGCCCGTGGTGGTTCAAGCCCAACACTAACGGATCATGACAAGGAAGCTTACCTTACTCTAGGTAACACAATGGGACGTATGAGCTACAGAGTGATTTTGTCTGTGAAGGGCAAGCTACCCGTTAGCATAACCTAACATACTCTTAGATAATGTATTGTTCTGCAGCGAAATAATAAAAATACTCACTTAATTGGTCATTACAATCCTTTAGTCAGGATTACAATCAAACATATTACATCAACCATGTTGTGTGTGTTAATTTTTAAGCATGAATGGCATGACCTACAGTTTAAAGTCAACTGCGGACGACAAATTTTTGAGAAACTTTTCATGGCACTTTTTGTTTGCTCTCTGAGATTTTTTACCAGAAGACTGCTGAGAGGAAATTACCGGCAGAAATATTTTTTTTTTTTTTTTTCAAATTCCATTTTGTTTGAGATGTCTGACCTGGGGTTTGAATCACGGATCCAATATACTACCTACTACGGCATCTTCACAAGTAAATACAAATTATAAATACCAACCTATTTTTCCCAGTTCAAACTCATGCATTGTTAGTATTTTGAGTCATTCTCTCAAAATTATTTTTAATACATTTTTCCCCCTTAAAATATATTCAACTTTTGTTTCAAAGCCTATCCACATTGATAATATTTTTATTTTCTTTTTCTTTTTGTCATTTCACTTCCGTATTGAAATTGAAAAATTTAATACCAGGTGTTTTTTTCTGTTACTTTTTGGTTTTCTGTATTTGTTTCGATAGATTAAAGTCAATAGGACATTATAGTTCTTGCTGCTCTCTCGATTTGTGGTTTGTGGTTTGTGGGTTTTTGCTTTTCGCCCAAACTCTCTTCAAATTTTGTTTCATTGCTTTTTTCCTTTTTGTTTGATGGGCATTTTCTCATTTTTGTATCCACAAATAATTTCATTTAATTTATCTCCTTTAGCCTTTTGGCTTTCTTTTCTTTCTCCAATATTTCAATTTTAACATTTTTCCTGTATTTTTCGGTTTGAAACCAAACGTCAAACGTTTTAGGGTAAAAACCACACAGAGGTCTATAAGCTTGTCAAAGTGAGACAAAAAAATTAAACCGTAAAGGGTGTTGTCCCTTTACAAATTCACAATTTAAATTAAAAAAAAACAAAGAACGATTGATGTTGATACATGATGTTGAATGTAACACAGTTATTTTAAACCCTTTAACATACCCACAATATATGGTCCAATCCGAAGGATTAACGCCAGCTATTCTACGGGGTTTGAGAGTTTCTACTTTATAAGTATTTTTACCTTTCACCCATAACTGTAGCAATCTGCTTTGTTCGAGACGTCTCAGCTGTGGCTTGAAGCACGGGTTCGCGTCTAATAAGCCAACATGTTAGCTAATGGACTACGGCGAATTCATAATGATTAATGTAGCGACTTCGTAACTCCAGTGTTTTCTATTGTGTACATATCAAACTTCAAGAAGGATTCAGTCGCTAAGATGAGCATTAATCTGAGAAAGTGATCACTATCATCCATTCAACGACAGATTTTTTGAGAAACTTTTCATGGCAATTTTTATTTACTCTCAGAGTTTTTTGCCAAAAATCTGCTGAGAGAAAGTCGCCGAAGAAATATTTTTTCATATTTCAATTTGATCGAGATGTCTGACCTGACACACTCACATACGACTTTATACTCTGGGCATGAAAATTCAATGTAGTGTTCGCCTATATATTTTTCAAATATCGAAAGGAGCATTCAAGAGCTTTAGTTTCTTAAAAAGATACAAGAAAGACTTTACTCCCTCTGATCCCCTTGCTACTTACGCCACTTATCGAAATGGAGTACAACTCTCATATATGGACCGGTGCCTCGAAGTCCATTTTTAGACTTCTCGACCGCATACAGAATAGAACGAAGGTATTCGTAAACGACGGTAGGGTATATAGCATCATCGCAATGTGACTTGTGTTTCACTATTCTATTTCTACTACAACTATTTCTGCTCCAGGGAAATAAAGGCACTTATTCCCGAGAATCATGTAGTCTCACAGTACCCATCCGTTTGTGGTCGATTGGCCGGTGGAACGGTGTGTGGCATGCCCAGTTGACAATAATTTTGCATTAAAACTCAGTCAATAGTATGGATGGATCTGATGGATCGATTTCCTCCTGTGAAGAGTATTACATTTTGTTTTAAATGTCGGTGTCCAACACATTTGTGATTGAAGCACAAAAGTTTCTCCTACACTTACTATTTTTTGCTGGCATTCTATAGATACTCGTGGCATAACTTCAATTACAAAATCGGGTTAAAGGAAATAAAAGAAACTCACACTCAACAGAGATTGGTAACCACCAAGAGCGAATCAATTTTGGTTTTTAAACCGTTTCATCTGTTTGGAAATTAAATTAAAACAGCATGAGTACTCATGCACAACAATATCGTCAGTTTCGATAAATTTGTTTCTTTAGATCCTGAAATGACTGTGAAATAGTTTTTCTTTACACAACAGCCTATAGTACATCATGTTTCATTGTCTTTGGAATACAAAGTTCTTTTTCTCTCACGGTTCATCCAAGCTAACATGAAAATCAAATATTGACATGACAAAATTTACGCCGTATTTATTTAAAAATCTTTAATATAGGGTCCTTCATTAAACGTTTCCTATCTTTATATTTAAATAACACAGTGTGCGAGTGATTTTATCAAAGAATTTTTAATCGTTTGTAACCTATTGATGCCATTATGTGTGGAATATACATACATACATACATACATAATTGGTGATTACAACCCTTTAATCAGGATTATGACCTAGCATGAGTGAAAAATTTTCATAAGAATTTTATTTAATCTCAGAGTTTTTCCCAGAAATCTGCTGAGAGGAAGTCGCCTAAGAAATATTTTTTCCATATTTCGCTTTTGTTAGAGATGTCTGACCTGAAGTTTGAACCGCGGCCTCACGTCTAATCAGCTAACACACTACCTACTAAACTACGACGACGTCACGGTCTCCACATGAGATAACAATGCCCTTAAATCGCTCGAGCCTGATATCCAATCCGACAAGAGATGTGTGGCACATAACGCCGTCCTGTTCAGACCACATGTTGTTGGCGTCCAGATCATCCAGATCATCAGACCCCAAGAAAAGTTTAATCGTCGACATATAATGCTTGCCGTTGATAGTGATGACATAAACATAATTCTTCTTAAAGAAATACGGACCTCCGTGTTGTTCCCGATTTGTATTGGATATCGTCCCAAATTCGTTAAATATGTTTATTCAAGAAATGAGTCTCATTACTGACTCCATGTGTCTCTATCTCTCATACTTTTGGAAACACAATTACTATGAAAAAATTTATCAATTTATGTAGCAACATTGATGTCTCATTGCTGACTCCATGTATCTCTAACTTATCCAATTGGAAGCACAATTACTATAAAAAAAATTTATCAGACGATACAAAACAGTTGCTAATAATTGTAGCAACAAAATGAATATAAAAAAGAGTACAAAAATGAATGTCCTTCTCCCTGGTAAAAATAAAATGAAAAATTTTTCTACGGAAAATTCCCAGTTCCCTTACTTTCCTTACAATTACAGTGTTTGCCGTGTTTGAAAGAAGATTGTCACAATGTTTTCTTCTTTTTTTTTCGTTTAAATTCTGTTCGAGAGACTATTTTCAGAGACTGAAATTGGATTCATCATGCATAAATATTTAACAATTGAACCTTTTTCCTGGCAATTTTTTTTCTCAATCCAATGTCTACATATAACACCCAACAAGCTTATACTATGTTCAGATATGTACTTTTATTGAGTCAATATTCGGTTAATTGAGTACAATATTTTAAGTATTCAGGCACAATTCCGCTTACTCAATATTCATTTGACAGCTGGTAAACAACAACATTCTTTTTAATTAGGTCGCGAAAATTAGTGTCGTTTGTTAGTTTATTAGTGTTTGTCTGTCGTTGTTGACATTTGAGTTGTCAAATATCAACAGAGTGTTCGGTTAATTGTAATATGCTCAGTAAACACACTTATGACAGTGTTGCATTTTAAGTTTTACTCAATACAGTAATCCTTCGATTTACGTCGCCTCGATTAACGTTGTTTCGATTTACGTCGTCAAATTTTTTGTTCCCTTCAACTTCAATTTGCGTCGTCATTCGATTTACGTCGCCTTTTTTTTTGGAACCAACTGCGACGTAAATCGAGGGATTACTTTAACTTTTTAAGTTCCTTGATAAAAACATACTACTTTGAAGTATGAGCAATATGAAATTCGATTTACGTCGTTTCGATTTACGTCGCCTTTTTTTGGAACCAACTGCGACGTAAATCGAGGGATTACTGTATTATAACAATTTGCGTATTTATTGCGCAATTACTTGAAACTTTATATGAAATATTGAGCTCAATAATGGCGTTTATTGCGACTTACGCAATAAAGGTATATATCTGAGAAAAAAATGTTTCATTCAAATCAAAGCCGTACATAGTGTATCCCTTACATGTACCTAATTATGCTGTCTGTAGAGATTTCTTTGTTTACAAATTTTTACTTAAAAAAACTAAAAAAATTTTAGGCGTGCGATTAGATTGCAAAGTCGATAATTTTTAATCCCATAAAATGTTTAAAGTTTTCATATTTTTTTGTTTTTTTAATGACTGAATTAAGCGCACAAAAATATTTCCTTTTTGTGTAAAATTTTCTTATATTTTGCAAGGCAAGCATTAAATTGTTTGTCGTAAAAATAAAGTTAAAGTTACGCCTATTTGGCATAACAAGTCCGTTATTGTTGGTTAATACCATGGATTTGCAATATGGTTGTTATAACTAACTAATAGAGTAACATATGTGTATTTATACATACATATATTAACACATACAGTGAGCGTCAAAAGAAACTGTACATTAAAAAAAAAAATATATACATTAATAAATTACTGTTATTTTTATTTTAAAATTGTTTTATTGCCAGCTTTTAAAATTGAAACAAAAAAAAATTCAAAAAATTCAAAATTTTTACGGGCACTCTCCTTAAATGGTAAAGGTTAAGTTTGGTGATTGTTAGAATTTTATCCATAATGTACAGTGTCTTTTGACGCTCACTGTACGTTTATATAATCAACAGAATGACAATAAATAGTTTCGACGACTGTTTCACACGCTCTTTTCGCAACTTAGAGAGACCAACAACACGATAACTTTACGAATGTCTATCTTACCAAATCATAGAGTGACAAGCAATTGAGCAACACATTCAGAATTATTATTAGCAACCAATAAATATAGACACCTCTATAAGGCACTGAATGCGACACCATATTAATGCCATCCAGAACAGACATCGATGTTTTCTTTTCTATGCAATGGATCACAAAGAACACTACTTTTCAATATGCAGAATACAAGTGAATTTAATTACAAAAGCTTAGTTTGTCTCAAACCCATTTAACTTGAGAGAAGTCGCCGCCTCTCCTTATCTTTCTTTTTGCCAAAAATACACTTAAAAACCACTCTTAGTACACCGCTGATAGGTTTTGGTGTTATAAGCGAAAAAAAAACCTCTAAGCAATCTCATATCCTGACCTGCCTTGCTGATTCAACTTTGAATTTTAAACTCAAGTCAGCTTTTAGGATTGTGCTTAAACGGCGGCTTGACTGCCAAAAATTTTAGTTACATATGTGCCGTAATGTGTACTTCCCATTCAAGTTAACTGATCACATTTTTCGTTGTTGTAAACTTTCCCATGAATGCAATGCTTCTGATGGACTCATGAAATATTTCACTCCGAGGTCGAATGCATCCATTTCTATCCCACTATATGTCCTTGATCCTCCTGTGACCTCTCATAAAAGACTATGCAGCGACCAAACTATTACTCATTCAATTTTATTATGCTTCCCCGTTACGAAAGCTGACTACCGTTTAGTCAGAATTAAGACCTTGCTTCTCACATCACCCATGTTGTGAGTGTTAGTTTTTCCACGGGTACAGTTTAAAGTCGACTTCGAACTACAGATTTGAGAAACTTTTCATGGCAATTTTATTTACTCCACATAGTTTTCGTCAAAAGACTACTCAGAGAAAAAACCGCACAAAGAAATATTTTTGTCATGCTACGTTTTGTTCGAGATGTCTGAGCTAGGCTTTCAACAATAAGCGGTCGTCCAATAAGCCATTGAAGCCATTAAAAGACATCGACAACCCATTCGACGTACATCATTATGCAATTGCTTATGAATAGTCTCCTAAGGAAATTAATAAAATTGTAGGCACATTGTAGGCTGTACTAGATTTGTCATCAGCAGGGTTTGAAGCCACACTATTTTGTTTTGCTTAATAAGTCCTTATGCCCTTACTAGGAGGACAAATTTTGACTTTTTGGCGTTCATTCATAATCACACTGTTGTTGTAATTTCTGAAATTTTTTTTTAAACAAAGAATACGAAAATAGAAAGAAAAACAAATGCAAACCATATGAAGAACTAAGAAATTGACAACAAACTTAAGCCAAATTGACAATCATGTCCAAAACACAAAAAGAAAAAGAAATCAAAAAAAGGGAAATGAAAAGTTTTTCTTTTGGTTGTTTGTTGTCCTCTTTGTAAGAACTTTATTAAACAAATTTTCTGTTTTTTTTTTCTATTATTTCTTTGAATTGTTCATTTATTTACTTGGGGTTTTTTTGTAGACTTTTGTTAAATTTATTTAAGATTGTTTCGTTTGTTCATTTTGTTGGGAAAATCTTAATACCCTGCTTTCCCCACCTCTATTGCTTTTCGGATTAAATGAATTGGAAAGCTTAAAAATTCTTTCCGAACTAGATTTTAGCCACAATATTACGTGTCAATAGTACTGAAACCAGATTACAAGACAAAATTATGTAACCTTTGTTATGGTATAATGTAGATTTTCTTCTATAATAACTACGGTAGTGCGCCCTTTATCGTCATAAACTTTACTTTATCGAAAATCCATCAGGAAAAAATTCAGAAGATTTAAATCACAAGAGTTTGAAAGGAAATAAAAGTGAAGTATTTGGCAGTAAATGCGGTACGGCGTGCGAGACCTTGCTTAACAACTTATCTTTTGTATGAGAAGTCACGAACCTTTGCCTTTTCATAGCAAGAGTCGGGCTCTGACATATAAGCTCTGCTGAAGTCATTGGAGGGAATGGCAAGGCTTTTGTTATATGGCTTGCGAGAATTGCAATTGAGCGTGGAATTTAGGGTCAGAAGAGAAGGAGTTCTCTCCTTATTCAGATCAGGTTGCAAATAAAGCTGAGCCTCTCTGTATAATGACGGGAGAATATCCAGTTTAATTGAGGCAATCAGAACACCTGTGCCCGGAAAATTGTGGGAGATTGTGAAGTCGTTTCATCTTATCTGATTTGTAGGTCTTAGAATAATTCATAATTTTCCTAAGAAGTCCCCGAATTTACGAATGAGGACGAACGTTGATTGATATTTTTGAGGGACTTGATACAGCCTGGCTGCCCGAGTATGTCAGGGGATTTTCAGGGGACAACACACCAAACATCATGGACTATACACCACTGTAGTGGTCTTGCAGTCTATACAAATATAAAATAAAATTTAATTTTAATTTATTTATAAATTTCATTCGTTTTCAAAGAAACCACGAATGAAAATCTGTAGAAAGAATTTTTTTAACATGAATAGAAAAAAGTGAAAGTCTTTTAATAAAATCTCATTTAAAAATACTGCTCAAATTTATGAGTAAATTTTATTCATTCATTGACACAGTCATTCTTTCATTCAATAATTCCGTCATTTATTGACTGTGTGCTATTTTTCTCTCTTATAACGGGAAAATTTTCAAACGCAATTACTGCTGTCTGCCGTTGGTTTCGCCCTCAGCCGCTTCATAAAAGAAGCAGAGAAATCATAGTTTAAAAATGCAAAGAGAAATCTGAAGGTTTTCTAATTTTATTGTACAGGATCTTCCAACAGAGGCACCCGTAACTTTGACAGTTGATAACGGCCATCTTGTTGAAGCTATATCTGCAAGATTATTTGGTATTTATCCAGTCTGTTTTGCAATATCACCCTGAACTGAAGGTAAACAGCTTTAGACAACGATGAATAGGCTCTGTCGCATTTATCAACTGATCCTATGGTAATGTTAGATTAAGTTAGAGGACGTGAACTTGTCTGGGACAAGTACAATACGCATTGTAATTTTGTCCTAGAAGAGAAACTGATCCTAATTTTTATTGAAAAATTTACTTTAGCCATGAGGCCCATTTCTGAGTGAATAGTGAATGAGTGAAAAAACAAAATTGTTGAATTTGGAACGAAAAAAATTCACACAAGATTCAAAAGCTACCAATGTATCACAAAAAAGTCAATGTATTGGATGGATTTCGGGCTGGCGCCTTCATCGGTCTTTATCCCCTTGAGAAGCAATTTTAAAACTATCTCCTATAATTACTGTTCTGTTATTCCAACATGCAAGTTGGAGGAGTAGGAGTCATCGTCAGACCACCAGTGTCAACTGAGAGCAATAAAGGCCGGTGATTTACATATTCTTTTAGCCTCAATTGGATGATATGGTCATCAACCACAAGTGGTCTTAAAAGAACGGTCGTACGTGTAACAAACTTCCTGCCACATTGAATATTCTGCAATACAGATTTGAGGTTAGTTCACATGGATATGATGTAAACTTGCCACCGAAAACGTGCGATTTGAACCCATTAGACTTTTTTGGGGTTTTCTTAAATCGCAGTTGTATGCAAATAAGCCACAAACCAAAGCGGTCCTTAAAACCAACATAACACATGCCATCGTTCAAATTCAGCCTGATTTATATGTCCGATTCATATTTGGCATGCGCTCAACCCAGAAAAACCCTGGCGGACACAAAATGCCAGCAATGAGTTTTACATCTGAATAAAAATTTCAATATCTCACACATACTTTATTTTATTTATTTTTAAATGTAGAAAGCTTTTAATGAAAGACCTTTTAATTTTTTATAAACTTAACCTCGATAAATATTTGAAGACATAAAATAACAACGTCTCATATTTACAGATCGATAATAAAAACTCTTTCTTTTTTTCGAACAGAAATTTGTAACAGTAAGTGTCAAAACATGCCAATAAAAGGATATCATGGCGTCAAATCTGGGGGTTCTCTTTAAATACCCCGAGGCAATAAACAAAACAAATCGCATGAGAAACTTTTTCGCCAACCATTCTTTTTATGCTTATCGGATGGTATGTGTTCTGTATCTTTTAGCTCTTTGACAGCTACAACTTTGGTGTTTGACATTGTCACAGGGTATCTTGAAGTACATAGAATTTCTTGTTTTTATTACCAAAGTATTGACCTCTCTTATCACCAGAATCTTCAAACTTTTTCACCAAAAAAAAAAAAAAAAAAAAAAAAAAAAAAAAAAAAAAAAGTTGAAAAAGAAAATTATAAAAATATCAAACTCCATTCAATCGAACACTTGTTATCTGTCGTTAAGGTGGTTGGCAATTTGCCACCCCTGACCATAGAATAAGTTACGTAGACGGACAATTTTCTTAAAGAACAAAATTTGTTTGTTTTTCTTTAATTCAACAATTTCTAGGAAGAGCCACAACACTTAATGATACTTAAAATGAATGAATTTGTAATATTAATGTTTTAACATTCAAAGGAAAACTTTATTGTTTCTTATGAGTTAGAGAATTATCGAGAATAACTAGAGAAGACAACATCAAAATTAAAAGCAATTCTATTTCTATTATGCTTAGGTTTTGTAGGTGTTGTTGTCATTCGAATGTAAACATAAAGTTTTTGGCAAAGTACTTGCAAAAGAATTTTCTTTTTAATAATTAAATAGAAGTGAATTGTTTATTGAGGAGCACTACACTACTATCGTGTGCATGGATCATCATTCCTTCAAACATACAGGATTTTTTTAGTTAGAATTTAAAAATTCAATAAAACAATAACGTTTTGAAATATTGCCAAATTTATTTTTTTGTTGTGAAGTACAATTGTTCCGGGTAGAAATGGAATCCTATTTTCTTCATATGGTTGCCGCGGCTGGCCTCACAGTACCTCAATCCATTGGACCAATTTTCGTGTACTTTTTCGAGTATATGGGGTCGTATCTCGGCAATGGCATCACGAATGTTGACCTTAAAATGCTAAATTTCTCTGGTTTGTCGGTATAAAACTTTTCTTTAACGGCGCCCCACAGAAAATAGTACAACGGTATTACAACGCAGCTTCTTGGCGGCCAATTGATATCACCAATTCGGCTAATTAAACGCAGATCAAACGTTTGATGCAATAAATCGATTGTGACATGGGATGTGTGCCAAGTGGCCATAGCTGCCAGATGTGTAAGGCATCAAATCGTCAAATATTAAAAAAAAAAAATCGTCAAAGTGGTTCATTGAAATCGTAAAAAAATCGTCAGTAAAAATAAATAAATAAATAAAAGGGTTTTCTTTAAAACTACATTTATTGTAGTAAAACTTAAAAAGCTAATTCACTGTATACATATATTTTAGTTTTAATAATAAGTTAAAAAATCAAATACATACACATGGGACAAAGTTTACAAGTCCTTCTAACACTTTAATTATAAAAATAAACTTAAAATATTAGTATTTGTATACAAAATATTAGTAAAGGGCTATCCATTTCGTGGTTTCAAAAGTATGGGACTGGAATTCGACATGTGTCAAACTAAGTTGTGAAACCAATTTTTTTCTTTTCAGTTGAAAGTCTGACATTGACGAAAATGAATCGCTTAACTATATGGTGATTCTGCCACAGTCACGTATCGTGCGTATCGGCAATTTTTCGAACAAAATTTTCTTCAGCGATGAAGCACATTTCACACTCGGAGGGTATGTTAATAAACAAAATTGTCGCATTTGGGGTTCTGAGAATCCT
Source organism: Sarcophaga caerulescens (assembly GCA_927399465.1). Taxonomy (NCBI): domain Eukaryota; kingdom Metazoa; phylum Arthropoda; class Insecta; order Diptera; family Sarcophagidae; genus Sarcophaga; species Sarcophaga caerulescens. Next base: position 73,118,292 of record OV656867.1, read on the forward strand.
CAAGTAATTGAAGAGAGGCCATTACATCCAGAAAAAGTCACTGTTTGGTGCGCTCTTTGGTCCGAAGGTGTGATTAGGCCTTACTTCTTCGAAAACGACGATGGAACGACTGTCACCGTCAATTCGAAGCGTTATGGTCATATGATAACCGACTTTTTTTTAACTGCTATTGAAGAATACGACTTGGAGAATATATGGTTTCAACAAGACGGTGCTACATGCCACACAACTCGAGCGAATATGGCTTTATTGCAAGAGACATTTCCTGGCCGCGTAATTTCTCGTCGTGGCGATATCAACTGGCCACCAAGATCATGCGATTTGACACCATTAGACTTTTTTGTGGGGCTACGCGAAAGACCGTGTTTATGCAGATAAACCTTCAACTCTTGAGCACTTAAAAACCAACATTCGTCAAGTTATGGCTGAGATACCGCCCAATATGTGTCAAAAAGTGGTCGAAAATTACCTCAAAAGAATCAATGCTTGCAACACTTCGCGTGGAGGTCATTTAAATGATGTAGTGTTTCACACATAATGTCAACGTTCAAACTTTACAATAAAAATGAAATATCATGAAAAAAATATTTTATATGTGTTTTATTTACGTTTACTTTTGAAACCACGAAATGGATAACCCTATATGTTTACTATAGCTAGATAGTTTACAAATATACATATATTAGATTTAAACATTTTAATTAATTCTGGTACAACCCTAAAGTTGAAGCCGTTACAATTGCTGAAGCTTATATTGTTAAGACTTTTGTGTACAAATATTGCTTCTAAAGATAATTTTCAAAGAAATTTCTAAGATTTTTTATTTAGATTAATTCGGCTAAATACTCTCTCTACATTAGCTGAAGAATGTGGCAATACTAATATTTTTGGAATAAATTTCGCCAAGTTTGAAAATATAAATATAGCATCTCGCATTTTATTTCCTGACTTTTTCTTTAAATTTAATATTTTTATACAATCTTTAAGAAAAATTTTCTTAAAGTTTAAAAATTTTAAGTGTTTAAATTCAGATTTAAAGTACTAAAATAAAGAAAATGACGTACATATATGTTTATTTTCTAAAAATCGTCAAAATAAGGAACTAAATCGTCGAATCGTCAACATGCTCTTTTTGGAGTACAAAATCGTCAAAATGAGGATAAATCGTCAAATCTGGCAAACATCGTTCACATAAATACAATGAAAAGCGGGTACAAAAAAAAATCGGTTATTATGGTGCGGTCTCCATTGACCGTAATGGTTCTGCCGTCCTCATTTTCAAAGAAATATGATGACTCTGCTCCATAAGCTGCGCCAAACTGTCGCTCGTAATGGGTGCTTTGGTTTCTGTAAGAGCGCGTGAGGGTTTTCTGAGTACTAAATACGGCAATTTTGCTTATTAACGTACCCACTAAGATGAAAATAAGCTTCATCCGAAAAGATGATTTTTTGCCAAAATCGATATCATCGTGCAGTTTCTCGTTGGCCCAATAAATCCCAACGTGGCTCAAGCGTAAATCGATTCATTACGTTCAGTGAAAATAATATACTAAGTTTTGTGACAGAATAGAATGTCTAAGTATTGCCAGATTGGAAATAACCGATGTTCAAATTAAGAACTATATATGGCCCCGATATGTTTGCCGCATTGGCCATTACATAGATTGCACACTTAGGTTAGGTTAGAGGACGTGTACTTGTCAATTGTGACAAGTACAACACCCGAAGGTCGAATTGACCCATTGTACAACGTCCTAGCTTCTCACACCACTCGTGTTGTGTGCGTTAATTTTATACATGAGTGGCGGGACCTACAGTTTAAAGTCGACTCCGAACGACAGATTTTTGAGAAGCTTTTCATGGCAATTTTTACTCTCAGAGTTTTTGCCAGAAATCTGCTGAGAGGAAGTCGCCGAAGAAATATTTTCATATTTTCGTTTTGATGTCTGACCTGGGATTTGAACTCGGGCCTATCGTCTAATAAGCCAACACACTGCCTACTAGATTACGACGACTCTAAATTGCACGCGACTCTAGATTGCACGCTTAACGAGCTGGTCACTTTTTAAATGCCAATAATGAACGAATATAGTTTCGATTAAAAGTACTCTGCTCTCAAGTTAAGTGTGTGTGTTAGTTTTGCATCAATTAAGATAAATTATAGTCGAACGATTGAATTACTTTCACTATATGTGTCGACAAAAGTCTTTAATTTCCTGCCAAAATTAATTATTTTTTTTATTTATCCCCTAAAGTTCACAAAATGTTAAATTGGTTAACATTTGCTGTTATTTTTCCACAATCATTTATTCTTTGCAATTTTTTTTTTTGTTTTTGTTTAACCCAAATAAGCCTATTGATCAATAACATGTCAGGTTACCCATCTCCTTTGCATTGATAAGGGAAAATAATATTATCCGGCGGCTACAATATTTTGTGGCAAAAGTTTTATTGTGTAAAAAGAGCACAGCAGAGTGTGTGGCAATAGTTACAACCCACAATTTCTATACGTTTTAGTTGTTTTGCTTACAATATTAGAAATTAGAAAATAAAACTTGATTGGGACAATCAATTATTGAAAATCGTTTCGATCAAAACGGGCTTTATCAAACTAAAAACTACAAGTCATAACCCTTTCACTAGATCACCTTCTTCAGCATCGAAAGGGTTTTGCCACCAACTTAACAAATACTGGTCGAACGATTCTAGATTCGGGCAAAAGGGTGATGTTGCCAGCATAGTATCAGAATTAACGTGTTTGTTGTTAAATTAAAATAAAAAAACAAAAATCCCAGAAAATACTCGTATTTTAAAAGCTAAAAACCTATCACAACAATGTAATCTCTTTTGCAAAATTTCCTCGTCAATCATGCTGAACTTTGGAGTTGCCTTAGAAAGTGTGGGAAGTGTGTTGGCTTATTAGACACGAACCCATGGTTTAAATGACAGCTCAGATATATCGAATCATCCCTTAATCAATAGTAAAGTCTATATACAAAATTATTGTCATCTAGGCATTCCTCACACCGTTACACTCGCCAATCGAACACAAACGGAGGGGTACTGTGAGAAAGATAAATACTACGTAGGATTATATGATTCTCGGAAACAAGTGTCTTTATTTCTCTAAAGCAGAAATAGTTATAGTAGCAATAGAATAGTGAAACACAAGGCACATTACAATGATGCTATATCCTACCATCATTTTCAAGCCCCTTCGTTCTATTCAGTAAGCGGTCGAGATGCCTCAAAACGGACTTCAAGGCAACGGTCCATTTATGAGAGTTGTACTCCATTTTCAATAGGATATAAGTGCAGTAAAGAGTAAGGAGATCAGAGGGAGTAAAGTCTTTCTTGTACCTTTTCAAGAAACTGTGAAAAATGTGAAAAATATGTTGGCGTACAGCGAACACCGCATTGAATTTTCATGACCAGAATATAAAGTCGTATGTAAGTGTGTCAGGTCAGGCATCGCGATCAAAGCGAAATATAAAAAATATTTCTTTGGCGGCCTTTTCTTTCAGCAGTCTTCAGACATAAAGTCTAACAGTGGAAATATAAGTTTCTCAAAAATCAGTAGTTCAGAACTGACTTTCAACTGCTAGTCTCGCCACTCATGGGATAAAAGTGGTGTGAGAAGATACATACATTGTAATCCTGAATGATCAATTAAGTATGATGCATTTAAAAAAAAAAAATGTTAAGCCTAGCGCCCAAATCAATGATCTTCTAGCGGCGCCATCACATATATGGTCACCAACATATAAAGCGACATAAACAATACCTATGTATGTAAACTTTTGTAGGATTGTGTACTTGATATTGAATTTAATTCTATTCGCGTTTATTCCCCTTGCCACTCCACCTTTCTCTCTCTTTCTTCAACCCACGACTTATTTTAAAATGCGTTACAGATTATGATTTCTGGTGACCCCAGCAGCAATTTATGCAGTATTTGTTTATGATTTATAATATGAACATATAAACATGCATACATAAGCGTAAACATATTTCAATGGTGTCAAATTTTAGCCGCTTCCCTGGCCACAGGCTAAATAAACCAAAACAAATACAAACGCCATTCGTGGCATTCAACATTTTATGTGGAAAATACTGTTATTTTAAACAAAAACAAAAAAAAACAACCCAAACGTTATTGAGAGAGTATATCGCCAAAGGCGAGAGGTATAGACTATCTGCACACTAATCATGGTAGCTGTGGAGAATTAAACAGAATGAATGAAAGCGTTTTAAGGGCCTAGTCATCTCACGTGAAGGTGATGTGAACTGGCCATCAAGATCGTACAAGTTGACCCCGTTAGATTTTTTCTTGTTGTTTTTTCTTAGGTCGCAGGTGTATGCGAATAAGCCACAAGACAATCTAACACATACCATCGGTCAAATGAGGCCATAGCAGGCTAGGCTATGTGTCTAACTGAACCTATATATTCAATTTGCAAATAATGTATCTCCTGGTCGACTATTGCGAATAAAATAAATGAAATTAAATAAATTCGTATGAAATATCAAATTCATGGAATTATTTCTTAAATTAGAAAAATATGAGAAACAAATTTCATAAATTTATGAGTACATGGAGTGCATGGAATGGATTAGTTGCTAACAAAATTTCATGGTTTTCTTGGTTTTATTACAACGAACAAATGAGAAAACAAAATTTCTAATTTTATGATTAATGAGATACAGTTGTTGCAAGTTGTTATCAGTTGTGCATAAGCATTGTTGATTTTGCAAGCGCTTTGAAAACACTTCAAAAAACTGTTTTCACTTGCGTATCTCTCTCATTAGATTGTTAATTCGAGCAGTTGGTATAAATAGAAATAATAATATAAGAAATAATAACAAACTCCTGCGGTAACTAATGCAACTAAATGAGTAACAGCTGGGGGAGTTTAAACTGTTGCAACAACTGCATTTCTAAACATAATTAAAACAGTTTGCCACCTGTGGAAATTCATATGATACCGTAGTTGTAGTTGTACCAGAACTTACAAGTAGTTACCGCAGTACTACTAAATGCAAACGCCTTTTAAAGCAGCAATTAGTTTATAAGTATAATATAAAGATAACACAGCCCTGCATGGGTTTTGCAAATAAGATGGCTCCAGGTGTTTCCGTTTAATCAGATTTACTTGAAAATTGTTTCTCAGGGGTTTTTGGGGTCGCTGATTACAGATCTTCATTCAGATTTAAAAAATTCAAAATGGCGGATCCAATCGGATCAAATCGGATTAATTTTTATAAACCTCGACAGCCATATTGGATCCGCCATTTTGAATTTTTTAAATCTGAATGAAGATCTGTAATCAGCGACCCCAAAAACCCCTGAGAAACAATTTTCAAGTAAATCTGATTAATTTTTAAGGACCTCCGTAATGTGTTTCTTTTTCTCTTGCACTCCTTGACATAAACCCACCCCCTACTTTAAGGGTGCATGCAATCAATTTGGCTTTGGGCTCATTTAAAAGAGCAAAGATCAATTGTCAATTTCTGACAATAGCAATGAATCTAGCACGTCAGTGTTTAGCTCTACAATTTTTCAAAAATGTCCAAAAATCCAATTTTTAGGGATTTCAACCCCATTTTTCTCGAAAACCTAACGTGTTGAAAAGTTTTTGAACCCAGATTCGTGTTCAGCGCGCAAACGTTCCAATAAACGAAATAGCGTTAAACGAGGCAACTTAACACATAGATATAATATACAGTTGGAATCTTTATTCTGGACAGACTAACAAAAGAGCGTTGTAAAAAAATACATAGTATACACCGTCGCTATATAGCGCACCGCTTTTGGTTGGTGCATGGCCGTTTCATTTGCACACGTATACAACAGGTATCAATACAGTGTGCGATTTAGCGGTATCCCAATACTACAGCGTAATACTGAAACAGCGTTAAGCGGAGCAGCGTTTTGTATACGTTTGAAAGATCTATTGATGTCATTATGTGTGGAATATGAGATCGTTGAAATATTCGCGACGGCTTTTCTGGGTGGGGCGTATGCGAAATGTCCAATTTACTTTAGTGCATAAATCGAACTCAATTTTATCGAAGGAATGGTTTATGTTGGATTTGAGCCGACTTGTGGTTTGAAACTTAAGCGCGTCAAATTTCACAATTTTGCTGGCCAACCAACTCTTAGGTGATCGCCCTAAGTCAATTAGTACATGGTGTTGGAACTAAAGAAACGGGGAGACACAGATAACGAAGAGAATAGGCTACTAGATTACAAAGTAGAACGATGTCTCTGAACTTCAACAAATGCCTTAAAAAATATTCGTCATAGACAGGTGCTAACTTATTGTGAATCAATATAGCTTCTTAGGCCTACAGTAGGTTACTACGAATTTGTACTTTATGTTTTAATGATAGAATAGATAGAAGAATAACAGCAAAAATGTTCTTCTTGTAGTCTAATAGGTAGTGTGTTGGCTTATTAGACGTGAGGCCACAGTTCAAACCACATCTGTAGCAAAACGGAATATGAAAAAGACTTCTTCGGCGACGTCCTCTCTGAGAGATAATAAAATTGCCATGAAAAGTTTCTCAAAAATCTGTCGTTCGGAATCGCCACACACAACATAAGTGGTATGAGAAGCTAGGTTGTAATCCTGACTAAAAGGTTATAATGACCAATTATGTACATATGTACATACATATGTATGTTCTACTTCATATCACTCAAAGAGTATTGATTGCATAAAGCTTTTACAAAACTGTCAAAGATATTTTATTTTAGCCTACAATCCGAGATTTCTAATGCCACATAATACTCTGCAATTATTTTTGCAGAAAGCTTGGTACACATAATTGAAGCTGTTTGATGAAAAAAACTGCTTATTTTTTCCCCTTTAATTTAATAACTAACACTTTAATTAATATCGATCTGCTTTAAAAAGGGGCATTAAAATTAAAAATCTCATCGATATTGATTCCAAATATCAAAATATTTTCCAACATTTGACTATTGAAATTTTAATTTTCAACAAACGTATCTTTCTTGTACTGTTTCACTATGAAAATCGAAACATTTTGTTAAAAGCCACTTAAAACTGAGAGTTCCTACTACAAATTACGGAAATATTTTATTTCAGCAATGCAAACTATTTGTATGAGTCCTTTAAAGAAAGCACGAACATAAACTGAAGATATTCTACCGCCAAAAGGATTTCATTGAAAAGAATTTTTCAGAAACAAATTTATGGTTTTCATTTGTCTCTTACATACATAGTACAACTGAAACATGTTCGTCTCGAACATGTTGCCAAACACAGCACGATATGCCATAAAGCATTTGAAAACAAACTGTTAATATTTAGGCGCCATAAGAATTTAGTTCCTAAGCGTCTACGGTTATTAACGGTACATTCCTTGTGGATAATTTTAAGTTAAAAAGGAAAAGTGCTTGCAACACTGAACAACGAAAAAATATATTTTTAAAATAATAAAATTTATATGTTTTAAATATTTTTGAAATAAAAATCATTAACAAAATCTATATGTGTGTTAAATTTTAAAATAGAAATGTTTTAAATAATATTTAATAAAAAAAAATATTTATTTAATATAAAAATAAAATAATATTTTAAATAAATTCAAATATTTACGACAGAAAAAAATATATATATAAATAATAATAGATTTTATATTTTTAAATTAAATGTAAAAGAAAAATATTTAAATAACAAATTGAAACAAATAAATTAAGATTTTAAAAAAACAAAAAATTAACTTCGGATCAAATAAAATTTATAAATGAACGAAAATTTGTGTTTTCTTAAATAGCAAAAGTCATTAAATAATTAAAAAGAAATTACAATAAAAAATAGAAGTGTTAGATTTTAACTTTAACACGGTGTTTATAAATACTTGTCTTTTTTACCTGTGTTAAAAATAATAAACAAAATATATTAAAAATTAAAAAATATAAAAAATTACAAAATATAAAAAAAATTAAATTTTATGTATAAAGTTTTAAAAAATTTTAAATATAAAAAAATTTAACAAAAAAGAAAAATAAAAAAACATAAGAAAATTTAAAAAAAAATTTAAACAAATAAAATATTTTAATTAAATTTAAATATTTTTAAACAAAAAAAATGTGTCACTCAATTAAACATTTCAATTCAACGTAAATTTGTGTATCTGCCTCTGAAAAACCCGCCAGAACCATAACACACCATAACTAATGGAATAGCAGCCATGGTTTGACTTTTGATTAAAAAAGAAGCAAAAAACAACCTCAAACCAATAAAACAACTGTGCAAATTTGTTTAAAATTCACAACTTCTTTTTAAAAAAAAATTTTAAAAAAATATAAAATAAATAAAAAAAAAAAACAAAGCAATTAAATATTAAACGTCTCATTAGAAAAAAATGAACTATAAAACGAAAAAAAAAAATGAAAAAATATTGTGTTAAAACTTTGCAGCGAAAGAGAAATATCTGAATAAATATTCCCAAAAAATAAAGGTACGACAAGTGAAAAAAAAGAAAATAACAGCTAAACCAACAAGTAATTAAAAATCAAAAATAAATAGAAACGAATGGAAAATTTTTAATCAACCCAATCCAGCTGCCTTAAGGCAAACAATAACTGGATAAAATGGAATAAAAATGTTTTCAAGCCAAAGAATTCCTTTTTCATGGTCATTTAAAGCTTCAAAAATTCATGTTTTTGGCATGTGATGTGAAATATTAACAGAATTTTAATTATTGGCCACACTTGTATTCTATACTCCATGTTGCTGAAAACATATTAATTGCCAGCGTAGAGAATATTCTGTAACAGTGGAATACTATTCTGTGACTTGCGAAGCACTCTTTTCAAAACAGTTTCTAAATAATCATGCAACATGTGGTTTAAGCTGATTGTTGCCATGACTTTGATTACACAGCCCTGCATGGGTTTTGCAAATAAGATGGCTCCAGGTGTTTCCGAAGGCATTTTGACCGCTGGTCACGAATCTGGATTCCAAAACTTTCCATCACGTCAGGTTTTCGAGAAAAAGTCGGCTGAAACCCCTAAAAATAGCATTTCTGGTCATTTTTGAAAAATTATAGAGCTATACACTGACGTGCTAGAACCATCGCTATTATCTGAAATTGACAATTGATCTTTTCTGTTTAAAATGAGCCCAAAGTTGAATTGTTTGCATGCACCCTTAAAGTAGGGGGTGGGTTTATGTCAAGGGGTGCAAGAGAAAAAGAAACACATTACGGAGGTCCTTAAAAATTAATCAGATTTACTTGAAAATTGTTACTCAGGGGTTTTTGGGGTCGCTGATTACAGATCTTCATTCAGATTTAAAAAATTCAAAATGGCGGATCCAATATGGCGGTCAATGTTTATAAAAATTAATCAGATTTACTTGAAAATTGTTACTCGGGGATTTTGAATTTTTAAAATCTGAATGAAGATCTGTAATCAGCGACCCCAAAAACCCCTGACTAACAATTTTCAAGTAAATCTGATTAATTTTTAAAGAGCAAAGATCAATTGTCAATTTCAGATAATAGCGATGGTTCTAGCACGTCAGTGTTTAGCTCTACAATTTTTCAAAAATTGCCAAAAACGCTGTTTTTAGGGGTTTCAGCCCCCTTTTTCTCGAAAACCTGACATGATGGAAAGTTTCGGAATCTAGATTCGTGATCAGCGCGCAAAATGCGTTCGGAAACACCTGGAGCCATTTTATTTGCACAATAAACACCAAATTTGCAGGGCTGTGTTATTTCATGCGTTTTTCAACCAATGCTCGCGTTAATCAAACGTTTTCGGTAAGTGTTCGGCCAAAAAAACACAGGTAGCGGGCAGCAGCGGAAGTGTTCAATCTCAGTGTGAAATATATGTATTCAGTAACCAGGGGAAAATTCGCGGGAAAGTCTACGCCGTCGAAAGTTATAATGAATTTAACAGGACAGAACACTGTAATAATATCTGACAGTTAGCCCTTCAACTGATCACTCAATAAGATTCACGTATCTGGTCTCATAACATTTGGGAATTCATGGCAAAGAGCGACAGAACCTTTCTGTGGTTTGGGAAGAGTATTATACAGGGTAAAAAAATTAACAAAAGAGAAGATAGTGAGCGGCGAAAATCAAATAGATTTTAATCATGCATTAGAATTTCAAGAAGTAGTCTAAGTGTTGTAGCTAGCTTGGTGATTGAACACTAGTTCAAAATAGGTATTCGAAGAGAACAATCGCCACAGAATATACTTAGTAACTGTGCGGTGTCAATGCATCTCAGAAGGAATCAACTGGTTGAAGTACTAAGGAGTAAGTTATACTTACGAATACCGAACAGTATCCTAAAGTTCCTTAAGGCAACAGGAAACGTTGTAGAGATATTCTACATAGACCGCAAAGGCAGAACAATCCTAATACTCCAGCTCCTCTACATGGCCAAAAAAAAAAAATACATTGAATACTTCCTGCATTAAAAACTAATGCTGATAATAGTATGCAGTTCTGAATGCAGGATCTCTTATGTATGTAACCTATTAATTTCATACGTCAGATGTTACATCGCATGTCTGCCAAGGCTTTGTCAGGTAACTGATACAGTCAGCGTTTTTACTTGAAGTTGCCGTAGTCTAGTAGATAGTGTGTTGGCTTATTAGACGTAAGGTCACGGTTCAAACCCCAGGTCAAACTTCAAAACGAAATATGAAAAAATATTTCTTCGGCAACTTCTTCTCAGTAGATTTCTGACAAAACCTCTGAGAGTAAATAAAATTACCATGAAAAGTTTCTCAAAAATCTGTCGTTCGGAGTCGACTTCTCTCTGTAGGTGCTGCCACTTATGGAAAGAATTAACATACACAACATAAATAGTGAGAGAAGCTAGGTTGTAATCCTGACTAAAGTGTTGTAATAACTAATTAAGTAAATACGAATGTCCAGTCTATTAGTTTACAGTGACTCTGGATTTACGCAAAGATTTAAAGCAAGTTGGTGCGCACTTTAATACTTTAAATTCTAAATTCTAAAATTCTTTTAAATTCTAAGAAAAAAGCATTTTTTGATGTTGCCAACTCAAGCTCAAATGATTTAGTTGACTAACAATAACTTTTTGCAATTCTCTTAATCAAATACAATGCAAGAGCACAGTGCATTTGAGGTAACTGATATTTTGAACAACAATATAAACATGATGTCAACAAACTTTTGGTTGCAAAAACTAATTATTAGAACTGTGGCAAGGTTTGATTCAAGGGTTAACTCTTGTAACTCCCCTTGAGAATGCCTTTATTTAAGATTTTGTAAAAAAATACACTGAACACTGTATCAATTAACATTTTAATTGAAATCTGAGTGAATAAAAGAAAATAATAATAAAATTAATTATATACAGCAAGTAATACAATACTGGGGTCAATATTATCATTGGCATTTCCTCGATTGTAAATTATTAAACTATTAAACGATTGAAACAATAAATCAAAGATTATATATTTTTCACGATACAGAAATAAAAACAAAAAAAAAACAGAAACTTTATACTTAAACCGGTTCACTGTTACAGCCAATTAGCCAAATAGTTGCTCAAGTCAATTAAGACAGTAAGATACAGTTACTAAGCAAATCAATTATAATTGCTGCAATTATAATTGCAGCAAAATTGTTTATATTCATAGTAAAATTTCTATATTTTAATAACAAAATTTGCGCTATTATTGCCATCATCTATTGCAGCGTTGTTAGTATTTAATAACAAAAAAAAAAAAAAATTAAATTGGCTTCACCAACAAATAATACGAATTTAGAAAGAGGAAGAAGTATGGAAAACAAATAAATTTAATTAAGATATCGAATAAAACTAGGAAAAGATTCTTTATAAAGATCCTAAAACCCTACAAATGCTTTACAGTTTCCATAATGTGTGGCAAGGGCTTAAGAGTCAAATTACAATTAAAAAAAAAACCAAAAATAACCTCCCCCTTAACTGTTCACTGTATTAAACCAAACCATTTACCATATACAATGAAAACCAAAAGATTCAAAGCGTTAAAGCTGCTTCAAGGGTAAATGTATGTGCCAGTAAAGTTGAATTAAAAGATAAAAGAATAATGAAAAGAATACACAAGTAAATTTTTCCAAAAAGGCAATTAAATGTGAGGCAGAATTTGGGGTGGTGGTTTGTAGCGCAAATTTGAGTTTGCAAAGGAAACAGAATTTAATGAAATTAAAGAGATTTATTTTGTTATTTAAGAAAGTAATAAAAATTTGTTTTTAAATTTTCTACGTTTAAAGAATAATTTGTACAATGTAGAACTAGACATATGGATTGGAGTATTCGCAAGCGTTTATAGACAATTTGTAAATTAGCAAATGACTCTCGTTCATAACAAGGCGTGTTTTATAACTAACTTGTCAAATTTCCAACTGCAAAACATGTGTTTAATCGTATTGTGCTGTAAAAACAATGCTTCTGTAAAACTCATCTGACAAAGCATTGGCAGACATGCAAAGTAATAGGTCACATGCATAAGAGATCCTGCATTCAGAACTGCATACTGCATCAGCATTAGTTTTTAATGCAGGTAGTATTTAATGTATTTTTCTAGTCGTATAGAGGTGCTAGAGAGCATCCAATCTATTATACTGCCCGTAGTTTATGTAGAATATCTCTACCTACTAGACTATGGCGATTGAAAGGCAAGCCGAACGATATTCTACTAAATAAGTTCTGCAGGAGTTGTAGACCTGAGGACGAGAAGCAGTCCTCTATCTTTCACCTCATGTGTTAGTAGACGTCTCTTGTTATACAGAAACAGAGTTCTCTGACCTCTTATCTTATAAAATCTTTGACTGATCTCTAAAAAAGAGGTCACTGCAATACCAAGACTTATTTTGAAATTTGAAGGTTTCCTATAGGACCTTAGGATGGTTTTACGGACCTTACCTCGCAAGAAAGATCCATTAACTAATTTACGGCGACTCTTACCTAAAACTACTACTAAAGCCGATATGTTTTTATCACTTCAATCATTTGAAAATTCAGGGCATTTCATTTATAGAATAAAAAACAGGCAAGAAAAATTCAATAAAAATTGCAATGAAAATCTTCAGTGTAGATGTACTCATGTTACATGGTGTGAGAAGCTAGGTCATAATCCCAATTGTAATGGCCAACTAATTAGTTAAGTAAGTAAGGACATTGACCGGTACATAAGTCAGTCTGGGTGGCTAGCAGGAAAAGACTCTTCCTAATGATGTACCTCGCAAGGAAGATCCATTAACTAATTTACGGCGACTCTTACCTAAAACTACTACTAAAGCCGATATGTTTTTATCACTTCAATCACTTGAAAATTCATGGCATTTCCTTAACAATAGAAAACAGGCAAGAAAAATTCAATAAAAATTGCAATGAAAAGCTTCTTAAGTCAGCCGTTCAGTGTAGATGTAACATGAGTGGTGTGAGAAGCTAGGTCATAATCCCAATTGTAATGGCCAACTAAGTAGTTAAGTAAGTAAGGACATTGCCCGGTATATATATATATACGGCTAGCAGGAAAAGACTCTTCCTAATGATGTACTATACATAGTTGAATGTTAATGGAATGGAATGTGAGAGCGCAATGGAAGTAATATTAAACCAAGGGTTACCAAAAAAATTTTTGGTTATGTATTAGTGAGTAAGAGAGAGAAAATAAGTGAGAGAATTCATTTATTTACAGCCATAGAAAAGTGTTAGTAATATACGCTATTTTGATTTTCATTTCATCAACATATGTACATAAAACTATCTATGTTCGGCTTAATAATTTTAGATAAATGAAAAATCCATTTTTTACATATTAACAGACAAAATGTCTTTTAAGAACATATTCCCTACATTCTTTAAATGTTTTATAACATACATATAAGGCATTGAATATTAGCATCTTTTAACATAAAATATTTTTTGAGTGTCATTCAGAAATAAAATGCTAATGCATCCGCCGCACATGTGTTCTTGTCGCAGTCTGATCGACAACTAAATCATAAAGCACAAGAATGCGTGTGAGTTCTCTCCGCACAATTGTGCTATGAAATGGTAAACACTGTATTAAACCTATCTTAAATAGTAACGTCTTTGATTTACAGTTCTTGCCATATGCGTTGGTATGAAGACATATGAAAGGCAAGGCAATTACATAATCGGACTCTTCTCAACTGATTAATTACATAAAATAACTCAAAGTCTCCTTTGTTTTGTATTGATTGTGAAGCTAATCTTTAACTTTAATGACAGTAATGCTTCATTAAAATAATACAATCCTTTCTGCATTCCTAATTCTCAAGAGTATTGAAAATAATCCATGGAATTAATGACTCCTTTAAATGGCTTTCTCATATAATAATACTTAGATGCTGTCTGTCTGTCTATTTGTATTTATTTTGCGTGGCTGACCATTAATCTTTTCTAATAAAAGAGAACAACTTTGTAAAGGTTGTGTTAAAAATTCTTATGCCAATCAAATTTTTATGAAAAATAAATGAAATGGGAAGTCTAATGATTAATAACACAAGCAAAATAATAAATAATCCTTAGACTTTGAAAAAAATTCCAAGAATTGCATACATTTTCCATTCATATTTATAAGAAAAGATATGAGAAACAGACAAAAAAAAAATGGCCGCCAGTATATAATTAACTAAACTGTTAATGCCCCAATATTAGAAAAAAGCAACAACAATAGCAACAAAAGAAATAAGGCAAATTATAGCAAAATTTAGTTCATCAGTAGTTATTTTTCTACTCCATTTAATTACGTTTAATTATTGACTCTTGAACTGTAATTAATTTTAATGAAGAAAAAAAAAATTCAAATCAAATCCGACTGCTAATGATTAAGTGTATGGAATCGTTTGCTAATGATGGTTGTTAAGAGACAATTAAAGAAATGTGTATAAAAAAATGTTAAGCTTCAGGCAATAATAGGTTAAGAATTAAAAAAAAAAAAATAAAAAACAATGGGTTACACCACAAGAATTAATTAAAATTTAAATGCACTACCGGCAGACAACATGGTCTGTCCGTCCATCAAATTTTGTGCGAAAAAAAAGTTTTATTTGTTTGGTGTTGTGGAAACCATTTTAAATGTTAGAATATTCCGTAAATAAAAAATAAATACAAGAGCTACTGTGTAAGTCAAAACTGACTGATATGATATCCCACTCTGTGAAGGACAAAACCTACCATTAATTTCATTTGTAGGTTGGGGGCTCAAGAATGGTTTACATTATAGACGAAAATAAGTTATTCAAGTTTTTTTTTCGCTACTGATGTACAGCGAACTTAAAGACAATGCCATACATACATATATAATTGGTCATTACAACCCTTTAGTTAGAATTACCACCTAGCTTCTCACACCACTTATGATGCGTGTGTTGATTTGTATGCATGAGTGGCAAGATCTCGATTGCAAACGACAGATTTTTGAGAAAGATTTTCATGGTAATTTTTTATTTACTCTCAGAGTTTTTACCAGAAATCTGCTGAGAGGAAGCAGTCGAAGAAATATTTTTTCATATTTCATTTTGTTGGAAATGCCAGACCTGGGCTTTAAACCGTGACCTCATGTCTAATAAGCCAACACACTACCCCTACTAAACTATGGCGACTTCAGCAATGAACCCAATGTTATAATCAGAATAACCTGAAGTGTGACATGTAATGATTTCAATGTATAATGTAGTAGAATTGAAAATGTCCGATAATAATCCTGACACTTGAAATAATCTTTTCATCAAAACCATTAATAGGCCTTCGTTTGACTTTGATTTTTGCACCAACAAAATCAATGAACAATGAAATGCATAAGTAAAGTTTATCGAAATGGGGTTCAAAGTAGCCTTACTCTAGTAGTTAATGTGGTGGTTCGAACCCCAGCACCAACATCTCAAACAAAACTGAAATATGAAGAAAATATTTCTTCCAGCGATTTTCTCTCAGCAGTCTTCTGGCAAAAACTTTGAAGGAAAAATAAAATTGCCATGAAAAGTTTCTTAAAAAGTCTGTCATTTGGAGTGGACTTTAAACTTATTAGGTGATGAGAGAAGCTAGATTGTAATCCTGACTAGAAGATTGTAATGACCAAATAAATAAATAAAATGTGGTTCCATAAAAATTGCTCTCTTAAGCTTTCGCTTACAAAGACGATTGAAACTTCTTTCGTTAGGGACTTAAGCGCATACTGGCTGGTCAAGTAAAAAAAGAGATTTTTAGGGAAAAGTCCACCGCCTATAAGTATTGAGTAGCTCTCAAATTAGTCATGATGTTCTCCTAATAAACACCGCAGCGGTCAGGCAGCTTAAAAGAAAGTTTAATATCAGAAGCCTTCATAAGTATAGTACAGCCCACCTTGTCACGATATTAGTTCAAGGGGTCCTACTTAAAGGGTGGCAGTTTTCATAAAACAAAGCTCACTTGAGCTTTTAGCTGGCTTTTGTAATAGCACACTAAGCAAGGCATCAGATGCCAATTTGTACTGACCAAATCAAACCAAGGCTTCGAATTTAAAGCGTGGTTCTAAACCAAGTTGAAATCTAGCCTACATGTTTAGTGAATTTTGTAATCGATCCAATGTAATGATAGTAATGATATCTTCGTTTGACAATGCTAAAATAATAAGCCAATTGAGAGACATCTGTGTCGAACCTAAAATATTTCTTGGTTCTCCACAGACCTACTATTTCTATAGAAGTGACTCGTGAGGATAAGAGCTTTTGGTCATTCGTTAAAAGTGTGGGTATTAATGCTAGTTTGTGCCCTACCCCTATAATAAAGGACCTATCATTCACTATACCGGTTGATAAAGTTAATTGTGGTACTCTGAGTACTTCAAGGAATTTCCTCACTACTTCACTATTTCGTTCTACTGTGCATTAAGCTTGTTACCTCTTTTTAATTGTCATTATTTTACGATTTTTTCTTTGATTTTTCATTTGTACTTCCAAAGTCATAACGATGAAATATCGATTTGAGTTGTTGCCAAATGAGACGAATATACTCTTGTATTGTCTTGTGCCAAGTATTTGTCTTGAACGACTTTCCCAGATCCACTAGTTGAATTCATTTGTACACCTTATAGTAAATGGTGCACTTTTTACACGATGCCTGCCAAATGGAAATTTTTGTAAAACAAAAGACCCTGTAAGAAATAAGCTGTGTATTGTGGAATTCTTTTTAATGAAACGTGCATAATTTCTAAAGAACCCATACAAAACGAATATTTTGCATATTTTGTTGTCATAGTTTTGTTTCAATACAAAATACAATATTTTTAATTAAACTTTGATCCTTTTAGACAAGCCATATGCATTTAAAATATTTCCATTGCATTGCAGTCTTCTATTGCATTGAATACAAATAAAGTTGAAGTGGTTTTTTTGCCCCCATGCTTCCGCGTTTTGTGTTTATTACACATTTCATTCAGTAAATCAATAAATTATAAACAAAATACTAAAATTACAATCTATAATTAATATTTAATAAAATAAACAAGAATTTTTTAATTAAATTCCTTTGATTTCACTCCTCTTTTCTCTTTGTCTTTACTTGCAGATCACCAGACAGCCCACAGGTCATAATTGGTTAAACACCGATGTAATGATTAGGGAAGCAAGAACCATCGTGTCACTAATTATTCCAAATTAATTTATAAATTTCATTGGAAATATGTGTTAAAGTTCATTTCATTCATCGTTATGACTTTGAAATTACAAACAAAGAAAAAATCGTAAAATAATGACAATGAAAACAAGGTAACAGGCTTAATGCACAGTGGAACGAAATAGTGAAATAGTGAAGAACAAAAATATCTTAAAGTATCCAAAATATCAGAATAAACTTGATCAACAGGAAATAATGAATGAAAGGGTAGGGCTTAAACAAGAATTAAATCCCACCAAAGCTCTTATTCTGTCGGGTTATTCAGTAAAATATAGGCAAAACACTTCTACAGAAGTAGTAGATCTTTGGAGAACCAAGAGATATTTTAAGTTCCACACAGACGTCTCCCAATTGGCTCATTATTTCTCTATAGTCTAACGGAGATGTCATTACTAGACATTGGAATCGATTACTAAATTCACTAAACACTGTAGGCTCGTTTTCAACATTATTTAGAATCATGTTTTAAATTCGAAGCCTTGGTTTGATTTAGACAAGGCTGGCTAATTAGCATCTGATGCATTGCTTAATGTGGTATGTATTACAAAACCCGCTACATGTGCCCAACTGAGCTTTGTTTTATGAAAACTGCCACTCTTTAAGTAAGACCCCTTGAACTAAGATCGTGACAAGGTGGGCTGAACTATACTTATGAAGAAATTTTGAATGATTCAAAGGTAACTGTTGTATGGCTTCCAGGAATTGCATTGCTGTTGTCGACGTAGTCTGGTAGGTAGGGTAGTGTGTTAGCTTATTAGACGTAAGGCCGCGGTCAGACTCCAATTAGACCGAAATATGAAAAAATATTTCTTCGGTGGCCTCCTCTCAGCAGATTTGTGGCAAAACTCTCGAGGCCACTCATGTATTAAATTAACACACAGAACATAAGTGGTGTGAGAAAGTAGGGTTGTAATGACCAATTATGTTGTTTTGCATTGCTGATGAGCTGGCCTGGGCCGGTATGGGGATTACAATCTCCAACGTGTTACAGGGAATAAATATTACGATTGCATCGTTTTACAGAAAGCCTCGATGTCGTTGTTAGCAAGAGGATACTCTGCTGGATATGTATGGATAGGTAGAGGATCAACTCACTTCTATTCTGATATCGCAAGGCCATTCATCGCACAATACCGATTCACACGGACTACTGTCCTTTTGGTAAGCATTCTTAAAAATAGGCATTCCGTCAAATGATTTCTAAGGGGCTGTGGAGCTGAAGAGGAGGAAGAGACTGTATTTCAACTAATGTGTCGTATTTAGCTTTTGTCAGAAAAAAAAAAAAAGAGAAATTTTAAACAGACACTAGGGTTCTAATATCCTTGAGCGATCTCTCAAAGACGGGTTTATTTTCTCTAAGAAATATTTGATCACCGGGTTGAATATTGATTGTGGTATCACAGTGGGCCTTAATCCCGGCCCTTCTTCCATCAAGGAGGTTGCACCACCTTACCTAAAATAACCTATTGAACCAAAAGTTCTCGTATTTATATTTTATTTACAAACAAGCGAAGTTATCTCAGCGAAAATCTCAGAGCAATAACATGAACTCAAAATGTTTTTTGATATCGTCGTAAATTCACATAAATGCTGTCAAACTTAGACAAATAATTTAAAATAAAAATTGACAGCCGTTCATGCGCTTTTGTACCACTGTGCGAGCCAAGCATGTAATTTGTATATCAAAGGAACACCATGAAAATTTCTTTTGTTATGATTTTTATTTGCTTTTCTTTTTCAATTCCAATTAAATGGAAATTTTATTTTCATTTCATAAACACCTGCAGAGGCTCCTCTAAATGCCATGATTATCGAAGAGCTTAAAACGCAAAAAAAAAAGAAAACTTAATTGAAAATTGCAAAGTGCAACTGGACTATTGAAAGTGTATTAAAATATTCAAGTGAATTTAAAACGAAATCCATTTAATTAAGCCCATAATAATAAAAAAGAAACAAACATAAAGAAATTAAAGAACAAAAATAAAAACAAAAACAGAACCAGAACCAACGTAACAGCAAAACTATAAGATGACTATTAACAGCAGAGTAGCAGTGGTTAGAGTACCCAGAATGGATGACATAATCAATGTGGCAGATGGTTTTGTTAATAATCTGGCCAGGGTATCAATGCAAATAGCAAATAATACAATGAATCTCTTCAATAATAACAGCAACAACAGCAACAGCAGTGGCACAAGTACTACAAACTATACGAATGCATTTACAACCACAATAACAACAGCTATTGACAGCACAACACTGGCCCCAACAACTCTAATGCCAATTTTACAGAAAACCTCCAACAATGCGGCATCAATACTGTCATCTACGGCTCTGCAATGGTTGCAACAGCATCCCAACTCACAATTACCGGCAACAACAAAAATCACTGACAGCTCTTATGCCTCCTTCCTAACCAACCTCACTTATACGAATTCAAATGTCTTTATACCTGCCACATCGGGACCTGCCATTGAAGACGATGAAATACGATTAGAACATGCACCACAATTGTCCAAATCCGCCATGATTAAGGTCTACGTACTCAGTATAATGGCCCTCTTCTCTCTGTTGGGTAATGTGCTTACCATGTGGAATATTTATAAAACCCGCCTTGCAAGACGCAACTCACGACACAGTTGGAGTGCAATTTATTCGCTTATATTCCATCTGTCTATAGCAGATGTTCTGGTAACTGGTTTCTGCATCATAGGCGAAGCCGCATGGTGTTACACGGTGCAATGGCTGGCAAATGATTTAACGTGTAAACTGGTGAAATTGTTTCAAATGTTTAGCCTGTATTTGTCCACGTACGTATTGGTGCTAATCGGTGTTGATCGTTGGATTGCCGTTAAATATCCCATGAAATCGTTGAATATGGCCAAAAGATGTTATCGGCTGCTGGGTGGCACGTATATACTATCGCTATTGCTGAGTTTGCCACAGGTATGTTAATTTAGAATAATTTTTTTCGAGGGGAAATAAAATTTTGTAAGGGGGAAAAACATGAATTTTTTCTTTTTCTTTAATTTCAAAACCAAAACCAAGCCGTAAACAATCTCTGTATAAAGAATATTTAATGGCTTCTTAATGACACAGCCTGATTAAGTTGTTTTCTTTGTTGAAATCAATTCGGTTTGTATTACTTGTGCAGCACAGTCTGTCTGTTATTTCTCAAGACTCAATGGCTTTCGCTAAAGTCTGTGTTACACAACAAAACGAATGAAGAAAATATATCCTCTGCAGAGGAATATTTAAAGAGAGGGTTAAAGCTTAAATTATAAGACCTAAAAGTGATGCCTTAGGGGGTGTACATAATTTACTGAAAAACAAATGAAACTGAAAACTTTGGCTGCCTCAGAACCAGTAGCATTAAACAAATGGGGCAACAAGTTCAACCTATGTTCGGATGAACAGGCAGACTCTGACTACACAAGCAAATCTGACTACACAGGCTTGAGAGAATATGTTAAGCATTTGAATCGACAAGATATGTGACTTAGAATGAGTTAAAGTTGTGGTTCAGCGAACACATAGATTAGTTTGTTAGCTGCTTAAGGTCTGGCAGCATCAGTCTACTTCGAAATAACAAAGGAAGCATATTTGCCATCAGTGGTGCTAGATAGAAAGCTTTATTTTTCGTATTGTGGTTCAAACAACTAAATCTGTGAAGCAACAGTTTTTGAACTTATCTTTAAATTTATGTGGGCTTGTAAAGGGTTCTTTTTCTAGGTTAGCGAAAGCTGAAGCTTACAGCCATGACTGTGTAACACACAAAAATTTTGTATGGCCACAGTCATTTATTTTTAATCCATGGCATCAACGATGGCATGTTTGGATTTTACGCAACTTTTCACAAATTCACTCGTAGGCTCTATAACCCATTGAGTTTGATAGCTGTTCACCCTATCCATGATGTGTTTGGCGGGGCCCAAAGTTAAGTTTTGTCTAAAAACAACAAATTTTAGAATTTTTAGAACATACATAATTGGTCATTACAATCCTTCAGTCAGGATTACGACCTAGCTTCTCACACCACCATGAATAAGGGGCGGGACCTACAGTTTCAAACCGATTCCGAACGACAGATTTTTTGAGAAACTTTTCAAGGCAATTTGTTTACTCACAGAATTTTTGCTACAAATCTGCTGAGAGGAAGTCGCCGAAGAAATATCTTTTCATATTTCATCGTTTTGGTGGAGATATCTGACCTGGGGTCTCATGTCTAAAAAGCCAATACACTATATACTTGACTATGGCGCCTTTCATTTCAAACCTTTTTTTATTAAAGAGATGTCTGCGCCAGGAATTGAACTACGAACTCTCGTCTAATAGGCCAACACACTACCTACTAGACTACAGCGATCTGGCAGCTACCGTTTATAACAAGTCAGCACGCTACCATACTACGTTACAGCTGAAATGCCAGCAAAATATCTTAAAGTGAAGAGCACCGAAAATAAAGGAGTGTTGAAGAGTGCTATGAGTCTATTCATTTAATCAACAAGATAATTATGTTCATGAGAACTTACATGTGAAAAGCCAAGGGTAGTTGTAATCATGTGCACTAGAAGCAGCAAAAATTTCACTGTTTAGACAACAAACAAATTATGTGGAGTCATAATTAGCATCTACATACATACATACATACACAATTGGTCATTACAATATTTTAGTAAATTAGTTGAAACCAGCTTTTCACATCACCAACTACCGTTTAAAGTCGTCTCCCAAAACACAGATTTTTGAAAAAACTTTTCATGGCAATTACATTTACTCTCTGAGTTTTTGCCAGCATTCTGCTGAGAGTTAGCACCTAAGCTAAAATTATTCAAATCTCAACACTACTTAATTACCTTTTTTGTGTCTAGAAAACAAACAAGTAACAAAACTAACGATTAAGGATTCCGCGTAGCGTTTAAATAAGTCAATAATTCACCCGTTTAAATCAAAAACCCTATAGTACTGTAAACACTTTCTATGCTGGTGTATGTTAAGCTCTGAAAATATTTTCAATTTAAAACAACGAAATTCATATTCAAAAATGCAAAAAATAACTAAAGGGTTTTTCAAAGAAAATGGAAAACACAAGGCAAATATGCAAACAAAACTTTGCAAATAAACGGTGCACAGTAAGGACTCAACCACCACACCACTTGTGAAGATAAATTTTTTAAACGAAATATTAAATCCTGCAAAATTTCCAAGAAAAATAAAAAAGGGAAAAAATGAACACGTAGTACAGAAGCACTTAACACCGCATAGTTCGGTGTACGATGCCTACGTCTGTTATAAAATGTTTTTAATGTTTTTTTTTTTTTGTTTTACATTTTAAATGGAAAACAAAATGGAAAACTTTGTTGAAACCTTCATTTCATATTTTCTCTGAATCCATTGTCGTGTTTTGTTGGCTTTAGGCTGTTTGTTCAAATAAATGAACGACAGAAAGCAAAAAAAATTTTGTAATCGTCTAGGCGTCTTAGTTGTAAATGTGAATAATAATAGCTATAGGGTCTTTAATGAAGCGTTACACAACTTTCAATTTAAATAAAATAAAGTCTGTGTGTGTGGGATATCATTGAAATTTTTTTACATGCATTTGAAGGACCTATTGATGCCATTATGTGTGGATTAAAAAATCGTTTAATTGTCTGCCACAGCTTCTCTGGGTGGTACGCATCCGAAGTATTCAATATTTCTTGATTATGGTTGAATTTAACTGTTGACATGGGTTATATTGGCCTAGTGGCCCGCAGTGATTTATTCGCATACACCTGCGTCTTAAGAAACCCCAACAAGAAAAACTCTAACGGGATTAAATGGCATGATCTCGGTGGCCAGCTTAGATCACTTCCACGTGAGATGGCGATGAACCCAAATCGCTGGTGCAGAATATTCAATTTGGCATGGGCTGTGTGGTACGCAGTGCTATCTTGTTGAAACCACATTGAAGCCAAAATGAATTGGTAAGCATCGATCCATAGTGCTTACCGTTTACAGTAAAGTCCCAAATAAAAAAAAAAAACTTTGCTTACGTACCCATTCATATAGAAATAGGCTTCTTCACTGAAGATCAACAGCTCCGAAGGCCATTCATCGCTGTCTAAGGTCGCTTATCTTAAGTCCCTGTGGGTATAGTAAAATAGCCTGAATAAATTACAACTAATTTAACGGATGTAGCCTTAACAAGATGGCCGTTATCAACTGTCAAAGTTTAAAAGTCACTGTTAGAAATCCCGATATATTGTCTAGCTTCAACAACAAACAATAAAATCTAGTCTTTCTATAATTAATGAAATGTAAATTGTTCTGCAAGCTTTAATAACAAAACAAATATGAATTAAAAGAGAAGAGCAAAAGGTCAGTCTTATTATTAACTTACTTAAAGACAAACCAATTGAGAGGTTTTATGCCGACCACAATATCATGGGAATCATGTTAACGTAATATGGACAAATTGCACATCTTTTAGGACACTTCATTATGTCTGCTTTTCAAAGTACATCAAAACAAAATGTGTTGATTTCTTTCTATTTTGTTGGTATGATTTTTGCATTCGTTAAAACTTGTGTTCATTAACCTTTTTTGATAATTAATCAGGCAAAGCATAAAGCAAGAGGATGATTTTTCTTTACCATACAGCCTTGAACAACACTTAAACGTCTTTGAAATTAAGTGCAGGACTACAATGATTATTATATTATGACATATTGCAACAGATTATGTATTTAAGTTTGATGTCTATGGATGACCATTTTACAATGATGATCCTTTTACTATGGCCCGCAAAATTACGGCTACAATACTCAGCCTACTCTGCGACAGTGAGATGCAAAACTCAAACCACTTCTCGTTTTAATTACCCAACAAAAGTAAAGATTGTCTCAAAAACCATTCCGATTGCGAAGAGTATATGCCTCTCTTAAACTTTCCTTTTGCCAAGCCTACCATTCCCAAGAAAGATTCTGATCTAATCAGCAACAGGGGAGTGAGAATCCTTCCCAAAAATTGATCTGCGTTTTCATTTCTGCTGCCTCATAGCAGCTGACTAACAGATTTTATTGCTATATCTCGTCCTCTGTATTCCATTCTCTGAAACTGGCTATTAAAGCATCAGGTTTTTGAAAACTTTATTCACTTTAAGTTATAGTCAAAAAAAAAAGTACACATACACCGCTGTATTAGACTTTTTTCCTGGTGATTTTTATCAAGTTGAAGAAGGTGTTGCAATTAAGAATGTTTGATGATAAAAACAAGTTTAAAAAAATATACTCCGTTATATGTATGTAGACTTTTTTCTGTGACTGTATACTTGGCTCTTGTTTGGTGTTAATGTATCTCAGGAGGTAGCACCTGTGCAGTTAACATCAACCTAGAGTTCGGTTTGGCGAGAGACACAGATTGCTGCAATACTCTAGCACTTCTATTCGGCAATAATCCAAAAGCAATAAATTTTAAGATGCCAAAGCTTGTATTTTCGTTTTTATTGATGATTAACTATGAAAAGTAGTCGCCGTAGTCTAGTAGGTATTGTGTTGACTTATTGGACATGAGGCCACGGCTCAAACCCCAGCTCCGATATCTCCAATAAAGCAAAATATGAAAAGAAATATTTCTTCGGCGTCTATCTCTCAGCAGATTTCTACCAAAAACTCTGGGAGTAAATAACAAATTGCCATGAAAAGTTTCTCAAAAAAACTGTCGTTCGGAATCGACTTTAAACTGTAGGTGCCGCCACTCATGTATAAAATAATACACACAACATAAATGGTGAGAGAAGTTAAGTTGTAATCCTGACTGGAAGTATTGTAATGACCAAATATGTCTGTATGCAACTACGATATATTGAGAGGTTGCTCTTTGCTAGTATCCATTGGCAAATATTGTTGAGTAAAGGCACACCACAGTGCTATTGAAGTGCTACGTAAACATACATATGTATGTGTTGTTGAAAAAAAACTTTGTAATACAATTCAAAGATATGTTAATAGATACGTAAAGCAAGGGAAATTTTAATTTTTAAAAATTCAATCTTTTTTTATGAACTTATGAATGCTACGTCCTTTATGGCTCATATTCAATTTCAATTCGCTCTTGAATTTGAGTGCAAAAGCAAGATTTAAAGTTAAATCCTGTTTGAGATGGCAAAACTGCATAAAATTTTCAGAAGAAGAATAATTCAAAGAAAATTATTTCGAAAAATGTCTAACGTGTCCAGGCAATCATTAACATTACTATCATTACTATTGTTAATCAAGGGAAAAGAGTTGAGATTAATTTCCAGTAAATTCTTAATTGACTTATGAATATTGGTAAAGAAGATTGTGATGGAATATAAAACCAAGAAAATGGGTGGTATTGCATGGCCCTTCTTATAAGAGAGATGGTGTTGTAGAGACACCCCATGTAAGACTATTTCATTACAATTCATACATGAGCGAAAAATTGAAAGAAGTTCGACTTTAAACTTCTGCTGCTTTTTCTGTTGCTTTCAACACCAGTACTCTGCGAAATCTATACAATAAACGCACAAATTCTAAGGATAAAATTCAATGAAAAATTTGTGCACAAAATTTTCTTTTAAAATTCAAAATTCTTTTCAATTCTCACACACAGAGCAAGTCATGGCTAAAACTGTATCAATGCATTCAATTGAGGGTGTTTTATCGTGCTGTTTGCAATGCTCCAAAGGAATGAAACACCTGTTTTATGTTTTTCTTTACAAATTGTTTCGAGTTTCTAAATCGATAATCGTATAAAAGCAAAAAAAAAAAAATTGTAACAAAATTGTACTCGAATGAACAATTATTGAACTGAATAGCCTGAACAAATAATTGAAGTATTTTCACCATCATTTCAGTATCAGGAGGGATTCAATTTGTTATGCAATTCAAATGAAAAACAAAATTTAAAATTTTAATACCCTTTATGTACGAAAAAAAAAATATTTTCAGCTCTTCGTTCGTTGAAGGATTTACAAAAAAAAAAAAAATATTCTAATCTGAGATTAAATTAATTTCTTTAATGACATTTCAATTACAATTCAGTGAAATTTCAATTGAAAATGTGTGTAAAAATAAATTCGAATTTAAAAACCAAAGACGCAAACCCATACTTTTAGCCACGTCTTGCCTCTAACATTGTAAATTTGCTATTAGAAGAGCAGTGTTCATTGTTTAACAGTGGCAATAAGTAGATCAGTCTTCTACTTTGCAATTATTGTAGACTATTTACATACAATTTACTGCTCATTATGATCATAATTATTTGTGTATAATAGTGTTGAAATGTATAGGATGGTTAGTGGGAGATGGAGGGTGTAAACTTTCTCAAATTCTAAAATTATTCCAGTAATTCCACTAACACGGTTCGAAAGAGGTCCCTCTGGACTACCATTTTCATATAGTCGGGTAGGTGTACTATTTCTTATATTTTCCAAAATGGCCACTGATCTTCTAGATCTCTAGAGAGAGAAAAAAATTTATAGTTTCAAAGCCAATTTTCTCAATACCATATCACCTTATATGTGACTATCAGGCATGTCACAGATTCCGATCGGAACGGTTTTGATTCCGAATATGCAATTCCGATCGATTTTGTTTTAGGTTCTTCAGATTCCGAACGATTTTGTTCATTCCCAAAAATTATAAAATTGCTGATTTTCAAATAAAGTATGGCAACGTAGTGCATGACAACAGAAAAAAAACATAATTGGTGAATAAAAAGTACAATCGAAACAAAAGAAGAAAAAGGCGCTGATACAAAAATTTTAATTGCGATCAAAAAAAATTAAAAATTTTTTATGAAAAATGCCCCTTTGCACCTTAAAAAAAATATATGTTAATAATACAAAAAAATTTCAATAAATCTGTTCTTACATTTTTATAAAACTGAATTAAATGCAACGTAAAAATATTTTCGTTTTTTTTGTCCATCATTTGTGTTGCGACCGCTTTAATTTGTTCTACTTAATAGATTTTTGTTCTCAAAAATAAGTGGTTTGCTCAAAAAAATAACGTGGCAATACTTCAATGAAAAAATATATCACTTTGTTTTGTTTTTCTCAGCAAGTTTACAAAATTTAATTTCTTAAGCATAAATATTAAGTAAATACTTAGAAAACCTATGTAATAATAAAATATACCATTTTGTCTTTCAGTTTGACTAAGTTTTATTAATATTTTTATTTAATAAATCATCAAAACTATCAAAACCACTTTGAAAATTTGAAGTGGTTTCATTCCGAAAAGATTTTTGGTTTTTCGTCTTGACTTTCGGAATTGAAACCACTTTCGATCGGAATTGCGTTCTGTGACATGGCTGTATGTATACTGCTGATTACATTAAGAGGCCCTGGAAGCTTCCTTTGCCTATATTAGGGTACTCATAGACCTAGAGTATATCCCAAAATTAGGTCCTAAACATGTGGGCTTTTTCAGATGGATACTGTTTAACAGCTAACAGTGCTCTGTTAAGGGCAAATTTTGTTATGTTAAGAGAAAATATTGCTCTGTTAACGACGCCAAAAGTGGCGCTGCTAAAATTTATGGATTGCGTCTTGGATTTTCAAATTCAAATTTATTTTCACACGCATAAACTGAAATATTTTCTCTTGTTTTCTCTTGTTTTTTTTTTTTTTTTTTAATTCTAAATCTAAATCATACACATAATTTATGTAAGTGTTTATTTAAAGGATATTTTTTATGTATATTTAAAAAAGCTTGCAAAATTACTATAAAAACCATCACGATTTTTATAAAAAACAAAATTCATAAACAAAACCTTGATATTTTCATTGTCAATGCATATGTATTTCATAAATTTGTGAGTATTTTTTTATTCGCTTAACATGCCAACTATTTTTAACTTTAATTACATATTATTTCATTAGCTTGAATCAAAATATTACCTGGAGACTCCAGTAAAATTCCGGTTTTAGTTTTAAAAGGCCTGCAAATAAAAAAAAAATAAAAAAAAAATAAAAAAAAAAAATAAAAAAAAAATAAAAAAAAAAAAATAAAAAAAAAAATAAAAAACAAAAATTAAAATTAAAATAGAATAAAAAAATAAGCTACAACTATTGAATGAAAATAGTAATTCATGAAATGAATATTTTACTAGAGGCCTTCCCCAATTCAGCTCAAAGTCACCATCATGCGTTTTAACAGCTCAGTATTGAATGCCATGAAATGAAAAAAGTTTGTTTCTCAATCATTTTTATTGCTTTAACTTTAATTAAAAAAAAACAATTCCGTTGGTACGTCGAGGACATTTTCCGCAGGAACAAACTGGAAACAACAGTTTCAATAACCAACGACACATGGAATTGATTAAAATTTCTACGTATTTCCATTGTATTTTGCATTTATTAAGCGCGGCTTTTTTCTTCATATTTTTCCTTTAAACCATTTTTGTTGTGACAGTTTATTGGCAACATGTAACATGTTATGACATTTTTTTATATTAAAAATATGTAAGGACAGTTTTTTCGCACTTTCCAAATGTTCAAAAGGGGAGCAGCAACAGTAGAACCCTGAAAGATTGTATAAATTCAAATAAAAATTACTCATGTGCAGAGCAATCATGCCACAAACGTTATTTTGGTTGTACACGAAGCATAGCCTATTGTGTGTTGGAATAATCGACAACAAAAGCAAGAAAAAGGAATAAAATTTTATCAAATCCAAGAAGCCTACCTCTGCTCACAGAGCCATATGGTCATAATTTATTTTCTTGTAAGATAGCGCTCTCATAAGTTACACACGCTTAAGAATGTATTTTTTCAGAGATCATAAATCTTTCTAAAAGAAAGGCTAAACAATAAATAACAACAGTGAGAAACAAAAGTAGAAAAATTGCTTAAGAAGGATCCTTAAGTTTCGTAACCCTTAACTGAAATATCAATTATCCTTTAAATCGGATGTACAGGCCACTAAACTCCAATACCAATAATCGGGTCTTAATAGGTGAGATTAGGTGCTTAACTGCAGTGCTTTACAGCTGAGATTAACTGATTAATTGCAGTGCTATTAGACGCCAAATAATTAGTGAAATCTACTCAGCGGTGTACAATTGTGTTGTCTTTTGGCAGTTGATAGCTTTCGGTGCCAATTCAATTGTTATACATGGTTTTGCCGAGAAGTTCTAGTTCTATACTTCTCCCAACACTAACATACCTTCAGTCAGGATTACGGTCTTGCTTCTCACACGACTTATGTTATGTGTGTTAATTTTATACATGAGTGGCGGGACCTACAGTTTAACGTCAACTGTGAACAACGGATTTTTTGAGAAGCTTTCCATACATAATTGGTCATTACAACCCTTCAGTCAGGATTATTAACCTAGTTTCTCACACCACTTATGTTGTGTGTGTTAATTTTATACATAAGTGGTGGGACCTACAGTTTAAAGTCGACTCCGAACGACAGATTTTTTGAGAAACTTTTCATGGCAATTTTTATTTACTCTCAAAGTTTTTGCCAGAAATCTGCTGAGAGGAAATCGCCGAAGAAATACTTTTTGTATTTTGTTTTGATGTCTGGCCTGGGGCTCGTACCCTGGCTTTACTTCTAATAAGCCAACACACTACCTACTAGACTACGGCGACTTCAAGAAGAGAAGCTTTCCAAGGCAATTTTATTTGCTCTCAGAGTTTTTGCCAGAAATCTGCTGAGAAAAAGTCGCCGAAGAAATATTTTCCAATATTTTCGTGGCCTTACATCTAATAAGTCAACACACTACCTACTAGACTACGATGACTTCCAAGCCTATTGCTTTAACAAACTTCATGATGCCTCTCGGTGTTCACAATGACAATACCTCGTCTAGTATGCACTCAGGCATTATGGGATGCGTTAATGTGTCTCAATGTTTCAAGAGTTGTTATCGTCACAAAAGCTATAGGTTGGGCTCGATGCGAACTCTCCATGTAAATCAGTGTCCAGTTAAAAAATCGATTAACAACCGCAGGTTACTCCTGGCTAATGCATGACTCCGATCTATTTGTAGTTTCCCAACTAAAATTTTGATTGCCTCACATACACTTGGTTTGAGAAAAGTCTTTACCCTGTTTACCTTGTTTTTCGTTAAGCATACCATTTCAAACATTCACCAACACTCAGAACACACAGAAGGATTCTGGCTCCATCACGGCATAGAAACTCCCCTTCTTGTAATATCATTAGGACGGATTGAGTTATATTTTGGCCGTTCAAATCTTAATTAAAAAATATTTGTTCCAGATACCCCATCTTATACCTCATAGTGAACGGAATTAAGATAAATCTGTAACAGTTTCACTAAATGATACGGGTTTATAAATGAAGTTGAAATAGGTCACTCATAAAGAAGACCTGCAAATCGTCAACAGATAATCTTTTGTATTGTTTAGAGAAACGATCTAGTAACATAAATAGATAAGTAGATAGGTAGAGGTGGCTGTCCACTCATGGAAATCGAATGGACATACTTAGGTCATACAGAGCCTAGTTTTTTACGATTATAACAACAACATGACTGCATTGGATCAATGTAAAGCAACTGCCTTTACTATCGTATTATCAAACCTTTATCGCTTCAAATCTGTAAGGATTTCTTAGACTCCATGCAATTAACAACACTTTTGTTCCTCACTGTTATGTGCATGTTTCATGCTCGTAATTCTATTTACATCTCAACGGTTATTTATTTGTTTCTATTGTTTTTCAACTCTTTTTGTCCAACACTAAGAAACTTGTGTCGAAGGTATGATAATAAATTACTCATGCTGAGTGTATGTGCTAAAATTTGTTTTTTTTTTATGTTTTGTAGAGTCAAAGTTAATCCAAAGTGGATTAAGCAATGGTGTCCCCTTTTTTATTAGTTTCGGTTTCTTACAAATGTAAATAAGCCAAGAATTTATCCTCATAATTTACTTACACGCTCTGTTTATTAAAGAAACACATGGTTTAGGGTAGAAATACTACAGCATAGTTTCGATAAATCATTACCATTTGAACGAGGAAGAATACTTAACTTTTTTTCTTTTTTTGATTTACAATGGCTATCAACCCTCTTGGAATTTTTTTATGTTTTTTTTTTTTTTTTGTGTTAAATTTTCTAGTATTTGCCAATTTTTGTTTGTCTTTTAAAGGATAATAAACAAAATTTTTGATTTAAGACATCCTTTGTAATCCATGTGGGAGTTTATGTTTCATGAAAGGATAGGGTTTTATACGTTCTCTTATGTGACAAAACGACGTTTATGTACTCCATTGAGATTGTATTGTGAAGTCTCTGGCAAAATAGAATAGAAAAATCAAATCGACTTTAAATTCTTTTGTGTTTTTTTTGTTTTGGGTTTTAAGGCAAAAAAAAATACCAGAAATAGTGTCCAACTACAGTATTATGGTAACAGGATATGAAAATGAATGAAATATATGGTGTGTAGACATGCATGTAATCGAAAAGGATAATAAATCATAAATAAAAGGGGACGGGTGCACACTAGCAGTGTAGGAAACCATGCCATTGTGCGTTAGTGGCCTTTAATAGAAACACGTTGCCATTAATTTTGATATTTTTTATTGGCAATTTTCCAAGAAAGATAATAATTTTATTTAATTTGACATTTTTATTACAAAAACAAACAAAAAAAACAATGTTTATAGGCACATAAAGTATTGTAATAATATACATAATCATTCATATTTACAGTGTGCAAGAAAACAATTTACATACTTCTATTTTGCGTTTACTTTTGTTTTTCTAAACCAATGTACGAATCAATGTCGTTGTTATACTCAACAATCCATTACAATTTATTTTAAAAAAAGCAACCGTTTATTTTGTTACTAAATTTTTAAACAGCACTGTACCACAGTTCAATTTAAAAATATCTGTAAACTGTATGACACTGTAAAGGCCAGCATAATAGCTACAGAGATTTTTACTTTTTATGGCACAAAGATAACATTCTGCGAAAATGTAATGCATTTTCTACGAAATAGTCCTACAGAAAAAGCAAAAAAAAAATTATAAAAATCATATTGATTGATGTATAAATGCTTCAGATTTTCATTTTATTTGTTTGCTAAAGTATCACAAGCCAATATGACATGCCACGAAGCCTTTATAAAAAAAAAATAAATATAAAATATTTAAAATTATTTATTCAGAAGGAAAAATGTATATTCGTATTAAAAATGAAAGGAAAATCGTATATTTATGGTACTTTTGAAAATTATACTGAGAAAAATCAAGAGTCTCAAATCAAAAGAGAATATTTATGTATATTCAAATAGAAAGCATTGAAAAAATTTCAGGAAGTGAGAAAATGAGTAAAATATGATACGTAGACAGGCGTAAAGTTAGCTGTTATGACGTATGGCTGACGCAGTAAACACAAAAAAGGCCTACAAATCATCAACAGACAAGCATTATGTCTAAAGGGTCTAGTAACATAAATAATTACTTAGGTAAGTAGAGGTGGCTGTCCACTCATGGAAATCGAATGGACATGCTGAGGCCAAAAAGGGCATAGTTTTAGACGACTATAACAATGGCATAACTACATTGGACCAAAGCAATTGCCTTTACTATCGTGCTCCAAACCTTTATCGCATCAAATCTGTAAGGGTTTATTATTCTCCAATGTAAAAGATTTATTAGAGGAGTGTAATATTAGCCGATATTAAGTATAGATGTCACAGTAGTTTAGAAAATGATTTTAAAGATAAGTAATGTCCCGTTAAAATAAATATTTTATGTGGCAAGGCTATTAAAACTGAAGGAAGTCAGTGTATTACATCAACATATGTATATTATCCACTAAATGTTAAAATCGCGTTAAATCCCACTCTAGGAGAGTCTATTTCTTGACTTACGATTCTGAAATATTGATTGGCAGAGTTTAAACGTAACAGCATGAGCTACCAATACGAACATTGTTCTGGTAAGAAAAACCTTTAAAATCGCTTTAGATTATCACCGGATGAAGGTGTGTGAACGATTTAACACGTTATTAATACTGACAATTATTATTCCTTTACATTATTTAAATAATGTATCAGATTCTGGGATGTTAGTGTTACCATCTTACTCGTAACATAGTATGCTGCATCCATATTACTGCATTCATTTTTGTTACACAAAATGAACGGGGTAATCTAGAAACTGTATACTCTTTTGAAAGAGAGATTATTGTGTGGTATACGAATGAGTCAAGAATGAATCCAGAAACAAAAACAGTGCAAGAGTTTTTGGCCCCTGAATGTAATATTCCGAGCCCATAGGGAAATTTGCGGCTATCTTCCAAGCAGAAGCTATTTTTCTTCATCGATAGATATGCTCAATTGAACTTGGATATCAAGTACAAATGAAAGGACATAGCAATACTATCGGACAGTCAAACCGCCTTTTCAGCACACGGCTCTGATGAGGTTGAACCGAAGATAGTATGGGACTGTCGCGGAAGCTGACACAGCTGAGCTCTAAGTTTTGTGAGAATCGTTGGCAAAGAGCAAGCAAGCTACTGTGGTGGGGGCGGATCTTTGTAAAAGTGTGCACTACGTAAGAGCAGATAAATGGAGACAAAACCTTCTCTCAAACCAACTAGGTTTGAGGCAATCAAAACTTTTCCTTGGCAATTACAACAATAGGAGATCTGAGTCATGCATGAGATTATCAAGAAATAACCTGAGGTTGTTGTTAACCGCACGTTTGAGAGGGCATTGTAGACAAAGGGTACACTTATTTAGAATGGAAGTTGTTTTGAGACCAACATGTATGTAGATTCTGAGGAGATGAAAATA
Source organism: Sarcophaga caerulescens (assembly GCA_927399465.1). NCBI lineage: Eukaryota > Metazoa > Arthropoda > Insecta > Diptera > Sarcophagidae > Sarcophaga > Sarcophaga caerulescens. The sequence goes on from OV656867.1 coordinate 73,152,777, forward strand.
TCTCATCGGAATACATTCATGGAACTTGTGGGACATGCATGTCGAATGCTAGGCAGGGAATTGTTATTGTTCACATCGGATAGCTTACTGAAGTTGATCACGGCCTATAGACTTGGAGGAGACATTATAGGGGTACCCTATAAAGTTGAAGGGAGTACCATAGATCGTAAGGTTGCAGTACTAAAACAGCTCTTCACGACAATAATGATACCATCTGTCACTATCCGTAAATAAGCCTTTTGTGAACAAATGTGTGTGGTGTACTGTTTGGGATCTTTTGCTGGTTTAGTTCTTAAGCTTTCTTAAGACATAACTACATGCCTTCTTAAATTAAGTTCACCTTTTTCTCGTTCAAAGGTAAACTCTACCCTACTGAAGGAAAGTGAGCGATAAAATTCGACTGTAAATGACAGATATGTATTTACTACTCAGTTAAATTAAATTTTCATTTCATTACAAATGAAACGCCTTTAGATTAATGAAAATTCTGCAAGTAAAACATATTTAAATCTGTTTTAGCATCATCTGGTACGTATATGTATGTGGTATATGAATATGATTAAGATATAATAGAGACACAATGTCATCAAGATACAATAAAATTTGATTTTTATGTCAATTGCTACAGAAAAAAATTTTAAATATTCGAATTGGATAGCGGCGACTATCAAATGCCAGTTGCGGAGCATGAGTTGTCCATGCTATTTTGAATAAATTTTTATTTCCCTTTTTTATTATCATTTCTATTTAACAGTCTCAAAGTATTTAAAAACATGGAAACACAAGTAATAAAAATACAACACAAGGAAATGAATGAAAAAGAAAATAATTTGTACACATAATACTGCCAGTCAGTAGTATTAGAAGAAAATTGGGAAAGAATTCGAAAAAAGAATGTCATCAGATGGTACAAATTGATGGTTAAAATGAAAATGAAAATGAATGAAATTTTATGGCTTTTGGTCAAATAAAGGTCATTTATTTCTCCTTTTTTCGTTTCTTTAATCAATTCTATCTATACATTGCATGTATTTTTTTTTTTATATCATGGCCATGGAAATTCATTTACCACAACATTTTCTCTTTTCTTTATGTATCTGAAGTTATCAGCATATGCTAACAAAATATTACAGAAGAATAATATACATGAGAAAAAAAAATTAAGTTTCCATAATCATACTATGTTACTGACCCCTGCGACTTAACTCTTCTGGTCTAAAATATCGGAGATTGCCAATGGGACCCTTGAGTTTTTGTACCGGCACAATGAAAGGTTGAACTGTGGTTATTTGTATTATGGATCCTGATATTAAACTGTCTTATAGACTGCCGCTCCACTGCGGTGTTTTCCAGACAAAGATCATGGCTATTTTGAAAGCGGCGCAGTACTTGTTGGTTGGCAAGATTTTCTCTGAAAATCTCTTGATTTACTCTGACAGCCAGACTGCGATTAGTTCCCTAACAGAGATCAGAAATGAGTATTCAAAACGATGAGTATATTCGAGTCATACTTATAATTTCTGATACTTATACGCATTCATACTTATTTTAATGTGATACTCACACTACTCATATTCAAAGTTTGAAGTACTCATCGTACTCATACTTAACAATACTCATGATGTTGTTGATTGCGACTCTCCATGACTCAAAATATACACGAAGCACAAAATAAGTATGATTCGCGTACGAACACTACTTACTCACAAGAAGGTTGTGTGTTTGCTTTACTTGCTGTCTTTGTCTTTTTCTTTCTTCTTTGTTTGTAAATACAACAACAACTAAGACTGTAAATTTTTATGAATGATTCGAATCACTCGAATCATTTATGAGTATTATAAGTATTTTTCTAAATTTATGAATCTGAATGAGTAGGCGTATGATTCAAACATATTTCGAATGTTATGAGTTTGATGTGAACGTTGTACTCATACTCATTGCAACTTATACTTATAAATCAATGTTGTAGCGAGTACGAAAGAATCAGAGGAGTTGAATTTGAATACTGTTGACTCACTCATACTCAAAATTTCATGAGTACTTATGAGTAGCGGAAAAACGATTCATTGCTGATCTCTGGTCCCTAACGATCATAGTTTCAATGTCCGTGAATGCCAAGGATTTCGCCGCGAAATTTCAAATCGTTCAAAGGTAACTCTAATATGGATTCTGGGACGTTTGAAAAAGACATTGCTGATGAGCTGCCCAAAGCCTGTACAGAGCTCGCAATCTCCAACATGTTACAGGCCATAGGAAATCCGATTTCCTCGTTTCACAATGGCCTCAATCTCAGAAAGGGGGAACGTGCAGTATGACTCAACTCCTGGACACGTAGTGCTGAGAGTCTTAAAATTGCATGGCCTTTTGGTAGTCATGCCAAAAGACTTGACATTCCGGCAAAAGATTCCTACCGGAATTTTGGGTCTGAGGAGGAGGAAGAGACTGACATTCCATTCGTTTTACAAGAGGCTCACTCTAAGTAAGAGGGTACGAGTAGTATTGCTCAACTCCTGGAATGAGCTCGCTAATATAAAAATTGCCACAATAACAGGATTTACTTTGAACTCGGTTTGGTTTTACCTAGAGAACATAATTAATATTGATTGTTATATCATAATGGGCCTAAATGCTGATCGAATTAGCACCTATTTTTCAAGTAGAGTCTACCTAACGTAACGTAGCGTAACCTAACGTAACGTAACCTAACATAACGTAACCTAACGTAACGTAACCTAAGGTTACTAACATTACCTAAGGTAACCTAACCTAATCTAACTACTGTCACTACTTAGTTGATAGCTAACGATTAATGATAATCCGGAGTTTCACTTCTGCTAACAAGTGTTTAAGTTTTAAGTTCTACTATCTTCTTCTGTTGTCTTCCCTTTACTTCTTGCTTGTTTGCTGACTTTATTAACATCTTTATTTTTCTGTTGTATTTCACGTTTTTCTTTTTAAATACATTTTTTGGTTCCTTTCATTAAATGCAATGAAGCTGAAAGGGAATATAAAGTCCTCTTTCTTTTTTCTGAGTTATCTCTTATTTTTCTTGTTGCTTAGCAATAGACAATTATTTCAATTGCAAACAACTACCTACTGCCTGTCATTCTGTTAAAGTGATGTTCTGTTCAAGTGCTGCACAAACTATTATGAGAATTCTGCTGAAAAAGAAAACCATGAAAATGATAGAATGAAGTGCGTAAATGTGAAAAGCCTCCACTCATTTTTGAAACTAATGTTTACGTTTTTGCTGGGTAGCTAAAGAAAATAAATAAAAATGGAACATCGACCATAAAGCTCTTACTTCCTTATAAAGTGTAGGAAAATTGGGGTTACCCTCCGCTGGGTATCAGGAAATGAGCAGAGGGATGAACTTGCGAATAAGGAAGCTTTCACGCCACTGATGGTGCTTAAACTTGTCTTTGGAATTGTGGCATACATTTGGAAAGGTATACAAAAGGGAAGGGAAATTAAAGAGAAGCAAAAGCTCTGCTCAGACCAAACTGGTCGAGTTAAAAATCCAGGAATAACCTGAGGTTGGTAACCAATCTTCATCAATCATCATCAACCATCTACTTCAAGCATGTGTAAAAACGTTGAAATGAAAAAAATTTGGCGTTTTACGAGAATATTTAAAAGCACCTCTAGTAATGCCAAGTAATGTGTTCAACATTGTCTTGTCGAAGTTAAGTTTTTTTTAGTTTGATTGGTGAATTCTTACAACTCCTTTAGTGAAAACACTGCCTAGACAAACCTTCAAATGCTCATTGCGCACAACGTCAATCAAAACTGTGATATTATTCAAGCCCCGTTTAAATATTCGATTGAAAGATTTTTAAATGAATATCAACAATAATTTACTTCATCCTCTACTGGTTCTTTATCAGCCTATGCTGCTGGCTGATATAATACTTTTAAATGGCGTTAAACATTTGAAAAATTACTTCACAATACGTTTCAATATATACCCAGACATGCGGCAATACGAAGACTATGACACAACTGTCGTGGTTTAAATTGCTTTCTTACGATTCTTATCTTTTATAATATTTCTTACTTCTGTCTCTCTCTTTCTCCCTAAAATTAAAAAAAAACGTAGACTTTCCAAGGGGGAATAAAGTAATCTCAGCACTCTATTTCGTACAATAAAAAAATAAAACTTTTCAATTTTCTTTCGTTTTTATTTGCTCTTTTCTTTTTAGTTTTTCATATTTCGTGTTGCACGTGGTCCATTTATTGAAGAGTTTTATCAGTGCGTAACACATGGATTTTATACAGCCGAATGGCAAGAACAGCTTTATGCCACCTTCACATTAGTTTTTACATTCCTGCTGCCACTTTGTATACTATTTGGAACGTATATGTCAACATTTCGCACCATTGCAAGTAAGTATGAAAGAAAACATATGCTCTTGATTGTACTCTATGGGAAGGTGAACAAGAGAAAACCAAAAAAATATTAAAAGAAGAGAAGACAAAACAACAATGGTCGTTTCTTAAGTATTTGATAATTCAATTCGCTACCGAAATAGTTGAAATTTTGCTAAAAATTTTCCCACAGGAACTTTTTAAACCTGAGCATTCAAGTAGGGATGCCACAAGATTTCTGGTAAAATTTCTGAGATAAATAAAAAATTTCCATGAAAATTTTCTCAAAAATCTGTCGTTCGGGGTCGACTTTAAACTATAGATCCCGCCACTCAAGGATAAAATTAACATACTCAGTCAGCATAAGTGGTGTGAGAAGCCAGGGCGTAATCCTGACTACAGGGTTGTAATGGCTAATTATTTATGTATGTATGCAAGTAGGGATTATCATGATCAATATTGTTATCCACACCTACCAAAGAGCAAGAACAAGCTGCAATCACAGCCCTAGATATACTCTGTGAGGTTATTGCCGCTACCGTTCAAAATTTCATATAAAATAGTCGTATGGTAACCAATTCTAGAGCAATCTTTAAAATTCACAATCCAAAACTTTAAAGGAACATTTTACGCCCTACTTGCAAAAGTAATTCCAGTGGGCTTAAATTCTTTGCCTATAAGCCTGATGAAAAATGGATAAATGTTAAGCAATAATGTGGGCCGGTAAATAAACGAGGACATAAATATTCCAGTAATTCAGTATTGCAAAGTACTACAAAGTACTGCTCCCTCATCTCTTATTCGCTAATAGTTGTGCTGGCCACCTTAATATAATGGATATAATCTAATGAATTATAAGCTTCAGGTTGAAAAACTTTGAAGTATGAAATGAGAGTCCAGAGTTCCTATCCTAGCCCAGAAACGAAATATGAACAACATATTTCTTTCGACAACTTTTCCCTCTTGTTGTGTTGACTTATTAGACGTGAGGCCACGGTTCAAACTCCAGGTCAGACATCTCCCACAATACGAAATACGAAAAGATATTTCTTCGGCGACTTCCTCTCAACAGATTTCTGTCAAGAACTCTAACAGCAAATAAGATTGCCATGAAGTTTCTCAAAAAAAAAACTTTAAACTGTAGGTCCCGCCACTCAAGGACAAAATCAACATACACAGTATAAGTAGTGTCAGAAACTACGTCATAATCCTAACTGAAGGATTGAAATGGCCAATTATATACATATTGTTACGTTTTTACCTTTTAAAAACGTTAAAAATATGAGTTCGTAGATTGCAAATAAAATAAAAATAAATCTGTGTTTATTTTTCAATCAATTCTTTATTATCTGCACAACTTTTGTGCCACTGTTCGAACTTATTCCACGTATACAATGATAACTTTCACAATATGTGCTTGTTCGTGATATTTCTCTGCTTACAACCTTTTTTGTAAGCAACAACAACACTTGTTAGTTATTCTTCTTTGCTCACAACCTTTTTTTTTAAGCACAACACTAACAACTGTTTTCTTCACGCAACTTGTCTGCACACAAGCCTGACTGAATTATAACTCGATCTCGTATCTTCACACACCACTGGTTGAATTCTCACTCAACGCGACGTCGTCACACGACTAACTTAACTCGAACTCCGAGAATCACGTGTCTTCATACACGGCTGACTGAATTCTAACTGAATCATCGTTGCTCGCTTTATTTGCCTTTTATATCACTGGATCAACAATGTGATGAATGCCCTTGAAGGATGATGACGACCTTCGGGAACAATCCAAAAATGTAAACAACTTGTTTCCATTTTTGTTGTTCGTGTATCTTGTTTACTTTCGTCCAGGCAGAGTTGTTGTTGTTTTGTTTGTTTGTCTTTCTGCTATATTTTTTATACACGGACGTTGTTGCTATATTTTGGTTTATTCATCGATCTTGTAAACAAGCCTGTTGTTTTTGTTGCTATATGCTTACTCATTCGTTAATCACGTGAACAATTGCATGGTTTTGTTTTTGGCGCTTTTGTTTTTATGCGTGATCAAGTCCATTGTGTTGTTTTTGGAGCTTTTGTTTATTATTTTAACAACACCATTTCCACTTTCGTATGTAACTCAATAGTTAGTTTCCTACGATAAATTTTCAGCTCTAGCATGGCTTCATTAGATATTGATTATATCGTAACATCTTTTCTATTACTGCTTAGACGCCTATTCTTAGATTGTAGAAGCTTAAAATAACTCAGATGCCGAATAACTGTAAAATAGACGGTTAGCTTCATCCAATATAAACTAGTGATATACCGTAGTACATGAAATGGAAAAAAAATCACAAATACGATAAAGAAACTGGTTGTAGAACCACTTAAAACTGATGAAGTTTAAGTAATTTAGTAATCAAAGAAACGTTACACTTTCATTAGTCCGTAACAATTGTTAAAAATGTTTAAAAAATTAACAAATTAGCCTTCATTTAAAAAGGCATTTAAACTTTTAAATTTATGCTGCCACATTGCTACGCAGTACTACTACTCTTAAAAAAACAATAACAATTGATTCTCCATTAACATGAATTACTTCCGGTTGACAGTTTGTGAAAAATAATGGCAACAAGAATAACAGCAAACGACAGCTGCGTTGCTATGCTATATGGATGGTAAAGACACACAAAAGATGTCTTCACTTCGTTTTACTATTTGCTGTACAAGTAGAGACATTTTTTTGTCAGTTTCCTATTGAAACATTTTTTTGAATACTTTAAGAAACTTTAACTCTATTTTACAAAAAAAAAAAAATATTTCAACAGAAATTCCTACTCTGCTGAAGGCAACTTAACAAAATAAAAAATTTGTGAACAGAGGGATTAAAGTGAAGTTAAACTGACAATTTGCTCGTCTTTTAATACGGGAACTGGATATCATTATAGCTATGATAACCCCATAGGAAACAGCGTTAGACGAAGCATAACCATTTCCAGTGGTTGCTAAAGCATACTTTGTACCGCCGCAATATGTGTGTTACAGACCTAAGTGCAGAACTCGCATGTAACACATTCTGTCAACTTAATGCTTTAACTTTAAGTCTCTTTTCTATTATATGGGTTTTCTTTTTCCTGCTTTTTTTCTCTCTTATCTTAAACGAAATTTTATTGTATGCCTAGCTGGGCAAGCAGCAACTTTAATCGTCAGCCATCTTTCATTTACAAAATTTAACCATCTGTTATATGCTCATCCTTCGCCTAACCACCCACCACCATCTCCTTATTCCACTGTGTGGAACGGATTTAATGGATTTTTTATTTATTAATTTTTTTTTTCTTTTGCAGACAGTGAAAAAATGTTTCAAGGTTCAAAGTTGGCCGGGTATACGAATAAACCGATGAGTCAAACGAACCGTCAACGGCTCATTCATAAGGCCAAAATGAAATCCCTGCGCATTTCCGTTGTCATCATTTTTGCCTTTCTCATCTGTTGGACGCCGTACAACGTTATGATGTTGATTTTTATGTTTTGGAATCCTGATAAAAGAGTAAGTCAAACAATAAAATACCAAAAATACTCAGAAAAAAAGAATACGAAATATGGTTACCATGTTAAAAGCTTTAAAAATAACAACAACAACAACGATATGAAAATGAAAATAGAAAAAAAAATTTGTAAATATTGTTGCTGCCATTATAAACAGCACACTCACACCGATGCTGTGAGAATAAATATGAAATGTTTACATCATTTCATCCATTCATACACCCTCTTGTCTATTTATTCATGTATTCATCCATGTAATCATTTTCAGGAAACAGTTTAAGTTTAAGTTATAAGACGATAAAACAAACTTTGTTTATAATTTTCATTAAATCTTATTAAATTAAATGCTTTAACGGTACACTTGCTTTTTCGTGCATCCTACACCTACATCTATAATTGTTTGTGCTGATGTTGGTTTGGTTATTTATTTATTAATTAAACTACAATTATAAACTGTATTATTACAACGAACTCAGAACTTTATGTGGGGTGTAATGCAACAGATCAGAGTCTGTGGTGGGAATCGAACCCACAAACCCCACACACTAATAGTTTAGCACCATTGTGGGGGTGAGCGGGGAAATAATAAAAATAAAATATTTCGCGAGATTTCGGGTAAATAAACACAAAGATAATTACTATTAAATATTCAATTAATATTTATTTCAATTAACAATATTCAAAGAAAATTATATTTATATTTATTTTAGTGTAAGAATATGATATACAACGCTATCGCAAAAAAAGCACAATATATTCAACAAAAAACAGCGGCCAACTTAATTTGTAAAAATCTTCCAACTGTTTATAGAAAGAAAATAACAATAACAACAACACGACTAAATTAATACACTGTGTTGTTTGTATATTTTAACGTTTGTTTACTTTTTTATGCTTTCTTTTCTTGTTATATTCTTACACTTTCACTGCACTATTATATTCTTTTTAAATTAATAAAATGTTTTGCACCACAAAAATATATATTTTACATACCTTGTAAAACAATTAAAATAATACCAAATTATATTAAAAATTAAATTATGGCGATCCTTGAGACTAGTGTTGGGAATCCCGGGATCCCGGGGTCCCGAAATCCCGGGATCCCGCAGTTTTTAACAATTCCAAATTCCCGGGATTGAGCACTTAATCCCGGGATTTGACTTTTTACGCCGCAATGAAAAAAATCGTATATTAGAACTCTCACTAAAACGTCTTTATGTATTAAGAAATTGTATACCAAAGGCATTAATAGACATAGGTCCACCTGAAGGTGAATATTTTGCTTTATCCAAAGATGAGATTAATATGGTATCCGCAATCATTAGTGCTCTTGTCTCAGTTGACGCCTTTTGCCGTCGGGATGCTAATCTGTTCACAGCCGATGTTGCCATAACTTTTATGTTAAAAAAAACTTAAAGATGCTAACAACATTATAAGTCAGAAACTACAATCAGCCCTCATCCTTCGCATGCACAAAGGAGAACAGATATCACTGGGGTACTTCAGTATCTGCACAATGGTAGAACAAATGTTCAGTCCGAATCCGAAACAGAGTTCGTAACGGTTCCTTCTTCCATACAATGTCGCAAATTAATAGTTGAGTTACTCGAAAGACTAAATGCTTCAAGTCCAGCTACATCACTTCTAATAGCTTCTGAGTCAGAAGTTACACCTTCAGATTCAGATAAGGCACCTTTCGAAATTATTTCAGATTCTTCTGAGCTTCCATCTGAATCTCTTTCTTGTTCTCTTGAAGAACCTTTAAATATTTCAGACGAGCTCAATGAAGCTATAAAAAAACACATTTACCAAGGATATCAATTCGATGTGAGACGTTGTCTGTAATGTAATTCAGAGAGAAATGCTCTTGTTTGAAAATGGGGAAACACGTGGTGACTTATTGCAAAGAGCATACGATTTTTTAATGACATTAAGCTAGCCAGTGTAGAGTCTGAACGTGCTTTTTCTGCACCTGGATTTTTCGCAACTAAAATACGAACTCGTTTGAGCGATGAAATTTTGGATGCTCTGTGCTTCCTCAAAACGTATTTTAAAAATACTAAAAAATAATAAGATATCGCACTTGATCAACAAAAGAGTATATATCTATAAAAACAATTAACTCTTTATAATTAATTTAAAAATGTGTAAAATTAAAAATAAAATTAATTTTCTTGTAATTTAATAAATTCTTTCTTATAAACCAATTTTTGGATGTGTTATGTTATTAATTTTATTGAAATAATATGTTAATATCTTTCAAGAACAAATTTTTTAAAATCCCAGGATAAATCCCGGGATCCCGGGACTAGGTAAATGAAATCCCGAAATCCCGGGATTGAAAATATAGATCGGGATTGCCAACCCTACTTGAGACAATCTGTAAATAAAATCTCACAAATATTTTATTTTATTTCGGGGATGATAAGGCTCGATTGGACCAAAATGTGGGGGTGAGCGGGAAGAGAATAAAATAAAATATTTGTCGAGAAAGCGGGTAAATGAAAATACAAAAGTATTAGTTAAAAAATAATCAATTATTATTTATTTATTGTACACAAACGTACCTTCGGGTTGGGGGGTGGATCGAGTAATGATCTCTTTTCGTTTAATTCTTTATAATTCACAATATTATTCACACTAATGCAGAGATGGTTTATACACTTGAACAAACTTAAATCTAAACTTAGAAGTAGGGTGGCCGGCGTGAACAACCATAATCAGTAATAATAATCAATAGCAATACCTAGATGTACGATTTGTGTTCTCCAAGTTAAGGTAACTTTCTGGTTCCTAAGGTTCATAGATGGGCACTTTGCACTACCAGTAAAATTTCAGTAAAAATTGATTTTTACTGATTACTAAAAAAAATTACAGTTACAAAAATGAAATCTAAATTTCATTACTAGTAAACATTTACTGAATACTGAAAAGCTTAATGCATTAGAATTATAATGCAGTATGCCCATGTATGCTAAGGTTGAATTCTAGATTTCTTACAGTCTGGCTTTTAGAAGTGAAGCAGAATATTTGCATGTAAACAAATAATTAAAGACGTTGTAGAGGTGAAGAAAATAGAAAGGCAATGCTAAGGACGTTATTAAATTTCTTTTTGACTCATAACGCGTATTCTCTGATATTTTAGACATAAACCATGTGTTAGAAAAGTTTATTCAGAATAATTTTCCTTAGAATAAGCTGTTCAATGACATGATGATCTAGATTTATTCTAAAGGCTTACAAATCATAGTTTGATTATTACATATATACATGCAAACGAGTAATTGGCCATTACAACCCTTTAGTCAGGATTTCAATCTAGTCTGTCACACCACCCACATTGCGTGTGTTAATTTTATACATGAGTGGTAGGACCTACACTTCAAAATCGACTCCGAACGACAGATTTTTTTGAGAAACTTTTCAAGACAATTTTTTATTTACTCTCGGAATCTTTGCCAGAAATCTGTTGAGAGGAAGTCTTCGAGAAATATTTTTTGGTATTTCGTTTTGTTGGAGATGTCTGACCTTGGGTTTGAACCGTGGCCTCACTTTTAATAAGCCAACACACTACCTACTAACCCATTACGAATACGTTAATCAAACGAAAACCCAATTCTTCCAATTACTATGGTGCAGTGTTTTTGCATTTTTGAAAGAAAACGTATGGCTTTCGATCGCTATAATGCCACTGAAGTCGCCGTTGTCTAAAAGACAGATTGTTGTCTTATTAGCGATTCAAAGTCCAGCTTCAGACATCTCGAACAAAAACGAAATACAAAAAAAATATTTCTTTCGGCGACTTCCTCTCACTAATTTCCTTCTGGCAAAAACTCTGAGAGTAAATGAAAATTGTCATGAAAAGTCTGACAAAAATCAATCGTTCGGAGTCGACTTTAAACTGTAGGTCCCACCACCAATAAATAAGATAACACACACAACATGGATGGTGTAAGAAGCTAGGTTACAATCCTGACTAAAGGGTTGTAATGACCAATTAAGAAATGTACTGAGAAATATGTACGCAAGAATGAGAGCGAAATTTTTATCAAAATAAATTCTCCAATTTTGTGTCATAAGAAATCTTGTTAGTGTAGAGCATCACCTAGTCTTGCCTACTAACTTGTTTCCCAATGCTGTAGGGTTAAGGCATTAAAGTAATGGCCATGATATCTAAAGCAAATAAGGAAATAAACAAGATTTTTCCTTTTCTACTTTTACGACTGTTTTATCGCCTTAAACTACCTTTTAATTAATTCTAGCGTCATTACCATAAAAAACAAAAACAAAATAAAGCAACAAAAATAGTGATAAAATGGATAATTTAAGATCAAAGATACGATTTAACCGGTAACTGGCTTAATCTCTTATTATTTTTAACACCTGATAAAACAATTTAAGGAATTTTTATTACTTCACTATTTTTATTATAGTAGTTAACATAAGTAAATAAACTTAAGAAGCAATAAATTATGGTGAACATTTCAATTTATTTTTTTAATTAAAATTAGAGGTTGAGACCTACTATAAGCATTTTATTATGGGCATACATACAGTGTCTAATAAAATTATAGCACCAGAGAAAGGATTATTGTACTTAGGGTATAAACAACGATTTTACAACGATATTATCAGACTATACAGTTTATATAAATAAGCTTTTGGGCTTAAGCTATTGAGAGTATCACATAAAAACTGGTTATATTGAATGGAAAAGCTTCCTAAAGGCGTTTTAAAAGTGTATGTCATTCAAAGTATTTCTCATCGAATACTATGATTAGCTGCCCTCTTTTTCAAAATTTATAGATTCTTGCTTACATAAATTACAAATTACAAGCTAGCTTTCCCCATGTTTTTGGATAAAATTAACACTCATGTGGTGTGCCATGGGTGGTGTGAGAAGCTAGGTTGTAATCCCCATGTTTTTGGATAAAATTAACACTCATGTGGTGTGTCATGGGTGGTGTGAGAAGCTAGATTGTAATCCCCATGTTTTTGGATAAAATTAACACTCATGTGGTGCTTAATGGGTGGTGTGAGAAGCTAGGTTGTTATCCTGACTAAAGCTTTTTTATAACCAATTAAGTAAATAAGTAAGATAAATTAATAATTTCACAAGAAAACGATACAACATGAGAAGCTAGGTTGTAATCCCCATGTTTTTGGATAAAATTAACACTCATGTGGTGTGTCATGGGTGGTGTGAGAAGCTAGATTGTAATCCCCATGTTTTTGGATAAAATTAACACTCATGTGGTGCTTAATGGGTGGTGTGAGAAGCTAGGTTGTTATCCTGACTAAAGCTTTTTTTATAACCAATTAAGTAAATAAGTAAGTTAAATTAATAATTTCACAAGAAAACGATAACACCTAATGTTTCATTTATTTAATTAGTTTTTCTTTCTGTTTCATTCATTTTTAATTCATTTTTTTTTTATTTACAGTTTGGCGAAGACTTACAGTCGGCGATATTTTTCTTTGGCATGTCGAACAGTTTAGTAAATCCCCTTATCTATGGCGCTTTCCATTTGTGTCCAATGAAAAGGAAAGCCAGCAAGAAGAGCAATAACAATAATGGAAATTACAGTTTAAATAGGTTGGTACGATCCAATTTTAAATTAAGATGTAATGCTTTCATTCATTACTTGACTGCTACTTTTGTATTTTCGTTGTTTTTTATTTTCCAAAAGTTATCAGAAGAAAAGTAATTAAGAAAACTTTAGAATGAACAAAAAGTTTATTTTTCTTAAATTTTTGTTTTAACAATTATACGAGGTATGATTCAAAATTGTGTTATTAATTCAGTAATGTGAAAGGCTCTGTCTCAGATGTAGGGCAACGTTTTTACCAGTCATATTAGCTGATCGGATTACTGCTAGACTTACCATTATTACAGGAATTACGCACTGGATGTATACCATGATGGCCACACCCACAGTGCCCTGTGAAACAATTGTCTGGGTAACTACAACAAATATTAAAACAGCATTGGACCATATACAGAGACTAGCACGTGTTGCCATAACAAAGGCAATGAGAAACTGTTCTGCAGCGGCGCTGGAGACTCTGTTGGATTTGAAGACCATAGCTATGGAATCTATGATTAGGTTGAGGGGAGAAACATCTGATATGGAATTCATTAGGGGATTTTGGAACCTAAGGAATCGGTTGGCTGACAGCTGCCTCTTTAACTATCCCCTTGACAGGATAAGTAGACCCTACGATACTTTGCAGCAACAAGATTTAGTAACAAAAATGTATAAAGTAATCTTGAAGCTGCATACTCTTTAAAAAGAGAAACTATTTTGTGGTAAACAGATGGGTCAAGAATTGATCTTGGAACAGGAGCATGAGTTTTTGATCCCAGAATGAAATATTCCGAGCCCATGTAGCAACTCTCGGGTATCTTGGGTTAGATAGGGAAGTACTTTTGAACATACCTCGTATACTTGATTTTAAAATAAAAAAAATAAAGAAGAAATTAAAGCAAAAGGCCGTTCGTTAGAAAGTATTTAAAAACTTTGAAAACACACTGCTTTATTCGTGTTATTAAACTCTTCCTCTCCTTTAACGTCTTTTTAGATGACGTTTGCATGACTTTGATTTAATATTTTACCTTCCCATACTGTGCATTTGATTAGCGAACATATATTTTGCATGGATGAGCCTATTTTTCTGTTTTCCCTTGAATGTAGAGAATGAAAATGTATAAAAACTTATTCAATGCATTCACTGTTTCTGCTTGTATTTCTTTTCTTTCTTTTTACGTTCTCTATTCCTTTCTCTATTTTTCTTTGTGCAATATTAAAACTACAAGATATACTTTCAGAGGTGATTCACAAAGGACACCCTCCATGCTGACAGCGGTTACACAAGTGGATGGCAATGGCAGGCAAATACGAACGTTTCGACAGTCAAGCTATTATCGCAGCATAAGCACTGGCAGTGCATACAAGGAAAATATTGGTTTGCTGCAGACAGCAGCAGGGACAACATCATCATCGAATGCGGTCAATGTGCCAGTTGCAACACCATCTTTAATAAGAAAATCGGCATCAATGAAAAGTCCACATCCGAATCAAAGAACATTGGTCAGCACATGTACTGGTGCGGGCAATGGCCATGGCAATGGCAATGGACTAAGTAAACATTCGTTAGGCCAACGCAAGATAGCAGCTGCAGCAAACACGCCACAGTATCATAATCATTCAACGGAAATCATACAAAACGATAATTCCATTAGTAGTTGCAGTAGTGTGGGACGCAGTGACGATAGCAGTGATAGAGTTTGCCTTAAAAACAATGGGTCCGGTGGTGGAAATAATGCTAATGGTGGGGTATCTATAGTTTTAAGTTATGATAACCAACGTGGCGGAGTGGCAAGTATGCGGAGATTTTCTTCCAGCCCCCTAAATGGAGGCGAAAATCGCAATTGTTTGTTGACACAAAACAGTGGAAATTCAATAGGCCTGCAACCATTATTATCCAGCATCGAGGACAGTGTGTCGAGTGTATGAGAACTAAACTATGACAGAAACTGGACAGTTTCATACTTGTAAAAAACAAATACAATTCAACATAAAAGAGACTGCTTATTAAATAATATTTTTAAATTATTCTACCATAAAATGAAAAGTAAAGAATAAAAATTTTATTTTTTAATATTTTTTTTTTTCTTCCAACAAAAAATGTTAAATATTTAAAAAAAAAAGCATTTTTTAACGAAATAATATGGTTGTTGAAATATTTTTTTATTAATAAATGAAAAACAGAAAAAAAAATTCATATAAGAAATGCTGTTGCCAATGAACACACCGCCATTATGTACATACCCATACTACTACCGATTTAATTGAAACAATTAAGAATTTAATTAGCTTTGATGATGTCCAAGCCAATGTTTAACATTGTAAAGAAATGTTATTGGAAAAATATATTTATTTAATTAAAATGTATATCGAATTGTTTCTGTTTTTATTATTAAATAACTCATGAACTCATGAGTCAATTAATAACCAAGAGTGGTTGATCTTTCCTTTTTTTTTTACTTGCATTGTAATTATTATTATTGTAATAAAAAGTATCATCGTATGGTATTTATTTATAAGTGTTATTAATGACAATATTTTTAAATGTTAAATATTTTTCAAATAAAAAAAAAATATAAAATAAAATAATACATACATATGTCCACATAATATGCTGCATATTATTAACACTAGATTGCCCCCAGGAAGTCATTTTGATTGGTTTTACATTTCAATTTCACAATGATACATTTTCCCAGAATTTTGTGACTTTTTCTACAACATGTGTGATATAAACAGCTGCGTGCAACTAATTAAGAATACGATTGTAGTCACCGTGGTGTGTCGTATCTAGAGTGTTGGCTTATTGAACGTGTGGTCTCGGTTCAAACCCCAGGTCAGACATCTCCATCAAAACGAAATGTGAAAAAAAAAATTTCATCGGCGACTTCCTCTCAACAGAGGAGGACTGTTGCAAAGGTTATATGATATTGTCAAAATTTTTCCACGTTTAGCTCTGTTCCACTTATTGTCATTACTTAACATACTTAATTGTTCATTACGGCCTTTTAGTCAGGACTTCAACGTGCTGTGTGTGTTAATTTTATACATGAGTGGCAGGACCTACAGTTTAAAATCGACTTCGAACGACTTATTCACTCTTTTTATTAACTCTCGAAAGAAATATGTTTTTCGAAATGTTTGAGCTGAGGTGAGAACCAAGGACTCTTGTCTAATAAGTTAACACACTACGAGTACCTACTAGACTATGGCGACATATTGTGACTGCTCTGTCAAAAGACCGGCCAGTAACAGGTTAATTCTGGATAGTCTGATGCATGACTCAGACCTTTTCTTATTGTAATTGCGCAACAATAGCATTGATTGCCTTAGAGTGGGGTTTGAGAAGAGCCTTTGCCATTTTCTTTACCTTCCTTTTCATTGAATATACCTTCACGGAAGAGTTATGGCCTCAACGGCATGGAAGCTTTAGTACATGCAAGTTCATCTGCTGACAAATTATCGAAAATTCTCACATGACGCTACCACCCAGCAGAGGATAATGTTATTTCATCTTCCTAGTTGATTCAGTTTCCCCAGTCTAAAGAATTTTTTTTGTTTTTAATCTTCTGTTCAAGTGCAATTCAGCACATTACTTGATAGTCTAGATTTCCGCTTAGAAAACACCCACGAGTTTCCATATGGCTTCGGAATATTTTATTCTGTGACCAAAAATTCAGCTCCAGTTCCAAGATCCCTTCTTGATCTATCTCTTGACACCACAGAATAATGCCTCTTTTAAAAGTGTATGCAGCTTCCAGTTAAGAAGGGAACTGTCAGCCAATCAGATTTTTGGTCACGAAATTCCCTAGTGAATTTCATGTTAGACTTGTCGACCATCAACCTGGCCATAGTCTAAAAAATTTTAGTCTTCACTACCATATTTAAAAACAACAGAATTTCCAGTGCCGTTATAGGACAAGTTCGTATTGCTCCTGACATGCCCACACATACTTGTCTCTGTGTCTTGTTCAACTCCATTTGAGCTGTTTTTAGATTTGTTTTATCGGCCCAGGCAATTGCCCCATAGATTACTATTGGTCTGACTATCATGGTCAAAATGATTTCCCTGCATGCCTTCTGCATATCATTAATGCATGTCTGGCCTTTCTTCAGATGCCTTGTCAATTGTCTACAGGTATTCTCTGATATTTGACAGCCATTTTCTGTGATTCTTCCGTTTACGACGTTTTCTTCTTCTTGTAAATGGTACTACGGTGGTCTTGACCGGGATCATCCCTAGGTCCACTGTCATTCAACAATGACTTACAATCCTAACACCTTTTTGAATGATGATGCAAAGAATCTCATCATATCAAGACTATACATAAATAATTTGGTCATTACAACTCTTCAGTAAGGATTACGATCTAGCTTCGCATACCACATATGTTGCGTGCGTTAATTTTATACATGAGTGGCGGGATCTAGAGTTTAAAGTCGACTCTGAACGAAAAATTTTAGAGAAACTTTTCATGGCAATTTAATTTACTCTCAGAGTTGTTGCCAGAAATCTGCTGAAAGGAAATCGCCGAAGAAATATTCAAATTTTGTTTTGTTGGAGATGTATGACCTGGGGTTTGAACAGAGGTCTCACGTCTAAAAAACCAACACACTTCCTGCTAGACTACGACGGCTTCGAGACTATATCATCTGCATGTACTTGGCAGTCAATGCCTACCTCAGAGGTTCATCCACAATCAGGCCTTAACAACCTTAGTGTGAGCATCTGTTAGGTCTTATGCATCCATCAGGGTATCATATGTTCTGTACATCTTTTACCTAATGACCCATTTATGACCTCGTGAGAAGTATTTCAAATGCGCTCTCACGGCAATGTATGTACATGTGGTTTACTACTCAGGCTCCACATTAGCGGGGAAAGGACATCATCCTGTGGATTTTCCTTAGTTTTTTCGACCACTATAATCTCATTTCCTGCATATCTTTCAGAATCCTATCACTCAGACCGAATGTATAGGACATTTTGCATCCATCATGATATCATATTTACTATACCTCTTCTATCTATTGACGCATTTATGAACTCGTGGCGAGTATTTCAAATGCTCACTCTATGTCATGAAATGGGCATGTGGTTACCTTCTTCACATTTAAGTTCAGGGCTCCTGAACCATTTACAAAATAAATCCAATTAAAAATAACAGGCAAAAAGGCAAAAAATAAAGAAGAAAAACTATAAATTGAGCAATTTAAAGTGGTGTTTGGATTAACTGTATAAACAATAAATTTAAATTAATTATAGTACCAATTAAATTGATATTTATATTGTAAAATAAACCAAAAAAAGAAAACAAACAAACATTTAAAAAAATATATTAAATTTCTAAGAAATTATGGCTGTAAGCAGTTAGCATGTAAGTTCTATAAAATATTTCATAATGAAAATTATTTAAAAAACAAAAGAAAAGAAAATAATTTAATTATGAAATAGAAAAACAAACAAACAAACAAAAATAACAACAACAAAATGTAGATATTTTTTATTGTGTTTTCGAATAAAATTTAAAACAAGATTAAAATGAAAATCAAATACTTGTTGAATGTTTGAATTTTTTTTTGTAGGAGAAGACGATAGTCGATGATAAGGTTTGAAATCAAAACCTTAGCTTAGTGAAATTGGAAAAGTTACACAGACTGGTTGGCGTTGACATAAGCATAGCAATGAGAACCTGTCCTTTAACAAGGTTACTAGTTCTGTTGGATTTAAGCCCATTGCATAAGGCAGAGGCATGTACATTACAGTTGGGCTAATGGGTGACAAGTCTAAAGTAATATTAATCAGGGGACATCCTGATCTGACAAACGGAATGGTAGACAGTTCTTTCTTTAACTGTTCCTTACCCAGTACCAATAGACTCTATGATTGTTAAAAATTCTTCGCAATGAGGCAGGGTAATATAATAGTGAAAGGAATAATTTGGCCGCTACCAGTGTTGAAAAATTCAGTACTTTAGTACTTTTTTCAGTACTTTTTCATTTCAAAAATACCGCAGTACCCCCGTGATTCTTTCAGTACTTTTTTATTACATATTTTATGTTTTGCGCTTTTCAACTATTAATGCAATATCAGCAACATGTTCAACGTAATGCTAAAGGTAGAATTAGGTTTTAGCCCCGCTTGGCCAAACGTCCACGGAACGTGCATTCATTTTTAGAACACGAAAAGCAATGAAAACGTTTGTTGAACCGTAATGTAATTTCGGTAAGCATTTGCATTGCTCTTCATATGCTAAAAAACGAACGTATGTTACATTACGTTCCATCGACGTTTGACTAAACGGGGCTTTTACTATTTGTTACGTTCCGAATCAGCTCTTTTTTGTTCTAGTAGATATTGTGCGGGCTTATTAGACATAACCCCACGATTTAAACCCCCTGTTAGACATCTCCATCATAGCGAAATATGAAAAAATATTTCTCCGGCGACTTGCCATGATAAAGTTTCTCAAAAATGTGTATGTATGTATGTGTGTATTTTTTTTACAAAAGTACCATTTGATGCAAAAAAGTACTCTTTCAGTACTAGTTCAGTACCAATTCAAAATTTCAGTTTTGCAACACTGGCCGTTACGTACTCTTTCAAGAGAGAGAGAGAGAAAAAGAGAGAGAGTGAAAAAGAGAGAGAGAAAGAGAGAGAGAGAAAGAGAGAGAGAAAGAGAGAGAGAGAGAGAGAAAGAGAGAGAGAAAGAGAGAGAGAAAGAGAGAGAGAGAGAAAGATAGATAGAGAAAGATAGAGAGAGAGAGAGAAAGAGAGAGAGAGTGAGACCAATCGGAGCTCATTGCTTCGAAGCTTTACAGTGTAAAGTTTACACCACCGTTACTTACTTAACTGGTCATTACAACTCTTCAGTAAGTGTTACGACCTAGCATCTCACATCACCACTTACATTGTGCGTGTTAATTTTCTCCTGGAGTGGTAGAACACATAGCTTAAAGTATATTCCGAACGACATATTTTTAAGAAACTTTTCATGGCAATTTTATTTACTCTCACAGTTTTTGCCAGAAATCTGCTGAGAGCAAGCCGCCGAAGAAATATTTTTTTTATATTTCGTTTCGTGCGATATGTCTGGCATGGGGTTTGAATCATGACCTTACGTCTAATAAGCCAACACACTACTGCGACCGTTAGATGTGATTAATACTTGCACAAGAAGTACAGAAAGTAACATAGTAATGCTATCTGTTAATATAATATATATTATAATAATATATAGTTAAGCCGCCTCACGCGCTCTCATCTCCAATGAGATTTACTCGTTCAGTCACTTAAGTAATCGCGAAAATGAACAGGTAGATCAGCTTGCGAGAATGGTAGCTCACGTGCCGCTGATGAGGCCAAAACCTTTCTGTGATGTAGGAAGAGGAGTTTGGAAGCGCTAAAGGAAAGATGTAGGCGGAACTCGAACCAATTTGAGAACTTTTGTGGAGTAATTATAATGAGAAGTGATTTTGAATTATGCTTCAGACTATCCCAAAGTACAAGACATAGGATACTCAATGAACACGAGATCGATTCTAACCCAATATGAAGACCGTGTGGTGAGAAAAATGAATCTCCGACAAAATACTTGGAACCTATGTGCTTAAATACATCTTAAAAGGAGACAACTGAACGTTTGTCGGGTAGTAGTAAGAGGTGATATGCGTCAGACTTGTAGGTTGAGAGGAGTTTGAACATGACAGGAGCGATTCTTACTGATAACGAATAACGTCCTGAAGAGGATGCGTCATGTGGGTTGAGGAGAATTTGAACATGAAAGGATTGTGAGGGCTGGTGACTTAGTCTGGGTTGCAAATGATCTGTTGTCTACTGCCTTCATGGCATTTTTCAGCACAATTTCTATACATTAAGACGAGGCCAGTTAAAATAATCCTTTAAGAGCACTAATTGCGTTATTTTTTTATTTTTTTTAACGATTTCAGTAATTTTATTCATCTTTTGTTTTCTTTACAATGCAAGAAAAAGAAAAAAATAGGAAAAAAAACTTAAAAGTCAACATAATATTTACACACTCCGATCAGCAGATTTTTGAGAAACTTTTCATGGCAATTTTATTTACTCTGAGTTTTTGAAAGAAATCTGCTAAGAAAATTGCCATGAAATGTTTCTCAAAAATCTGTCATTCAGAGTCGACTTTAAACTGTCCCGCCACTCATGTATAAAATTATCACACACAACATGAGTGGTGTGAGAAACTAGGTTTTAATCCAAACTGAAGGGTTGTAATGACCAATTATGTATGTATGGATGTATGTAAAAGAACTCGGTCTTTCGCAGACCACAACTTGACGAACTTTCCATCGAGACTTTGTCCTACACCCGTACAAAATTCAGCTGAGCTAGGAATTGAAGGTAAGTAATCGTAAACAACGACGAGTATTCTCTCAAGGAACTCTGGAGCAGTGGGCAACTGACCGTAATTTTCATATAAAAACGGACGAGCCCTCCGCGGTCGGGTAAGGGTGGGTTAGTGTGTGGCCGGGGACGTTCGAAAAAAAAAGAGAAAAAAAAAAAAAGAGGCCCATTTCAGGACTAATGGGATGGTTTGGTTAAAAACGACTTGTGGTTTCAACAGGATGTCGCTATGTAAAACACACTTCGTGCATACACTGGACATTCTGCACCAGCTATTTGAGGGAACGGTCATCTCACGTAGAGATGTGACCATATTTGGATCGCTCACATATAAAAACCGTAGAAAAACTAGCTAAAAATGTAATGATTTGGGAGATTAATTTAGTGGACGAGAAAACTAGGACATTAAGAGATACAAAACTGTTTTCAGTTATGACCAAAAGTCTTTCAGATCAAGAGATGCGACAAAGCTAACTTTTTTGAGATTTTTTTCTTATGAAAATATTCACTCTAAGGGGAGAAGGGCCCAGTCTACAGCATAACATGTGAACGGAATAAAATTTATGATAAAATTATAGATAAACGGAAGTACTTCATGCTCTCTTTCCAAACACTTAAATGTCTTTTACGACATTCCAGAAATCTGAAATTTGCAGCAGTCATTGCATACGATTCCCTTGTCCAACATGTCAGTAGCGTCTTCAGAATAACACCAGCCATACCATCATACCTTTATTGACTGCACACACCAAAAGTAATAAGTATTGATTGGAGTACATCATATCACACCCTATCAAAGTCCTTGGACGTCAAGAGATTCAAATCAAATAATTTTAATCATCTTGGTTCGCTTAAAATTTAAACAAATTAAAATGTTTCAAAAGTTTCATCCGAGTTCTCAATAGTATTACAACAAAGGCATATTTGTTTTTGCTTTTCGTCTTTCATTTACAATTCTTTTACATTTTATTTTAATTTATTTTAATTCTTTAATGCATTTCCTTTGAATTGTTTATTTCTGAAATCAAACAAATTTTCATTGTCTTTGTTTTAAATGCATTGCAATCTAGGCGTAGTGCAATTCAATTTGAAACTCTTTGTTTCTAATGGTTTTAATGGAATTAAAAACCACAGTCTTTTAAGCCTATTTTATCGGGTCTTCCAGCAGAGACTTGCAAACGTTGACAGTGAATACCAACTTTTTCAAATAAGTTATCAATTATTCAGTCTGTTATTCCAAATCACCATGGACTGAAGGTAAGCGACCTTACACAACGACAAATGGACTCTGGAGCAGTTGACGACTGACCTTCAGCGTTGCGGTCCGTTTCTAAACGAATGTGTACCTAAACAAACAAAACTATTGAATTTACGACGATGCCACTGGTTGTTGCGGATATTGAGCTGACGGCGTCATCGGTCCATATTTCTTTGAGGACGAGAATGGCCAGGCCATTACTGTGAAAGGCAAACACTATCGGTCGATGTTTACCAACTTCCTTTGGCCTGAATAGGATGATCTGGACACCAACAAGATGTGGTTTCAACAGAACGGCGCTACGTGACACACAGCTCATGCCACATTGAATATTCTGCGCAAGTGATTTGAGTTCACGGTCATCTCACGTGAAGGTGATGTGAACTGGTCACCGAGACTTCTGTTAGACTTTTTCTTGTGGAGTTTTCTTATGTCACAACGAACGAAATATCAGCGAACAAATTCAGCCTGATTTATGCGTTAGTGTCATAAAGAATTGGACATTTAGGATGTTTTCCACCCTTAATCAGGCTTACAACCTAGAGAATTAAGAAGTTCGATTATATCTCACCCACACTCTTTGTTTTATTTAAATTTAAAGAAAGTAAGCGCTTAATAGAAGACCCGATATAAGAACTTATTTTATTCATAAAAGGTATTTTAAATAAAAGCATTTGTTCCCACACTCTTGAAATACGTTAAGTGCTTGCAAGGATTTTAGGAGAGATAAAAATGTTTAAACATTTTTAAGAAAACCAGGTCTCACGGAAACTGTATTGCCTGTCGCCGATCAAATTGTTTTATTCGAAATACTTCACAAGCTGGTTAATGATTAATTGAATTTTCCATAATCTTGAAATTTGCAGAATATATTTCTTCTGGGCGGTAGTTTTCACGGCAGGGTTAGAGTTTGGCATTACATCAGCAAACTTCCAGGAAGATTGAAAACTATCGTTGCGTTCTTAGGCGTTGAAATGCTTTCGATGCAAGAACTTGTTTATTTATGTCGAGATTCGTAAAAACTTTTATATCTGGGTATAGTTGCCCTTAGTCTAGCAGGTAGTGTGCTTATTAGACATGAGGCCAGGAATCAAACCCCAGGTCAGACATCTCCAACAAAACCGAAATATGAAAAAATATTTCTATGACGACTTCCTCTCAGCAGATTTCTGGCAAAGACTCTGCGAGTAAATAAGAAATTGTCATGAAAAGTTTCTCAAAAAAATCTGTCGTTAGGAGTCGGCTTTAAACTGTAGGTCCCGCCACTCATGGAGTCGAAATAGCGATCCTCTTTTAGGTTTTATTGAATATTGAATTGCATTGAATTAATTCAATTGTCTAATTGTCTTAATTTTTGTATTTGACTGCAAGTCGGCAAAACTTTCTCTTCATAAGTGATGAACTCTAACCACTTTATCTTTTCAGCTAGTTTTGCCACGATGAGGAAAACATAATTCCAGTTGAAATGACTAAAATCTCGTTGAGCTTAGCCCAAACAAGCTGAGCAGAATTTCAGAGAAATGAAGGAACCTGCACTTTCTACTTCTCACGGTCAGTTGACGGCCTTCAACACATATGCATGAGTTGACTCATGCACTAATTTTTTTTTTTTTTTTTGTTGAAACCAGCACTCAGGTGATGGCCCCTACTCATGCAGTGCATTGTGCAGGTTTTTAGGAAAATGGGTTATAAGAAGGTGGAAGAGAGGGAGTAGTGTTTGTGGACATCTCAAGATGCGAACGGCAAGGAAACGAGTTGCTGCTAGGTGACTATAAAATGGCCAGTACTATACCTTCACCATTAGACAGTCTACAGCAATCATCCCCAAGAAGCCCACACCCTTCAGTCCTAGCTTCTCACACTACTCATGTTGTGTGTGTTAATTTTATACATGAGTGGCGGGACCTACAGTTTTAAGTCGACTCCGAACGACAAATTTTATTGAGAAGCTTTTAATGGCAATTTTATTTACTCTCAGAGTTTTTGCCAGAAATCTGCTGAGAGGAAGTCGCCGAAGAAATATTTTTCGTTTTGATGTCTGACCTGGGATTCGAACTCGGGCCTTCAGTCTAATAAGCCAACACACTACCTACTAGACTACGCCGACTTCAAATTCGCAGGTAATTCGTAGAAATCAACGTATTGCGTATTGAGTTATGAACGGTGAACTCACCAGCAAAAGCCATTTCATTGTTCGAGCAGTTCCCAAGTATGTATTGCATACTTGCACATGACAAGAATTTTTAATATTTTTTTCACGTTTGTGAATCTCTGATATGAAACATAAATTAAATTGTTTTAAATTTTTTACTTGAGTGCAGATTCTTAGTAAATTTAAACAAAAAAAAAGAAATTCTTTGAAATCTATTTAAGAATTTGCCATATTTTTATGGTCAACAAAAACTTTTTAAATATTAAAGAATATCCATAAAGGATCTGAACACAAAGAAAAACAATGAAACGAAAACTTATTCGAAACAAAAATTAAAGCAATTGTTTAAAAAATAAATGTTAAACTATATACATACTATACATACATACATACATATGTAGATGCTCAATAACAATATATTGTATTAAATTCAATCATATTTACTCCTTTATTCATTTATTCCTTGAGAGGTCAAATATCGCATCTCCAATGTATTTGCATGAATAAAGAAATTTAAATTAAAATCGAATTGCTGTGAAAAGCATTACGATGTGTTTCTTCTTACAAAAGTAATTGAATAATTGGGATATTGTCATCACATCATCGTTGTTATCGATAGTAAATTGTAAATAAAAATATTTTTACTTCGAATACACAAATGCATGAACATTTCCTTGCTTCAATTACGTTTCAATTTGATTCTTTTGCAAATTATATTGGACATGACAGGTGCAATGCAATGCAAATAATATGAATTTGCAAATTGACTACATGTTATTGAAAAGGGAAAAAAATAAAATAAATAAATAAAGAAAGAAATGCTTATGAAGCAAATGAAACTATGTACACCAGAGCCTCGACTTCCGTCGATCCGATTTGAGTATTTTCGATTTGCGTCGCTTTTTAAAAATTGACAAAACTCAGCTTGCGTTGTTGCAATATCAACTTGCGTCGATTAAATTTAGCTATAGAAGCCGAATTTGAAGGAATAGAAGAGGATGACATTAATGAACTTTTATTGCCTTACGATGAGGAGCTTGATAATGAAAATTTATTATCCATTAATATTCAGCATGCTTTAGAAGATGATGTTATGATAAGTAAATAGTCGCCGTAGTCTAGAAGGTAGTGTGATGGCTTATTAGCCGTAAAGCCCGGTTCGTATCCCAGGTCAGGCATCAAAACGAAATATGAAAAAAAATATATTTCTTCGGCGACTGCCTCTCAGCAGATTTCTGGCAAAAACTCTGAGAGTAAATAAAATTGCCATGAAGAGGTTCTCAAAAAATCTGTCGTTCGGAGTCGACTTTAAACTGTAGGTCCTGCCACTCATGGAAAAAATTAACGCACACAACATACATAAGTGGTGTGAGAAGCTAAGTCGAAATCCTGACTGAAGGGTTGTAATGAGCAATTACGTACGTTATGATAGGTGATAATACATTAGAGGAAAAAAAAATTAACAAACGACAATATTTCCAAAGCTATGCAATTAATTTCCCATGCATTGGATATATTTTCTGAAAACGATCCTGACGAAAAGCGTAGCGCGGGCGTAGCAGCATCTGTTGCCCAAGTCATTAGTTGTTACAAGGAAATATATATTATATATCTATAAATCTCTAAAAATTCAACAGACCTCAGACAGTTTTGTTAACAAAACTGTAAGACCACCTAATCAAATGGAGTGTTGTTAACTTGGATTTATTATCTGAAGATAGCACCACATAAACTAAACAAAGCACGATTTCTTTTTTAAACTTTTTTTTTACAAATGAATCTTATTGATTTTTAACTAAGTACATAAATAAATGAAAAATGTTTTCATACTTCTTTTTTATCCGAAATATTAAGTTTATTTGCTTCATTTTGAATTCTTGGTTCCAATAAATTAAATTTCAATGCATTTGTATAGAAAAAGTTGATTCGATTTGCGCCGTTTCAATTTGCGTCGCAATTCTCCGGTCCCCATTAACGACGCAAGTCGGGGCTCTAGTGTATACTTGAAATAGACATCAGGAAGCATCATTATTCTCCGGAAAGACGAGTTAAAATAAGAGACAAATTGATTTTTAAGGATGATAATTATCACACGGTATACAGAATGCAATAAAGGAATATCAAACCTATTACCCTCTATCTTGTAGTTTAAATATTATACTTCCCAATCTTTATTATTGCAAAATTACAAAAATTTGTTTAATTTTCCAGGAAGTGTTGCAAAAAGACTGTTTTAGTACGACTGGCCAACAGATTTATTCCATTGTGACAAGAATTATAATAAAAAAAAATTTACAAAAATAGATTTCAAAAGAGGACAATAATATAGGATTTGTAAAATCATATTGAAGCATAAAATAAAATTCCATAGAAAAAACCACAAAAAAAGACTAAAAAAGAAAAGAATTAAAAATCTATTCGTATACCCTCCTCTATGGCATTTTGTAACTGAAGCAGATACGAGTAGAGATTATAGGAAAATAGGAAAATATTTCATTTTAAGGGTAAAATATTGTGGGGTATTCTTGCATAAATGAACATGGATGAGTATGTTGTTGCTGTTCATTAAAGTTTATGGCATTTGCTAACAATAAACGTAGTCTGATAATAAGATTGCCAATAAATTTCTGTTCTACTGAAATATTTTATGATTCTCTTCCAATTGGTTAATTTTGTTTAAAAACTTTAAAAACCTAGAAATTAGGAAATATTTCTACAAATATTGTTATTGAATTTAGTTGGAAAATTTTAATAGGATATGAAATAAGAATGTGTGTGAAGATAAATTTTTAGCAGCGCCACATTTGGCAGAGCAAAATTTGTTCTGTTAACTGTTTAACAGTATCCATCTGAACAAGCCCACTTGCTACTTTTTTTTTTTAGGACAAATACTAGGTCTATGAGTACCATATCCCACTCAAAGGAGGGTTCCAAGGCCTCTTAATGTAATCAGCAAAAAAGTCCCATATAAAGTGATATGATATTGTGAAAATTGGCTTAGAAACTATAAATTTTTTGATTGGAAATTCTCTAGAAGATCACTGGCCATTTTGGAACACATAAGAAACAGTACACCATACAGACTATATGCAAATGGTAGTCCAGAGGGTCCTTTTTCGAACCAACCATCCTTTACATTTTAACACTTTTGTTCACTAATAATAATGATCATAATGAGAATTATATTTTATGTCAATAGTAATTGCAAATTAGTAGTATAATCCACTATTACCACTGTTAAACAGTTAACAGTGCTTTGTTAATAGCAAAGTTTACCCTGTTAGAGACAAGAAGTGGCGCTGCTAAAATTGTGGGTTTGCGTCTTTGGTTTTAAATTCGAATTTATCTTCACACACATGAATTAAGAGCAGCCTATGCCATCAATGCATGACTGAAATATCTAAACTACGCCGATGGTTCTTACCTGTTTGCCCATAACTTATGTAAGTAATTTTCCTATGTATTAGGATTGTAGCACTTGAAGATGTTTAGTTCCTTTGCTTGAGCAAAGGAGCTTCATTCCTGGATATGACTTTTATGAGGGTGACAGGATGATGGTGAATTAATTGGTCTATTTGGCAGGTAGTATGTTTGCTTATTAGGGTACAAACCCCATCTCAGACATCTCGAGCAAAAACGAAGTACGAATGAAATGTTCCTTAGATGACTTTCCTCTCAGCAGTGAGAGGAGGTGAGACTCAATAAAATTACCATAAAATGTTTCTCCAAAATCTGTAATTCAGATTCCATATTGCAATGTAGATCCCGTCGCTCATGCCAAACAATAACACACACAACATGGGTGGTGTGAGAAGCTAGATTTAATCCTGGCTAAAGGGTGGTAATGACTAATTAAGCAAGGAATCAATTGTGCCTATCAGCACCAAGCCATAGAGTTCAGAACTTTTAACACCGAAATCTCGAATAAGCTGATTTTGCTAATGAAAGCATCCAAAAGTATCACTTGAACAAATCGGAGTTTTATGAAAGAACACAGAGGGTTCAGAACATATCCTTTGAGATCATTCGCCACTGGACAAACAGAAGCTTCATGATTTTATTGACTTTTTGAAAGCAGATACAAAAACTTGTTCTTGAAGAATACGGTCACCACAATCGACCCTGGGATCAAACATTTCCCAGAGGAAACTAATTCGTTTTAAAAATAAATTCTGCTATTGCAGCAATTGGAGGTTTCAGTCAAAGGTTACAGAAAATCTTTCACATGAGGTAAAAGATAGTTTCTTCCTTCTTCTCAGATTCACAGCTCCTGCAGAAGTTATTTAAGGAAAGATAAGATTTCCAATAGGACACTGGCCCGTGAGAATTGTAATTGTACCATGGGTGTGATTTAGGGACAGAAATCAATCAATGTCCTCTTACCTATGTATATAAATCCAGTAGAGTTTAGCAATATTGCAGCGAATAAATAGCGAATAAGATGGA
Organism: Sarcophaga caerulescens; assembly: GCA_927399465.1. Lineage (NCBI taxonomy): Eukaryota > Metazoa > Arthropoda > Insecta > Diptera > Sarcophagidae > Sarcophaga > Sarcophaga caerulescens. Next base: position 73,182,503 of record OV656867.1, read on the forward strand.
ATGAAAGAATGCAGCACGTACATAGGGTCTATACACTATCATCTAAGGATGCATCTAAACTGATTCCTCAGGTCGAATAGGATCACATCACACAGCTTTAGTTATAGTTTGGTAGAGGTAAGTAAGGTAACTGACTTGCACTTCTGCGAACAAGTGCGCCAGCTTATAAAGTTAAAAAGGGTACAAACCTGACTCCGAAACAATTTACCATCATTCACATCGTATTATGAATGACCATAAGACCAGCCCTGACATAAGACTGCTGGTCTAAAAATTGTGGACGTTGTTTTTTTAAAGGACCGGATTTGCTACAAAAGATACCCCCACATTGATTCTATTAAAACAGCCTTGATTAGTGCTGTGGCCAATTTTCCAATTGATGCGGTGGCCAACATGATTTAAGGTGTGCGTAACGGCTATAGCATAAAATGTGTTTAAACGTGCTTATGTCCCTACTAATTAAAGTCATTTATTAAATTAAAATTGTTTTTAATATTTTGCTCAAACCAACAGGAAGGATACAATAGAATGGGAATAGAATACAAAAACAAAAATGGAAAAAAGAAACCATTCGGTTATTTGATGAACTAACCCCGGAACAAATTACAATCACTGAGTAGAATGGAAACATTTGACAATTACTTGTCAAAGTTTGTTTGTGTGTAGTATTAAATATGTAAACATTGTTTGCTGAAGACACACACACGCGAACACACACACAACAAATATTTGTTGCGTTTTGTAAATCAAAACTGAAACCACAACATACATATACGGTCATACATACATATGTACATAGTTTGATTGATAAGAAAGTGACATTTGTTTACAACTGAAATGATATTAATCATAACGGAATATTCTAGTCAAAATCACTCAAATCCCAAATGCCTTTTGCTTACCCCTAAACTCCCACCCCCACCATCAAACAATGCAACACAAACAAAAGAACAGGCTGTCTTAACCCTAGACGGTTACTCTTCTATTTTGTACATTAAGGTTATTCTTCGTTGAATCGACGAACACTTTCACCCTAATTGGTTACTGTTCGTCGAATCGGCGAAGCTCATTTACTGTTTATCATAAAAATCTTTTATGTTTGACCAAATTTCGCTCTTTTTATAAACAGTTTTGATTGATTACGAAAGCTTGTAGCGAGTTAACGTACCCGGGCCACCCATTTTTTTAATCTGGGATGGTCATTTTTGTACAGTAAGATTACTCTTCGTCGAATCGACGAACAAAAAAAAATTTTTTTTTGTTTACTGACTGCAAGCTTTTATTATCAAATAATGTTGTTGAAAAAAAGAGCAAAATTTGGTCAACCATAAAAGAGTTATATGATAAAGTGTAAATGAGCTTCGTCGATTCGAGGAAGAGTAACCGTCCAGGGTTAAGAATAAAATATGGTTTTCGGTACAAATTGAATGAATTTTACACTCACACCAGCGTAATATTCGTTTAAGACACAAGCAAAAATGAGATACAAGCCTTTGGGGTATAATTTGTAAATAAGAGATAGAATTTCGTCAATGAAACGAGATAAATATATAACATGACAAGCCGATGAATCTTACAATTTTCAAAATTCCTTAAGCTAGAATGTAAGGTATTGAAGGTAAACAATTATTGACCTTGACATTTCGAAAACTGTCTGTCTTTTTATGAAAATCAAACCAAATTAAAATTCATTAGATACAGAACTATGAAGGAGTGGCTTATACTATGCAAGCATATAATGGTATCAATACGTCTTTCAGAAGAACAAACAATTTTGATGATATCTCACACACAGTTTGTTTTATTTGAATTAAAAGATAGGAAACGCTTAATTAAAAACCCAATAGTTCAATATCGGGGAAAAAACAATGTTATGCAACCTTTAATGGAATCTATTAAAGTTATTCTTTCAATATCAGGAAATAAGTAGGTAAGATGGCGGACTCCTTTAAAGGAAGAGGTCTCACTAAGGCCAGTATCTGAGCTCATTGTGATAAAACAATCAGTTCTGAGTGGGGATCAAACATTTCCTAGAAGAAACCATACCAAGACCAAAATAAATCATACTATTGCGGCAATTTTTATACTAGAGCTACTACAAGGATGTTAGAAAGTGAGTGGTCAAAAAACTTCCTCTGTTTATGACAAGAGCAGGGCACTGACACATGAGCCACTGACATGAGCCCTTGCCAAAAGAACAGTGGCCAGTAAGAATCACAATTGTGCAATAGATGGGAAAATCCCGGTACACAACAAGCATTGTGTCGTATTCAAAATTACAGTAGTCAGTCAGCCAGTGTGGTTGTCGAGCCGGAACGCTCCGGAACGTCGTTCCGGTACTTCCTTTTTGGACAGGAACACGTTCCGGAACTAAAGATGATTTCTGATAACGAGAATTGGCTGACGTTTTGAAAAAAAAAAAATTAAAAAGAATTGCTGATTTTTTTTTCTAATTTTTGACGAATTTTTAATTTGTATTTTTATAAACAGGGGTTTGAACCGAACACGAACCAGAACAAAAACCGGAACGAACCGGCTTTTTTTTTGCCCCTGTCTATATAATTATATATACGCGTTCCGGTAAAAAAAAAATTAGCACAACATCACTGCAGTCAGCCTATAAGAAAGTTTAATATCAGAACCCTTAATATAGCACAACACACCTTGCCACTCATCTTTGAGCCATCTGTGTAGACTTCAAGAGTGTCTCCGAATCTTCTGTCTAAAATCGAATGTTCTATTCAGAATGTTATAAGGAATCATACAATCGACTCTAATGTATCCAGATTGGGTAAGAATTTGACTGCATTGAGTCTCACTGCCATCAACTCAGTCCTGTGCCTTAATTGAAGGTATGAGGTAGCCGGTTTAGTTAAGCAAATAATGCCTTGATTGTGGTGGAATAGAACACACAACTGACTGTCGGCGCATAGTGTTAGAAATTGCTGAATAGATTGCAGCCCTTGTGAGATCATATTTTATGCAAACAAATCCAGTGACGTAGAATTGTTTTTCATTTTTCTTTATGTAAGACTTCACCTATTGACTCCTCTGTTAAAAGCAAAATTTCACATATGGAATACCTTTTAGTAAAACGAGCAAAAGAAAATATTATTTTTATGGAAATGTAAAGAACATCCATCATTATTAAATATTTATAAGTGAAAATTTCATACAAAATTTAGCATAATTTTATTAAATATTAAACCACAAATAATCCCATTTGAGCATTAATTTAAGAAAGAAATATTGAAAGAATACATGAATAAAGAGTAATTATTTAGTATTGATTAATACGTACAATGTATTAAAAATCTGTACTCAAATCGTTTTAGAAGTAGTTAAAAAGGGGCACAAAATAATCTCATTATTACAACAGCGCACAGCATTATTATACAGTGATGTCAGAAATAATAAGAACACCAATGGGACACTAAATGAGAATGCAAGTAAAATCAGAAAATTGTTGACAAGTAACTGAATTACTCATTGCTTGTGTATCACAAAAACAAATTCCATTGCGAATTATTAATTTCTTTTATTTTAAATTTTTTTTATTAAATTAAAATAGAAATTCGAGAATAACGCGTTTAAGTTTCACACACCTGTACTGCGTTGTACTACTTTGCGTTTTACTCCTTCTTTTCATATCGTTTGAGGGAAAATAATATTACTACCCTAAACCTAAGTCTCGAGAGCAACTAAAACCGTGAACAAAATTTGGCTTTTTTTTTTTTTTTTTTGAAAATTAGGAGGTATACTAACCCCTTAAAACTGGTAGATATCGTCTAAGCATATGGTCAATAAGATTATGGCAAGCCACATACAGTATGTCATTCCAAGTGACCTGAATTAATTAGACAAAGCTTATCATAATTTGTGGGACATTTTTTTAGGTCGAAGTAGTAGCTTTGATTACCAAACCTCACTTGAGTACGCATAGCGGCCCGTTGTGATGCCACAGGTATGCGTAAATTTCTGTGACACTTTCCTCTGATTGTTGTTGTTACCATATTGCACAAGTTCTCGTACAAATTTGGTTCTGAAGATAGTGTGGCAAAGTCTAATGTATTGCTATTATCTTATTATATTTTTATTCAACATAATGTACCACGAAGTTTCAAATTATTACAACCTAAAGCGTTGCTTTCTAAATGCTTTGTACACAAGATTGCGAGCTAACATCATGGGGGAAAAACTACCGTGTTATAATTAATACTGAAATTTATACTTTAAGGAAACCATTAAAAATAATTAAAATTCGCCATGAATATCAAGATAAACCTTCCAAAAAACACAAAAAAAAAACCTGCGTCCTGAGATCAAAGTTCATTCTTCAAATGCAAATGAACTGAAAATCTTAAAATGCAAACAGAATATTGAAAATATATGGAGTTTTTAAGAGCTTAGAAACTAAAATGGTAATGCGATATAGAAAAGAAGTTAATATATTATTGTTTTATACTCTGGTAGAGAATTCTATGAGCATTTATTTTCTATATGATTTTCGGCGTATGCTGCGGCTACGGATTATATTAGCTATTTGATCAATACAATTTTTCGTCAGTGATTGCTTGAATATACATACATAAACTTTAAACATTTTTCTCATGACTTAACATGGACAGATACAAAGTAACCCAGCGGTGGTATTGAATCGCGCATACGGTTGGACCAATTGGACAAATCTGTTGTTAAACGCGCTGTATGGCAACATTCGTCATCTAGTTGGAACCGATGTTATTGATGTTTAGCTGAATAATTTTGAATCTATACAGCTGTCCATTCCATGTATATTTCTAAAGAAATAAGGACCTATGTAGCCGTCAACGTGTTAACCGCAACAAACAATCAATTTTAATGTATGTAATGATGATTCGTTAACAGTATGAACATTTTCTTCACTTCAAATACAGAATTTTTGCTTACTGACGTAGCCATTTAACTAGAAACGGCCTTTATAACTACACATGTTCGTTGTTAAATGGAGTTTTAAATGATCCCAATCAGCAAAAATGCGAGGCATACGAAATTGATTGCTTGAATTCGATTCTTGTACAAATTCAATTTTATAAGTACATAAGCCAAGATTCTTATTTAAAATTTTCCACACATTCGAAGAACAAAAGTCAACAAGTTGAGAACAACGACGATCCGACATTTCAACGTCTTTCGACTTTGCGCTAAAGCAGTTGAGGTTTTTGAATCGAGAAGAATAAAATTAGTACGAGAACAATCATGTACGAATTCCATGCTCACTAGGCCGCTTATGTTGACCATAAAATGTACAAAGTATTCTATGCCATCAAGTCATTGGGCGTGGACGTAAATGGCATAAGCGTTAAGATTACGCAAAATCTGGCTCCCATTGTACATTTCTTGCATTATTGGGAATTACGATTACCTGCTCCTAACTCAACAGTGTCTATTTTCTCTTCCTGTACGGGATACGTAAGGAAGAAATAGAATATTTCCATCCACATTAATTTTATTCCGATGGTTAGAAACTCCAAATTCTAGGAATAGTTTTAGCACAACCTCCTTCACTTCTTTTCTTATGAAACATATGAAAACTTGGAACAGGTTCCTTAAAAACTCTTTCCAGAACCATTTGTAAATTTTGATAGAGTGATAAAAGGCCATTTCGCGTTCCCTTTTCGACTACCTCTTAGAATACCTTTCCTCAGCAACAAATAACAAGACTGTGCTACTTAAACGAGAAGAACAAAATCTTATCTGTTAGAGACCGTGGGTATGGGTAAAATCTTTGGTGTCTCCATTTTCAAACTCCTGTTTGGACACCTATCCTTACAATGCTGAACATGTCAGAATGACAAGAGTGTACCACACGCACAAGGAGTACAATTAGGCAGTACTTTATGGCATGCTTAAGCCACTCAACGCATTCGAATGAACTTTCACGACTTTAATGTGGACCTTCAGAACATTATTCCATTTGGCGTCAATATTAAATGGCGATTACTAAGGTCATAAACGGCTATAAATACAATAGAGTGCTAAACGAACAAACTCTTCTAATTTCAGCCTACATGATCTATTCAGTCTCAAGATTTAACTGGTCAATCGGGAGAGGATTATTGCCGCCACTATAAACCAATTTCCTGCATCGTCAAAGCCCTTAAGACACGGCTCCCTCATTTAATGTCCTATTGGACCAACAAAGGTAGCTCAATTACTCCAGCTAACAACCATCTACTGGTGTACTTAATCCTGTTTATTTATTCTACATTCTTGCTACAACAACGACTACATGAATTTCTACAACCAAAATTACTACGGAATATTATAATTTCTGAAACTTACAAGATTTAACTGATGAGAAGCCATATATCTTGATTCCATGAGTAATAGTCTTGTTTACTTTGTTTGTTTCTCGGTTTTTATAAAACGTTTCTTTTTCACTTTTTTGTACAACAATATCAGCGCAATTTAAAACTAAAAATTCTATTTTACATTGAGTGATAAATTAAATTAAAACACACGACGTTTCAGTATAAAACAAAAAGACATTCAATTGTGGGATTAGGTGTAAAAGCAATCGTTTTCATCGTGAACTGACGACCGCTTCCTTGCGGGCGGCATCTTGCAGTAGTTGTGTATCGACTTCATCGCCCGGCAATTGAACGTAACGCACAACCGAACCGCGTATAAAACAATTTTTCACCGAAAGCATGTGCGGATATTTATCGGGATCGGTAACACTAATATCAGTCAGTTTTATATTTAAATATTGATCAACACTGTGTAAAGTACCGCAAATGCTGAAATTAAAGGAAGAAAATTTATAACAAAAATGGCGGCATTTACTTAGAGGCTCCTTACTTACCTTAAATCGTTTTTTAATTCAACCACAACATCTTTGCCGACCAAAGATTTAAAAAATGAATAGAATAACTGGAAAATGTAATATTTTAATAAATAGTTGCATTAAGAATTAAATAAATTACCATTTTTATTTATTTGTTAGTAGCTTTTTGTATTTGTTTTTAAATCGCAAACACTTTTCTTTTTTATCACAATATGTACGAATTTTAGTGTCTAAACCAGCTGTTGATAAAACTAACTGAAGTTGGCTGCAGTTATATTCAGTGTTGAAAAATTCAGTACTTTTGAATTTTTTTCAGTATTTTTTCATTTCAAAAATACCGCAGTACCCCAGCCAAGCTTTCAGTACTTTTTTCCTCAAATTCGTTTTTTGTTCGTTCAAAAAATAAAAATATATATTTTAATAAATAATTCGCACATTCTTTTTTCGTTTCCGGTCTTATATAATGTACTATGTGTGTACCGTTTGTTTAATGTACTACTATGTGGTCTGCCTGTCTAATTAATGGTAGTTTACAACACTTACTTGTAAACTTGCCTGCCTGCCTGCCTTCCTTATATTAGACGCCCACTGTTCAACCCCCAGGTCGGCAAAACGAAAACAAAAAACATCGTTTAAATAATATAAATAAGGTAGAAAAGGTAAAAAAAGCTCGTCAAAAACGGAAACAAAAAAAGAAAGAAAAGCAAAAAAATTTTATTTAAAAAAAATTTGTTGGTTTGTTTGTAGTTGTGGTGAGTTTCTAGGTGGTGAGTTTTTACATAATATGGTGAATTTATCCGTTGTGGTGAATAAAATCGAAACTCACCAAAGTGTCGTTATTCGAAACGAGTACTGTATTACCATAAATACATGTACTGTATATAGCTATTTCGACGGTTCATGTCTAGAATAAGTAATTTTCACGCCTGTTAGTGGAGGCATTCACCGATATGTCTCGTTACTGCATTAAAACAATGTTGCCATTTTCCGTGAAGGTAGGGACCGGAAGCATTCTGTATAATCGATTTTCCCTGTTAATTGAGTACCAATTATGGCTAGTTTTTTAATAGATATTTTTATTAATTAAATTAAATTAATTATAAAAACTAAATAATTCAAGAATTTAAAAAAAAAAAAATAATTTTGTCAGAAAACTGTGGGAATTCCCCTTTTTCGATTGTTTGTCCAAATTAATAGAAAAATTTGTTTGCTTATAATCACGGATAATCACGGTTAAACGATGCAGAAAAATTTAAGTCGATCCAAAATAAAATTAAGTCGATGCAAAAACTTTTCTTTTTCCATCCCGGATAATAGATGTTGCAGGATAATCGACTCACGGATAATCAAGGTCCTACTGTATAAAAAATTAAAATTAGAAAACTGCATACAAAAAATAATTAAATTTATATTACATATTTTGTAAATGAATTTTTGAATAATTTCTTTTTTATGTTTGTTTTAATTCCCAAAATGCTTTTTTTTTGCAAATTGGAAATTCTTTGTCGAAAAAATATTTATAATTTTTTGTGCTTGTTCGATCTAAATTTTGTAAAATTTGTATCGGATCCTAAATTTAACATCAGGAATTTTCCTATTTTCCTATTAATTCTATTCATTTTTTCGTCTTTTTCAGAAAGAAGTTGGTTACGGATTTTTAGTTTCCTGGCAACATTTAAATTTCAAAACATTTATTCAGTATTTTATTACAGATTTTAGATTAGTTGGTTACAGATTTTTAGTTCCTGGCAACATTTCAATTTCAAAACATTTATTAAGTATTTTATTACAGATTTTAGATTACGAGAAAGAATGCTGAATGAATGAACCGTTGCGTCGCCATTTTTGACGATTTTTCGAATCAACTGTTTTTTGTTTTTATGTTTAGTTTTTTTTTTTATTCCATTTCCGTACGTAAAAGTATAAAAAAATATATTTTTTTTATAAAACTACCATTTGATGCAAAAAAGGTACTCTTTTAGTTATAAGCTCAGTACTATTTCAAAATTTCAATTTTGCAAGACTGGTTATATTAATCACCAATATGGTGTGGTGACTAAAAATGAAATTCACCACTATACTGTTACTGTTAAAATACACGGTATTACCTACATGTCGTTATCGTTACGATTAACTGCATTACAACCCTGTGGTTTGTATCTAGGTGGAAAATAATTAATTTCGATTAGTGGAAACACAAGTGCTGAATAAAAACTTAAAAAAAAATTTAACAATTTTCATTAAAAAAAGAAAAACTGCCAATATTAGAAAATATATAAATAACATGGTGTAAATGTTAAGCGTGAAAGCTGTAATATACGTACACTTCAGTGCTTATCACGTTTAACAACCACAATTAAAACGCTCGTATATTATTTTTAAATTCAAACACTTGGGTGAGAATATACAGGCGAAATCACCATTCCAAATATTATTAGAAATAGGCCTGCTATGCCATAATGAAATTTTTACCTATTACAAAATTATATTTTCTTTTTAAATTTTTGTGTATTTTGTCTAAAGACACCGAATAATTTTTAAAATAATAATTCACCATTTTGAAAAAATAAATTTATAAATAAATAATAATTTTTTGTTACATAAACGTTAATGAGAAAATTCAGAAGTTCTAGAAACATTTTAATTCAAAAAAGTTATATAAAAAATAAATTAATTTAGGCAACTAGGTAGATGGGTAAAAGTGGATATCACCTAAGAGACTAAAAGTAGACTGTGATGCCACTATCTTTCATTTTCGTTAACAGAAGAACCATTCGATATCAATGTGTCTTGTAGGAGCAACCAAATTTGAATGTCCTATAATAACTTCGACAACTATTCTCAGCGTGCACCTTTAGCGTTTGATTTACTTTCCGTTCAGCAAGATTTGCTCGTATCCAAAGCCGGGATCTGCGTTAGCAATTCTTAACTTGCTTGTCTCAGAGGAATTGCAAACGTAGAGAACAAACAACCCCAAAGTTTAATGGCTATATCTTGGTCCATAGTTTTCCAGAATGCTGTTATGTTCCGGTACCTATGCCCCATTCATGTTTTTCGCAGCAGTAGGGCGTTTTACACCCTAAAGATCGTTGTGTTAGAACACAAATACCGTTATGTAAACAGCCTCCTGGCTATCAGATAGTAATAAGTTTTACAGATATATTGTCATCCTTAATAATTAACAATGCAGCCCTTATCATATGGCCAGTACTTATCTCTCGAAGATGCAGTAATGTTTCGATAGTTTTATCCAATGAGTTATATCTGTCGATATTAAAAAGATGCCTTCACCAACAGTTGCGTTCAGTTTTGCATCATCCGTGAAGAGTTGAGAGGAGCTTACAAGGTGTGTTACTCGATTTACCCATCCATATTCCATAACAATGGAAAGGTTTCCAACTTATAAGTTAACAATAAAAATATTCCGTTGATCTGTCTTCTTCGCTCTCTGGGAGTGAAATACTGGCCCATTGTGTTGAAACAACATCAGTCTCTTTTTCTAAATTATCATGCACGACCATAGACAATGACGAGGGTTCTCTGAATGCGTTTCGAAGCAGATGGCAATTGACATTAATTTTTAATGAATGGTGGGTGGCGTCATCGGTCCATATTTCTTTGAGAACGTCGTTGGCAGGGTATTCACTCGCTACAATCAATGAACATAGATGATTACACGGTGCGACAGTGAAAATACACCCGAGTAACTACATAGTCCACGTTGTTCAGTTAGTTGAGGAGAACTCAAAAATACCTTTTTTTTTATTTCTCGAACCCTCCAAACTTTTTTTATTTGACAAAACCTGTTTTTTTAGACTTTCTGCGCAAATTTCTGTATTACTCAAACATTTCTGACCCGATTTCCAAAATTTAAATCTTGTTGTAAAGGGAAGAGATTTACCTTTAAAACGGTATACATATATCAATTATTCGACTTAATATGCTATGAGTTTTGATGAGGTAAACTTGGAAAATTCGAATTTTTTTCATATTTTTTCAAGTTTGTCCATTCATAGTAGCAAACTTTAATAAAAAAATATAGGATAAGTGATAATATTCTTAAAGTCTGTTCTTTTGTGAAGAGATTGAGTCATCATTTAATAAAATTGTATAAAAATTACCGTAGTTATTAGTTAAATAGTATAGCAGTCGTGTTATATTTTTTATATATGTCATCTCATCAAATGAACTTTTAGTTCAAAAATTTTCAGAATTTTTGATGGATCTTGATTGTTTATTACAAAATGTGTCAATTTCACGTTTGCACGACTTCCAGAAGTCGGCTAATATTTGTGTTTTTTGCAAATATTATTATTTCTCTTTGGGCAAAAATTGGCCAACTTCTGATGGTCGCTCAAACGTGAAATTTACACATTTTCTGATAAACAATCAAGATCCATCAAAAGTTCTGAAAATTTTTGAACTAAAAGTTCATTTGAAGAAATATCTATATGAAATATGTAACTCGACTGTTAGACTCTTTAAATAATAACTGCGGTAATATTTGTCCGATTTGATCAAACGAAGAGCCAATCTCTTCACAAGATAATGTACTTTCAGAATGTTAGCAGTTATTTCATATTTTTTAAGTAAAGTTTGCTACTATGAACGGACAAACTTGAAAAAATATGAAAAAAATTTGAATTTTCCAAGTTTACCTCATCAAAACTTATAGCATATTAAGTCGAATAACAGATATATGTATACCGTTTTAAAGGTCCATCTCTCCCCTTTCCAACAAGATTTCAATTATGAAAATCGGGTCAGAAATGTTTGAATAATCCAGAAATTTGTGTGTAAAGTCTAAAAAAAATAGTTTTTGTCAAATAAAACAAGTTTGGAGGGTTCGAGAAATATAAAAAAAATATTTTTGAGATCTACTCAACAAAACTCACAACCTACACTAAGTCATTAGCCGTGTGTATTGAATTTTTTTTATTTTGTCGCATAGTGTTATCAACTTGTTTTTGCTTAAACTTTATAGTCTGCACACCAGCGTTATGTGGTTTCAATGGGACCGGGATACAAGTCATACAATTCATGCCACATTGGATATTCTGCATGAGCGGTTTTTGAGGGCATGGTCACCTCACGTAGAAATGATGTAAACTGGCCACCGAAATCGTGTGATTTGACTCCGTTGGATATTTTCTTGTGGAGGTTTTTTAAGTCACAGGCGTATGTGAATAAGCCACACCCCACAGTGGTCCTCAAAGTCAACACAACACATGTCATTGGTCAAAATTTATGTGGCAGTCATGGAAAAAATTTCGATGAAATAATTTTTCACCATATTTCCTAAACTCCTTGATTATGTGTGATAATCTTAATGGTTCGGGAATCATTCTTCTTCTGTTAACGTTTTAGAGATAAGGCAGCAACTCGTTTCCTTGCCGTTCGCATCTTCCCCCTTTGCACTTTTCCTTAAAAAACCTGCACAATGCACTGTATGAGTAGGGGACATCCCTTGAGCGCTGGTTTCATAAAAAAAAAAAAAAAAAAAAAGCAGTGTAACTGTTCTTGCGCGCCTATGTCTATAATTAGAGAAAATTGCCTGTGGAAGATCACCCAAATTGGACTGATTCAACTATTGGCTATTGCTGGCATTATTTAATATTTAATCACTGATGTCTTATCACCGCTGCAAATTGGAACGAAAGGCAATTACCTGTCATAGGGCAGAGCTGTCTGATTTGGCCCCAATTTATTTATTTTTTTTTTTGTTGATTCCACCTTTTTTTATCATTTTAATGTCCGAAACATTTCTCTTGGCAGTTCTACCAGTTCTATCGCAATTGATTACTTGGGAGGTCGTCAGGGGAATTTGAAAAATTTTGAAATCCCTAAGCGTGTTGAATTTTATTCTTTTCTTTTTTTTTCAAAACAGCAGCCTATTTTCCAAGATAAAAATATTTTTATTAAAAAACAAGAGAAAAAATTCAACGCCCCTTTTGGTATAAATACGACAGCATTTCAAAGACTGGCTTCAGTTAGCGGCCGGTTTTCAAACCGTTATTGTGGTAAAAAAAATAAAAAAAAAATTAAAATTTACAAAAGTGAAGTAAAGTGAAGTGAAAAAACTTAATAAAAGGTGACCCTTACAATACAATACATTGGGTGTACACCCCCAATTTGGATAAAAAAAAATTTTGCAAAATTTGAAAGGGTAACACAGTCAGAGACTCTGAAATGGCTCAAAGGATATTATATGTTTGGGTGTTTGTGCTCTTAATTATAACCTTAAAAACGGATAAAACTCGTAGTGATTACGTTAATCAGCCTAAAATCCATTTAAATAAAGGGGATCTCATTTTGGAGTCAGCATACGATCGTAATATAACTGTGCGCTTATCACACGATTCAGCGCTGTATGTGAACAATGTGAACGTTTTGGAAAAGTTACGACAACGTTATGCTCCGCCAGCCATTTTGGATGGTGATACCAAGCCAAGCCAACAGTTTAGCGTGAATGAAGTGAAAAGTGAATTACAAAACCTGCAGGAAGATTTAGAACGTTTAGCTACACGTTTAATAACCTCACAGAATCGCACCAGGCGTACATTACAATTGGGTGTTATACGTCGAAATTTGGGGCGTATCAATAGACTGAATGGTCGTTTATTGGTTTTGGAGCGTAAATTAAAAAAGGACGAGTGTCAGGAGTCGACTGAACCATGTAAAAATGGTGGCACCTGCTATGATTCCTACAATGGTTTTCATTGTGAATGTTCTAACGGTTATACGGTTTGTAAAGCTTTTTAGTTTCAGTATCTTGCATTAATTAAGGGGCGTATTTCAATACATTTTTTTTCTGTCTTTCTTTCTTTTAAATTCATTTCGTTTATCACAGGGCAAAACATGTGAAGTTGATGTGGATGAGTGTTATTTGCTAGCGGGCACTGATTTGGGTTGCCAAAATAATGCCGCCTGTATTAATACGCCCGGCAGTTACAAGTAAGTTGAAGTTGTTTGTTAGTCTTTAATCCGAAAAAGAAAAAATTAAATTTTACTTCAGATGCATTTGTGCCAAAGGCTTTAGTGGCACTCACTGTCGTTTGCGTAATGTCATTTGCCATCAGCACTTATCAGGCGAGTTGTGCGCCCATGGCTCTTGTGTTCCAGCCAATAATGCTCAGGGTTATACATGCATCTGTGATCAAGGCTGGCAGCGGAATACTACCACTTCAGTGAATGGCACAAATTTGCCCTCTTTGGCGTGTGATATTGATGTTAATGAGTGTGAAGAGTCTCGCAATCCTTGCTTTAACGAATGCATTAATTTGCCCGGTGGTTTCAAGTGTGGCCCCTGCCCGCCAGGCTATACGGGCAATGGTGTAACCTGTTTGGATGTCGATGAGTGTGCTGTAAATAATGGCGGCTGCAGTGTCTTGCCAAAAGTTAGATGCATTAATACAGAGGTGAGTCCTTTAGGTGCTTACCCAGGAGTGCTTAAAACATCATAATTCTTGGGACTTCAGTGTCGATTGCTTTAATCGTCAACCTATTTATTTGTGTGTGTTTGGTCCTACAGATTTTGCACAACTACAACTAAATCGACTTTGTTTCTAAGTTTTACGTATTAATGGTCATTCGATACCAATTCTTCTCAATTATTTAGATCCTGCCATGAGCCTTACTAATGCATGATTTTAATTCGTATTTTATTCGATTTGCTGCAATTTTTTTTTTTCTAGGGCTCGTACCGCTGTGGCAATTGTCCGCCCGGTTGGCTGGGTGATGGCCATACCTGTGAGTTGGCTCCCTCGAATTCATGTAACGATCAGAAAATCTGTCATCCACAGGCCAAATGTGAGTATATATCGGAGATACCTTCGTGCACTTGCCCGCCGGGCATGTTTGGTCATGGTTTTGGTCCCCAGGGTTGCCATACTAATCCCATAACTGATTCCTGTGAGAATCATTTGTGTCTGAATAATGGCACCTGCTTAGCTCAGGGTCGCACTACTTCGTGTTTATGTCCCGCTGGCTTTTCCGGAGCTTTATGTGAAATTACCTCGGGCTGTCAGCCCAATCCATGCGAGAACGGTGGCACTTGTAAACCTTTAGGTTCGGTTTCATTTAAGTGTGTTTGTGCCATGGGCACGACAGGCAAACGATGTGAAATTTTACGCAGCATTTGTTCAAGAACACTGCGGCGTCCTGCAGGTGAACTCAAATATCCCACCGATGATAGTCCGGAGTATGCGTTCAATGAAAAATGTGCCTGGATTATACGCACCAATGCCACGGAAATACTTAATGTTACCTTTACAAAATTCGATTTGGAAGAGAGTACAGATTGTAACAATGATTTCCTGCAAATACATGATGGCAACAGTTTAGCCTCCCAATTGATTGGGAAATTTTGTGGACAAAATTTACCTTTGGATGGCACTATATTGTCGTCCCATAATGTTTTATTTTTCTGGTTTAAATCGAATAATGCAACCAATAGGCCAGGATTTGAAATGTCTTGGTCGTCCCAACCGTATATATGTGGAGAGGATTTGATTTTATCTGCCAACAAAGTTGGGGTAATCAAATCACCCGGCTATCCTGGTAAAACTCCAGCAAATCGCGAGTGCCAATGGCAGTTAACAGCACCTTATGGCAGTCGCTTGGTTTTAAGAATATACGATGTGAGTTTGGGCTCTTTGCCAAACTGTTCTGGTGATGTTTTAAAGGTAATTCAAAATATTTTTTATCCGCCTTCATATCCCTTAAATGTTATCCTTTCTTTAGATCTATGATGCCGATCTAATGCTTAAACAATATTGTGAAACCTCTTTGGCAGAGGTTTTACATTCTTCCTCCAATCAAGTTTTATTGCACTTCCACACAGACAGATTCTCATCGGACAGTGCTTTTCAACTGCACTATGCAGTGGAGCCGGGATTGCCACACTGTGGTGGCTTATATACAGAGCCAAAAGGCTTTATAATGGGTCCTTCGCAACAGGCCACTTGTTTGTATCTCATACAACAGCCTTCAGGTACCCAGGTTAAATGGGAATTTTTGGATTTTCAAATTAATGAAAACATCAACTGTGATTTGAATAGAATTGAGGTAAGTAGTGCAATTGAAAAGTTTTTGAAAACTTCCAAAACCCTTTGAAAAATAGATTTTCGATGGCAAAACCGATGAAGATAAAAGACTGTTAGTGAACTGTGGTAATAGAAAACCTGAGCCTGTAATCAGTTCCAGTAATTATATGCTGGTGAGATTTACAAGTTCATTGCGCGTTTATAGCTCTCAAATTACTCCCTTCAAAGCGAAATATTCACGAGGTAATTGGATTCACTTTTTTCAATAATCAAAGAGAAAATCCATTTAACAGAATCTCCTTATTATTTTGATACGCAGCATGTGAATTTCGTGTATTTGGTCCCGAAGCTGGCGTATTAACTACTCCCAATTATCCTAAGCCCTACATCGAACACATTACCTGTACCTTTTACATTTATGGTCCTGGCAATACATATGTCGCGGCCAACTTTACCGATGTCTCTTTAGCCGAAACAAATCCAAATGAAATTGACGACTCCACTGATAGTATGGGGAATATTAATAACAGAACAACAAGTTCGAATCTGAATGACGATTCGATTACATACATGGATGTAAGACCCTTTAAGCCTTAACGATTTTCCTTTCGACTGTTTCTTTTCTTATTTTGTATTCCTTGTAGGTGTACTTAAGCAAGACCAATAAGCGACGATATTACAAGGGTGCTCCTATGCATTTGCTAGCCCAAAGCAATGAAATGATTGTCGTTTTCCATGCCACCACTAATGACGTAAAGGCTCGTGGCTTACGTCTTGAGTACCGTTTCGAAAATAAGGGCTGTGGTGGCATTTTCTCTGGTGATAACGGTACAATGTTTAAATCATTAACTCCACCATATTGTGTCCTTATATTCACCAACGATGAAGGCAAACATTTAAAAGTAGATTTCGATTTTACGGGTTATAATAAACGGGCTCCAATTCTAATTTATGCCAATACAACCAATAATGGAGATCTGCTATTACGAAAGTAAGTTTGTTTCTTGATTTAGTTTCAGTTATTATGTGAAGTTATCAGCAAGGCTAAGTGGCTGTAAGTAGCTAAGATAGATGGTCTTTAGATCTACGCAATTTCTAATTTATTAAAGTTGCTTCAAACGTGGCTCAGCTTTCTAACATGACTTTTAAGTTCTACATTTGCTCTACCTTTGCAATGTAGAGCGGATATGATAACGGAATGGATAAAAAAAAATTATAGTCTTAAGCGCTGTCTGCCAGTGGCTACATGCCTCCATAGTACAGATGTTATAACAATTGGAAATTTCTTCCTTTACAGTACCTCCTCCGACTATATGGTGCAAGAGACATTCAATTTTAATACCGTGACAATGATAATCCTATCGCCAGCACTCTTAATTGGAACCTACGAATTCATCAGTACCGCTCACGGTAAGTGCTGAAACTCAAGTCCAAAACATATTTTTTATTTCAATTCATTTACTAAACCAGCTTGTGGTGGCAACTTTTCTACGCTATACGGAGCGGTGACATCACCCTCTTGGCCCAGAGCTTATCAGGCGAATTTAGATTGTGTTTGGATAATAACAGCACCATTGGGTAATAAAATCGAGCTGCAAGTGCATAACTTTACTCTGGAGCCTACTTGTTCGGGTGATATCTTGGAAATAAGGTAACGTATAACGTTTTTAAATTCACTCTCTTTCTCGCTCTCACTCTCTCTCTCTCTCTCCCTCTCCTGAAATTTATTTCGTATTTTAAATAGGAACGGCAAATACCCGAATTCGCCTTTGATAGGACGTTATTGTCAGAATCGTATACCATCACGCATAGCTTCGTTCACCAATAGTTTGTATTTGAGATTTACCAGCGATAATTATGTAGAGGGTCCAGGATTTTATCTCAATTGGCAGCAAACTTCTACCGGTTGTGGTGGTAAACTGACATCCTACAGCGGTTCCATACATACACCCCACTATGATGATGAACCCGAAGTTAGGGGCATGAATAACATGAAATTGACCTGTGACTGGCTAATCGTAGTGTCACAAGGTTCAGTCATTGATTTGACCATTAAGACAGCCGAAGATGAACTTGAATTTTGTCAGAAAAACAATTTACGTATCTATGATGGATCATCCACTTTGAAGCCTTTGCTACGCTTCGATTGTTCTGCCATCCTAAAGGGTCAACACTTGCTCTTGAACTCTACCACAAATCAGTTACTGATCATTTACACTTTGACGGAGGATAGCAAGTATACCTCGCCTGAATTTCTTATTGACTACGAGACCAACTGTAATACAGTGATTTATGATTATCGTGGTGTCATAGAGTCGCCCAATTTCCCTGAAGACTATCCGAAAAATCTGAACTGTAACTGGCATCTGAAAACAGGCCGCAACAACAAATTCCAATTGGTGTTCTCCCATTTTAATGTGGAGGTTGAAGACATGGATTGCGAGTATGATTACGTGGAAATTGTGGATATGAAAGGTTCGGATGTTTTGAAAAAACGACGTTTATGTTTCAAGCCTCAGGAACCGATAATCTCGCAAGGCAATGAATTAATTGTGCGTTTTGTTACCGACTATTCCAATACCAAAGAGGGTTTTCACATGGAGTTTACGTCTGTGGGCTGTGGTGAGCATTTGTCTAAAGAGTTTGGCGCCATTACCTCACCCAATTACCCCTATAGCAGTGACATGGATTGCGATTGGTATATAGAAGTAGCTGCTGGCCGTCAGATTACCTTAACGGTGATTGAATTCCATTTAGAGAATGAAAATCCCGATTGTGGCCAAAATGTTTTACTATTTAAGGAATCGAGAAACTCTTCTTATGAATTGGCTAAAGAGTGCCAACAACAACAAGTGCCTTTAACTGTAACATCACCTGCCAATCGCTTGTTTATACATTTCCATACGACTGCTGTTAGGTCACGGAAATTTTTCAAAGCCTTTTACCACACCAAACGGGCAATCTGTGGTGGCACTTTCCGAGGTACGTCTGGCTTTATAACCTTAGCTAATCAACCTTCAGTTATGGGTGGCAATGTAGACTGCACATGGGAAATTAACATGCCAGAGTCATACGGCATAGTATTGGATTTCCAACAATTTGAATTAAGGAACTCACCAAACTGCTCCGAAAACTCGATGGAATTTTTCATAAACAATCATGTGGCACCCAAGTCTCTGGGTAAATTTTGTGGCTCGGAAAAACCGAATTTAAAAACAATTCACAACAATCGTATTCTGATTGAATACAGGGAACGAGGCCATCATGAAATTGCTAATTTTACCATACGCTACAGAAAACAATGTGGTGGTCTAGTAACCCAGGCTGACGGCTACCTAAAATCCTTGGCCACCGAGGAATGTCGATGGGAATTTGATTTCCAAGCCGGTAGGTTTCAAAATTATTGCGATGATCTCATAAAGAAAAATTTTGTTTGCCTTTGTTTTTCAGATACATTAATCAGTCTGCATATTATACAATTGGATTGCTATTGTCCCAAGAACCAGACGACTGCTCTGAACTGTGGACACTATTTAGGGGTAAGAAAAGTCTATGAAATGTTAGAAAAGAAAAATATTTCTTTTTTTTTTAATGTTAAGAATTTCTAAACTTAATCAAGTCGTTTGAGGCGAATTTGTAGCAAGTAAGAGTTTGTCTTGATGTAGCCGTAGTCTAGTAGGTAGTGTGCCTGAGCTCGGGTTTGAACCGTGGCCTCACGTCTAATAAGCCAACACACTACCTACTAGGCTACAGCGACTAACTGTCTATGTCTACAGTAGAGAAAATTTTGAAATAATCGGCTGGACCAACGTTGCATGCTCTGCTAAGCTGGCCACACTATGTGGAGCTCCAGTAACCCAATGCAGTAAAAGATTTCACGACATTAATCGTGGCCAGTTATTATTTGAATCCAAGAAAAATTCCATTCTCAGTTTTGATGCTCCAGCATTATTATAAAACATGCTGAGATAGACATCATAGTGTTGTAAAGAATGTCACTGAGAACGTTCTCAAATCCGGGTTTGAGTGACTCAGAAAGAGCCTGAATTTAGTTGAGAATGCCTTACAAAGTCAATGATCAGTACCCATTCAAAGGAAATTTTTCCAATAATCTGATTAGATGTACGTATTTTACTTAATCGACTGTTAGTTGATATAGAGGGCGCTGTAATATTAAACTATTTTTTAATTACAATACAATCCTAAGTTATGTTCCTATTATTACGACCTCATGACTCATCGAGGGACACTAATAGACTAGGGCAACATCCATTAAGCCATCATAAGTAACTCTTTCATCCGTTTTTCAGATCAGAAGAAACTATTTTGATGCTGATATTGAGACAAATGATAATAAAACCCTGTATCTCTGTGAGCGCCATCAGACCGATATGATGATTGAAGCCACCCGTCTAGACATTTTTACCAGAAATATTAATTTCCAGGCAAAATTTTCCACAATTCAAAATACCTGTGGTGGTCACATCGAATCAGCTCATGGTACTATAGTATCGCCACACTTTCCCTCAACCTATCCGCCCAACATGGATTGTACCTGGACCATACAGGGCAGCAAGGGTAGTTTTCTGCAGTTGCAGTTTGTAAGTCTGGACATAGTCAAGAGTGAACACTGTAATGAAGACTATTTGGAAATTAGAACCTGGTCGGAAAGTAAAATATTGGGTTTGTATTGTGGTTCAGAATTGCCCTCCTCGGAGTTAACTTCGTATGAACGTCTGTGGTTAAGATTTCACAGTTCGCCGGGCAATATCGGTAAAGGTTTTGAAATCACCTGGAGCTATGGTAAGTTAAAAGTAGTCCTGTTCCTGTTGTCATTCGATTAGTTACTAATCTCTGAAAATTTTAGCCCATTTAAATGAGCTGGTTAATGTTAGTAGGGGCTATATAGCCAATCCTCCCGTAGGTATGGTTCGAGATGATGAAGAACCCTATGCTTGGCGTATCATGGTTGAAAGGGGAGAATTCATAGAATTGATTTTTAAGGAATACAACCAGGGCTTAAAGGTAATGTTGGCCTTAAGCATAGCTTTAATAAGATACAAATATTTGTTACACTTTTACAGCTCTACGATGGCTATGATGATACGGCATTTTTGGTGGAAATACAAGCTTCACCTTGGCGTTTTGTTTCCAGTACCAGTGTGGTATTTCTGCAAACGGACAATGAAAATTTCGAAACGTTTTCTATTGTTTGGAATGTGACCACAATTAAGCCCTTAAGTGCGAATGCAACGCTGAGTGTATGCCATTCGGAGGAATTTGTTAAAGTGCATCGTTTCAATGGTTTGCGTGTAATGTCACCCGGCTACCCGAAAGGCTATGAGCATAACATGAATTGCGATTGGATTTTTAAGCCTTTTAATAGTGTGGAGCATGTAGCAGTAAAGTTATACGAAGTGGATCTTGAAACAACCGGCAGTTGCTCGGCTGATTATTTGAGAATTTCCACTTCGGTGGACTTAATAACCTGGCATAAGCAACAACAGCTGTGTAACGGTTCTAACGTACAGAAGTGGGCTATGGAAAGTCCATTTATGTTTGTGGATGGTACACCACATCTTAAGCTCGAATTTAAAACGGATGCCACTGTAAATCGTACAGGTTTTCTTGCGAAAGTGGTGGCAAAGTGTGGCTCTAATCTTACCGATTCTGTGGGTTTCATCGATGGCAAAATGTTGCCGGATTTCTACGATGGACCCAATACCGAATGTGTGTGGCATGTTAATCTCAAGCCGGGCAAGAGAATACAAATAAAATTAGATTATCCTGCCGTGCGTTTGGTTAAAGAGGACATTGATGAGTCGTGCGGTTTACATGCCCTACTGTATGACGGCATAGATGACCATGCTCCTTTATTAAAGCCAGGAAAGTTATGTTATCCACAAAATGTTACCGTAATACAGAGTAATACCACCACTAATCACTTGACCATTAAATACAAACTGAATTTTGATAAAGTCGCAGGGAAACTAGCACGTATGACGTATTGGAATTTGACTTATCGTGAGTTCTCGGAGTGTAGTCAAGATATACGCCTGATAGACGAGGCTCCGGAGGTGAATATAACTTCGCCACAGTATCCCAATGTGCCGCATCCTCACACGGAATGTGAATGGCGAATAGTGGCGCCTCAGGGAGAACTGTTGCAAATAGAATTTCTAGAACGTTTCGATATGAATTCACGTTACTGTACTAAAGAACACATCGAACTGTTCGATGGCTCTACTGCACTGGCTCGCAGTTTGGGTCGTTATTGCACCAAGCCACCGACACTAAGGACAACACAAAATATGCTTTACATACAATACCTAACCGATATAGCAGAGCCACGTAATGGTTTCAAGGCACGTATTTCGATAAGTAAATGTGGTGGCTTATTTGATGAATCTTATGGCGTAATTACATCACCCGGCTATCCTGGCACCTATCCGGCCAACTACCAGTGTGATTTCGTTATAAGTTTACCCCGGAGCAAATTTATACATCTGAGCTTTAACGATATGAATTTACCCTTTGACGAGACAAAACTCAATGCCAGCGATCATTTGGAAATTATTACCATAGGTGGGCCGGCTAACGATACACCAGCCATGCTTTTCTACGGTAACACCACCAATACCACAAATCTGCAGATAGCCTCAAACAAAGCTGTACTAAGGTTTCATACGTACCAAAAAACCTTTAAGCATCGCGGATTTTCTGTGAGATACAGTTCGTTGGGTACATACTGTTCGCACTCGACTGTGGGCGTGTCGGGTATCATAAATATGAATTTGCCCACGAAGGCACACTTTCAAAATGTCTGCAGCTGGAAGATAACAGTGCCGAAAATGCAAAAAGCCCGCGTAGAATTCCTAAACATGGAAGATTTTCAAATAGAAAATATCACCGAGTAAGTAATCGGCTTAAAACAAGACCTGAATAGGGCTTTATTAACTCTTTTCTCTGTGTTAATTTTTCAGCAATTTACGCTTTACCCTTTACAATTATGTGGATATGACATCGGAAATCATTAGCTTTAACCCCGCAACATTTGATCGCAACTTTGTTGTAGAGTCTACGGATAACATAATTCATATACGCGTTGTAGTGCCTAAAACTGAATTGCGGTTGAGACCATTAAAAATAAGATACTCTTCAGTTAATGAATCACCCTGTCCCCATGATATAGAAGCAGATGATATTTCTGGTTCCATAGACATTCCCGGTGCAAGAGCCGAATTAATGGGAAGTTTCTATTGCGGCATGAAGATAAAACTTAACGAAGGGGAAACCATTGCGTTTAACATTAGCACCCTAACTGTAAGCGGTTATTACTTGGCTTTAGCACCGATTGTATTCCGTGACGCCTATGTTAACGTATTTTATCGCTCGAATCTAACCGGATTTATACATACACAGTCGAAGACGTCGGGTTCTGTTGCCATAACCCAAAATAAACAGGGTCGTATACACCGTTTGAAAATGTCCTACAAGAAGTATCCTTGTGGCGGTACCATTACTGTCAATAATGGTCAACAAATAAAACCACCTTCCCCAGGCAGTGTAAACCTTTTTAATGGCCGCGAAATTGTTTGCAGATGGAATTTATTTAAGCCCTATTCGTCTCTGCAAACAAATAATTTCAAGTTAATCGGTAATTTTAGCTTTACGGACTCGTGCGATAAAGAATTTATCAAAATAACAATAGAAGGCGTATCAGGTAGTAAAGCAGATTTCAAGATCTGTAAGGATATTGGGAACCAGACGTTTGAGTATGAGCTAAGTAGGGTTAAAGCCTATGTTGTCTATAGGGCCGAGAATTATCAGCCTGAAAAGAATTCTTTCGTTTTGAGTCTGCAGCAAATATACTCCTGTTCCATGGACATTTCAGTGAACAGGAATCCGGTTACTGTGAGTATCGACAAAGCTCAGTACAAGAATAATCAGGAGTGTTCGTGGATATTAACCGCTAGGCCTGGTGAATATTTGCAAGTTCAATTCATCGGCAGATTCTTTATAGAGAACTCACCGAACTGTACGAAAGACTATTTGGAAATCCAAAGGGATGACGATGGCCTCTGGCTGCCCATAGCACGCTTTTGTGGACGCGAAGCACCTGATGTGTATAATACCAGCTCTAGGCGCATACAAATCGTATTCCGTACTGATAATAGTACAACAGCAGATGGTTTCGAACTTCTTGTGAATAGTCATTGCAAGCTGCGTGTCAATGTGACATCTAATGAACCTACGCTTATAGTGAGCCCTACGGACACTGGCCATATGTGGCGTGAACTCAACTGTGAGTACGAGTTTTACGGTCAGGACCCCAATAAATTAATTGTTGTCCGAACTATGTTAGCTGATAACAATATTTACTATGCTCGACGTGACACATGCAGATTTGGGTCCATGACCGTTTACAAAAGTCAAGAACCTGGAGAGGGCAATGAGCCAGTAAGGCATTGTGAGCTAGAATTTGAAGAAAGAGCCTACAAGTATTTACGTTTGGTATACAATACCATCCGAGCACAAAAGTTTACCGTGGAATATGCTTATGATAGTTGTGGCGGTAATATTACCACGCCCACCACTATACGTCCTCTAAAACATGAGAGTGATGAGACCTATGCCGACAACATGGAGTGTATATGGTATATTACGGCACCAAATGAACATTCTATAGCCATCAGATTTAAGTACTTTATTACCGAAGAGAATTACGACTATGTACGTATTTACAGTGGATCTAGAACGAAAACGGAAAAACTGGTGGCCAAGCTAAGCGGTAATTATACGGCCAAGATGCCTATAATGGTGGACAGCAATCAAGCGGTCTTAACAGCCACTTCGGATGACTCAAATTCCCGCAAAGGTTTCGAAGCTCAAATAGTCTTTGTAGCCAATTGCAATGAACGCATTGGGCTTACCGATGGCAATTCGCCCGTCACCTTAACGCGTAATTTCAAGTTTAACTCAAGTGAGGAATATCTGTGTAACTATCGTATTACGGCCCCACCAGGCTATCGCATACGGGCGGATATTAGAAAATTACAAATCAATAGTCCCAATTCAACCTGTCAAAATCTTCAAACTGAGTGCAATCCAAGCATATGCAATTACTTGGCAGTATTCGATGGTTCCATGGCCATGCAAGAGATTTCGCCAAAGAAATTCTGTGCTATCGCGAGCTCAAATAGAACTTTTGTGAGTTCCACAGAATATGCCACCTTAAATTTGAATGCCGCTCTACCGGGTCAATATAATTTCGAAATAATTTTGACTATGGAAAGGACGGAATGTGGTCTAACTGAATACAAAATGGGTGAAAATGAGGTGAGTTGCCAATCGAGTAAAAAAAAAAAACTAAAAAGTACTTTTTATGAAGAAAAAAGGGCCCCATTATTTTTTTTTTTTTTTTGAAAGGAATTCATCAATAAAGCGCCAAAAGAAAATTAAAAAGTACCATGTGTGAAAGTACCAGAATATTTTCTACCCACTTTTTGTACCTTTTGTGTATTAAAATATTTAAAAAAAAGTACCAAAGTACCTTTAACGGTTTTGACAATTTGGAAAAAAGTCCCTTTTTATGGAATCGGTTGCTCCGATGCTCTTAGGGAGTAATTAAGGAAAAATTTTGATTTTGAAATTGTTTTCTTTACAGAAATATAAATTCACCTTTCCCCCTGATGGCGTGGGCCCTTATAAGCCCCACGTACATTGCACTTGGAATTTGATAACCGAAAAGAGATTGGATATCCATTTCAATTACATTGACCTACAGAATAAGTCTCAAGTTAGCGGTAAATGTTTGGATTACATCCGAGTCGCCCATATTTATGTAAGTATAGCACATTCACAACGAAACAATGGTAACAGTTTCGGTTTCATTGTTATAGAGTGCAGAGGATTTGTGCGGTCATTCAAAAAACTTCACCTTGTACAGCCGATATTTTTACAATAAGAAAGTGGAGATAACATTTCATAGCGATGAAGCTGTAGAAGGCAAAGGTTTCGAATTTGTGGCCCAAAGAAGTGACAGTAAGTAAAAGGAGATCACTTATGAGGTTGCCATTTGGATTTGGATTGATTTGTTCTTTCGTTTCTTTTTTTTTAGCTTGTAATCGTACTTATGAATTCCTTAGCTCGAGAATCGATTATCAAGGTTATGATAAGGAGAATGAAACCTGTATGGATATCATAAAGGTTCCTGAAAATTATACGCTAAGCTTTTTTGTAAACTCTTTATATTTCAAGAACTTTGATTGCGATAAACTACATTTAAAGGTAACTACATGGATGCCCCGTCCCCCACATTCGATATTCCACTATACGATAATTTCTTTTAAAATTCCAGATAATCGATGTTAAAACCAATGAAACCTTGCTGAACCGTTGTCGAAATTCATATCTGACCGTCAATTTGTTTACCCAGACTAATGCCGTACGTATCGAGGCCGCACAGTTTTCGGTAGTAAGTATTGTGTACGTAGCCAGTGAGCGCGGCATAATACCGGGTTGTGGTGGTTTTCTTACTTTGAACAATGCCCAGTTCTCTAGTCCGCCCTATGAAAATGATCGTAACTTTTCAGAGTGTCGCTGGGATATTAAAATACCTACCGTGAGTCGTGTCGAGCTAAGTTTTAAAGGTAATTCCTCTTATTATTCCCAATTTTACATTTTCTATTTGATTTTGTTGTTGTTGTTGTTGTTATTGTGTTTTATAGAATTCAATATGGGCTCGATAACAAATTGCAATCTGGATAATGTTAAGATCATAGAAATATTACCCAATGGCATGGAGCGACTGTACAAAACATTGTGTGGTTCGGAAATACCCTCAGAATTACAAATTTCAGGTACACATTTTGCCATCGTTTCCAAGAAGTCTCCCAATTTCGATGGCACCGGTTGGACTCTGTATTATTATACCGTACATATTGGTAATAACAATGATGCCCTTCTTATAAATCCTCATGCCTAACGGTCTAGAATATATTGAAGCACCAAGAAGAGATAATAAATTTAAATAAAAATATAATCGTTGTAGAAAAATTTAAATTTATGAAATATTTAGTAATAATGGATCCGATTAACTAAAAACTTACGTTGATTTCGTCTTAGGTTAGGTTAGGTCGGAGTGGTAGCTCTGATGTCACAAAGCTCACTTGAGCACGCATAGCGGCCCGTTGTGATGCCACGGGTGAACGCAGTCCCTGTACTGACCAAGTTCCTCCACAATCAGGGAAAGGGAAGAAGTTGGTCAGCGCAAGGGCTGCACAACGGAAGCACGACTACCCCGCACTGGAAAACCAGCCAGAAAGTTTGATGAACGAAGCTATATCCTTGATATCAATGGATGATAGCTCCGTTAAGCTAACAAGGAATGGGGAGCCAAATAACCTATATCTACACCTAGCAAGAGACGGGCACTGACAAAGAAAGTGAATAACAGTCTCCTCCTCCTCAGAGGACCTGCATCCACGACAGAAATCGTTAAAAGGGAGCCTCATTCTTTCCGCGTGTCTGCCCATGACGCAATGACCCGTAAGCACGGCCACCGTAGTCGAGATGACGTCACGACCAAGACCAAGTAATTGGTTGGTACGCCTTTTATCCATCAAGGGCCATGTGAGCCTAGCGGTGGAGCAGGACTCCTCGTTGACCCAGGATAGGTTGGCGTCTCGAAAGAATTTCCGCGCAATGGTCAATTTAACCGAGGCAAGTGGTATACCCAATTCAACAGAAGAGGATTCCGGAAGGAGCGCACCAGCTCTGGCGAGCTCGTCGGCTCTGCAGTTACCCGGAATTTCACTGTGCCCGGGGACCCACACCAAAGAGACACTGGTGAAGCGCCCCGAAAGAAGGTCGAGACAGCGACGACATTCCCTAACGATCCTAGAGTTAATCACGAAACCTGATAGAGACTTTATCGCGGCCTGACTGTCAGAGAAGACCGAGACGCGAGTGAAAGGAGCATCGTTGACGAGGATCCATTGAGCGGCCCGGTAGATCGCCATCACCGTCTTAATTTAAAATGCAATTGAAAAACAATTCGGAAATTTACCTTCGAAAACCAACTAAGAATGAATATTTTTATTACAACTGATTTCAATCGTGAATTGACTTGTATTGAATTCAAAACTGTGATCAAAATTAAGTCATGTGCTTAACTACAAACCCGAGTAGTTCAGGTTTAAATCGCGAAGAAACGGAACAAACATTTTTACCACCGTGTCTCAACTCATATCGCCGCAGTCTAGTAGGTAGACATATTATTAGACTGGAGGCCACGGTTCAATCACCAGGTCGGACATCTCGAACAAAATGTAAAAAGCAAATGTTTCTTCGGCGACTTCTTCTCAGCAGATTTCTGGCAAAAACTCTGAGAGCACTTTAAATAGTAGGCACCGTCACTCAAATATATATGAGGTGCTAAGTCGTAATCCTGACTGAAGGGTTGTAATGACCAATTGTGTATGTATGTAAGTGGTAAGTTTTAAATTATTATTATTCCATTAATATGGCTGCCGCGGCTGGCCTCAAGTACTTCATTCGATCGGATCAAGTTCCGTGCACTTTTTCGAGTGGTGTATGGGGTCGTATCTCGGCAATTGTCTCTGGTTTCTCGGCATAACACTTTTCTTTGACGGGTACCTCGCATATAGTCCAACGGTGTCAGAGTCTTGGCGATCAATTGACATCACCATTTCGTCTAATTAAACGGCCATCAAACGTTTGATGCAATAAATCGATTGTGGCATGAGATGTGTGCTAAATTGTACCACCCTGTTGAAACCAAACATCGTTCACACCTGTTCACCCGGGTATAAAAAATTCGGTTATCATGATGCGATAGGTGTCTCCATTGACCGTAATGGTTGAGCCGTCCTTATTTTCAAAGAAATATGGGCTAATAATGCCTCCGCTCTACAAGTCGCACCGAATAGTCACTTGTAATGCGTGCATTGGCTTCTGTAAGACCACGTGTGAGTTTCCTAAGCCCCAAATACGGAAATTTTGCTTATTAGCGTACCCACCAAAATGTAAATCATCCGAAAAGATGATTTCTTTTTGGCAAAATCGACATGGTCGTGCAGTTTCCCGTTGACTCTATAAATCCCAATGTTGCTCAATTGTAAATCGATTCATTACGTTCAATGGATTACTGAATTTTGTGACAGAATAGAATGACATAAGTATTGCCAGATTCGAAATAACCGTTGGTTCAAATTTAAACCAATAGATGGCCCACCCGATATGTATAGATATTATGAAGAGGATGTTTATAAAATTCTCTCTTCTGGAGAGAGACTTAATAATACCCAACAGGGATGATTAAGGGCAACACAATACTTAATATGGTAGCAGTACTCTAGCATCTCTGCACCAGAGATCAGCAATGAATCGTATTTTCGCTACTCATATGTACTTATGAAATTTTGAGTATGAGTGAGTCAAGAGTATTAAAATTCAACTACTCTGATTCATTCGTATTCGCTACAACATTGATTTATAAGTATAGGTTGCAATGAGTATGAGTACAACGTTGACATCAAACTCACAACATTCGATTCATTGATTGATTCATACGCCTACTCATTCAGATTCATAAATTTAGAAAAATACTTATAATACTTACCAATGATTCGAGTCACTCGAATCATTCATCAAAATTTACAGTAGTAGTTATTGTTGCATTTACAAAAGAAGAAAAAAGAAAAGACAAAGACAGCCAGCAAAGCACACACACAACCTTCCAGCGAGTATTGTGGTGTTCGTACTCGAATCATACTTATTTTGTGCTTCGTGTATATGTTGAATCATGGA
This sequence comes from Sarcophaga caerulescens, assembly GCA_927399465.1. Lineage (NCBI taxonomy): Eukaryota > Metazoa > Arthropoda > Insecta > Diptera > Sarcophagidae > Sarcophaga > Sarcophaga caerulescens. The sequence goes on from OV656867.1 coordinate 73,212,209, forward strand.
GAGTCGAAATCAACAACATCGTGCGTATTGTTAAGTATGAGTACGATGAGTATTTCTAACTTTGAATATGAGTAGTATGAGTATGATATTAAAATAAGTATGAATGCGTATAAGTAGCTGAAATTATAAGTATGACTCGAATCTACTCATCGTTTTGAATACTCGTTGCTGATCTCTGCCCTGCACACTATTTTTTTTTAATTATTTACCAGTCAATTTAATATTTTTTAAGGTTTTCTTTATTATTTGTTTTTTTTTTTTTTTTTTTTTTTTTGTTTTCAGTATTTGTTACTAATACAATAATAAATATTTCTTTTTGTTTTGTTTTTTAATTAAAAATTTTATAACAACGACATTTTTATTGTATTAAGAAAGGAAAAAAAGAAAAATAAATTAAAAAAAAAAATAATAACAATTTAAAAAAAATAATTAAAAAATTTTTTGTTTGGTTTTAATCTTATAATTTACATTTACCGAATTTGAAAAATTAATTTTTATTATTTTCTTTAATTTAAGTTTTCAATCACATTTTGTTTTTTTTTTTTTGGGCTGGGGGTGTTTGTCGGTGTTTGTAACTTTTATTAAAATTAATATTTTTTTTCAGAAAAATTCCTAACCATACAAACTACAAATCAAATAATTACACGGTGCTATAGTCAAAGTACATCCAGCTAATGACATAATGCAGGTTGTGAGTTTTGTAGAATAGAACTCAAAAAAATTTTTTTTTTAAATTTCTCGAATCCTCCAAACTTGTTTTATTTGATAAAAACTGTATTGATTACACACGTATTTCTGAACCAATGTCACAAATTTAAACTTTCTTAGAAAGGGAAGGGATGGGCCTTTAATACGATATACATACAGGTATCCCTCCTACAACACGGTTGATAGGTTCTTATAATATGACGTGTTATGTGAAACCGTGCAATAGGAGACTAGAAGCTGGTACAAAAACAGGGGTTAAGTTACAAAAAAATATTTTAATGCCACAGAAGAGACTTTATTTCTATTAAAAATAACGAAATAAATAAAAGTCCAATTAAATATATAAAAAAACAAATATAAATCTACTTAAATACATAAAAAACAAACAAAAATTGGCATAAATATATACATATGAATGTATATTATGAATTTAGTTTAGTAATTTTCTTCATCATCGCTGCTCAATTCAATTAAATGGGAACGTTTTTTCGGCTGAATAATATCATCTTCACTTTCTGAACTTGCTTCCTTGTCCGTCCAAGGTTGTTGTAAATTTCATGATATGGTGATAGGCAATTTTGGAATTCCCTTTTGAATTTTCGCCTTCTTTCAGCGCAAGGGTCTGCATCCAAGAACAATACATAATTCCAATTTTTTGGCCCTGTCTAATCCTTCCTGTAATTTTTTAATGTCAAATTATTTACTTCATTATCTTCATCAGAACTAAAATCGATTTCATTCACTTGGGGTTCGGATACGATTTCTACCAAATCTGCTTCCACAACTTCTTGTTCTACTAATGAGTCTTGCACATCTTCAATAGCCATATCCACAAACCCTTCTCCTCCGCTCGACCTAGCAAGTTCTAATATGCCACCAATTTCATTTTCTCCTGATTCATGCACGTTTTCTATCTCAACTACTGCTGAACATATCTATTTCCAACATCGATTTAATGTTGTAATTTTCAGTTCTTTCACCGATAAGGATATGATATCGATCCAGTCTTTAATTGCAAATTGCTTCCAAACTTCCTTTACATAAATAGATTTTGAGTCAGTTATTTCTAAATTCCATTGTAATGATCTTCTTATGGAATAAGTATAAGTACTCGTAAGTATAAGTAAGTTGCACATACGCAAAAAATAAATTAAGACTTGCATTCTTAAAATAATGAAATACGGGTATACCAAAGTTGTATTTTATGTCAATATTATAATTTTCTTAAAAAAAAAAAATAGTGTTGTAGAAGTATCGTGTTATAAGAGGTTTTCGGAAATTTTGTTAATCGTGTTAGAGTGAAATCATGTTGTGGGATACCGTATTGTAGGAGGGATACCTGTATATGTATTATTTGACTTAATATTATATGAAGTTTGATGAGGTAAACATGGCAAATGCGAATTTTTTCATATTTTTTCAAGTAATAACAAAATTTAATTAAAAATTATGAAATAAGTGATGACATTCTGAAAGTGCATTATCTTGTGAAGAGATTGACACTTTGTTTGATCAAATCGAACAAAAATTACCGTAGTTATTATTATGATGTCACCTTATCAAATGAACTTTCAGTTTAAAAATTTTCAAAAGTTTTGATGGATCTTGATTGTTTATCGCAAAATGTGTCAATTTCACGTTTGCGCGACTATCAGAAGTCGTCTAATATAATAATATATAATATGTGTTTTTTGCTAATATTACTATTTCGCTTTGCGCAAACATTGGCCAACTTCTTGGTGGCTAAAAGTTCATTTGAAAAAAAAAAATTTTTATGAAAAATATAACTCTATTGCTAGACTCTTTAAATAATAACTACCGTAATTTTTGTCCGATTTGATAAAACGAAGTGTCAATCTCTTCACAACAGAATGCACTTTAAGAATTTCTCCACTTATTTTATATTTTTTAATTAAAGTTTTCTACTATGAACGGACAAACTTGAAAAAATATGAAAAAAAAAACGCATTTGTCAAGTTTACTTCATCAAACCCAATAGCATATTAAGTCAAATAATATATATATGGATATCGTTTTAAAGGCCCATCCCTCCCCTTTCTAAAAAAGTCTAAATGTCTGACATTGGTTCAGAAATGTTTGTGTATTCAATAAATTTCTGCGTAAAGTCCAAAAAGAAAAAACAGTTTTTGTCCGATTTGATCAAACGAAGTGTCAATCTCTTCACAACAGAATGCACTTTAAGAATTTCTCCACTTATTTTATATTTTTTAATTAAAGTTTGCTACTATGAACGGACAAACTTGAAAAAATATGAACAAAATTCGCATTTGTCAAGTTTACTTCATCAAACCCCATAGCATATTAAGTCAAATAACAATACATATATGTATGTCGTTTTAAAGTCCCATCCCTCTCCTTTCTAAGAAAGTTTAAATGTCTGACATTAGTTCAGAAATGTATGTGTAATCAAGAAATTTTTGCGTAAATTCCAAAAAGAAAAAACAGTTTTTGTCCGATTTGATCAAACGAAGTGTCAATATTTTCACAACAGAATGCACCTTAAGAATTTCTGCACTTATTTTATATTTTTTAATAAAAGTTTGATACTATGAACGGACAAACTTGAAAAAATATGAAAAAAAATCGCATTTGTCAAGTTCATCTCATCAAACCTCTTAGAATATTAATTCAAATAATATATATATGTATGTCGTTTTAAAGGCCCATCCCTATTCTTTCTAATAAGGTTTAAATTTTTTGATATCAGTTCAGAAATGTTTGTGTAATCAATAAATTTCTGCGTAAAGTCCAAAAAAAAAAAACACTTTTTGTCAAATAGAACAAAGTTGGAGGGTTCATGAAATATAAAAAAAATATTTTTGAGTGTTCTATTCAACATAACCCATAACCTACACTAGGTCATTAGCTAAGTGTATTTTGACTATCGCACCGTGTTATTAAATGCTCTACAAATACAATTTTAAATAGAAATTAAATTTTAAATTAAAAAAAATGATGACTTTTTACCTTTTCTTTTTCTTGCTTTCTTAAATAATTTTTGAAAAACTACATGCTAAAATTGCCTCCGTTTCAAAATGTTGTTTTGTTCTTGTTGTTATTTTAATTGTAAACATTCCAAATTTGTTGGTTTTTTGTTTCCGTTTTTTGGTTTTTGGATTTCATTTTTGGTTTCTTTTTTACTGTCTAATAAATTCGTTAAATTTTTCATTTTAATTTTTTTTTTTTTTGGTTTTGGTTTCATTGGGTTTTTTTTTTTTATCTTTATTTACCCCATGGGGTCTAATTGATTTTAAGATTCACCTTGAAAATATGAATTCTGCATGAGATATAGTTTGTCTATGGGATTAATAAGGCTGTTATTTAAATTGGCTAAAATATCTTGAGGATTGGAATTGTGATGATGGCCCGATGATGAGGACGATTGCAATTCCAAATTGTTGAGCGATAATGAATCGGCATCATCGTCTAAATTATCGAAATTGCTGCCATCTAAAGACAGATCCGAACTGCAGAAACTATCATTTGAATTGGCGGGATAATCTGTAAATTACAAACAAAAAAAAAATAATTGTTATGTTGTTGTTGGTAGAAATTATTTTATTTACAAAAACAAAAAATTGATTTAATTTAGTTTTGAATTGTTGTTGTTACAAAAATGGAAATTTATCACAACAATTGTGATGCTAAATAAAGCGAAACTAACATTTAAAATGTGACTCCTTTAGAAACAAGTTGAAAGTCAGCCTTAAGGTTTAGAGATTCCATACAATATCTGGTAAAAACGGGCCTATTCATCTATCCAGAAAAGTTAAGCCAAATCAGATATGTCTGCATCACGCCAGAGACGGACAAATATAGTGAACAATACTGTCTTCCTCCTCAGTCGACCTATCATCTCTATGGAAGTAGTTTTCAGATAACCGAAGTCTCTCCATATGCTTTCCGCTTTCTCAGTGATCCGTAGGCACTGATGTAGCGACATAGATGCTCCTACAAACCAATTTAAATAGCCACCAAATGTAAAAAGAGTAGGGGGGCAGTTTTCCAAATTCAACATTTTTTAATATAAGTGCCACCCTAATGTCCTTACGTGGATTGGAGCAAATTCATCAGCTATACAATTTCCCGACATATCTCCGTATCAGACACAACACTACCGGCATATGAAAATCATATTCTATCTGAAGATCTCCCCCATAAAAATCTAATTACCGCTCATCTGTCAGAGAAAACCTTAGACACTGCAGTTGTCAGAGAGATGGGGTATATCCTAAGATTAAGCTCTTCGGAAAAAATTCCATAGTCAAATATGTTGTCAAGTTTAGTCATATTGTTCATGTCGGCAGAGCAGTCTCCACAGCTTAGAATTCTAGTGTGAAATCTCATATAAAGTCTGGATCCAGACGCGATATATTCAATTTCACTTAGAATCTGGGTATCATCAGATAGGATAGTAAAGTGTCAACGTTAATTGAAAAAAAAAAAAAAAAAAATATTGTTACGAAAATGGAAATGGTGTTGTAAAAATAATAAGCAAAAGCTCCAAAAACAACACAATGGACTTGATCACACATAAAATGATAAACAAAAGCTCCAAAAACAAAACAATGCAGTTGTTCACGTGATCAACGAATGAGTAAACATATAGCAACAAAAAAAAACAACAGGCTTGTTTATAAGATCGATGAATAAACAAAAATATAGCAACAACGTCCGTGTATAAAAAAAATATAGCGGAAAGACAAACAAACAAAACAACAACAACTCTGCATAGACGAAAGTAAACAAGATACACGAACAACAAAAATGGAAACAAGTTGTTTACATTTTTGGATTGTTCCCGAAGGTCGTAATCATCCTTCAAGGGCATTCATCACACTGTTGATCCAGTGATATAAAAGGCAAGATAAAGCGAGCAACGATGATTCAGTTAGAATTCAGTCAGTCGTGTATGAAGACACGAGATTCTCGGAGATCGAGTTAAGTTAGTCGTGTGACGACGTCGCGTTGAATTGAGTGAGAATTCAACCAGTGGTGTGTGAAGATACGAGATCGAGTTATAATTCAGTCAGACTTGTGTGCAGACAAGTTGCGTGAAGAAAACAGTTGTTAGTGTGGTACTTACAAAAAAAAAAAAAGGTTGTGAGCAAAGAAGAATAACTAACAAGTGTTGTTGCTTATAAAAAAGGTTATAAGCAGAGAAGTATCACGAACAAGCACATATTGTGAAAGTTATCATTGTAAACGTGGAATAAGTTCGAACAGTGGCACAAAAGTTGTGCAAATAATAAAGAATTGTTTGAAAAATAAACACAGATTTATTTTTATTTTATTTGCAATCTACGAACTCATATTTTTAACGTTTTTAAAAGGTAAAAACGTTACAATATATTCTCTTCCTTCTTTTCGGATCCACAGCTCCTGCCGCAATCATTGGAGGGAGCCCTAGATCTATCGACATGACATTCAATGGGCTAGTGGCCTGTTGGAATCGTTATAATGCTTTGGATGGCTATCAATCCCATCGTTTAGCGTTCATATAAGTTCAACAGATATGGCCTTATGCTGCCAACAAAGTTGAGACTCCATGTAAAATGGCTACAGAATATCCAGTTTAACTGAGACATTCGGAACACCCATTCCCCGTAAATCGTGTTGAAAGAAAGATCAATTTGTTCGACTTGGACCATCACGTTAACACTGTTTCAAGAGCTAAACTTTCCACAAAAAACCAATTACATACATACTTACATAATTGGTCATTACAACCCTTCAGTTAGGATTACGACCGAGTTTCTCACACCACTTATGTTGTGTGCGTTAATTTTATACATGAGTGGCGGGACTTACAGTTTAAAGTCGACTCCGAACGACAGATTTTTTGAGAAGCTCTTCATGGCAATTTTATTTGCTATCAGAGTTTTTGCCAAAGTCGTTGCAGAAGAAATATTTGCATAATATCGTATTGATGTCTGACCTGGAATTTTGAACTCGGGCCTTCAGTCTAATAAGCCAACACACTACCCACTAGACTACGGCGACTATTACCAACCAATTGCAATCAGCTATTTGGCTTCCATCTAATTGATCAGACTTGCTACCAAACCATCTAATCCTATCTACGATAATACAAATGTTAACAACAATGTTATCAAACATAGTTTTTTCTTTCTACAACACCTTATATTGAAAATGTTTTCTGTTGTTTTTATTTTTGTTTTTTATTTTTGCTTAAAACTTACCATCTGGTGAGAAGGGCAGATTGGGATTTAAGGGCTGCGTGGCATATGAACTGTCCATGCCTAAATAACCATTTTCACTGCCCGAAGCTGAGCCACCTTCCTGTTTAATGCCGTCCTTATCCAATTTATCTTTATCCTTATCGTCGCCGCCTCCACCACCGCCACCACCTGCACCCGCATTGCCATTACGATTGTTTTTGGCTTTTCTTTGTATCTTTTTCATTTTGGCTCTTTGATTTTGAAACCACACCTGCACCACCCTCACCGATAGGCCAGTGTCCTTGGCCAAGGCCTCCCTTACCTTGCGACAGGGTTTAGGCGACTGTTCAAAGGAGGCCTTGAATTGTTTACGCTGTTGTGAAGTTAAAATGGTACGCGGTCTTTTAGGTCCTCTACGGCCATCACGTGGCCTCATAAGATCATCTTCATCCAAACCTAAATAGCCACAGTGTTGGGCAGCCGCGGCCGCTAAAAACATTTCCTTTTCCAGATCATGTCGAAAGCAAATGATTTGGCCATCCCTTAGCAAAAATTGTTCGCCTTTCTGCAATGGTATGCGGCAGGCTACGCAGGCAAAACAGGTTAAATGATAGATTAAATTGGGCAACGGGCGCATTACCATATCCTGAGGCAGTATGGGATTACAGCAGGCAGCACATTTAAAGGAAAATACCCTAGAAGACAAGACAAGAAGTAGAATAAGAATATAAAAAGAAATCTTGAAAAAAAAAAAACAATTCCTCTTTATTTACCTTTCGTAGTCCATTTTGCAATACAATTTGCCATTACGCATGTAACACGACTGATGCAGTTGTAGGCCACAGTAGCAGCAGGCCAAGCAATTCTCATGCCAATTGCTATCCCCCACATTCATAAGATAACGATCGTGTATCTTTTGACCACAGCCCTCACAAACTTCAAAATTCTTTTCACATTTGATTTGTTCAACGCCTGAAAGTACAGAAAAAAGAAAACGTTTCTCATTTGCATGCCATTTTTCAAAAATCCTTTCAAATCCTTTTAGTTTCTTTATATTTATTTATGTGTGTATTGTTTTGTAATTTTTAATTTTTTAGTTTTTTCTTTTTGTTCTTTTAAATAAAAATCCATTGGATTGATTTTATTTTTTGTTTTGTTTTCATTTTTGTTTCTGTTGTCGTTTATTTTTTCTGATGGATTTAGTTTTGATGCCACCACACAATTCAAATATGATTTATCAGGCACACACAATCAATAAATCGTTTTTAACTTTTATTTTTCTATTCTTTTGAAGCAATATTTCATAAGCAGTACTGGTTAAAATAATAGCAGCCCAATGGCAAAGTTATGTTTGAAAGCCTTGAGATCTGTTTATGGGTAATTTAACCCTTTGATTCCAGACAAACGACTTCAAGTAGGAGGATCTGAACTACTGAACTATACTGGTTAAAATTAAAGAGCATGATACCAGTAGGACTCCAACTTCAACCTAAAAAGAGAGTGTGCATGTCGACATATTACGACACCGCTGTTGTTTAGGCATAGGTCATAGTCATCACGAACAAAACGAACTAAAAAAATATTTCCCTTAGGCCCTACCCGACGGCAGTCTTCTAGCAAAAACTCGGAGAGTAAATAAAATTGCCATGAAAAGTTTCTCAAAAATCTGTCGCTTAGAAAAGAGATTAAACTGTAGCTCTCACCACTCATAGGTAAAATTAACACACCCAATATGAGTGGTGTGAGAAGCAAGGTTTTAATCTCGACTAAAGGGTTAGTTTCACCAATTAGGTATTAATTACGGCATCTAACTTGTACCTTGCACCCGTGTTTGATATCCCGAAAATGTCGTAGAAATAAAACTCGACAAAGATCCCACTACGCTGGTCAACCACAAAGAAAGGAAAGTCAGTCAACTGTCTTCTACTAGTCCACAGCCAAGGTTATGCCACCGAAACCGGATAACTTTCGTACCTTGTTACGATCATGCATGGGCCAACTCATGTGCCCTTTTATTTTCATAGAAATCCTAGTGGTTCGCCCATGAAAAGAGTCCTTAAAATAATCTTTAAGTGAACTATTGTTAGGATCTCAAAGCCCTTCGATGTTGCCATACCCACTTTAGGTATGAGAGTGAGCTAGTGTGTTAATTGGTAAAAATTCAGAAGATACCTTTAATATCATAGAAAATATACGACTGAGAACAAATACTTTTAGCCTCAATAACGTTGTTGCCACTTTGATCAAGCAACAGACTGAATATAATACAGTATTCTGAGCAGACGTGGAAACATTGGTTTCTGAAATAATAAGAGCTTAAAGAGATTAGAGGCGGCAAACATCTTCAGTGTATAACATTGGAAAAATCCTAGAATCTCAAAGAACGGCTTCTCTTACAAGTTACTTGAAAGGATAGTATCTACACCACAGTCAGGCTATTCATTATCGTGCCTTAAATACCAGTTTTATTCAAGCTCCCTTTATACGACTCCACTGGTGGTTGAACAACAAATAAGGTTTAGAAGTGTAGTTCATCTATTCACCACCTGGAGACAATATTTGCCCCGATTCTTTGCAATGAAACGATCAATTTAACCTCTGCTGTTGCCATGTCTCTAGTTTCGACAGATCCAGAACACCACAAAATGTTAATAAAGCTGTAACGAACGTGTAACCAAGAAAATTCACTTTTTCATTTTCAATGTTATCCTACATACATACAGTGGCTCCCAGCTTATTTCAACCAGCACCTTTAAAAAAATTAAGCTCGTATATGTAATTTCGAAACGAAACAAGATATTAAAAAAATTTTAATAAGAGTTTATAGAATATGTTTAAAAATTAAGAAAAAAAAGTTTTATTAAGTCTCAAATGTAAACTTACAAACTAAAAACCAAAAATATAGGAACCCAATTCGTCACAGCTTATTTCAACCACTTACTATAAACAAACAATTAAATGATCAATTAACTAATTAAGTTTTAATGTCATAATTTAGTAATACCTCCTATTTGCTTAATTACAGCTTTCAGCCTTTTTTGCATTGATTCCACTTCCTAGTGGTTTGGAGAGTTATTTTTGCCCATTCCTTTTTCAGAGCTCCTATAAGGTCATTCTTGTTCGAAATCTGGTGTTGGCGGACGTTTTGATCACAAATTGCCCATAAATTTGAGACTGAATAAAACTTTTTTGTTTAATTTTTAAACATATTTAGCAATATGCCAAAATCGGCTTTTTGCGAAAAAGAACTTTTTTATTGTTGAGAATGATTCTTTAGGGCTTCAGTAGCAACTTTTATTCTGGGACTTTTTCATAATTCCGTTATTTACAATATTACCGTTATTTTTATGTTATTGAAGAAAATCAAAATTTTGGCCCATAAATTTCCAAAATTCGACCAAATGATGTTTGGCAACTTTGTACAAAACCACGATTTTACTATAACTGGCATTTCCAACATCTTGTAGATAGCAATATCATTTTGTTTTGATTCAGTGATATTGTTGTTTGCTTTACAAAATTTTAGCTGACTCTTTAGCCGTAATATGTGTTTTTCCTTAAGTTTTAATATGAATTCGGGATTGCTAAAACGATTTTTAAACCAATCGACTTTTTTGCATATACCATCGAATTGAACATTTAGGAAGACCTCTTTAGACTTATTGGTGCACTGCAATTTAAAGTTATCAAATTTCCGCAGCACTGTTCTTCTTTCGAGAGGACCTTCTACTTCGTTTAAAAATTCAAAAATTGTATATTTATCGTAAGTACATCGAGCACCAATATTTTTAAACCTAAATAGTTTAAAAAAGTCCAACACATCACTATTGTTCAAATCTTTTTTCCATTTTAGGCGACCGTTAGTATCTTTATATAAACAGGTTAAAGAAGCTTTACAAATTTGATACATTATTCAACGATTTTTAAAATAAAATGCAAACGAAAAAAAGAAATAAATAAAAAACCAAGACCGTTTTAGTGGACTTTCAGTTAATGACAACTTTGGAATATTATATATTTTATTGATAAATTGAAAGTCATAGCATAGCATAGGGTGCGGGCTAGAATATCTACAGCCGTACAGTGCGTTGGCCCATAGGAAGGAAAATTTGTAAAGGTTTTGGAAGAATTTTATGAAAAAGGATATATGGCAGGACCCATAGTCCTCGCTTTGATTTTATTAAAAATTTACACACATATTGGTAGTATTATATGTATCTTAACTGCAACTTTTATAAGTTTATATACATTTTTGTGGAAAATATGAAGATTTCAGTTTAAAGCACATATGGGAGGTGGGCGTGTCCTTGAGGCGATTCTTTTGAAAATCCAAATTTTTCTTAATTAAGGGCGTTCACAACATAACTCCAAATTTCAAAACCCTATTTTTCATTCCTTCTATTTCTGTCGCTATGTGCCGTCTTATCACGATAGTAAATGAAATATAAGTTTATTTACTTAACCCTTGGAGAGGAGTTTTGTTTCCCAATGTAAAAACAGTGTCTATAGTCTTAATTACTGACGTATAATTCATTTCAGTAGCATAAATTTCAGTTTTTTACAAGCTGCACTCTATTTTTAAAATTAATTAATAAAATTTGCCGAAAATAGGTTTTAGTGTTTTTTAAACGGCACAAATTGAGCTAAATATTTTGGCTTGAAAGTCAGCATAGTTGTTGACGACTATAATGTGTAAAATTCTGCGAAGTTGCTTAAAGATTACATTCCTACTTCAAAAGTTATATGTGAATGAAGGTGAAAAAAGGGCATTTTTTTTAATTTTTTCGCATTTTTTTGTAAATGTAAAGTGCGATCGTCAAGCAATTCCGCAAAATTTTAAATTTTGAAGTCGTTAACAACTGTGTTGAATCGCAAGACATAATATTCAGCCCAATTTGTGTCGCGTTAAATGTTAGCAGTAGTATTTTCTTACTTTCAAGTTTTGTTGTTGTAATTTTTTTTCTCTTAGTGTATTATTACAACAATACCAGAAAATGGAAGATTAATAGCCAAACTAACTATCCAATAAAAAAAATATTGATTTTGTAGCTGTTAACATAAATAATACGTTAAATTTGTTTAAGTTTGAAAGGCAACCCTATATTTCCGTTCTATGGCAAGTGAGGGACAATCTAATTAGCAATTACGGTAGCTGACTCTACATCCGAAGCATTAACAATAATTCGGCATTCATAGCTTGAAAATGAAAAAGTACATTTTTTTGGCATACTGCTAAACATATTCTATAAACTCTTATTAAATTTTTTTTAAAGGTGCTGGTTGAAATATGGTGGGAACCACTGTATGTTCGTACATCACTTATGTTGTATGTATTAACTTTATACATGAGAGGCGGGACCTACAGTTTAAACTCGACTTCGAACGACGGATTTTTGAGGCACTTTTATTTACTCTCAGAATTTTTGCCAGAAATCTGTTGAGAGAGATTCTTAGAAGAAATAAACTGAACTGGGGTTTGAACCGAGGCCTTACGTCTAATAAGCCAAGACACTACGAGTACCTACTAGAGGACGGTGACTAAATGTTATCCTACGTTTTGATTATTACTTTGAAGAATACAAGGCCACAGTCGTTAAGATGATATCGAGACCTGGTAAAGGGCAAATGAAAGTGAAGTCATACAGGCCTATAAACGTCAAAACACAATGTCTAGTAATTAGATTTCAATTGCTGGCAGTTGTGACTTTTATTGTCACAAGCAGTTTTTATTAATCTGTTTACGTGGCTTAGGATGGGATTATGCCAATGGGTTTCCATCTTATGAAGCTAGATTGGGTCTGATTAAACTTTCAACTTTGGAACGTAGAAGGGCTGTGTTAGGCGTTTGTTTTGTCTATAATCTGGTTAAGGGTGATATCGATTCCGAGTTTTTGCTTTGTAACCTAAATTTCAGTATTTCAGCAAGATTTTCACGGCACTATCGTCCTTTTTCCCTAGATTTTTATAGAGCAAACTATGGTTATAATTTTCCTTTTCGTAGATTATGTAATGATTTTAACATGTATTATGATTTTATTGATTTTAATTGTACTGTTTATAATATTAAACGTAGCTTATATGCTGCCATTAATTTGTAAATTATTATAGAAAAATATATTCTCGTTCTTGTCTTAGGTAGTTATGGTTTATTGTTGCTTTATTCAGCTTGTGATTAAGTTCTGTAGCTGATTTATGTTGTCGTTGCCTTTACTTTTCTCTAACCCGCTATAGTCCGGACTGTAGTGTGTACGTGTCCCTACGTAATGGGGACGAGCCCTCCGCGGTCGGGTGAGGGTGGGTTAGTGTGAGGCCGGGGACGTTCGAAAATAAAAAAAAAAAAAAAAAAAAAGTTCGGCAACACTGTTGAGATTAGAGTGCTCCAAAAGAAATTTCATTTCGATAAACTCCATCACAAATACAATTTGCACATTGGTCATACGTCGGATAAAGCGATTCTGCATCAATCAAAATAGAGTATGATTCCATTAGGTAACACAGGCAGTTCCGCAAAGACAACATTCCACTGAGGCTAGCGTTTAGGCTTTTTCCTTAAAGGAACAGAAAATTCTTTTTTTCAATTTCAAAAACTATTTCTCTCTACACCACTGTTGCCAGTTATACCGTTATTTTTGCCGTTATTGATAGAAATTCACTTCAAAACGAAAAAAAAAGCAGGAGGCATAAGTATAACGTGCTTCGGTTTTCTTTTGTTGTCATAAATTTTATTGCACACGTTGTATAGCTACATATGTGTTTGTGTAAGTACATATGTATGTGTATGCATAAATCAAAATAGCAAAGACTCTTGAGCTTTCGTATTTTACAGTTAAGCCCCTCTCTAATACTATGGAATTCTAGTTTTTCTGTTTTTTTTTTTTTTTGTTTTGCTTTTGTAAACATTTTTTGTTTTCTTTTTTTCTCTTTTAGTTTTTATTTCTTTTTTTTTTTTTTGTTTTTGTTTGTAAACAAAGGTTTATAGAGGATAGTAGACTCCTACTAAATCTCTACGCCCGGTTCTCTTTCCATGGCTTTTTGAGTTACACAGTTAACATTTTATATGAGAGAGAGAGAGTGAGTATCGCATGCTCGTAATTCATTTTTTTATGAGAGCTTTTGTTTACATTCATGCATATTCATTCATATTTTATATCACTTGTGTGGGTGTACCGTGTGTGTGTGTGTGTGCTTGAGTACAAGTACTTATAATAAGAGAGTAGATTGTAAATGCACTTGTTGGTTTTGGTTTTGGTTTTTGGTGTTTTAATAACCCAGCAAGCCAGTATTTTGAACTGTAAATGGGGAAACTATAAAATAAAGCCCCCCTTTAAAGTTTTTCTTGTTGTTGTTGTTTGTATTTATTTATTTATTACCGGGTTATTTATTGTGTTTTTTTTTTTGCTGCATTTGTTTTATGGTTGTGTTATTATTTTTATAACATTTTTTCTAAATGAAGATAAGACTCTTTCTAAAGGTAAATTTAAAAGCATTTTGTTTGTAAAACATAGCAAAACTGTAGCTTGAATTCAAATTTCAATTGTTTATCACACCCTCATAGCAAGTACATCAGCCCATCACTAACAGATGTGTCACTGATTTGCAATGCAACATACAATCATTTTTATTTTTTGTTAACACAACACAACAAAACAAAACGAAAAAAAAAAACAATTTTTAATAAATACTTGTTATAAAATAAAGAAATCATAAAAACGCATTTTATTTTCCCCTTGAAATGTTTTGATTTCTTTTTAACAATTCATGTTGGCAAGATGTTGCCATCATTTTTGCTTTTTTTTTCTTTTGTTTGTTTCGTTTTTGATTGTATGACATTTGCGTATCAATTTGAATGACTGACTGACATGTTTATCATTTGCGTTAAAATAAATAAAAAAAAAAATAAAATTAGATATTAAAAGCATTAAAGAATCAATAGCGTGGAAAAGTTAACAGACTGATGACAAGTTAAGGCTGTTTGAAGTACCGATAGGACCGTGAATGGCTTAAAAATGCAAGCTTTGACAGGACAATATTTAAAGGGTTTGGCAAAGTAGAGAATTCATTGAATTCTGTCCAGTTTATCTGCTTTGTAGTCAGTGGTGTTGTGCAAATTTTTTTTTACCGGAACGCGTATATATAGTTATATAGACAGGGCCAATCCTGGGTAGGCGGCCGCTCTGTGCGGTCTTATGTCCCAAATTTAACGATGGGGGGGAGGGAGATTTCCCCCAATTTTCGCATAAAAAGGAAAGGAAAAACCATGATTTAACGATAAAAAGGCGGAAATACCCGCTCTTCATTTTTTATGGAAAAAATAAGTGATTCTCTTGGTAGCAACAGTTAAATTTAAATGCGGCCGAAAGGGTTAAAAAAATGGTTTTAAATACTCAAATTCTTAAGTAATAATTAGTTCGGGTTCGGGTTCACGTATTTGTTTCGGTTCGGGTCGAGTTCCGGTTCAGCAGAAAAAAACGTTCCGGACTCCGGTTCACGGTTCGGAAAAACAAGCCGGTTCGTTTCAGTTTTTGTTCCGGTTCGGGTTCGGTTCAAACCCTTGTTTATAAAAATACATATTAAAATTCATCAAAAATTAGAAAAAAAAATTCAGCAATTCTTTTTAATTTTTTTTTTTTTTTTTTTTTTTTTTTTCAAAACGTCGTCTCGTTATCAGAAATCATCTTTAGTTCCGGAACGCGTTCCTGTCCAAAAATGAAGTACCGGAACGACGTTCCGGAGCGTTCCGGCTCGACAACACCACTGTTTGTAGATGCCTTAAATATCACAATGTCCCGGTATTCATATGATATGAATGTCACATCGATTCAATCCACTGCTTAGACAGCCTTCTGGCTATCAGATAATATGTTAATATCTCTACTTGAGGTATTTTCGACAGGATAGGAAGTACAGAGAATAGGACATAGCAATACTATCTATTAATACTATTAATAAGTCGCCGTAGTCTAGTAGGTAGTGTGTTGGCTTATTAGACGTAAAGCCAGGGTTCGAGCCCCAGGCCAGACATCAAAACAAAATACAAAAAGTATTTCTACGGCGATTTCCTCTCAGCAGATTTCTGGCAAAAACTCTGAGAGTAAATAAAATTGTCATGAAAAGTTCCTCAAAAAAATTTGTCGTTCGGAGTCGACTTTAAACTGTAGGTCCCGCCACTTATGTATAAAATTAACACACACAACATAAGTGGTGTGAGAAACTAGGTCAATAATCCTGACTGAAGGGTTGCAATGACCAATTATGTATGTAATACTATCTGATAATAAGGCTGCTATTCGGGCACTCGACTGTATGTAGTTAAATCGAAGATAGTATAGGACTGTGTCTGGACTACCCTCTGCTGGCTCTTAGCTCATATGAGAATTTACGGCAATAAGTAAGCAGGTGAGCTTGCTTGGAGGGGGTGAATCTATCCCCATGACATTGATGGGGAGAAAATCTTTATGTAGAGTGGAGGCAAATGTTTTAAAAGGTATACTCAAGTAAAGGGTCAGCCAAATAACTTTTTTTTTTTTTGAAAATCCTTTAAAAAAATAACTACTGAATATTTTCTCAAATTTCTTTTTTTATTTGAAAGTACAATCCTTCCGGTTAATAATGGAAAATAATTTCATTCAAATGGCTGCCTCGGCTGGCCATGCAGTAGCCTACACGATCGATCCAATTTTTAAGCATATTATCGATTGTGTGCAGCTGTATTTCACCAATGGCTTCATGAATATTGTCCTTTAAAGCGTCAATTGTCTCTGGCTTGTCGGCGTAACACTTATCTTTGACGGCACCCCACAAATAATAGTCCAACGGTGTCAAATTGCAGCTCCGAGGTGGCCCAATTATGCCTCTGGACCAAAATCCGCACCAAACAGTGACTCGTTTTATGTGCGTCGGCTTTTCAATGTATGCGTGCGGGTTTTCTGCCCGAGCTGAGCTTCTGAGCTTCATCTGAAAAGATAATTTTTTTTTGCCAAAATCGGCATCTTCTGTAAGTCGATCGCAGGCCCACTTAGCGAAGCGAAAACGCATAATCATTTATTTTCCATTATTAACCGGAAGGATTGTACTTTCAAATAAAAAAAAAAATTTGAGAAAATATTCAGTAGTTTTTTTTTTAAGCATTTTCAAAAAAAAAAAAGTTATTTGGCGGACCCTTTAGATTAGGTTAGGTTTGAGGACGTGTACTTGTCATTGGGACAAGTACAATACCCGGAGGTCAAAATAACCCATTGTAATACGTCCTAAAGGAGAGAGAGTGAAAGGGAATAATAAAGGAGATAGGGAAAAAGAGAAGAGGTAGGAAAGGGAGGATAAGGAGATGGAGGAAAAACACAGACCACTAAGACACAAGAGAACGCGACTAAAACATTTAAGCCCTAGCACTTCTCAACTTATTAATGAATCTATGGATAGCCTTAATATCGCCAAAGAGTCCAAGCCTTCCAGGAAGCCCCTGACCAAGGCCTCAACCTCAACCTACTAAGGGCTGGACAGTTATAAAGAAGGTTTTCGATAGTTTCCAACTCCTCCGCCTCGCAGCATACTCTGCAATAGTCCGGCTGGGATTTGTTCCAGATCCTTGTCAGCAATCTAATCTCGCAGTGCCCTGTAATAAAACTAAAATAATTAACCTCAAACTGACCTTATCTAAGCCCAGCAGCAAACCTGTTCTATGGCAGGCCATAAACACCTCGATCCATTCCCCCAACGCCTCTGCTCTTCCGCCCTGACCCATCCAGTGATGCGGTAGTAGAGACGGCAGATTTGGGTGAGTCAGGACTAACTATAAATTGCCTTTACCCAAGTTAAGGAAGCATAACGAACGGCGAAAACAGTTCAAATAGGTTTGAGTCATGCATCAAACTATTCAGGAATAACCTGAGGTTGGTAATCAGGGCACTGTAAGCTCAAAGTACACTTGTTCAGAGTAGATATGTATACTATGTGATGATGGAAATAAAACATTAGAACACGTACTTGGAACCTGTGAGACGCTACTTCATAGCAGAAGGAAACATCTGGCTTGTATTAGGTGGTTGGCATGTCCTGTCATAAACTTTGTTAGAACAATAGACTTGGAGGATACTCCATAAAGTTTAATGGAAGTACAATAGATCGTATGATGCTCTCACGACAGTAATAAACGTACAGCAAAGAATATTAAGATTTTTATTTAAATTTAACAAAAGAAACCTGCACTTGAAATACCCTGTATTAACAGTAAGCGAATATGCGTACCAATAAATAATTTAAAACATTTTTTTTAGGTGTTAGCAGAAGCATTTCAGAAAAGGACAAACGACAACAAACAAATCCTGCAAATGCTGCAAAAACCTGGTCATTTCACACGCTTACAAATGCCAATATTTAAACGCACATACTTTAGACGAGTTTCTGGCATTTTGTTACCAAATTATTGTATTTAATTGTTGAGATATTTTAGATAACAACAGCAACAACAAAACATTTATGATTACAGCGTAAACAACATTAACTGGCAACAGTTTGCTGCAAGGAGGACTTTGTCCTTTGTTGTAGATTTTACTGTGTGGCTAATATTTTTGTCTTTTAATCATAATGTTGTTGCTGTTGTTGTTGTTATTATTATGGACATTTTCTATTATTAGATATATGTATGTACATATGCATGCGTTTAAATTTTCAGGTTCATTGCCAAAAAGGCAAAATGTTGGCATTTCGGTCTTCATAATCATCATCATCAGGCCTCAGCCATCTCAGGCAACATTGTCCCTAGAAAAGTTCTGTGCATATGCATGTGTATGAGTATTAAGGATATTTTTGTGTGTTCTATATTGTATGTATGTATGTATGCTTGTGCGAGTTGCATGTGTATGTGTTTGTTGTTTATTTCATAATGAATGGATTTTAAAAATTTTTGAAATTCTTGAAAAAATTATAAAAATTTTGAAATGCATGTTGTGTAGAAACTAAATACCAGAACGAATATATTTTAGAAAATTCAACTTATTCGTTAGACCATAAATAAATACAATAAATATTTAATAAAATAATATTTTTGTTTTTCTCTCAAATTTTTTTCACTTTTTTCCAATTTTTTTTTTGTTTTCTCGAAATTATAATTTAATAGACTTAATCAAGTGTTTTTTCACCATTTAATTAAAATCTCTAACACAACAATAGCAACAAAAGAAAAAATGAAATAGATTTTCTTAAATTATGAAATATTTCTATTGAACAGAAAGAAGAAATAAAATTAAATAAAAATTCGTTTTTTTACTTTTTAAAAATTTATTTAAATTCTAACAAAAAAAAAAAAAATTATAAAAACAATCAATCAATCAATAGATGTTTGTTTTATAAGAGAAATAAAAAGGAAACATCACTGACGGATATCCTTAAGCATTTTTACACAATAAAAAAAATTAAAAAAGGAAAAAGAAAAAAAAAATACCAAAAAAAAGGAGCAAAAAATCAAATCTCAAACAACAGAATACACTTAAGCCTTGTAAAACGCCGTATGTATACAATGTTGCAAAAAAAATTGAATCGTAATTTACTGCAGAAGAGCAAACTCCTTCTCACACAACTTAAGTTACGTAAATACATGCATAATTGGTCATTACCAGAGATCAGCAACGAGTATTCAAAACGATGAGTAGATTCGAGTCATACTTATAATTTCAGCTACTTATACGCATTCATACTTATTTTAATATCATACTCATACTACTCATATTCAAAGTTAGAAATACTCATTGTACTCATACTTAACAATACGCACGATGTTGTTGATTTCGACTCTCCATGATACAACATATACACGAAGCACAAAATAAGTATGATTCGAGTACGAACATCACAATACTCGCTAGAAGGTTGTGTGTGTGCTTTGCTTGCTGTCTTTGTCTTTTCTTTTCTCTTCTTTTGTAAATGCAACAATAACTTTTACTGTAAATTTTGATGAATGATTCGAGTGACTCGAATCATTCGTAAGTATTATAAGTATTTTTCTGAATCTGAATGAGTAGGCGTATGAATCAAACAATGAATAGAATGTTGTGAATTTGATGTCAACGTTGTACTCATACTCATTGCAACCTATACTTATAAATCAATGTTGTAGCGAGTACGAATGAATCAGAGTAGTTGAATTTTAATACTCTTGACTCACTCATACTCAAAATTTACCTATGAGTAGCGAAAATACGATTCATTGCTGATCTCTGGTCATTATAACCCTTCAGTCTGGATTACGACCTAGTCCCTCACACCACTTATTTTGTGCGTGTTAATTTTATACATAAATGGCGAGAATTACAGTTTAAAGTCGACTCCGAACGATAGATTTTTTTTGAGAAACTTTTCATGGCAATTTTTTTTACTCTCAGAATTTTTGGCAGAAATCTGCTGAGAGAAAATAATATATTTTCATATTTCGTTTTGATGTCTGACCTGGGCTTTGACCCGCGGCCTCACGTCTACTAAGTCAACACACTACCTACTAGACTACCGGAGGCTTCAGATTTCGTTTTGTTCGATATGTCTGACCGCCTAATTGGAGCAGGGCCGGTTGTAATAGGAAATGGATGAAATGGATTACACACAGTTACTGTGCTCAGTACTAATAAGGTATCCCCTGACACACATCAGGATGTTATTCGGTGTCAGAGTAAGGATAACTCCCTACCATGTACTTTATACGCCTTTAGGTGTTTTCTTTTGTGATACATTAACGTTGCATTGGTTCCAAGTACGTGTTCTGATGATTAATTTTCCCTTATTACAAAATCCACATACTAGGCTTGAAGCGAAATGGATTCCTAAGAAAAGTTTTTCGAGTCTATTGACCCCATAAAAAGGCCAATTCGTAGCCTCAGGCTACTCTTGTACAGTCTAATGCATTACTCAAGTCCATTTATATTGTAAAAACCCAGCAAAAGTTTATTTTGTCTCGAAGTCCCTTTGTCTTGATCACAGTAGTCGCCTTCATCTTTCCTTTCGTCGAGTATACCCCTTTAAAATTTTCTTTAAACTGTGCGAAAAGGTTCTGACCCCTTATTGCAAGCTCATATGCCCGTTCATTGCTGTGATTTCTTACATGGCCTGGGGTACAACAGAGTGTGTTGCTATTTCTCTTCCTTAGCTGATTCAGTTTGCTTAGACAGTCCCATACTATATTAGTTCATCTAATATGGACTAAATACTCGAATGGCGGTCTGACTGTAAAATATCCCAATGTCCTGTACCTTATACTTCATATCCACGTTGAATTGTGCACATGTTTCGTTGGCGTAAACCATAGATGGGCACTTTGCAGTACCAGTAAAATTTCAGTAAAAATTGATTTTTACTGATTACTGAAAAAAAATGCAGAAAATCAGTAAATTTTTACTGAATACTGAAAAATCTCAGTACCAGTAAATTGAAATCCATTATGCATTATCAGTAAATTTTTATTAATTATAAAAAAATTGTCAACATTTCTAATAGATGTTATTAGTAGAAATATTTATATATTTGTAAAAAACAAAAATTAAAATAATATCAAATATGAATTAAAAAAAGATGTAGCCCACTGGGTTTGAACTGACGACCACCCGATTTCTGATGTATAACAAGGTGGAACTCTCTGTACGATTCCGTTAAGAAGTTGTTAGATCACAAAACAAATTTTGCCGGAATTGTGCTTTCGTTTAAAAATTCCTACAATTCTTTGTGATGAACTGGAATACTTGGAGGAATATATTAAACTTATGGGGCCTATAGCAGAGGCGGTGGATTTCCTTCAGGGAGAAAATACAATTGGGCATTTCACACGACTTTGTATCGTGTATGTTGTATTGAATACTCTTGGTTGTTTGTGAACGCTCAATGCTATGCTGTATTGTGTATTTCGTATTCCAAATGTATTTTTTTGGCATTCACACAATTTGATAGCACGAAACCAATACAACTTTCAAAAACATATGAAAAAAATGTGTATGAGTGTATCGAATTTTTATATGAAAATTATCAACAACAAGCATACACTGTTGTATAGTCGTCCAACAATACACTCAATACAACGATACAACGGCTTGTGTGAATTGACCAAATGTATTTTGGATACTTCGTCCCAACTATAGTCTCTTTAAGAATAAAACTTAGGCGTTTTGAGGTGTCAAACTTTAAATTTTTAGCCGAAGTATGCGCTAAAATGCAAGAGGCTTTACTCAGAAGATTTGAGAATTTTTTAATTCAGCCTGATGCTTGGGGTGCTATTATTGCAGCTATTTCTGTTCCAGAAATAAAATTAAGATTTCTAAAAGCTCTTTTAGAAACTGCAACAGAACAATCAGAAGATGAGGTGAAGAGAATGTTAATGTCATTCGCTGGAATTGTAAATCGTTCAAGAAGGCAGAAACTCAGCGATGCAAATTTTGAAATGTTGGTCTTAAGAAAAGCTAACGATGGACACTAATAATAATAATTTTTTTTTTTAAGTAGGTTCATTAAATTCCTGTGTAAATAAAAAATGTGGAAAAAAATCATCAAAAACTATATAGTAAATGAAAACTTTATTAGTAAAAACTTGTAAAAAAAAGGTAAATGTATAATTTTTGATTAGTCGATATTGTAAAATATTTTGATTTTAAATTGTTCTGACAATAATGTCAACAAAAGATAATTCAAAATAGAACTTTTTGCAACGATAAAAAATGTTGACAATTTTAGTTTCTTGTTCTTCTTGCAAGTTTTTTGAGTTAATGAATGCTTTTCCAGTAACAATTGTTAATAATTCAGCTTATTGAACAGAGCAAATTTTATTCGAATCCTTGAACTGTAGGCAATTTTTCCAGAAAATAATTCCACTAACATGTAATTAATAAATTTTACTGATACTGATTTTTTCAGAAATCAGTAAAAATTTACTGACTTTTGATGTTAACTAGTGCAACAGAAACTGAAACGCAAAAGACACAGTCTTAGCTTGTTTTATATCATATGAACGCCAATCGAGTTGGAGGTGAACCATTTTCAGTTTATTCACTGAAAATGACTCTCCCTCTCTCTATCTCTCTCGTTTTCTGATGTGCCACTACAGAAACCTAAGCTCAGAGCACAACATCTCTTTTGGCTTGGGTGGCTTTGGCAAAAAAAATTAAGAATTCCATAGCATGCATTATTAACACTGAGGCCTTTAATGACGCCGGTTCTCTTTTATGGGTTTACCAACAATGTTAAGATTTTCAAACTGTTGTGCTAGTTTCAGATGTAAAAGTATTTCGTTTTTGCAGTAGTTGTTGTATTTTTTTTTTTTTTATTTTCTTTGACGTTTAAAACGGAAGTGCAAACAAAAGTTGTTAAAATTGTTACTAAAACAATAAAAAAAAATTGAAAAAAACACACAAAAACATTGTTTTGAATAAAAAATCAAAAAGAAAAAATTTAGAAATTTCTATAAATAAAAGAGTCTAGGAAGAGGAAGGGAAGAATGATAAATACAAATAAATAAAAAGTTAAAAGTCTTAAAATGCAAGGATTTTGGAAATGAGAGATACAATATTTAGCATACGAACAGTTGCAGCTTCGATAACTTATTGCCATTTTGACGGCAGTTCAATTATGAATCGCTCATGAAAAGGTTCAGACTACCCATGTTGCCATAGCTCCCACAAGGAATTGGCCTGAACAAATTTTTTCCACTCATACATTTCCTTCTGATCGTGCTTACTTTCTCCCAGAACTTGCAAATGCTGATCACTTCAAATTCAATTGTCTTTTCCCTCTTCGATTACATTCTATGTTGAAGACTAGTACACCTTTAATCATATAGTTCAATTTTCTTGTAAGACAATGAACAATCTAAAGGGTCCGCCAAAAAACTTTTTTTTTTTTTTGAAAATGCTTTAAAAAAAACTACTGAATATTTTCACAAATTTCTTTTTTTATTTGAAAGTACAATCCTTCCGGTTAATAATGGAAAATAATTTCATTCAAATGGCTGCCTCGACTGGCCATGCAGTAGCCTACACGATCGATCCAATTTTTAAGCACATTATCGATTGCGTGCAGCTGTATTTCACCAATGGCTTCACGAATATTGTCCTTTAAAGCGTCAATTGTCTTTGGCTTGTCGGCGCAACACTTATCTTTGACGGCACCCCACAAATAATAATCCAACGGTGTCAAATCGCAGCTCCGAGGTGGCCAAACGACATCAGCTCTACGGCTGATAATGCGATCTTCAAAAACAGGCCGCAAAACATCAAGTGTAGCTTCGGCTGTGTGGCACGTAGCGCATTCCTGTTGAAACCAAATGTTGCCAATATCCTCCTCTTTAATTTTTGTGAACAAAAATTCGTTCAACATGGCCCGATAACGATCGCCATTGACTGTAATGGCCACTCCTTGCTCATTTTCGAAGAAAAATGGATCAATTATGCCTCTGGATCAAAATCCACACCAAACAGTGACTCGTTTTGGGTGCGTTGGCTTTTCAATGTATGCGTGCGGGTTTTCTGTGCCCCAAATGCGATAATTTTGCTTGTTTACATACCCGCCAAGATCAAAATGAGCTTCATCTGAAAAGATGATTTTTTTTTGCCAAAATCGGCATCTTCTGTAAGTCGATCGCAGGCACACTTAGCGAAGCGAAAACGCTTTGGATGGTCAATTGGCTTCAACTCCTGAACCAATTGGACTTTGTATGGCGTCATACCAAGGTCTTTATGCAAAATTCGTCTCAATGATGTCTCCGAAATGTTTAATTGTTGAGAACGACGGTGAATTGATGTTGATGGCGCTTCACGCACACTTTCTGCCACAGCAGCAATATTCTCGGTTGTATGCACTGTTTTTGGCTTTTCACGCTTTGGTTTATCGATGAGGATGCCAGTTTCTTTCACTTTTTTCACAAGATAATGAACATACGGAGCTGACGGTGCTTCTCTTCTTCCAAAATCCGTACGCAATTTTCGCACACATTCTGCAAAATTACCATGATTTTCAAAGTAATGTCGCAATATTTCCCAGCGTTGTTCAAGCGTATACACAACCATATTCGTTCAGCGGAAGGATAAACCTAATTTTCTATTAAATCAGACATGAGCTAAGTGTTACCATTCACGAAATAAGCACTAGTTGAAAAAAAAAACGTTAGATGGCGGACCCGATAGTATGTTTTGCGTCCTACTCTATACTGTTGACGTGTTCACACCCAAAACACATCAAATGTAAGAATTCTGCACAAAAAAAAATACGTAAGATTTTGCGATAGTGAAGAAAACACTTGAATGACTTTCAACTAAGTCCTAAAGGGCCAAATGCTTATCGTTGAGCATCCGGTCGTATATATCCAAGAGCCATCAATCTGACATAAATTCTATGAGGTTCTAAAGATCATTTGTGATGAGGTTAAATGTGCATTTTGACCAGATTATGTTTGCGGACTAATTTTCTTTGTTTAGTTTTCAAACGAGTAATCACTAGTTATCACTGCGCAGAGGACAGCCAACTTCAAGAATGAATTCATTTCAACATTCTGTTTATCAGCCTTTGCAAGTACCTCCGCTTTGTTGATGGTAACCATCAAATGTCTCGCTACCTCCTCTAGGTGCAGTGTTCACACTGGCCCCTTTACTGTGCTGTCCTGATCTCGAAAGTTATTCTGTTGTGCTTCTTTCAGATGATTTAACTGTTGTCTTTACTATCATTATTGGTGACTAACCGCTATTTCACTTATTATTTCCAGTTTTTTTTTTTTTTTTGGTGAAACCAGCACTCAGGGGATGGCCCCTACTCATGCAGTGCATTGTGCAGGTTTTTAGGAAAATGGGTTACAGGAAGGTGGAAGAAAGGGAGTAGTGTTTGTGGTGGTTGTGCGAACGGCAAGGAATCGAGTTGCTGCTAGGTGACTATAAAATGGCCAGTGCTATACCTTCAGCATTAGACAGTCTACAGCAATCGTCTCCAAGAAGCCCGTACCCTTCAGTCCTAGCTTCTCACACTACTCGTGTTGAGTGTGTTAATTTTTTATACATGAGTTTATATTCAAACCGGCGAACCAAAACCCAAAACTTCCGAAGAAATTCACTTTGTTAAAGACAAACGTAATATTGGAAAACAATTTTGAGTTTTCAGCCACTATTCACAGCAGTTTTGTGTCTTCTACTACAAAATCCCATTTTAAACCCATTCGATATGCATTATTCTGGGTCACCACTAAGTTTTAGCCATTCCCTTAAAAACAAGAAGTTTTTCATTTTTATTTCCATTTGGCAACCACTTGAAAATCCCCAGCTTATGAGAAAATAAGAAGCGAAACCCTTCTATGGCCTAATAATAGTCCCCTCCCTTACTAAGTATCGAACGAACGTATATGATTAGAATACTCGTATTATTTACACTCTTCAAGTACTTGAAATATGACAAAATTATTTACATATTTGACATGATGATGTTGATGTTGATAAATAATCAAATAATTTTCAATAAGACCCCCACCGCCCCCACTTTATTTGCGCCTGAAACGCTGCGACAGTTCAGCTAGCCAGTCCTTAAATGCTGCCATAGAGATAACAAAATGTTTAAAGGTGAAAAACGTTAAAAATATTGATAAAAAAAAAAAAGTTTTTTATTTTTTTATTTGATAAGATTATTAATAAAAAAAAAAAGAATATATTTTTATGGTTATGGAACACAGGAAAAAAAACTACAACGAGAGGTGTCTGCAAAAGCATCCAGTCGATGTAATTTTCATGATCATGTAAATATTTTCAAACACTGAATTTTAATGGATTTTTAATGGTGATTCGTTAACGGCGTGTGGATTGCATTAATTCGATAAAGGCCAACAAGTTGAGAATGTTGCCAAATCCACATTACGGTCTCGTCTTCAAAGACTTTGTGCTAGAGTAGCTATATTCCCTTCGATACGCTTATACGAAAATGATCAACAATGCAAAATGCTTGCTCACTTACCCATGCTGCCCGTAATATAAGTAGATGAAGTACTCTATAAGTACTTTACGAACAGATTTATTTGTAGTTTTCAAAGAAAATATTCTGGCATTAAACGAATCTGTGCTGTATAGGAACGTCAAACAGTTTGTCATCCTTAGCTGTCAAACAATAGTTACGGATAGTTTTCAAACAACTAAAAAAAAAACCCGACAGTAGAGTACATTACACAGTTTTAGACTGATGACCGTAAACTTATAGAAACTGACGGCAATAATCCAAGAAACCTTGGTTTATCAAATCTTTTGATCTCGCCAGAATTCTCAGCTATTTGTTCCAATGAAGACTGAAAAGTTACAATCGAGTAGACAAATGTCCTTGACGTTAACAAGATCTTCCAATTAACCATTCAAAATCCATGTGATGCCACTCATAATGCGTACCGCACTCCAGAGCCCAGAAAGAAGTTGATTAAACCTGTCGTATTCCAGTGATTGCATCAATTGAGTCACTCAACAATGTATTTCATGGAGGGTTTTTTTCCGAATAGGTCTCCTTTGATTTGAAGTTATTTTTTTGGGTCAGCTTGCAAGAGTATAAACGTTGTTGCATAATTTGATGAAATCAATGACAATTACATCTCAAGGAGTCGACATTCTGTGGATTTCTCCAACAGACTTCTCCATAGACTGTTTGTAATGATCACTGTAGGAGCGGTGCGGTATGAGCTGAGTTTTTGGTTTTGAATATCGTCAGTCATGCTGAGTGACAGCCTCACATACATATGGGCAATTTCGTGTCAAGTGACCCAATTTTTAAAATCGATGTCTTCCGATTTGGATGAAATTTGCACCAAGGTTAGTACTATTGGATAGTTGGCCAGACACAAATTTTCAGCTCTAGCAGTCCAGAACTGCCGGAGTTAGAGGGGGTCAAAGTTGGACATTTTGGTCATACCGGGTTTTTTAAAATGTGTGTAACTTTTCACCTATTGGTCCTAGCAAAAATTTTCCAAAGGATATTAGATAGCTATTTCTTCAATTTTTCCAAAAATAATTTTTTTAATTTTAAAAATTTTTTTTTTTTATTTTTTTTAAAAATTAATTTTTTTTTTAAATTTTTTTTCAATTTGGGCCCTTTTTTTTTTTTTTTTTTTTTTGCTTAAAAGAAAGCTTATAAAATTTCCTTTAAGGGTTTCAGAATCGCTTAATGGGATGCGAGTGGGATATCTATCAAAAAAATTATTTTTTAACTCAAGAATAAGATTTTTAAATATTTGGCACATGTACCATTTTCATTTTCCCCGATTTTTTTTTCGAACTGGAGTTTTTTTTATTTTTCCTCAAAAGAAAACTTAGACCGTTTCCTTTAAGGTCTTTGTGGGCACTTAGTAGCAAGAGGCATATCTATAAAAAAAAATATTTTAACTCAAAACCAAAGTTTTTAAATTTTAACATATGCACTATATTTTTTTTAATGGATGTTTTTTTTTTGCTCAAAGAAAGCTTAGTTCTTTTCCTTTAAGAGCTTTGTGGTCACTTAATGGGATGCGAGTGGAAAAACTTTAGCGTGCGAAACTGAAGCTCTAGTAGCTCAATTTTATCAGCGAGATGATATGAGTCGAATGATGCCAGGAATGAAAGACTGGGTGTCTGTTCGAATCGATGGCCAGAAAGTCCAAATGCAGAAGAGGATGATGTTTTTCCACTCGCATCCCATTAAGTGAGCACAAAGCTCTTAAAGGAAAAGAACTAAGCTTTCTTTGAGCAAAAAAAAAAAACATCCAATAAAAAAAAAAATATAGTGCATATGGTAAAATTTATAAACTTTGGTTTTGAAGACATCGGAAGACATCGATTTAAAAATTGGGTCACTTGACACGAAATTGCCCATATATAATAGCTGCTAATCTTATTAAAGATAGTGTACCTGCTTGTCTAGTTGCTGCGCTCTATGGCTTTTTTCCTCATCGTCAATAACTTATGGCATTACAACACGCTAGAGCTAGCCTGTTGCTCTATTCTTTTTAATTATTTTCTGTTTTCTACAATGCAGTCCTTTCATTGTACATACTTTTACCAATGCCTGTTGTAATCCATGTGCTACATATCCTGCCCATATTGAATTGTTATGAACTTGACTGCATCCTCTTCTTTACATAGTTCGTGCATCTTCCTAAGCGAAATAATTAGCAATTATTCTTCTACGATTTTAAACGAAAGTAAGCGGTGTGCTTAGATATTCTCAATTAAAACATAGCTGCCAGCCAAGGCTTGTTTATAAATGCAGCTTTACAACATTTTTCAGTATACTTACGTCAATAGGCCGTGCTCTAGTAGGTCGGTGTGTTGGCTTATTAGACATGAGGCCTCGGTTCAAACCCCAGGTCAGACATCTCCAACTAAGCGAAATATGACAAAATATTTCTTCGTCGACTTCCTCTCAGCAGATTTCAGGCAAAAACTCTGAGAGTAAATAAAATTGCCATGAAAAGTTTCTCAAAAATCTGTCGTTCGGAATCGACTTTAAACTGTAGGTCCCAGCACTCGTATAAAAAAAAATTAACGCACACAAAATAAGTGGTGTGAGAAACTAGGTCGTAATCCTCACTGAAAGGTGATAATGAGCAATTATGTATGTATGTATGTCAATAGGCATCCTTGATTTAATCTATCCAGGCTGTAGTTATGTCTGTACAGGCTTTTGTTGAATGTGGAATGAACAGTATGTCGCGCAAATAGTCAGCTTGATTGAGCCTCTATACTTTCTCCTTCCAAATATATTTTTGTCGATTCAATTCAAATTCGTACTTTTGTGTTTATAGGCAGCAAATTCAGTTTCTAATCAAAGTTGATACACTAGATTAGGAGACAAAATTTTTAGCTCATGTTCTTGCAACATTTACAGCAAATTTGTCTTAACTAAGTACGTCTCCGTTTGACTGCCAAGTGTCGTATGAAATCCAAATTTTTCTATTACACATGTACGTGCTAAGTACCCAAGAAGTTGCGTAACATTCTCTAGAAAAATAATGTTATTCGATATCCTTTCATACGGGGCCGTTGGAGACACACATACATACTTAATTGGTCATTACAATCGTTCAGTCAGGATTACGACCTAGTTTCCCACACCACTTATGTTACTGTGGCGAAACCCACAGTTTAAAGTCGACTTTTTTTTTGAGAAACTTTTCATGGCAAATTTTTTATTTACTCTCAGAGTTTTTGCCAGAAATTTGCGGAGAGGAAGTCGCCGAAGAAATATTTTTTTCATATTTCGTTTTGTTGGAAATGCCTGATCTGAGGTTTGAACCCTGGCCTCATGTCTAATAAGCCAACACACCGACCTACTAGACTACGGCGATTAGCAAAGAGTTGACTTTTCAAATATTCCCAACAACCTACGTATAAATTGTACCTAAACACGGATTGAAATTAAGACAGAATTTGTCTTCTGTCTTGCAGATGACGGGTCGTTGAACGTTTTTATTTCTAGACCCCGTTTCACAACGCATGTTGGAAATTTTATATTGTTTTAACACCATCCTATGCAATGATATAAAGGGTGATTTTTTTAGCTATTATCTTTTTGGCAACACTGGTTTAAACAGCTCACGCACGTTTCGTGTTTTGTTTCACTGTCAAACATCTTCAGTTTGGTCTATAATTTAACCATGAATCGTCTTACAAACGAACAACGCTTGCAAATCATTGAATTTTATTATCAAAATGGGCTCTTGGAAAGTTGGTCGAAGATTCACTTCTTTATCGAAAAATTGTGTTCAGCGACGAAGCTCACTTTTGGCTCAATGGATACGTTAATAAGCAGAATTGTCGATTTTGGAGGGAAGATCAGTCAGAAGCATTGCAAAAGCTACCAATGCATCCAGAAAAAGTCACAGTTTGGTGCGGTTTATGGGGTGGTGGCATCATTGGACCGTACTTTTTCAAAGATGCTGCGAATCGTAACGCCTTTAGACTATTTTTTGTGGGGCTATGTTAAAGCTCATGTCTATACAGACAAGCCCGCTTCAATTGACGCATTGGAAGACAACATTGAAGCATTTATTCATGAGATACCGGCCGAAATGTTGGAAAGAGTATGCCAAAATTGGACTAAGCGGATGGACCATTTGAGGCGCAGTCGCGATTAACATTTGCATGAAATAATCTTCAAACATTAAATTATATGGACCGTACTATCTATTCAAATAAAGATTTTATGCATTTTTCTGAATTTTATGTGTTTTTTTTTTGAAAAATTTTCCTATAGCTCTTAAAAAATCACCCTATACAATATTAAGATATTTGGAGCAACTTTAACACTTTATTTGAGTTCCAATAATAGGACGGCAGAGAAATAAGAGCAGATTTTAAAGAGAAATAAATTATTCTGTAAAACCTTTATTTAACTGTTGGTCAATAGCCGTTCTCTGTGCTAGAGATTATTAATAAAAATATTCACGACTTCTGATGATTACAACTTATCTTTGTGACAGACAATCGACTGCAAATTATGCCAAATAATGATAAAATAAAAATGCTGCGTTAAAAAGCAATCAGACTCGCCATTATGAAAAACACCCTGTCAATCAGAAGTCAAAGTCAAAATTTGACAAAAAAAAAAAAAAAAAAATAGAGAAGGGCGATAAATGCTAGTTGGTAGCAAAAAATAAAAAAAAAATTGTGGATTTTTTCTGGCAAATATTAAAAAAAGCAGAACTAAAATATGTATGAATATTCGATTTGACGTCGACAACTCAAACTCATATCAGATAAGAAATCAAAAATAATTTCCAAAAATAATATTCAAATTTTCAAAATGTAATAAAACATGAGGCAAAAAATCTTAATTTAGAAAATATGACACTCAAGACATGATCAATAGAAATTTTTAATCTTTCTCTCGGCTCTTCCAACAGGGACTTTTTTTTTTTTTTTTTTTTTTTTTTGGTGAAACCAGCTCTCAGGGTATGGCCCCTACTCATGCAATGCATTGTGCAGGTTTTAGGAAAATGGGTTATAGGAAGGTGGAAGAGAGGGAGTAGAGTTTGTGGACATCTCAAGATGCGAACGGCAAGGAAACGAGTTGCTGCTAGGAGACTATAAAATGGCCAGTGCTATACCTTCACCATTAGACAGTCTACAGCAATCGTCCACAAGAAGCGCGCACCCTTCAGTCCTAGCTTCTCACACTACTCATGTTCTGTGTGTTAATTTTATACATGAGTGGCGGGACCTACAGTTTAAAGTCGACTCCGAACGACAAATTTTATTGAGAAGCTTTTCATGGCAATTTTATTTACTCTCAGAGTTTTTGCCAGAAATCTGCTGAGAGGAAGTCGCCAAAGAAATATTTTTCGTTTTGATGTCTGACCTGGGATTCGAACTCAGGCCTTCAGTCTAATAAGCGAACACACTACCTACTAGACCATGGCGACTTCTGAAGGTTGACAGTTGATAATGGCCATCTGGTTGAAACTACATCTGTCAAATAAGTTGTTATTTATTCAGTACTCATACACACCGACGTGGGTTTGCTGAATGGCTTCTGTTACAGTTTGTAACTGATCCTAATACATATGTACATACACACATAATTGGTCATTACAACCCTTTAGTCAGGATTACAACCTAGATTTGCACTGCACTTATACTGTGTGTGTTAATTTTATACACGACTGACGGGACCTACAGTTTAAAATCGATTCCGAACGACAGATTTTTTTGAGAAACTTTTCCTGGCAATTTTATTTACTCTCAGAGTTTTGCCTGAAATCTGCTGAGAGGAAGTTGCCGAAGAATTATTTTTTCATATTTCGTTTTGAAGTTTGACCTGGGATTTATTCAGTTTGTTTTGTCAAATCACAATGGGCAATCACAGACACGGACGCGAGTTCGCTGAATGGGTTCTGTAGCAGTTGGTTACTGACCCTAATTTTCATCGACCCATCATCTTCAGGAACCATTTCTGAATTAATGGGTACTTGAATGAACAAAATTGTCGAATATGGAATGATAACAATTCACATGAACTCAAATAGTGTTAAAAACACCCTAAAAAAGTGATTGTTTGGTGTAGATTTAGAACTGGCTACGTTTCGGTGCATGTTTCTTTGAATACGACATTGATCAGGCTATTACTACCAATGGCATGCACTAAGGGCCAATAATTGCCAACTATTTTTGGTCTGAATAGGATGATTTACACACCAATGACATGTGGTTTTAACTGGACGGCACTACGTGACCAGTGGTGTTGTGCTAATTTTTTTTTACCGGAACGCGTATACTATATATAATTTTATAGACAGGGCCGATCCTGGGTAGGCGGCCGCTCTGTGCGGTCTCATGTCCCAAATTTAACGACGGGGGTGGTTTTCCACGATAATCCTGGCGGCGGCGTTTTTTTTTTTTTTTAGGTCTCATGTCCCAAATTGACGACGGGGGGAGGGAGATTTCCCCCAATTTACGCCCGTCGCCAGGATCGGCCCTGTATATAGCATAAAAAGGAAAAGAAACGAAAATCATTTCCAATTCTCGTTATCAGACATCAACTTTAGTTCCGGAACGCGTTCCTGTCCAAAAAGGAAGTACCGGAACGACGTTCCGGAGCGTTCCAGCTCGACAACACCACTGTACGTGACTCATATGGTGGTCATGGTCATCTCACGTGGAGACGTTGTAAACTAGATGTATGCGACACAAACGCCAGCGTCGCTTAAAGCCGACCTAACCCAAGCCATCGATCAAATGCAAGCTGATTTATGGGCCAGAGTTGTGGAAATTTTGACATTTCGGATGCACTTCATCCAGAGAAACGGTGGCGTACACTTGCACAGTTTTATATTCCGCACATACTGGCTTTATAAAGGAAACGCTTAGTCTGGTAGGTAGTTTGTTAGCTTATTAGACGTCAAACATCTCGAACAAAACGAATATGAAAAAATATTTCCTAGACGACTTCTTCTCAGCAGATTTCTGGCAAAAAAATTTGGAGAGTAAATAAAATTGCCATGAATAGTTTCTCAAAAATTTGTCGTTCGGAGTCGACTTGTGAGAAGCTAGGTAGTAATGCTGACTGAAGGATTGTTACGACTAAATGTGTATGTATGTAAGCGCTTAATTAAAGACCCTATTTTATCAATTTTAGTTCAGACGCTTCTAAAAGAAAACACATTCGTTCGTCGGTATGTAAGCGCTTAATTAAAGACCCTATTTCAACAATTTTAGTTCCGAGGCTTCTAAAAAAAAACACATTCGTTCGTCGTTGATTCGCCAAGAAGAAATGTCGCTGTTCAGTTGCACTATCCGTCTGTAGAACACTCTTCCTACAAAAGTTTTTCATGCCACTTATGACATAATGGGGTTCAAATTTAATATCCATAAACACTACTTCCTCTTTCCCCTCTCTCACAATGCCTAGATCTCTCCCCTTTCCTAGATCCTACGCAGCTCCAGAGGATGGTTGTACAAAAAAAGAAAGGAAGATTGATGAGTTATAGTGTCGCGCAGGGTTAAGATATTTTATTGAGAAGACAATTCTCGAAAAACTTAAATTGCTTCGAATTTCTTTTAACAAATGTGAACAGCTTAAGCTCTTAAAACTTAATGTCATTTTTACATCACAAACCGTGTTTTCTATCGGAAAAAACTTGTTCCTTTAAAATCCTTTAGTTTGATTAGCCGTAGCATAGCTTGTACTTAACTTATCTCAATCGAAAGAAGACACTTTAAAATCTTCAATTGTTTTTTAAAAAGATTTTAAATTTCAAATGAATTCATCAAGAGATTAAAAATTTGTGGTAATTTTTCCATTGCAATCACTGTGCCTAAGGCTTCGTTGGTTATCGTCTCTTCTCATTAGAAAGAAGCCCTTTTTTCTAGCCAAGTGAGATGAAAGAATTTTTGGAAAATAAATTTTAACCAAGAAAATAAAGTTCAGGTTAAAACATACCAACACCTGAAGTTTTCCAAAAAGCCGAAAAATGTTTTTAAAAGAAACAAAAAAATAAAAAAAAAAAATAAAACGCCGGCATTAAGAGTAAAGAAAAACGAAAGGAAAAACTGTTAAACTTTTAAGCTGAACAATTAATGAATGAACGAATAAAATACAATAGAAGAGGAGCAGGTCGATGGCAGTGGCAGTGGCAAGGAAAGGGATATGGAATGGAAAATCAGGTGAATAAAACTCAAAGGAAATTAAAAAGTTTTTCCAACAATTTTCACTGTGTTGTGTCTGTTTAAAGTCTAAGAAATTCTAGAGTTTAACACGCCAGAGAAGGTCAAAGGTTAGATACAGGGGAACGAGGGAAGTTTTGACAACAAAAAAAAAAAAAAGAAAAAAAAAAGTAGAACAGCAAACCAGAAACTATTTTTGCTGGCGTTCACAACGCAACATACCTGTGCGTCCATTGCATTCTAAAGATAATTTGGAGCAGGAAGTAAGCAAAGCATTAGCAGCAGCAGCAGCAGCAGTAGCTGGATTCCCCATGGAATTACTAGATGTGGAGCACAAGGCAGGCGGTGTATTGTTTAATTGTGTTGTAGTTCTTGTTGTTTGTTTTGTTAAATGTAATGAACCGTTATTATTACAGGACGCCGTAGAAGAGTTAACAGTAAGACAGGTGCTGGAGGCAGAGGAGGTGTTACAGGTTTTGTGATTATTTTCGTTTGTAACCGTATTTGCCGTACAATTTGAGGCAGGGTGGTTGGCAATTAACGAAGAAGAAGAAGTAGAAGTTTGTGCTGTTAATGAAGTTATCGTGCAGGTGTTTAAGGAATTGTTATGATTTTGTGGCGGACAGGCTGCTTGACTAGGGGAGGCAATCATTTGCTGCTGCTGCTGAGACTGCTGTTGATGCTGCGACTGCTGTTGCTGTTGGTTGTTTTGATGGTGTGGCATTTGTGTTAGTGGATTATCCAAAAATCTGGCACCGCCATGATTTTGTTGATGGGGATACAAAGAAGCGCCGTGATTCAAACTCGTGGGCATTGGATAAAATTCCAACATTTTAATAAAATTTATTCCTTTTTTTTTATTTTCTTTAAATTCTGTTTTTCTTTCTTTTAATTTAAAATTTTTCTTTTTATTCAATTTTTAAATAATTTTCTTGCTTTAATTTTTTTCTTCTCTTTTTTTTATGTTTGAAAATAATTTTTTTTTTTAATTAATTGACCAAGATTTTCTTTAATTTTTTTAACACAAACATTTTAAATGTAAAAATATCTTTTGAATTTTTCTTTTATTTCACATTGTTTTTAACACGTATTTCCGCAAGTTCTAAAGAAAGAACGTTTTTTTTTTTATTTTTACCGTGTTACGTTAAATTGTGCTTCTCTTTAAATTTCCATTCAATACTTGAATGAATACGTTTCTTTTGTTAACATTTCATGCGTTAGGATACGTTTTCAAACCGTTACCATAAACCGTTGCATGGCAAATGATCGTCAATCACTAGAATCAAAGCATTTTTACTTTTTTTGTTTCTGCTTCTAAACAACTGACTGTTATTGCGGCAGCATGTGTGTGGGTGTGTGTGTGTATGTGTAACCGTCCGAAAACAGAGAAAAATAATTTCCAATTGCATTGAAAAAACCTCAACTAGTAGACAACCCTCTCTAATATTAACCACTACGTATCATTTATTCAGGCTCTTTTTTTTTGTTGTGTGTGTGTGTTTTTCTTAATCCCTTAACAAATACTGTGACAATAACTTTCACTCAAAAATATCCCTAAAAACGTACCACCCTTTTTTATTTAATTTACCACCACCACCACCACTACCACTATCACTAGCACATTTGTTTGTTTATTTCCCATGCTATGCTGCGCTTGAGATTTAACTCATTTCATGAGTGTTTCTCTGCTCTCTTATGGCACAATTACGGATGTACTCTCATTTACTCTCACTTGAAATTTGAAATGTTTTGTTTACATTTTCCACACAACATTGCTGGCCTGTTTTACGAAAAGGTACCTTTTTCAATCATTTTCAATATGAAAGAACTTTTCAACAGTTTAAACGACTGCTGCGATGTAAGGGACGGTATATTTCGTTATTGTTCTGTGATCATTATAAAATCCTTGAAGTTCTCTAATATTCCAGAAAGTTAAAGAAGCTAAAAAGTGGATACCTATGACCAGTAAATAACTTATAATTGGAAGTTCTTCGATCGTTTATATATAAGTTCTCGTGGTTCCTCAACAAATTTCCTGAACCAATATTTTTATTCTGTGCTAACACTTGCACTTCAAACCAACTCATTCCACAACTGTTCAAATCAGATTCAACTTGTCGTCTCCATGAGCTAGCAGACCAGACCGTCTCCTTATATTCTTCTCTTTCGATATTTCATTCTGTGGCAATTCTGGTATTCTCTGATTGTCTTCAATGACCAATCAACGCTATTTCCTTACTTTATTTAGTCAGGATTACGAATCTGATTTCTCACATTATCCATGTTGTTAATTTCATTAATGAGTGGCGGAACCTACAGTTTAAAGTCGACTCTGAACGAGGGATTTTTGAGAAACTTTTCATGGAAATTGTATTCATTCTGAAAGTTTTTGCCAAAAGACTGCTATGAGTCGCCTAACCTCTCACACAATCAATGTCGTGTGTGAAGTCGCCGTAGTGATGTTGTACTAATTTTTTTTTTTACCGGAACGCGTATATATAATTATATAGACAGGGCTGAAAACAAGCCGGTTCGTTCCGGTTTTTGTTCCGGTTCGGGTTAGGTTCAAACCCTTGTTTATAAAAACACATAAGAATTCGTCAAAAATTAGAAAAATATCAGCAATTTTTTTTTAAAACGTCAGCCAATTCTCGTTATCAGAAATCATGTTTAGTTCCGGAACGTGTTCCTGCCAAAAAAGGAAGTACCGGAACGACGTTCCGGAGCGTTCCGGCTCGACAACACCACTAGTGTTGGCTTATTAGACTGAAGGCCTAAGTTCAAACCCCAGGTCAGACATAAAAACGAAAATATGAAAATATTTCTTCGGCGTCTTCCTCTCAGCAGATTTCTGGCAAAAACTATGAGAGTAAAATAAAATTGCCATATGAAGAGCTTCTCAAAAAAATCTGTCGTTCGGAGTCGACTTTAAACTGTAAGTCACGCCACCCATGTATAAAATTATCGCAAGTGGTGTGAGAAGCTAGATCGTAATCTTGACTGAAGGGTTGTAATGACCAATTATGTATGTATGTATGTGTTAATTTCAATTATGAGTAGCGGGAACAACAGTTTAAAGTCGAGTCTGAAGGTCAGAGTTTTCAAAAATTTTTAACAGTGTTTTTACCAGAAGACTTAAGAGATGTCTTCAAAGAAATTTTGTTGTTAGATTTTGTTTTATTTGGGATGTCTAAGCTGAGGTCTGAGCTTGGCATCCGACCTAGTGTCTCACACTACCCATATCGCGTGTTTAATTTTATCTATGAGTGGTGGGAGCAACAGTTTAAAGTCGACTCCGATTTTTGAGAAGATCAGATCAGATTTTTAAAGAATATTTTTGCAGAGTTTTTGCCAGAAGACTGCAAAGAGGAAGTTACCGAAGGAATTTTTGTTTCAGATTTTATTTTGTTCGAGATGTCTGAGCTGAGGTCTGAGCTTGGATTACGACCTAGCTTCTCACACTACCCATGTCGTGTGTGTTGATTCCATTCATGAATGGCGAAACCAACAGTTTAAAGTCGACTGCAGATTTTGTTTGAGATGTCTGAACTGGAATTTGAACCATGGCCTCACATCTAATAAGTCCACACACTACCCACTAGACTTCTTCTTCTTCTTCTTCTTCTTTGTGAACACAGCAATATTTAATTGTCAGTTGACAATCCAATTAAATTCTTGATTTTCTTTACAAAACGAAATTCCTTTCATTGCTATTAAAAATGTTAAAATTTTCGTTAACGTACAAAAAACCATTTTTTTTGGTACTTTTTGTTAAAAAAAAAGTACTTTTTAATTCACCATTTGTAATGTGATGTTTTTCTCTACTGTTGAATGAAAAAATTCTCTCTCACACTCGCTGTAACTCTCTCGGTCTCACTGATATGCCGTTACACTCAAAAGAGAGGACACACCTATTTTGTACAACGTGATTGGCGGTCGGTTTTTTTTTAATTGCTTTATGCTTGAAGTGTTTCTCCTGTTTACGTTTAGTGACAAGAAATTCACCATTTTTTTTCCAGTTTTCCTTTGAGAATCCTTACAGACATGAAACATTGTGTTGTTGCTGTTGGTGGCTAGTGTGTTCAGTTTTGTACTGAGCATGATCCAGCACAAACAAATAATACAAATGCAACAATAATGCACAGGCATTGAAAATAAAAAGAAAAGAAAAAAAAGATAGGATAACCAACACACAACACAGAGGCACACAAACCAGTTTTAGTTTTTATTTATTTTCTTTGTGTTTGTTTTTGTTTTTGTATTTGAAATAAATTTTGAATTTTTGTTTATTTGTTGGGTTTCTGCTTCACTGAACTTTTAATGGCTTTCGTTCATTCGTTCGTACGTTCGTTTGTTGTTTCAATCGGTACTTGTTTTATTTTTTTTTTTCTTTTTGCTTTGATCGTGTATTTTTAAACGGGGTTTTTTCTCTTTGTGCATACAATTGCCAAGAAAAAGTTTTTTGTTTGTTGTTTTTTTTAAAACGACATTTTGAGAGTGTGTCATCATCAGTTGATACGTGTTAGCTGTCAGTAGTGTGTGCGTGCTAATATCCTACACCAACAGCAAAGGTAGATGTGCTCAACACTTTAATCCACACTTTAAGGAGAGAATTGAAGCGAATTTATTGTCATGATAATATGCCAGCATTGTGTTATAGGGTGTCTCAATGTATGCTGCTTAACGTCTATAACTTTCTATTTTTGTTTTTGTTGTTGTTCTATTGGACAAATTTTTTTTTTTTTTTTTGGTTTCCTATTTTCCTACTCTCTGAACTTTTTACAAAGTAAAGGAAGTTGGTGAGAGAATAAATAAAAAAAAAAAAACTAAAAATAAACGAAAATAAAATGGTGGCCTTGCTTAAGTTTTCATTTTTTTCTCTCTCTCTTTCTTTGTTTGTGTTTACAATACTTTTATTTGTAGTTGTTGTAGTTATCTTCTTCAAAGTTTTTTCTCTTTTTGATTGTTTTTATTGTTGCTTATTTCTTTTTTTCATGTATTTTTGCGGCTGTGTGCGCTTGAAAGGCATTCGAAAGAAAACTAGACAAACAAACAACGACAACAACAACAAAAACATTAACTGAGAGAAGTCAAAGCAAAGCATAAGAAAATATCCTTAAAGTATGACTTAAAATGTTGAAAAAAAAAAAAAGAAAAAGAAATCGGAACGGTACGGTACAGGGTTGTGAGTAAATTTTAATCTTTAATTAGAGACGTACCTACGACAATTTGAAAACATTGTAAAAATAAATGTCGCCGGATTGATAAAAATTGTGTCCTTGTTGACAGCAGCAGTGTTTTTTTATTTTTGAGTTTTAAGGCGTAAAATTGAAAAAATCATGGACTTTTACAAACAGTCGTTGACATACATATCTACATATGTATGTATGTCTATATGTCGTTAACAACGATGTTTTAAGAAAATAAAATTCAAACTTACAGTACCCACCCATTCCTGACTTAAGTCCTCAAATATTGCCTTCCTTTTAACTTTAACTGTTTGCGTCGTCGTTGGATTTACAGCGTCTTAGATGTTTGCCAGAATTTTGTCTTAAAGAATGGTAAGAATGGTTAGAAAGGAGAAGGAAAAGTCCAACTTTATCAGGCATGTCACAGATTCCGATCGGAATGGTGACCATCAATTATCGATTCGTCGCCGTTCGCAGCAATTGGGCCTCTGTTACTCAACAACGTGGAAAACGCCTTTAGACTATTTTTTGTGGGGCTATGTTAAAGCTCATGTCTATACAGACAAGCCCGCTTCAATTGACACATTGGAAGACAACATTGAAGCATTTATTCGTGAGATACCGACCGAAATGTTGGAAAGAGTATGCCAAAATTGGACTCAGCGGATGGACCATTTGAGGCGCAGTCGTGGTCAACATTTGCATGAAATAATATTCAAACATTAAATTATATGGACCGTACTATCGATTCAAATAAAGATTATATGCATTTTTCTGAATTTTATGTGTTTTTTTTTTAAATTTCCTATAGCTCTTAAAAAATCACCCTTTAGTTTTAATTTCAAAATTTAGTATGACCTCCTATTTGCTGAATTACAGCTTACAGCCTTTTTTGCATTGATTCCACTTCCTAGTGGTTTGGCCATTCCTTTTTTAGAGCTGCTATAAAGTCATTCTTGTTCAAAATCTGGTGTTGGCGGACGTTTTGATCACAAATTGCCCATAAAGTTGAGACTGAATAAAACTTTTTTGCTTAATTTTTAAACATGTTCTATAAACTCTTATTCAAATTTATTTTTAAAGGTGCTGGTTGAAATAAAGTGGGAGCCACTGTAAGTCGTGTAAGAATTTTGGTTGTAATCCTGACTGAAAGGTTGTAATGACAAATTATTTATGTATGTACATTAGAGCGACTCACCAAAAAAAGTCCTCGATGTACCCCCCCCCTAAAAATGAACCTTGGACTTTTTTAAGATGACATTTAAAATAATTCGGCTCCAGCTTTGACCTCTCGTGAGCTGGACCATTTTGAAAAGGGTCTATTTTTGGATGTTTTGTTAATTTGAGGATCTGTTTCCTTACCAACATATACTATATGTATATCATGAGAAAGGTTTTTTTAAGGCGCGTCCAACTGTATATACAATTTTTCCAAGGACGATCATCCATGTCCTTTTTTAAGGATATTCTGTGAAAAAAAAAATGGTTTTTGATTTTTTTGTTCGGGGTTGTTTGTAATAAAAATGCCAAATTAACATATTTTAATCTTTAGTCGATTTAAGTAAATACGGGTCTCAGATTTTTTTGAAATTCACGCTAGTTCGCGTTTTGAAAAAAATACAATAGGGTGGTAACCCTTCCTTGTAAATAGGCCATATGGGTATCAAATTTTTTCTTTTACCAAGTACATTATCTTTGTATGTAAATAATTTAGATTTTTGCAAATTAGATGCATTTTACACGGTGCTCTGGAATATATAAAAATGCAATTTTGTGGTAACTCTAATATGATAGCGGATTTAGTTTCTAGGTCATGTATGGATGAAAATAGGACTTAAGAAAGAAAAAAAGAAATGATCCACGACTTTTTGGCGGCATTTTTGTTTCCAAAACTAAAAAAAAGTTATAAAATTTTATTGCTTATATTTACAAAACTACAAACTACAACTACTACAAAACGCAAACTAGCGCGAATTTCAAAAAAAGGTGAGACCCGTATTTAATTAAATCGACTAAAGATTAAAATATGTTAATTTGGCATTATTATTAAAAACAACCCCGAACAAAAAATTCAAAAACCGTTTTTTTTCACAGAATATCCTTAAAAAAAGGATATGGATGATCTTCTTTGGAAAAATTGTGTATACAGTTGGACGCGCCTTAAAAAAACCTTTCTCATGATATACATATTGTATATGTTGGTAAGGAAACAGATCCTCAAATTAACAAAACATCCAAAAATAGACCCTTTTTCAAAATGGTCCAGCTCACGAGAGGTCAAAGCTGGAGCCGAAATATTTTAAATGTCATCTTAGAAAAGTCCAAGGTTCATTTTTAGGGGGGGTACATCGAGCACGAATTTCGCTTCCATACAACTTGAGTCGCTCTAATGTACATATGTATGATTGCTTATCATACTTTCCATAGCCTTGGAAAGTGTAGAACAAATTGCAATTGGAAGGTAGTTTCTTCAGCCTTTTTTGGGGATTGGCGTTACATTAGCAAACTCCCAGCATAATTATCATAAATTCTGGCTCACAGTACGATACACTGAAAAGGTTAACAAGCGTCGAAGAGTATTGATTCAGGATCAGTTTTGGAATAACATCCATTCCAGAAGACTTTGTTAGCAACGGGAATTGAAATTCTATCGTTTAGTACGTAAGTAGTTAAAATAATCAGAAAAGTTGTCCATTTTAGGTACGTTATTGGTTATTAAACCCAGTCTTGCATAAACGATTAAGCCTATTTCATTGATTTTATTTTAAATACTTTCCATTTATGGATTTTGATTCGAAAACACGATATTAAGTTTCAAAAAAACAACCGACGGCTTAACTTGTTTCTCAAGCACACCCTGTTTATAATTTTACAACAACAACTATGAACATAAAAAAAAAGATTTCTTTTTTATTTCTTACCAGAGAAAAGACAAACAAATACAAAAAACAGAGAAACACTGAAGAGTAAGAAAAAATTTTGTACGACAGTACGTACACATGTACATATGTATGTATGTATGTATGTTTGTATACACATTGAAAACGGAAGCTCAAAAGACAAACCAAACATGGCGTGCTTTAAATACAACAACGATATCAACAACAATTTCTTTTATTTTTTGTTTTTCTTTCTTTCTCTTTTACAAAGATTTTGTTTTTATTTTTTTACCACAATTTTATGCCATGTTCTTGCATGGCATGCTCTTGTTGTCCTTCTAAAAGGTTTACTGTGTATGTGTATGTGTCTTGTATTCAGCAGGAGTATACAGAGAGAGAGTGTCACCATATTTCTATGTTTGTTTGTATGTGTGTATGTATGTGAGAGCTTTAGTTAGACCAAGCGAATGCATGTTCTTATTTGAGTTCGCTTTGGTTTTTTTGTTGTGGTATGCAATCAGCGTTCCCAGAATGATGATTTTATCATATTTTTGATGATTTTTTAACTAAAATATGATTTGATGATTTTTCTCCAAAAAATATGATTTTTTTTT
Source organism: Sarcophaga caerulescens (assembly GCA_927399465.1). NCBI lineage: Eukaryota > Metazoa > Arthropoda > Insecta > Diptera > Sarcophagidae > Sarcophaga > Sarcophaga caerulescens. Next base: position 73,255,914 of record OV656867.1, read on the forward strand.
TTCCAAAAATATGATTTTTTTGTATATATAGTAGATACTTCACGTTATAAACAGTGTAAACAAAATGTTTCAAAGTACAAACTCCCAAATTCAAAAAATGTATTCTGAAATGGAACGTTTATACTTAAAAATATTAGGCAATTTTGTAAAGCCACATACATTGGCTACACTGATTTCAGTATTGAAAATAAAGACGTTTTTTTAAACGCCGAAGATGTATATTTAGGAGTATTTGTAAAAAAAAAGATTTCTGAAACAAAATTTACCAATAGTGAATTAACTGAATTCACTAATTACTGCGTTTCATTTTACATTGAGTTTTGTAAACAATTAACCAAACGTTTTAATTTTAAAGATACTTCCTTAAAAGAAATGTCATCTATTGATCCACATAATATTATTAATAAGAAAGTTTCTTCATTGTCTCCACTAATAGAAAGATTTCCAAATTTAATTAATGAAAATGATTCTCAAAAGCTAGACGATGAATTTAGAGAGCTTCGTCACATAGATTTCTAACAATATTTTTAAACCTTAGAAAATATTAATTGTGAAGATTTTTGGGCCAGAGTTTCTAAAATAACTCGTGTTGATAACGATTTAGTTTTTCCAACATTGACGAAATTTGTGTCCAGTATACTTTGTCTTCCCAGTTCATCTGCAAACGTTGAACGAATTTTTTCTAAAGTTAATTTAAATAAAACTAAGTACAGAAACAGGCTTGAAAATGCAACATTAGAAGGTATTTTGTTTATACAGGATTATTTACTAGTTAAAAGGTGTTCCTGTTATAATCTTAAAATTGATGAAGAAATTGTAAAAAATATGAAACCTTCCCAGTATTATAATTAAATTATTATAGGAAACTACTAAAAGTTTACAAAACTCTACTTTTCTATTTAGATCTCATTTTTGTACCTTATAAAATTACTACTTACATAACGTCGGCTGGCCTGTAAAATGGCCTATGTGCCTTTTGGGAAATGAATTTTATTCGCCCATTTTTAAGTCTTATTTGTGGTCCATCTCTATAGCAAACATTTGTCCAACGTCTCCGCTTGTTCCAAAATCATTGCAAAAATATTTAAGTAGTTTTGTAGTTAGTTTGACTTTCATATAAAAATTATGTTGTTTTTTAGGTCTTCTGAAAAGTTGTTGAAAATTACATAGGCCAATTTGAAGGCCAGACGACAATATGTATGTATGGATTTTTTAAAATTAATTTTAATTAAATTGAATGTCTTTTATGTATAACATACATATTTATTTTTTGTTTTGTATGTATATAATATTTTTGGTAAAACATGTAATTAATTTAAAATTGTTTGATTATCGGGTTATATCATATCCTCAAGAATAAAGTTAGTATATGATAACAAAACCCGATAACCAATCAATGTAATACACTTTTATTTTGAACTGTTATTTATTTTTTAATCTTTTACAAATAAAAGTTAAAAAGTGATGATTTTTTCCCCCAAAATATGATTTTTTTTCCTTAAAATGATGATTTTTCACCAGAATCTTCTGGCAACGCTGTATGCAATAGCTAGCCCCATAGTTGCACTAGAAAGTAGTCATCATCACATAGTACAGTAGAGTTTTCTTTGAATTTTTTTTAAGAAAAAATATTGTCTTGCAGTAGAAAAATTAAGAACGAAAGAAATAGAATTTAAAGTAGTGCCGTTTGTAGTTGTTTTTGTAAGAAATATTCCTTGTAGTTCTTGTTGCTGTTGTTGTTGTTGTTTTTTTTTTTGTTTTAAAGAGAAAGTATCGTTCTGTTAAGTTGATGACTTAAAAATGTTTGTCTTTTTAAGTCTTCTAAAATTCTTGTTAAAGATAAAACTTAAAAGAGAAGAGAAAAAATTGTAGCGTTTTTGTTGGCATCACTTTTGAGTTTTTGTGTTTCTATTCAAAGATCCTTAATTAACCCAGTAAATGTGTATTTAATTAAAGAACTTGAAATCGTAAGAGATTCATGTTTTTAAGGTACATTCATGACTGGACAAGTGGCAAGAAATATGTATGTTTTTAGGTAGAATTTAAAAAGTTTCTTTATTTTAGATTTTTTCAATCGAATATACAGGAGGTGTGTTCGGAAAGTCAAATGGCTTTAGCTTTCCTTCTATTCGTTTTTTATTTAGTTTTTATGCCAGAGGATCGAATATTGTTCCTTCAAGTATGCTGAAAAGCTATTTATGGAAGAGGCATTTCCAAATAAAATCAAATGCCGTAACCTCATCACGTAGAGAAATAAATGCTGGTGTACCTCAGGGGAGTATCCTAGGACCGTTTCTGTACTTATTGTACACTGCTGATATGCCTACGAGTGCTGTAACCCACACGTCTACATTTGCTGACGATATTGCATTTTTAAGTATTCATAAAGAGTCTGTTGTTGCGTCCCAAAGACTTCAATCTCATGTCAGTGAGCTAGAGGACTGGCTAGAGAAGTGGAAAATAAAAGTCAACGCTACTAAGTGCGTGAACATAACATTCACATTGAGAAGGGGAAATTGGCCACCTATTACAATTAACGGCATTAGAGTGCCAGAACACGATAGTGTGAAATATCTTGGTATTCACCTTGATCGTCGCCTTACGTGGGCCCAACATATAGCTGCCAAAACAACCCAGCTAAAACTCAAAACAGCTCAGCTTTACTGGCTTATTGGAACTAAGTCAACCCTTGCCTTAGATCTTAAGCTGCTTTTGTACAAGGCAGTATTGAAACCTATTTGGCTATATGGTGTTCAGTTGTGGGGGACAGCTTCACCTTCCAACGTGGAAAAGCTTCAAAGACGGCAGTCTAAAATCCTTAGAACAATTACTCGAGCTCCATGGTACGTAAGAAACCTTAACATCCACAGGGATCTCAAAATACCTTTAATTCGAGAGGAAATCAAAATAGCGAGTACCAATTACCTCACTAAGATTGCAGACCATCCCAACCGTCTTGCAAGGGACTTACTTTTATTCGAGGGCCACTCCCGTCTCAAAAGGATTCAAACAACTGATCTGATCCGGTAATTATCTGTATGATGAGCACTTACAGTTGTCGGTTGCAGTGGCAATAACAACTTTTATTTTTTAGGTTAAGATTTGAATACTTATTGTAAATTCCGTAAGGAAGGATCCAATAAATAATTCTGTGGGAAAAAAAAAAAAAAAAGTTTGCTGACCGGAATAGAAAGCTTCGGAAGTATGTGTTACGCCATACAAAGGCTTCTCGAAGAAATTCAAAACTAATATTGTTGGATGAGAAAGTGATGTACCGTGTGAACGATTCTATATAAACTTTCACAGACAATTCGAATCTGGATAGCTGCGAGTGTGAATTCAGCAGGTATATCTCATAAGATAAGGATATCAGATTATTGCAATGTTTCTCTGGAAAAAATATTACTTTCTGATAGCCAACAACTGTATGTTAGCTAACTGCTGTCTAACGCAGCGACTTCTAAAACGATCTACGGCTCCTGAGGCTCTTAACAAGATTATAGAGCCGCACAATTTTCACATTACTTGTGTACCGAAATACAGCGGCATTGGTCAAATATAGTGCAATCATCGAACTATCCGGTGACCTCTCCTCTACACTGGGAACTCCATAGTGAAAGTGCAAGTTGAGGATTGATAATGCAGTAATGAATTCCATTAAAGCTCTAGGTGTGAAATTGCTAATCCATGCATAATTTCACATCAATCAGCATTATCTTGACATAATGATTGATGCAAAACTGTGCTTTCAACTAGAATTGCTTGTAGTTTATGTTAAGGTTGAAAGGAGAAATCTTGCGTTCGCGGGTTTAATATTGGTGGTTCTTGAAATGAAAAAAGAGAGAGGTCAGTCATTAGCTTTGGACTCTGTTGCATCTATTTGAGGAAATCAACTGTATGCGGCTGATAATACAGTCTTCTGCGCATACGGGAGAGTGGCTTGTAATATCCGAGAAGATGCCGATAAAAAACGTAGTTGTCTTTATACTATCAAGGTGCAGCACCGTTGCAGCAACGGAAAACCTAGAAGCACTTACATTCTATTAGAGAACAGCAACAAAAGAGGAAAATGTATGCCTATCTCGTTTTTTTTTTTTTCAAACTGAAGAGTTTAAAACCGCACTGTGAAGTAGATTACATATTACCTTTTTCAGATCCTGTCCTGCAATACCTGCAGTGATTTAAGCTGACCCTGGTGAACACGAAGCAGGGAAACACGTAGCTACAAATTCAGAATAGACTGCATTAGGGGAGATTCTATCCATAAAAGTCTAGGTGCCTGCCGACTGACAAATGGAATGCCGTTCACCTGACATGTTTTGCTTAGTTTCAACGCAAACGATGGAGAATACAGAAAGAGCTACATCAACTGTAGTTACAACGACATTGGCAATTAGTCAGGTGGGCACTTCAGGAAGACTAATAATAATAATCGTTCAGACACAGCTCTAACGTTTGAACACAGCATTCTGAACGGTTTATTGACGTGATACATAATAAGTGATTGTGGGAGTATTTCACCGTTGGATATTTGGTGGATAGCATATTCACTTTATACGAGCCTTTCAACTGCTTTAAGCCTTGTTAAAGAAAAGAAGCTGTGGAAGCTTCACTTGCTGGTTCTCAATTAAATTTTTAAAAACGTTGTTCCACACCCTCTGCAACCCGTGCAATTTAGGGATTTGTCGCCATATAGTATGAATACAAATCAAAGATAAGCAGTTTTTCAAATAAACTACTGGAACTTTATAAAATAAACAGATTTCTTATCTTATGGAAATCATTCCATTCGTCCTATGTAAGGGTATTTGCCAATGAATTTTAAAGATCTTTAAATCTGTTGTTTAAATAGATTCTCTCTTTCGATTTTAGTTCAACCCATTCATTCCATTTTATTTTATAACTCAAACTCGCTATTATGTTAGTATTGCTGTGCATGTGTTGTCCTTCCCAGATTTGTTAATGCTGCGGTGGTGCTCTGCTGCCAAAGCCTTTATTATTCTTTGGTGGCTGATGTTTTATTTTTTTTTTTTTTCTTGAAAATATTGCTACTCGCTAAGCTCTACGAACACCTTCTTGTATCCTTCCGCTGGTCCTCTGGTTTGTTTTACATTTTTAGTTCGATGTCATGTCAATGTGATCCAAATTATTTAGTAGGTTATTTGTATTCTTCGGCATGTTGTTGTTTCGTTTTTCTTGGTTATTTCTCCTCTTAGCGGCAACAATATGGTTTATCAACATGATTTTTGTTTCTTATAATTTTCAATTTTGTTGCCAACAATCGATTTTCAGTGATGGTGACTCGTATTTCTTCAAGATTTTCTTTTTCTTCTGTTTTCTTTGGCTTCTTTGTCATTGTTTGTATAACTTTGTGAAAACTTTATTTACCGTTGGAGCAGCGAAACAACAACAACAATAAAATTTTAACAACAATTCCTATATAAAAAAAAGTTGCAAAAGACAAACTCATGCCAAGAAACATTTCAAAGTGAAGAGGAAATTTGAAAAAAGTAAAGAGTTTCGCAAAATTTCCGAACACTCTGTACTGTGGGAACGATAAACATATCAAATTAACGCGTCAAAACAATCAAATAACGCGTTAAACATTCAGTATCCATTACCTCCCATGGAAATACTTTATAATTTTCGGACGCAAGAAGTCTAGTAGACATTGAAAACTATTTACAAAGGCCAATCACCATATAGGGTCAATCAGGTCGTATAATCATTCCTAGACCATCTTGAATGCTAAAACTCTTAGAGTACTTCCCTTAATACACATTTTTCGAGTAATTCATCCCCTTAAGTCAGGGTTTACCAAAAATTTTTTGGTTATGAATTAGTGAGTAAGGGAGAAAAAATAAATTGAGAGAATTGATTTATTTACAGCCATAGAAAAGTGTTTGTAATATACGTTATTTTGATTTTCATTTTATCAACTTACATATGTAAAGCTATCTATCTTTGGCTTAATAACTTTAGATAAATAAAAATTAAAAAAATAATAAACCATTTTTTATTAATAGAGAAAAAGCAAGCATTCCAAAGCATTTAAAAAAAATTATACTATTCGACAAAATATATAAGGCATTGAATATTATCAAAAGCATCTTTTAACATACAATATTTTTTGAGTGTCATTCTGAAAAAAATGGTAAAGCATCCGCCGCACATGTGTTCTTGTCGCAGTCTGATCGACAACTAAATCAAAAAACACAAGAATGCGTGTGAGTTCTCTCAGCACAATTGTGCTATGAAATGGTAATCGTTGCCTTAAGTAGAGGCATTTGCGTAGTAGAATACCTTTAATTAGAGCGTAGGAACACCACTTCGTGGTATAATAGGTAGTGTGTTGTCTTATTAGACGTGAGGCCACGGTTTAAACCCCAGGACACACATCTCCAACAAACCGAAGTACGAAAAGGTATTTCTTCGGCGACTTCCTCTAAATAAATAAATAAAATTGCTAAGAAAAGTTTCTCAAAAATCCATCATTCGGAATCGACTTTAAACTGTAGGTCCCGCCACTCATGTATAAAATTAACAAACCTAGCATAAGTGGTGTGAGAAGCTATGTCATAATCCTGATTGAAGGGTTGTAATAATAATTCTGTACGTATGTAACCCCACGATGGGCCATTAGCTTTAAAATTGTGTTGTAAAGTTTGGCGCGAAACCAGAAGAACCTTGACTATCTTCTTGCTGTTAAATATCGCTCTGGAGTATATGTTGGTAGAACTACAACGATGTGGTTTTAAAGCCCATGGTTATGCAGATTATTGGCCCGCACTGCTCGCTTGTGGAATGATCTTCCTGCGGAAGTTTTTCCCGTCAGTTACGATATTGGTAAATTTAAATCAAATGTTCACAAACACTACTCCCTCTTTCCACCTTCCTATAACCTATTTTCTTAAACCCGCACAATGCATTGCATGAGTAGGGGCCATCCACTGAGTGCTGGTTTTACAAAAAAATAAAAAAAATTATGGCCTCTCTTTAAGGTGCAACCAGACCTTAAGGCTTATAAAACTTTCTTAACTTCCCGATACTTAATTGTATTTAATTCTTCCCATTGTCGAGGGTAAAGTATCTGAGGGTAATTGTGGAACCAAATTCTCAAAGAGGGACAACATAATTGAAAAGCTAAAGAGAGCTACTATCGTGCATCTCTAGAAGAACTGCCATTACATACGGGCATTATTGTGCCGTGCTGTAACTTATTTTCCTCACGATGCTCACGTTTGGTGGAGGATATGCAAACTCTAGAGTCACTGCCGATTGATAGACAGAGTACATTGGCAGCCAGTTGTTCTAATCACTAGTACAACCGGTTACATTCCAACTAACGTACATACATACATACTTGGTCATTACAACCAGGATTAGGACCTAGCTTCTCACTCCACTTATGTTATCTGTGTTAATTTTATACGTGCTGGAGGTGTCTGGGCTGGGGGATGAACCATGGTATCACGTCTAATACGCCAATACACTACCTACTCGACTGCGGCGCCTACAACTAACGCACTACTTGTTCTCAATAGGCTTCCTTTTGACCTTCTATTAAAGCATTAAAGTAAAGCCGAGCTGAGCCCAATGCAGTTAAATCATGGCCGAACTCGCACTATGGACGTACTGCTATTCCGGGAGGACATATTCATATCCAGGTTGATTATATGGTTCCGTATAACCTTCTCTATTGATGTTATAATGAAGATGATGATCGGATCTTTGAGAGCTCCAAGAAGCTGGACAGCGTATGCTGTGGTGTACTTATGTGTTAAGAGTTCTCATATTAAACTTTCGTCTGAGCTGCCTAACCACTGCAGTCTTTTCCACACGGAGGTTATGACAATTTTGAAAGCGTAGCAATACTTGTTGTGTATTAGAATTTTTCCTGAAAATCTTTTAATTTACTCTAACAGCCAGCTTCGACTGAGGTTAGGGACTTAGCGAACGTCATTTCGATGTTCTTCCTTGTCCATGAATGGCGAGGATTATTTAGGGACAATTCTTATTCTCCAATATTGCTCTGTCGAACTTGTATGGATAAAAGGACGATTTATTGCTTTCGGTCCTTGAAACACATGGTCATCCACCACACAATTGGGGTTCTCATGGGCTACTATCTAACAAAACATACCGATAGGCTTGGTATTTATCGAACGACTTCTGCGGCTGCTAGGGGTTTGTAGAGAAGGCACTATCTTTTACATTAAGGCTGATGTTACTGACCTCTCCTTATTCGTCATATTTAACTGATTGCTGCATTTGTTTTATTCTGGAGTTGGGTTCGTTTTCTTTAGGGAAAGTTTGATCTGCGGATTGAATATTAATTATGGGCCCAATTCTGGTCCAAGTGGAACTTTGTTCTTCGAGGAAGAACATTTTTTAAATTTAAATTTAAAAATCAGTTGAAGATATTCAAATCAGTGTGAAATCTTTATTTTTTTTTTTCAAAAAATAAATTTCTTTTCTTTTTCCAACCCTCCACCGAATAGCAGCTTAGAAACAAGACTGCTTGCTGTGTTAGAGAATCCAAGTTTGAGTTTCACTTTCAAATCAAAGTGAACTAATTTTGTAATTACGTTTGGAAATTATGAGCAATGAAGTACCCTAAACGCTGTACTCACTCCACTTCGCTGCAGTAAAGGAAGGAGTAAATGTGCGGCGATTATTTTTGGAATTCCTGGTGATTTGAAGTGGCGATGTCAGTCAGCACGTATGTAAACAAAACTCTGTTTAAAATTCATTTAAACATCTGCAAAAATATTCCAGAAAAGAGACATACAGTCTAGCAGAAGAGTCATCAGTAAGTTTTTAGCACAGAGTTTAACTGTGGAAATATTTATTACACACGCCCTTCAAATCCTTTAACACATTAAGAGTTCCATACCCGTAGAACGCTGGCAGGAGGAGGAGGCTGGCTATTGTTTTTTTTTTTTATTTGAAAATATTGTTATCGATACTAAACAAATATTAATACGACTCCTTTTATTCGTTTCTTTTTCCTACTTCTTTTTTCTTTTTTCTAAAAATTTAATGCCACTGTCTGCTGGGGAAAAAGAAAAAATCAAAATTAGCCCACTTCTTGAACAGCAGGCCTGCTGTGGTCTTCATTTCTTTAGAGTCAGACAATCTTTTTGTGATTTTTTTTTTTTTTTTGTATTGTCCTGTTGCCTATTTTTGGTTGCAACATGAGGCAGATGAGTATTTATTTTATTTTTTTTTATTATTGTTGTCGTAGTTGTTGGGCTGATGTTATTATTGTTGGCGGTTGCACGCTTGCGCTGCTTTGTTTGTTTACCCACTTGTAGCTGAAGTGTTGCTGCAAAATTTGATTTTTTTCCATTTTTTTTTGTTGGTTTTTGTTTGTGGTTTTCGTCAAGAAAAAACTAATAATTGTGGCAAGCAACCTAAAGCGTATTTAGTTTTGGTCCTCTCCACGGCAGCTGTGTTTTGGGGTGTGGGCATACATCTCAGGCATTAATTGCAGTTCAAAAAAGGGTTTAACGACATCAACGTATGACAAATGCTTTAAACGTTTACATACAGACAGACAAACAAACATAAATGCTCATAATGATGACATGACATTGTTGTTTTTGTCTATTTTTAAACAAAAAAAAAAAAAAAAAAAAAAATCAATTGAATTTGAAATTATTTTGAAAAGAAAAATTCTTTTCATGTTACGAAATGAAATCAAAGTTGGGGTATGTGCTGTTGGTAAAAAAAAGAAGAAAAAGAGTTACAATCGGTTCACATGGTTAACTTATTACACATTAACGTTTCCCATCTATTCAAAAATACTTCTAATTAAACCCTCTTTAGAGCCAGTATTCTCAGGCAGCTGTTTGTAGTTGCAGATCTATGCGATCTTCAAACATTCAGCAAATTTCTAGAGTAGGTCCGTTGTTGCACGAATTGTCGTTAAAAAAATAAACGCATGGGCCATACTTTCATCTAAGAAAGGTGTAAAGCAATAGTAAGTCTCAATTAGTGTGTGATTAAAATCACCACAGTGTCCAATGGTGACTTTCTTCGAGAACTAGTAAACAAGAATTACATCTCTATACGTACATATGTATATCGCCTTCCTTAAACGTCCGCCAGACCGACCAGCTGTTAATATCGCTACAGTTCAGTTGTTGAAGATCAAACCGTTGTCCGGCATTCAATTTGTCACTCTCGCATCGCACATCTTTGTAATCAGATTTTCAACCGTTTGCCTGCAGCCAAAAACCTTGTCTAACGCAAGATATTCTTCTTTGAATCTGTTGCATTTGAAAGTTACTTGTACCGTTGCTTCAAGTTTACCCGGACACTATGGTAAGATGATAATCTGGTCTTGTAATTCGTATTTTGACACATTTGTAGTGTGTCTTCCAACTTCGATTCCATTCTCTAATAGATTATGAGCGCTCCTCTGATTTCCGTTTGTGCAACGGTTCTGCAGCCTGGCTATTATAAAGCCGGTTAAGCTCTCTTGCATGGATATCCGTGTACATCTTCCCAGATATTACAGAAAGTAGACACTGTGATACTGTCCTCTGCTAACGCAGAACGCCTATGAACCTTTATTAGGTATCCGCCACGTAAAGTGGATTTTCGCATACACCCATAGTAGCGGCGCATAGAATGTGTCGGAATACACTAGAGATCGCTATATTTTTGAATAATCTCTCAGAGTTTTAGGCTTTAAAATCTATTTACAAATGCCTTCATTTAGAGGAGCAACTAAGAAGGAATTGATTAAGACTAGTTTGAATACCGATCCACTTAGTCTTTTATCGTAATGAAAGTGCCAACGTTTCCTTTGTTATAAAGTATGAAATCTGAAGGGAGAGAAAAATGATTGACTGACGTCAGCTGTAGAATATCAAAAATGAATCTAATATCTGAACGGGCCGCTATGCGTGTTCAAGTGAGCTTTGTAATATTCAGAGCTACCACTCCCACCTAATCTAACCTAACCTAATATCTGAATCTAAAATTCTAAGCAAACGTAGTCAGACAGTAATACTTAGGGAATTAATTTTTTCCCAGGTCCTTCAAGTACTACAAATGTTGCCATGCGTCGTCTTATCAATAACCCTATAAGAGATATGCGAAAGGCTTATAGGGAAATCCAGGGAATATCCCATGAATTATACACTGGATGTGTATCACGATGGTCAGACCAATGGGGTCATTGTGTGGACAGACGGATCATATCCGAAAACAGCAGTGATTAGCGTGTGCTGATATAATAGAAAAAAGTTTAACATACAAATTCTTTAGGAGACCTCTTGTTCCAATAAATCGAGTGGTTGACATCTCCGTCTTTAACTGTCCCCTGGATAGAACCTGTCGACTCCATGATTTTGGGGAAATGTATTGCAACGAGACTTAGTAACAAAAATTAATGCAGGAATCTGGAAATCTTGAAGTTACTGTAGTCTAGCAGTTAGTGTGTTGGCTTATTAGACGTGAGGCCACGGTTCGAACCCTAGGTCAAGACATTTACAACTAAACGACTTCCTCTCAGCAGATTTCTGGCATAAACTCTGAGAGTAAATAAAAAAAATTCCCAAGAAAAAGAGGTGGTTTTAAACTATAGGTCCTACCACTCAAGAATGATAAACTAAAGATTACGCCATCGCGCACACAAAATTAAAACTTCCTGCGCATGTTGAATCAATGACGTCACGCAGCTATTGTTTCTATTGGCTAATGATAATGTAAGTTATATTGCAGGGCTGCCAACTACTTTCACGTAGTGCACACATTTTTCAGAGAAATGTTAATTTTCACATATAAAAAAGACTTGGTAACCTTTAAAATAGCGCAACTACGTCATCTAACGGGAAAACATGCGCAAGGCGTAATCTTTAGTTTATCATTCTTGCTACCACTCATGTATAAAATTAACACACACAGCATAAGTGGTGTGTTATAATGACCAACTATGTACATGTGTATGTATGTAATCTGGAAACTGCATACTCTTTAATTTTATGGTAAAGGGATGGTTCAGGAACGGAACTTGGAACAGAAGCGATGTCGAATGGTATGCTCAATTCAACGGGGACAAAAGGCACAGTAACTTTTTGAGACGGTTCGCAGGTCATGTGGGAATTCGCGGGAATTCGCGGTAATATTCAGACAACAGATGAAGCGTTCTGTGAAGTGAGAACAAATATTTGGAGGAAAATGCGGATAGATAGAGCAGATTTGAATCGCTTATTATATTATACAGGAATAGCTTGATATGCCAATTAAAGTCTCAGAATTTCATGTTTAAATTCCTGTTTTAAAAAAACGAGGTTAATATCCCCATTTAAAACAAAAAACAACAAAAGAAACAGAATTAATAGTGTTTATAAAAACGATGTGTTATATTCGTTTTAATATAAACAAACAAAAAGATTTCCTTTTTTTTATAAAAAAAAAAAAAAACTAGAACCTTTCTTAGTCATTTAAAGTTATGAGAAGCAACGATTTGTTTACTCATAAGCATACCAAAAAAAAAAAAAATCTTTAAAATCAAGCAGAAATAATATTCAGCGAGCCACTCATAAAGGCTTAAAAAGACAGTCAATAGAAGCAAAAGTCAGTGAATTAAAATCATCATTGCCACACGAGATTTTTTTTTCGAATTTTGTTTCTGGTGACTTCAATGGATTCTGCTGCTCTTAATCGTGGCAACGGAAGAACATCACCAGCATTTTTTAATGAAAAATCTGAAGTGGAGATTTTGTCTTTTTATTACAACGTTTTTGTTTTGTTGTTTTTGTTTTTGTTGTTGTTGGTTGGTTTCGGACGATTTTAGTTCGTTGGATGGTTTTAAATGCCGTTTGCAAGAGAAAACAAACAAATGAAATGATTTTTATGGTTTACAGCGCTACATCGGGATTTCTAAAGGCTTCATATGAAGATTGTTTTGTAACTTTTTCGAAAAATAAGTCTAAACACTTGAAAGCTGGGAATTAACTCGTTCCGAAGGGTCGCCATAGTTTAGAAGGTAATGTATTGGCCTATTACGCGTTAGCCCTCGTGAAATACGAAAAAATTCTTTCAGCAGATTTCTGGCAAAAAGAATTGCCATGAAAGGTTTCTCAAAAATCTGTCGTTTGGAGTTGACTTTTAAAGTGTAGGTTCCGCCATTCATGTATAAAATGAACACACCTAACATAATGGGTGTGAGAAACTACGTCATAATCCTAACTGCAGGGTTGTATAGACCAGTTATATTATGTTTTGTGCTGAATGAACGTACTACACTGCTGTTGTGCATCGATCGGAACAAGGTCTTAACTACAAAGCGGTGTAAGCTGCCAACTACAATTATTTCTTCATTTCCTTTCCCTTAAATGGTACCTTATTAGCACAGAATCCAAGTTATGTATGGAGTGATAAAGTCGTACTGTGCCAACTAAAATTTACTTCCTTATACACTAGAGCCCTGACTTGCGTCGTTAATGGGGACCGGAGAATTGCGACGCAAATCGAAACGACGCAAATCGAATCAACTTTTTCTATACAAATGCATTGAAATTGAATTTATTGGGACCAAGAGTTCAAAATGAAGCCAAAAAACTTAATATTTCGGATACAAACGAAGTATGAAAACATTTTTCATTATTTTATTAAGTTCTGTAAAGTTTTTTTTTTTAAATTATTATAAAGAAATAGCAAAAATATAAATTAACAAAAATAACTTAACAAAAATCAATAAAATACATTTATAAAAAAATAAATTCAACAAATTCAAGCAACAACACTCCATTTGATTACGTGGCCTTACAGTTTTGTTAACAAAAAGGTTTGTTGAATTTTTAGAGATTTTTTTGCTGATATACTATTTCTTTGCAACAACTAAAGGCTTGGTCAACAGATGCTGCTACGCCCTTGCTACGATTTTCGTCAGGATCGTTTTCAGAAAATATATCCAATGCATGGGAAATTAATTTCCAAATTTCCCAAAGCTATGGGAATATTGGCGAATGTTATTTTTTTTTTCCTCTAATGTATTATCAATTATCATAACGTACGTAATTGGTCATTACAACCCTTCAGTCAGGATTTCGACTTAGCTTCTCACACCACTTATGTTGTGTGCGTTAATTTTATACATGAGTGGCGGACCTACAGTTTAAAGTCGACTCCGAACGACAGATTTTTTGAGAAGCTCTTCATGGCAATTTTATTTACTCTCAGAGTTTTTGCCAGAAATCTGCTGAGAGCCAGTCGCCGAAAAAATATATATTTTTTTAATATTTCGTTTTGATGCCTGACCTGGGATACGAACCCGGGCTTTACGGCTAATAAGCCATCACACTACCTTCTAGACTACGGCGACTATTCACTTATCATAACATCATCTTCTAAAGCATGCTGAATATTAATGGATAATAAATTTTCATTATCAAGCTCCTCATCGTGAGGCAATAAAAGTTCATTAATGTTATCCTCTTCCATTCCTTCAAATTCGGCTTCTATAGCTAAATTTAATCGACGCAAGTTAAAATTGCAACAACGCAAGCTAAGTTTTGTCAATTTGTAAAAAGCTACGCAAATCGAAACGACGCAAATCGGATCGACGCAAGTCGGGGCTCTAGTGTATTCTGGTTTTCTTTTTATGATGGGCTATGCATATATAAACTCATGCTGCATCTGTTGTGCCGTATGTATGTGAAAATTCTATATTTTTGGAAACGATTTGATATTAAGAAAGATTATTTATAGGAAACCAAAACGGAATGGCCATTGAAAAAATAAATGACTGCAGATATAAAAATAAACACTCTCCGCTCATTTCTACCACCACTCACCCACACACGCAGTGTATCATATATAGAGTGATGGAGGCGGCACAATGGAATGAAATAATCGCTTGATGGTGTAGACAGCATGACGTTGGTTAATGAAAGAACTGGAGTGGATTTGTGAATTTTTTGAATTTCGGCATTTGGTTTCTGTGTGTAAATGTTGACATAAAACCCCAATTGTGTTGTGAGTAAATAAGACATGCAACAAATACTCATTATTATTATGATGATGAGTTGTATCTTTTGCCAGTATTAGGGGTATTCACAGGTTTTTTTTTTGATGACAAATATGGTGTTGATGTTGCATTTGTAATTGTTGATATACTTAAAGTAAGAGGAATATTGGAGATGAGAAAAATCATTTCGCCGACGGTAAATATAGAATCACGTGAACTTTTTTGAGCACATAATTTAAGAATTGGTCTTTCCTTGGTGCAATACAGCAAACACTTACCCCGTCAAGATGAAATGGAAGCAATGTAGCAAAATTTAAGTCTACGTTGACAAAATTTATCGTGAATTATAATAAAGACAGTGTCATGGCGAATAATAAACGAAATAAAGACCCAGAACATAAATCAAGGAATTAATATGTGACGTTGTGAGAGCGATTTCTTTTTTTTTTACTTGTTCGAATAGATATTCAGGGCTGTCATAGAATCCAAATCGGTTTTGCCTTTTGTCGTTTTTGAAAACCAATATTGGATTCGTTTGGTGTCACAAAACCAAGTCGGTTTTGTTATTTTCGAATTGAAATAAAACCGATGTTCGAAACAGCTGTTGTTTACATTTGTGTATTTGTTTACAATTTCTATAAATTTTTTTTGACAAAATATAAAGTGTTTTTATTAAAAATTGCTGTTTTTATTAAAATAATACAAAAACTAAATCTTTTTAAATAAATAAATAAAAAAATTAATACTGCGTTTATTAGCGTTCAGAAAAGGTAAAAAGGCGAATATTGCGAGATTGCAGCAACCCACTTAAGTTTCCGGAGACTACATAAGTATATTTGTTATACTGTACATTCACATCTAAAGCTGCTTTGCAGATTTATAGCACATTATCGGTTGAACAAAGACGCTTTTTGTATAGTCCTAGACACAGTATAAGAACACCTTTCCCGTTCTAAGATCCCGCCATTGGTACAACTTGCAGTTACGTTGCGATTTTTAGCTGAAGGGTCATACCAAAGATCTGTTGGAAATGATTCTAGCATATCTCTGGGTAGAAGCACAGTTTCTACAACTTTAGACGATGTGCTCAAAGTTATGGAGCGGTTCATTTGCCGTCAATGGGTGTAACTAGAAACGAACTCCAACGATAAGCAAAGGTCAAGGGACTATTTCTTTAATAAATCTAAAATCCCTTGAATATGGCATTGAACCCTTTTTGTTAACGCCATACAGAGATCCAAGCCACAACTCAAAGGAATATAAATTCAATATGTCTCATGCATTGGCACGTAATATTGTGGTGGTAACAATAGGAGTGTTGAATAGTGATTCTGTTGCTTAATAAGCACATTACACTGCCATCCGGAAAAGGCAGTAAAAATTTTAAATTCCTGCTGCGCTCTGCACAACATTTGCATTTATCATTACCTGATAGTGAAGACAATGTTATTTTGTTATCAAGCACGTCTCTGCAAAGTGAAGTTCAGAGAATCAGAGACGAAATAGCCAACACCTTATAAAAATTGGTAAAATAAAAGCTATTTATAAAATAAAATTAAAGTTGTTTTTATTTCATATAGAAACAAATTGTTGAAAAAAAAAGAGCGCAAATGAAAACTGAGAGCTGTTACCTGCTTGATTTATTTCCAATTACAAAACCGATAACAAGACATTCTGTGACACCTAAAATCGATACTTATTCAAGTTCGAAAACAAAACCGATAATCTTGGATTGTATGACACCAAATTGATTTTTGTGTCGTTTTCAAATCCAATTCCGACATTATTGGATTCTGTGACATCCCTGATTACTCTAGTGTACGCAATACATTTTACCGGTGAAAACTAATTGTGTTTTCTTTTCTACAAAGAAAATGTCACCCTCTTACAAGGTACATTAAAAAATTTTTGACCAACCCTGTTGTAATGTCATTTTTTATTTGAGAAGAACATAACACAAATATTAAAAAAGGGTATGCCCTGTGTTTACCACTTATTAAGAAAATAAATGAGGAAATGCCAATTTGTTCAAAGGTGTTGCCAGATTGCTAATTTTTCGACTTAATTTTTTGCACGCTTTTTTTATAACAAAAAAAAATATTTTAACACTGTTCTAACATTGAATGTAATTTTTTATACTGCTGACCATGTAGCTTTAATAATGTAATATTTCCTTAAGATTACTCCACAAAACAATGAAAAAATTAACTTCAAATTGGATAACAATACCAGGCGACATTTTTTAAATTTCATCTGGTAGTCCTATAAATAAATAAAAGTCATCTGCTTTACAGGGCATTAGCAGCACTCTCGATTTATACAGGGCATAAAATGCAATGCCCTCCACCATTGGCAAGTGCAAATTATTTAGAATAAAACATACCACCCTTTCAGAGGGCGAAACATTTTTAAGAAACAAACGCAAAATTGTATTTTGCGTTAATAAAATGCACATTTTTTGGTAGAAAACAAAAACACCATAAGATGCTGGTATTGTAGCACCCAATCGTGAGTTATTCAGTTTTCGTCGAATGTCCGATAATTTTGATTTCCCAGTTCCGTATGGCGTAACGATATGCATTATGTCGATAAAATATTAAAAAACAACGACACTTACAGCCATAAAGGGGGGTATTTTGGTTAGTTAGTACCGCTGTAAACCATTCACGTATGGTAGGGTTTTCACACGACGTTTAAACCTTATCATGGTCCAGTTTTATTTCAAATATTCAGGCTACAGTAAATCCAGGAGGAGTAGGATTAAAAGCAAGTCAAAATGTATTACAATCTTGTCGACTGTAAGGCATTATTCCTGATAATGAATGGTTTTTATATGGCAATATTGCTTAAATTGTTTAAAGTTTAAACAATCTATCCCAGCGTTCTGTATCTATCGCAGCAATAGGTTAAGTTAGGTTAGAGGACGTGTACTTGTCAACTGTGACAAGTACAGTACCCGGAGGTCGAATTGACCCATTGTACAACGTCTTAGCTTCTCACACCACTCGTGTTGTGTGCGTTAATTTTATACATGAGCGGCGGGACCTACAGTTTAAAGTCGACTCCGAACGACAGATTTTTGAGAAGCTTTTTTCATGGCAATTTTTACTCTCAGAGTTTTTTGCCAGAAATCTGCTGAGAGGAAGTCGCCGAAGAAATATTTTCATATTTTCGTTTTGATGTCTGACCTGGGATTTGAACTCGGGCCTTTCGTCTAATAAGCCAACACACTACCTACTAGACCACGGCGACTTCTTATCGCAGCAATAATATTGCATCATCTATATCTACAGGGTGGCTGATATGTATTGCAACCAACTTCAGGTTGTAATCATTTGTAAACCGCTCGTCTGACAGCTGACAGATTTATTCCAGTGACAGTTCATTTTATTATTTACAAGCCTACAAAAGCATTTTGATCTATTGCATTCAGAAAAAAAGTTATTCGTGATGGAAATCAAGCGTGATAGTGTGATTGCTTTATATTTGGCTGGAAAACCACAGGTGGCTATCGTTAGAGCCCTCCAGCATTTAAATGTGAATAAATCTTTTGTTTCTCGTACCATTGCTCGTTACCGTGATACTGGCAGTGTTGCATCACGTCCAAAAAGTGGACGAAAAAAAACGGTAACAACACCAGAAATGATCCGAAAAGTGAAGGCCAGATTTGATCGAAATCCACGCCGCAGTGGTAGAAAAATTTGCTCGTGAGCTGAACATATCGCGAGAACGGATGCAACACATATTGAAAAATGAGCTTGGACTAAAGCCATTGAAGTTCCAAAAAGTGCAAGAGCTCACCGATGGACAAAAAAAGTTAGACTGGAAAGAGCCAAGGAGTTACTTCGCTTGCACGAAAGTGGCCAGTTACCGAATTTGGTTTTCTCCGATGAGAAACCATTCCAAATTGAGCAGTTTGTGAACAAACAAAATGATCGGGTTTACTTGGCAAAGAGGTCAGCTGAAAATTTACACCTGCGATTGGCCACCAGAACTCAAGCGCCGCCGAAACGGCCGATGGTCGCTCCCCGCTCGTATTCATCGACCGTGGGGTCAAAATAAATGCCGAATATTATCGGGAAAATGTCTTAAAGACAGTATTGAAGTCCTGGGCAGACAAACATTTCGGCCGCAGACCATGGACATTCCAACAGGACTCAGCACCACCGCACTCAGCACGCGTCAACCAAGAATGGCTTAAAAAGGAGGTTCCTCGTTTCTTTTATTCCGCACAATGGCCACCAAAATCTCCGGATCTCAATCCGTTGGACTTTTGCGTCTGGGGCATTTTGGAGAGTAAGGTTCTCACTAAAAAATACCAAAGTGTCGATCATCTCAAGACGGCGCTTCGCCGTTAATGGGCCAAAATATCGCAGAGCCACTTTCGTGCAGCCTGTGATGGCTTTGTCGGCCGTTTGAAGGCCATAATTCGTACCAAAGGTGGCCAATTCGAATAAATCTGAACTGATTCTAAAATTTGATGTTATTTCCAACATTTTTTGCTTTTGAACAATAAAATTAAATCCGAAATCTTCAAAAAGTACCTTTTCTCAGCATACGGCATGTCCAAAAAAAAATTTAAAAAAATATAGCGCTTTACTTTGTTGCATTATATATCAGCCACACTGTATGGGCGGTATAAATATTAGATAGTCAGAAGCTTTTGACGTTCTGGTCATGAATATTCGGTGTAATGCTGGCTGGAACCGACACATTTTTCAGTTCCCTGGCTTCTCAAGAAATACTTCACTTCATCTGATATTCTTACTATTTACACCATATGTATGGAATACAACTCTCATGTATGGGTCAGTGCTTAAACGTCTATTTTGAGGTTTCTCGACCGTGTATAGAAAAGGCCGTAGTAGCTCATTAATGTCGGTAGTGTATCCAACTGCATTGAATCATTGGAGTATCGCTGCAATATGGATTCTATCGCTACTACAATGGATTTTGCTCGAGCGAAATAAGGTGACTTGTTCCCGAGAATCATATATTCCAATGTAACACTCGTCTTTCTCGGCCAGCATATCCGTATGTGGTCGATTGGCCAGTGGATCGCATACTGCATTACAGACAAAGTTCGTTTGTTAGACGGACTATTCGTATGTGAAATTCAATTCCTGCAGAGGTCTTTTTTTTACTTATGGTATATAAAAATATTTAAACCTAGTGTCTCTCTCTTTCCTCCTTCCCATAACATATTTTCATAGTTCCAAACACAATGCCATCCATTTCCTGAATGTTGGGCGTACGAAAAAATAAATAATGGCACTTGCCTTTGTTCTTTCGATGGTAATATTAGAGGCTATAATCGAATTTTTAAAATTGTTTGCAACTGCAAATGATAAATTATGCGCAACTACGAGACTATTTAGGAGTTGTAATTTTTTGGCTTTTAAGGGATTAAAAAGAAAAATCATCACAGGTATTCGAAAATAACTTAAAAATATAATACTGTTACGTTTTTACCTTTTAAAAACGTTAAAAATATGAGCTCGTAGATTGCAAATAAAATAAAAATAAATCTGTGTTTATTTTTTAATCAATTCTTTATTTTCTGCACAACTTTCGTGCTACTGTTCGAACTTATTCTACGCATACAATGATAACTTCCACTATATGTGCTTGTTCGTGATATTTCTCTGCTTATAACAGGGTTTACCAAAAATTTTTTGGTTATGTATTAGTGAGTAAGAGAGAGAAAATAAATTGAGAGAATTGATTTATTTACAGCCATAGAAAAGTGTTTGTAATATACGTTATTTTGATTTTCATTTTATCAACTTACATATGTAAACCTATCTATCTTTGGCTTAATAATTTTAGATAAATAAAAATAAAATAAAAAAATCCATTTTTTATTAAAAGATCGTAAATATTATTAAAGATCTTTGGCTTAAAAATTAGACCATGTTTTTAGATAAATAAAAATAAAAAAAATAATAAACCATTTTTTATTAATAGAGAAAAAGCAAGCATTCCAAAGCATTTAAAAAAAATTTTACTATGCGACAAAATATATAAGGCATTGAATATTATCAAAAGCATCTTTTAACATACAATATTTTTTGAGTGTCATTCTGAAAAAAATGGTAAAGCATCCGCCGCACATGTGTTCTTGTCGCAGTCTGATCGACAACTAAATCAAAAAACACAAGAATGCGTGTGAGTTCTCTCAGCACAATTGTGCTATGAAATGGTAATCGTTGGCTTATAACCTTTTTTTCTAAGCAACAACAACACTTGTTAGTTATTCTTCTTTGCTCACAACCTTTTTTGTAAGCACCACACTAACAACTGTTTTCTTCACGCAACTTGTCTGCACACAAATCTGACTGGATTATAACTCGATCTCGTATCTTCACACACCACTGGTTGAATTCTCACTCAATTCAACGCGACGTCGTCACAGGACTAACTTCACTCGAACTCCGAGAATAACGTGTCTTCATACACGACTGACTGAATTCTAACTGAATCATCGTTGCTCGCTTTATCTTGCCTTTTATATCACTGGATCAACAGTGTGATGGATGCCCTTGAAGGATGATGACGACCTTCGGGAACAATCCAAAAATGTAAACAACTTGTTTCCATTTTTGTTGTTCGTGTATCTTATTTACTTTCGTCCAGGCAGAGTTGTTGTTGTTTTGTTTGTTTGTCTTTCTGCTATATTTTTTTATACGCAGACGTTGTTGCTATATTTTTTGTTTATTCATCGATCTTGTAAACAAGCACTGTTGTTTTTGTTGCTATATGCTTACTCATTCGTTGATCACGTGAACAACTGCATTGTTTTGTTTTTGGAGCTTTTGTTTTTATGCGTGATCAACTCCATTGTGTTGTTTTTGGAGCTTTTGCTTATTATTTAAACAACACCATTTCCATTTTCGTAACAATACTTTATTCCTTCTTATTACTAATATATATTTCCAATAGTAACAATTGCAAAACCAGTACAAAGCTTAAAGTGGCTTTTAATGTTCTAAAGTAAAGAGTATGATGCAAATTTTCAATTTCTAAAAATCGTCAAAATAAGGGCATAAATCGTCGTCATGTCGTCAGTATGATATTTTTGGAGCTCAAAATCGTCAAAATGACGATAAATCGTCAAATCTGGCAGCTATGATTGCAAAGGCAATTGAGTTGTAGAGAACTACTCTAAAAGTCTCCAACCATTTCTGTGCTTCTGTGAAAGAATTTCTACTGAAAAAAATTGTCATATCATGACATTATCGTCTTTGTCTATTTTTAAACAAAAAATAAGAAAATTCAATTTTAAAAAGAAAATTCCAAGGAAAATCTTTTTTATGTTACGAAATCAAATCAAAGTTGAAGTTCGTGTTGTCGTTAAAAAAGAAAATGAGTTACAATTCGTTCATCATGGTTAATTTATTACACGTTAACGTTTCCAATCTATCCAAAAATACTTCTTATTAAACCCTCTTTAGAGCCAATATTCTCAGGCAGTTGTTTATAGTTGTAGATCGATTCGATCATTAAACATTCAGAGATTTTCTAGAGCAGGCCCATTGTTGGATGAATTGTAGTTAAAAAAATAAACTCGTGAACGATACTTTCGTATTAGAAAGGTGTAAAGCAATAGTATGACTCAGTTGGTATGTCCGACGGTGAAAACCTTCAAGAACCTACGATCAAGAATAACGGTAGGAAGCCTTTCAGAGTTCTGTGCTCAAACGTCATATTCGTTGCAGTTTAGTTGTCACTTTACGTTTACGGTCTTCCTGACACGTTCGCCTGACCAGCAGAAAATTATTTTTAAATAAAACGAAATCACATTTTATAACACAAAAGCATTGAAAGAAATTCTATCGAATAAATTGAATTGTTTGGAGGTTTAACTAACAAGGACAAACGGAGAAAATGTGAAATGCTGGAAATCAAAATAGAAAAATAATATTCTGTCGAAGACAATGATGATGATGATGAATAAACACAACAATAACAACAATAATATGTAATAATAACACTTAAATAATCATTTAACCATGAATGAAAAAAGAAAGAAAAAAAGAACTTAAATTTAATTCATTCACTTCACAATTACTTACCGATTCATTTCCATTGTCTATCCGTGCTATCCTTCTTTTGGTTGTATTGCAAAACGGCCTCCTTTTATTACCCGTTCAGAATCTTTAGATCTTGTGGTTTGTTTGGTGATCTACTGCTGCTAACGTCGCACAGTAGTGAGCGAACGATAGTGGTGGTGGTGGTGGTGCAACAAAACATCATCGCCTCGTCACTGAAGAGGGGCTGTGAAATTCTACAAAAAAAGAAAGAGAAAAAATGTTATTCAGGCTGTAAGTCTTTGTTTAGCAGAGGTTTTCTTTTTGTATAATTTTTCGTTTTTTTTTTTTTATTTTTTTTCATTTCATATTTACCTTAAGGACATGCTATTGAAGTGGTTTTTGTTTAGACCACCTTGTGGCCTATTAGACATTAAAAATATTTATTTTTACAAAAAACTTTTTTATGTTTCTTTAATACGTTGCAATGAAATGAAATCAAATGATTCATAAAATCAAGTCAAGTAGAAAATGTAGAAAAACGAAATGAAATTTTATTTTCGAAGCAGACAATGAGGGTAGGAAAAACCCAATTATTTACTGAATGGAAATCAGTGAAGTGTGATTCAGTGTGTTTCAATGATTTCTATTTTTATGATGGCAAAAATCATATTGAAAATGAATTAAAATACAGGTGAAGTTAAGTTGTTGTAACTTTTAAAGAAATTCTTAAGAGGTGATTGGATCTCTTGAAATTGTGAATATTTATAATGGGCGAGCCCAGCACAAAGATGTATTAAATAACTGTCGTCTATGCAGCACGCTTGCGTCCTATGTCGTGTGCCATGTGTGGACATCAACTTTAGTCACGAGAATGACATTTGCCAACATAAAAATGGAAAAGAATATAGGTATCCCTCCGACAACACGGTCGATAGGTTCCCCATAATATAACGTATTATGTGAAACCGTATTATAGGAGACTAGAAGCTGGTACAAAAACAGGGGTTAAGTTCCAAAAAAAATATTTTAATGCCACAGAAGAAACTTTATTTCTATTAAAAATAACAAAATAAATAAAAATCCAATTAAATATATAAAAAACAAATATAAATCCACGTAAATACATAAAAAATAAACAAAAATCGGCATAAATATATATGAATGTTTATTATGAATTTAGTTTAGTAATTTTCTTCATCATCGCTGCTCAATTGAATTAAATGGGAACTTTTTTTCGTCTGAATAATATCATCTTCACGTTCTGAGCTTGCATTTATATTTTGTTCACCTGCTGATATCTTTAAAAAATCCGTAATCTTGCTTTGTTTCCTTGTCCGTCCAAGGTTGTTGTAAATTTCTTGATATTGTGATAGGCAATTTTGTAATTCCCTTTTGAATTTGCGGCTTCTTTCAGCCAAGTCTAATCCTTACTGTAATTTTTTTAATGTCAAATTATTAACTTCATTATTTTCATCAGAGCTAGAATTGATTTCATTCACTTGGGGTTCGGATGCGATTTCTGCCAAATCTGCTTCCCCAAATTCTTGTTCCACTAATAAGTCTTGCACATCTTCAATAGCCATATCCACAAACCCTTCTCCGATCCGACCTAGCAAGTTCTAATATGCCACCAATTTCAAATTTTCGGAAATTTTTTTAATCGTGTTAGAGTGAAATCGTGTTGTAAGATACCGTGTTGTAGGAGGGATACCTGTATAGGAAAACAAATTGATATTCTGCTTATATCTGAGGAGTACATTTACAATTTCAGGTTGTACACTAAATGATTGCGGGGCTGCTTGCGTAGAGCATATATATATATATATATATATGTTCCTTTTACTCCAACAAGTTGATTACAATGAGCTCGATCATCAGCGCGATGTTTGACTTCGTTCCATTGTAGACGTAGTTTGGATAGTTCGGTTGTGATTTGGCGTTTCCAAGTGTGTGATAGTCGTCCGATGCGCCTGCTTCCCTGGGGGTTTCAGTCTATGGCATTCTTTGTGATGTCATCTAATGGCTTACGAAGAGTATGCTCAAGCCATCCCCACTAACATACGTCTCTTTATTTCCCTCTCTATTGGTTGTTGGTTTGTATCTGACCAGCGTTGGGCATTGGATATTACCGAAGGCCAGTAAACACGCAAGATTCTACGCAGGCAAACAAATACCTGAAGAGACTGGGAATAGCGCGGTGCCAAATTCCACGTTTCGCAACCGTACAGTAATGGTAGAGCATATAAGGGGTTGAGCTATTCTACATCAGCATTCAGTTTACCTTACTGCTAGATTTTCGATTATAAACGCCAATTGTTTGGACTACCACCGCAAAGTGGTTTGCCTTATATGAACAAGCGGTTAAAAATCAATATCTCCAAAACCAAAAAAGCAAGGGTTTTCAAAATTCGTCAGCCCATAGCATGTCCTAAGAGCTTAAAGCATGCAAATTTTTAGGAAAAAATTTTAACAACTGTAGACAAAGTAGCCATTTGATCTCTGAAGGGTTAATTGGCTTATAGATTTGTTTTAAGAATTTTTGAAATAAAGTATGAAAATTCGTTTGTTTTAAAATATTTTTGTAAATTTTTATTATTTCGGTGGGAGAAAGTGCGAAAAGAGCCAAAACTTCGTAAATTTCCACATAGTATGTCGTGGGATAATTGTGTTTTTGTAAAACTTCGGTTAAAGAATTATCACCTTGCGTAATTTTAGATATTTAACGACTCTTTGTTCTTTCTGAAGGCTTGAAAAATTCCTTAGCAGGACGACACCACACTTTTGACGCCAAGTGGGTTAAATTGCAATATAATGTTTAAAACAACAATTTCTTAAACAAATGTTTTGTCTTTATTCATAACTGTCAAAAATTATTTCTCTTTACTCATGTTCTTAAAAAGATACCTATAGTACAAAACAAAATGCGTCTTTTTCGTAGAATGACTATGCAAATCACATCCATATGCGAAAATATGCATGGTGATGGTTTGGACTTATTTTTCGGCCAGTGGAGTTGGTCCCTGTGTAGAAATTCAAACAAAAATGTACCGTTTTGTTTACAGAGACATTTTAGCCACTCACATGCTTAACTATGCTGAGTGGGAAATGCCACTTCGATGGGTGTTTCAACATGACAATGACCCAAAACACTCATCGAAGTTGGTCAAGGATTGGTTATCAGCTAATGGGGTTTAAGTTTTGGATTGGCCACCTCAATCGCCAGACTTGAATCCCATAGAGAACCTCTTCGGCATTTTAAAACGGAGAGTTGGAACTCGACGCTTTAAAAATAAGCAGGAGTAGATGAACTGTCTAAAATCAGAGTGGGAAGCTATACCAACATCTATTCCATCAAATCTTATTGAATCTATGCCCAAAAGATGCGCTGAGGTCGCAAGAAGCAAAGGATATCATACCAAATATTAAAAGTTGCTTAGGTTTTGAACAGCGAATTTTTAAGTTAATTTTGTTTTTATTTTATTATAACTTCCAAAGAAATGGAATTTAATTTTTGTTGTTGTTTTTAGGTTCTAGCCACATTGTGTAATAGTAAATAAAATAAATATTTTCTATAAATTTATTTAAAGAGAAGATATGAGTCCATAATATAAACATACCTCCGCTTTCAAATGGCGCAAATATTATATCTCGCAGAAAAAAACAACAAAATTTGTTAGATTCATAAAATTTACAGTGTTGTCAATAAATTTAGTGAAATACAGCTTAGAAAAAAAA
Organism: Sarcophaga caerulescens; assembly: GCA_927399465.1. Classification (NCBI taxonomy): domain Eukaryota; kingdom Metazoa; phylum Arthropoda; class Insecta; order Diptera; family Sarcophagidae; genus Sarcophaga; species Sarcophaga caerulescens. Next base: position 73,282,668 of record OV656867.1, read on the forward strand.
AACTAACTTTTTTTGATTTTTGGCCTATGGGGGAAACCAGTGTTCACCGGTCGCACGATGTTTAATACAATATAGAATGGTTGTAGTCACCGTAGTCTAGTAGGTAGTGTGTATGCATATTGCTCCAGGTCAGTCATCAAAACGAAATACGAAAAAATATTACCCAGCGACTTCCTCTTAGCAGTCTCCTAACAAAAACTCGGAGAGTAAACAAAATTGCCATGTATAATGGACAGCGTTTTGATTACGCATAGGCAAAAGATTCATGATGAAATGCGTGTCCAGAAACTAAATGCAAGTTGAGGCTTCACTGGATTTGTCATCACACCATTCGCTTACTATTCTTACGATCTGAAACCTAATTGATCTTGCAACACCCGCCAAAATTACACGGATGAGTACAACAACACAATCATCACAAAATTCAACAACAAGACTCAATAGAAAGATCTCGAAGTTGCTAGACATAAAAGAAAGGAGTATAAATGGAACGAAGGGCAACGTTTGAACTCAATTTTGTTTATGTTTTCCATAAAAAACATATTGATTTTTCGATTTCGAAAGATTGATTTTTCGTCCCTCTTTGCTGACATTTCTGCTCTGGGCTGGAATGAATGTTGGTGTTATGCGTCAGTGGATGATAAGTTGAACGTACTTCTTGCAACATTGTAGGGCGCTTATGATCGTCATGTACCTGAATGTAGATTTGCTATAAATAATCGCTCTTGTCCGTGGTATACGGCTGCGGTCAAAAATGCTATTCGTGATCGCAATTTAGCTTACAACGTTTGGAAAAGGAGACCCACGTTGATAAACAGAGCTGCTTACAATAGAGCTAGAAACCGTTCCAATCTCATTGTCAGACAGGCTAAAAAATCATATTTCTCCCGGAAACTTAATTTAAATTTCCCTGCTGGCGAATTGTGGAGGAATGTGAAGTCGTTAGTATACACTCCCGTAGTTCTTTTGGGTGCAAAATAGACCCAGATGAGCTTAATGACTTTTTTTGTATTAATGGCGTGACAAATAATCATACCGGTCGTAATCTACGAAATGAACTCTCCTGCAATACTAACTTCTCATATTCTACAGTGTCAGAGGCTGATGTAACCAGGCATATCTTGAAAATTCGATCCAATGCCATCGGTGCAGATGGTGTAGCCATTAAATTTGTTAAACTTATATTGCCATATATTTTGGGAGCGCTGACTCATGTCTTTAATCATTGCATTACAACCACCCAATTTCTTACAGCCTGGAAAATTGAAAGAATTATACCGATAGCAAAGATTTCCAATGCAGTGAGTGCGGGCGATTATAGGCCAATAAGTATTTTACCAGTTTTTTCGAAAATATTTGAGTCCCTAATAGCTGAACAGATTACGTTATATCTGAATTACAATAATCTCTTGTCCCCATTCCAATCTGGTTTTCGAATTGCTAATAGTTGTACTACTGCGGTCTTGAAAGTAATTGATGACATGAGGCCCGAATATGACAAAGGAAACCTCTCTCTTATGTGTCTACTGGATTTTTCAAAGGCCTTTGACAGGGTTGATCATTTAATCTTATGTCGAAAACTGGAGCACTATTTTGGATTTACAAATACCGCTTTATCTCTTATGGAGAACTACTTGTATAGGCGAGCCCAAAGGGTAATTATTGGAAATAGGCAGTCGGGGCTGAGGCGTATAACATCTGGTATTCCACAGGGGTCCGTGTTAGGCCCCCTGCTATTTAGTATGTTCGTCAATGATTTATTTTCAGTATGCAGGTTTACTAAGGTACATGCATACGCAGACGATATTCAGCTGTACATCTCAAACCGTATTGGTCTGATAGAGGATACAAGTTACAAACTTAATAATGACTTGAGGTCTATTTTAAAATGGGCTGAGGATAATAACCTTATGCTCAATCCAGGAAAATCTTACATTTTACCAATCAGTAGATGGGAATATGATTTGAGTTATTTTCCGACCATTTACTTGGGGAACACATCTCTTGTGTACGTTAGTAAGATTAAATACTTAGGATTTTGGATCAATTCCACCTTATTATGCACTGACCATATTAATCATGTTGTGCGTAACGTATACCTCTTGCTTCGTAATTTACGAATGTCGTCTATCTTCACACCAGTTGAAGTTAAGAAGAAACTTATAATTCAATTAATACTTCCACTGATTAATTATTTTGCAGAGGTTTACAGTAAATTGGACTCTCTGTCACTACATAAATTGCAAGTATCTTTTAATAATGCTACGCGGTATGTGTATGGTTTAACTAGGTTTAGCAGTGTATCGTCCTGGAGGAAAATGATCTTGGGCTGTGACTTAATCGACTACCTTCAGATGCGAAATATTATATTCTTACATAATCTTCTTTATCTTAAGAAACCACCCTATCTCTTTGAGAAGCTTGTATTTGGTAGATCCGCTAGATATACAACTCTAATTATACCTAGATACACTTACATCAATACTAGCAGATTGTTTTTCGTCAACGCAATTAATTTGTGGAATTCCTTACCAATGACTATTAAAAACATTTCGAGAAAGAGCAGTTTTAAGAAGTCACTTTTTGACTATATGTCCTCAAATATTTAAAAAAAAAAAAAAAAAGCATTTATACCACTTTAATTTTTTTTTTTTTAATTTTATTTTAGAAATTTTGTGTGAAATACAATTCTTGCCTTTTTGTGTATTAGTTATATACGTTATAAAACAATTGCACTATAATTTAGGGAATACTAATGACCAATGTAATTTGTGTATATCCTACTGAGCTATAAAAGAATAACATTCTTAAAGCTCTTGTAAGCAAATAAATAAATAAAATAAAAAATAAAAAATAAAATAAATAAAAAATAGACCTTCATCTGAAATCGTTTGTCTTACATCAAACAGATTGTAATTGTGTACATTTTCTTGGGTTAACAGCCTTATTATTATCTTACTGATGGAACAACACTGACTACTTCAAACAATATACGGTTTCTTCTACGTACATATGTCTTTAGTTAGATTCACAATTGTACGATTGAAGTTTTTATCTCCAAACTTTAACCTGTACATTGTTTATAAAATTTGTTTCATTCGAATGAAATAGATTTTCTTTTGAATTATTTATTGTACTTAAAAGATGTTACGAATATGTATTCTTTAGCAGCTTAATATACCCTTCTCCTCACCACCATCCCACATATTATAAAAATTGTATGTTTAGTTTGTGATACGTTTCGCTGCTTTTAAGCTCTCAAAAGCTATTAAAGCAATAACAATAGTTGTACAGTAGAGAAAAAAGAAGATCTAAAAGAAAATGTCAATGAAAACAGTTATTGGCATTCTATGTTTATTCAAGTGTCACCCAATGACAAACATCAACGAATACATACATCATCGTCGTCATCATCGTTTTATCAATATTATCACAGTGTTTTCGAAACCACCCACTAGATCAACTCAATACCCACCAAAAAATCGTGTTTATGATTCGAGCAATTCAATTCCAATTCCAATGGAAAGTTCCCCACAGCTAGCAGCAACATCATCATCATCATCCTCATTGGCAATGTTAAATTAACACAGAAGACTTGCGATTGCAAATCAAAAAAAATAAAAACTTAAAACAGCTGAAAATTAAAAGTTTCAGTCATTAATACGAGTATGCTAAGCAAAGTAATGAAGTAATGAACCTCCAAGACGGTATATAACTTCTCAACAAGATAGCAGATTGGTATAACGTTTATATTATATGGGTACTGGGGCATTATGATATTCCGGGTAACTGGCGAACGGATGAACTGATTAGGTATGGCACATCTATAGAGCTCTACGATGAATTTTTACTGTCAGAATCCCTTTAAAGGCCTGCGGTCTCATCACTGGAAGTTGCGTTATGAAAGAAGGAGAAGAAAATTGTTCTTTACCTAGTGGGTACATAGCAGAGATCAGCAACGAGTATTCAAAACGATGAGTAGATTCGAGTCATACTTATTATTTCTGATACTTATACGCATTCATACTTATTTTAATATCATACTCATACTACTCATACTCAAAATTGGAAGTACTCGTCGTATTCATACTTAACAATACGCATGATGTTATTGACTTCGACTCGTCTCTACTTAACATTTACACGAAGCACAAAATAAGTATGATTCGCGTACGAACACTACTATACTCACAAGAAGATTGTGCGTATGCTTTGCTTGTTGTCTTAGTCTTTCCTTTCTTCTTTGTTTGTATATGCAACAATAACAAAGGCTTTAAATTTTGATGAATGATTCGAGCCACTCGAATCACTTATAAATATTATAAGTATTTTTCTAAATTTATGAATCAGAATGAGTAGGCGTATGAATCAAACACATTTCAAATGTTGTGAGTTTGATGTTAACGTTGTACTCATACACATTGTAACCTATACTTATAAATCAATGTTGTAGCGAGTACGAATGAATCAGAGTAGTTGAATTTCAATTCTGTTGATTCACTCATACTCAAAATTGCATGAGTGCTTATGAGTAGCGGAAAAACGATTCATTGCTGATCTCTGGTACATAGCCAGCACTATGCCCACTACTTGAACAATTTGAGTGGGCTATCAATGATAAACATTGGTAGTCTAAGCCGCTTCACCAAAGCTCCGAATTGTACAGAGACTAGTAGAAATGTTGAACTGTGTTAACACAATGGGTCCTATGTAACCTAACTGTCTTATCACAATGGGTCCTATGTAGCCTAAATGTGTCCATATAAACCCTTTAGGTAAATATCCACCTTTACCTACCATATCTTCTAGAAGTTCCAAATATGTTGGAGAATTTATTCTGGTGATAGTGAAAGAAACAGAAAACTAAAATTTATAAGATAATGCTGCCCACGCCGTAACACTTCTCTCACAAAAATTTCTCATGAATTATACAACGCTTACTTAGTTCAGGCCATAGCAATCACAACTACCGCAGTCTGAAACCGTATCAATTATATTACAATTCAACGCTGCATGACAAGAGGGTTTGGGCAAAATTTAAGACGTTGGAGTGAAGCTTAATCACTTAAGTATGGCTTAAAGTTCAATATTTTCCGTTTAACCCTGGTTCAACCACTGGCTTAAACATCTCGAACAAAACAGAATCTGAAAAAATATTTCTTTGGCGAATTCTCCTCAGCAGATTTCTGACAAAAACTCTGAGAGTAAATAAAATTACCATGAAAAGTTTCTCAAAAATCTGTCGTTCAGAGTCAACTTTAAAACTGACGGTCCTGCCATTCATGTATAAAAAGTAGCACCCACAACATACATAAATGGTGTGAGAAACTACGTCATAATCCGGACTGAAGGGTTTTAATGATTATTTATGTATGTACGTATGTATGTGTAGATGTCTCTCAGCTAGGTTATCCCTCGTTTATGGCTATGAAGGCGGCACTCCCTCGTTTATGGTTGCTCGTGTTGGTTCACAACACGTGGTGTGTGATAACCACTGCTGCACTTCTGCTACCATTTGACAGACGTGTAATTAGCATCATGATGGTAAGAGGAATTGTGGCACCCAGTATGTCGAATACGAAGCGATATTGTCGATTTTCGTTTCCCCCTTTTGCGTTAAAACAAGTTTAAATCGTGTTTTTATAACCGAACAGCGAACAAATTATCTTGAAATTCACTACTTTTGCACTGACATACGCATACATTGTTGTTAATATGAGACTCTGCTATTAAAACCAGAGTTAATAAGAGGTAAAATGAAAACTTTTGCGAAAAACGAGCAACGCTGGTTTATTGATATTTAAAGTGGCTTTAGGGGCCTCTTTGATTTTCTGTTTTTCAATTTTTTTTTGTTTTTTCTAGAATAGAAAACGTTTCTTTGATTTGATACGGTGTTATTGCGGCTTAGAAAAACAAATAAACTCAACTGTTAAGTTAAAAGGAAAAATAATGACTCATAGACAAGTAAAGCAAAAAAAAAAAAAAAAAAAACAACATTTCTAGGATTTATTGCCTTTGATGTCAAAGAAAAGCGGTGCAAAATTCAAAATTAAATTTTTGCCCCCACAATAGAAAGTCTACAAAAGACATTAACAACAACAACAACAGCAACAACACTTAAAACTAGAACATGAAATGAAATTGAAACGAAATATATTGTATATGATCTGTGAAATGTTTACAAAAAACGAAAAAAAAAAAAAATATCAGTCCCCAACGTTAGATTGTATGACACACTCTAAACAGTGGGTAAATAAAGCACAACAAAACTATATTGAAGGCGCCTTCAAACAACCACAATTTTAGACAAATCCTGCGAACGAACAAAATAAAACTGAAAATTTTGTTAACTCCTCCTAAATGCTAGAAAGTAGTGACAGGAACGAAATAACTGCCGAATTGCGTTTAATGAATAAGTTTTACCGTTTAAAACAACCCCCTCTTTAGCTAGTCTTATTAACTGCTGATAAAAATATCAAGAAAGACAAAAAATAAATAAATATTGAAACTAAATGCACCGAAGTATTCTTTTTAATACGAATCAAAGAGTTCGTTCGAAATATTGTGTAAAATTCATTTGTTACACTGAGGAGAATTTTTTTCTCTTTAAAAATTTTTAAAAACGTTCAAAACAGTTTTTTCGTAGATTTATGTCAACTTCTGGAATAAATGTGTAGTGTAAGTAATTAGCAATTTCTTACTCAAACGTTTATATACTGTGAGCGTCAAAAGAAAGTGTACAATTCAAAAAAATATACATTAATAAATTACCGTTATTTTTTTTCAAATTATTTTATTGCCAGTTTTTAAAAGTGAAACAGGAAGAAAAGAATTAGAAAATTATGGAAATATTGTAAAAATTTTTCGGGCACTCTCCTTAAGTGGAAAACTTGAGTTGCGATTGTTAGAATTTTATCCATAGTGTACACTTTCTTTTGACGCTTACTGTATAAACATATACATTCAAAGACAATCGTTTATTTACTTACTTACTTAATTGGTCATTACCTTTAGTCAGGATCACAACCTATCTTATAACACCACCCATATTGTGTGTTTTAATGTTATCCAGTATAATGTCAACTCTGAACTACAGATTTTTGAGAAACTTTTCATGGCAATTATATTTTACTCTTAGAGTTTTTTTTTTTTTTTTGCCAGAAATCTGCTGAGATACAGTCGCTGAATATTTTTTCGTATTTCGCTTTTTTGGAGATATCTAACCTGGGGTTTGAGTCAGCACACTACCTACTAGACTCCAACAACTTCTACATCTACATACTGTGCAAATGGTAAAAATATTTCTTCGGTAATTTCCTCCTCTCAGCAGATTTCTGGCAAAAACTCTGATGTGTGTGAAGATAAATTCGAATTTGAAAATTCAAGACGCAATCCATAAATTTTAGCAGCGCCACATTTGGCGTTAACAGAGCAAAATTTGCTCTTAACAGAACAAAATTTGCTCTTAACAGAGCACTGTTACCTGTTTAACAGTATCCATCTGAACAAGACCATTTGTTTAGAAGCTAATTTTAGGACAAATACTAGATCTATGAGTGCCATAACATACTCAAAGGAAGGTGCCAAGGCCGCTTAATATAATCAGCAACAAAGTCACATATAAAGTGATATGGTAGTGTGAAAATTGACTTTGAAACTATCAATTTTTTTATTGAAAATTCTCTAAAAGATCATTGGTCATTTTGGAACATATAAGAAATAGTACACCATACAGACTATATGCAAATGATAGTCTAGAGGGTCCTCTTTCCAACCGTGGCAGTGGGTAGCAGTACTAATTTTGAGAGTTGAGATTTTCAATTTTGAAAAAAATCGATATTTGGCCAAAAATATTTGAAAATTCTCTAGAAGATCAGTGGCCATTTTGGAACATATAAGAAATAGTACACCATACAGACTGTATGCAAATGGTAGTCTAGAGGGTGCTCCTTCCAACCGTGGTAGTGGGATAGCTGGAATAGTTTCGTCCTCCACCGCCACCAACCATCCTTTACATTTTAACACTTTTATTCACAAATAATAATGATCATAATGAGAATTATATTTTATGTCAATAGTCTGCAATAATCGCCGTAGTCTAGTAGGTAGTGTGTTGGCTTATTAGACGTAAAACCAGGGTTCGAGCCCCAGACCAGGCATCAAAATAAAATACAAAAAGTATTTCTTCGGCGATTTCCTCTCAGTAGATTTCTAGCAAAAACTCTGAGAGTAAATAAAATTGCCATGAAAAGTTTCTCAAAAAATCTGTCGTTCGGAGTCGAGTTTAAACTGTAGGTCCCGCCACTTATGTATAAAATTAACACACACAACATAAGTGGTGTGAGAAACTAGGTCAATAATCCTGACTGAAGGGTTGTAATGACCAATTATGTATGTATGTAGTCTGCAATAATTGCAAAGTAGTAGAATAATTCACTACATATTGCCACTGTTAAACAGTTAACAGTGGTCTGTTAATAGCAAAGTTTACCCTGTTAGAGACAAGATGTGGCCCTGCTAAAAGTGTGGGTGTGAGTCTTTGGTTTTTAAATTTGAATTTATCTTCACACACATACCATTCCTTCATAGAAAAAACTAGCGTTAGAAGGCTCCATTTTTTTAAATACTTCGCCGAAATATATTCGATTACACCGGATGGTCATTTTGAGAACAACTTTTACATTTCGATGCCACTATAGAAGCCCATTCCTGAAACTCACAGCATTTTTAGAGAATTTTTTTCCCAAATTGTTGTTCGTTTTTTCTTCTCTTGTTTGTGCATTTATTTTTTTAAAGGATACTCTTTTCTTCTTTACTCTCTCACTCTCTATCTCTCTTTCTCTATATTTTTCTCTGCCTTAACTCTTATCGTCCTGTTTGTTGGCTGTGTGTAGTTGTAGATGTTGGCTATGTTTTGTTGTTGTTGTTGTTGTTGTATTTCTAATAGATATTCTGGTTACGAATACATTTAACGGTTGTTTTTATGTGCTGCAGACAAATATTTGCTTTCCGACAATAGTCATAAATACCAAAAGCTACATGTTCAGCATACTTGGAACACTTATGAATTGCTTGAATTGCATGGATATGGACAACGGATAGATGGATGGATGGATGGACGTATGAATGGACGCGTGGCAAAATCTCCAAGCATTTAAATAGATAGACAGACAGACAGATACATTTATGAATACCCTACAAAATATTTTTCAAACGAACGAATAGATTTCTAGAAATGAAACAAACACACATGGGCGGGCAAATGTATGAAAAACCATGTTTATATTGTCGAATAACATTAGAAAAATTGATAAAAAAAAAAAGAAGGAAGAAGAAAAGCAAACAATAAAATGCAAAAGGATGTGATGCAAAAAGGAAACCATAGAAACCAAACAACCAACCAACCAAACGACCAGTCATCGACAATTTCCAAGAGGAACAACTAAACTTTCATTCGAACATGGTTAGTACTTGTCGAACACAATAGCATAGAATAGAGTAAAGTGGAGTAGAGTAGAGAGAGAGCGTCACAGTTGATAGTTTTTAGCCATGTTTCCTAAGGCACGTTATGGTGGACTAAACAAAACAGAAGAAGAACAAGAAAAAAATATGCTGAACGAATGGAAAAATATAAAAACAAAAATATTGTACAACATGATACAAGACATTCTATAAAAACAGTTTAAATAAAACGAAAAAAAAAACACACAAAAGTTTTATAAAATACACTGAAAAAAAAAACAATAGGGGAACAGAATTGTTCTCCTTTTAATACTCCTCTTCGGAACATAGGCTTTCAACAAAGCTTTTCCATCGAACTTTACTTAAAGATAACGTTTGATTTGTCAGGTCATTCACAATTGATCTCTTCAAGGTTCTATGTAGTCTACCAAGTCTAGCATTGCTCTGTAAATACTTTCCTGACCTGTGACTGTGTGACCGACCGTTCTATTTCTATTTCCTTCTGCGAATTTTCATATGGATAGGCGATCTTCCGCAGTTACTTTCTGACAATTACTTGAAATTTTTGTGTCATGTTCGTTTTTGTTAGCGTTGCTTCACTTGCATAAACGAGTGTTGATTTTAAGTAGACATAAAAAATTCTGCCTTGATCTTTCCAAACGGAAGTTAGATGCCCAAAAGTAGATCTAGCCTTGCATAGTTTGTTGTTGACATCTTCTTCAGTTCCACCGCTTGATGGATGCTATCGAGATAGCAAACTTGTTCACGTATTTCATTGTTTGGCCTTTGATCTTTATGAAGCGTGTGCATCTGTCGTTTAGCAGGATACTCATTTTTGGGGTTTGCTTTTCTTGACAAACTGATAAGCTGGTTTATCTTAAATCGTTAGATTATGGGAGACGAGCCGGTTTTTTTTTTTTTTTTTTTTTTTTTTTTGTAAAACCAGCACTCAGGGGATGGCCCCTACTCATGCAGTGCATTGTGCAGGTTTAGGAAAATAGGTTATAGGAAGGTGGAAAGAGGGAGTAGTGTTTGTGGACATTTGATTTAAATTCACCAATATCGTAACTGACGGGAAAAACTTCCGCAGGAAGATCATTGCACAAGCGAGCAGTGCGGGCAAAAAATTAATATTGCATAGTCATAACCTTCGAAAGGTGTATCAAGCTTCCAAATTATTCCTCTTATATGGGAGTCCACATCTATCTTCATTTCATCAAGGAAAACAGCAAAAAATAACGAGCAGGATGGGCAACTTACATACGTTAAAAGTAGTTATGAAAGAAGTGCTGTTCCGCGTTATTTCAGAAGGAATGCCTTATCGTTTGAGTGAATTCCAGACATATTTATTTATTTATTTATGTCTATGGATAGTAGTTCCTTACAGACTAAATTTAAATTACAAACAATATATATAATTAACACATGATTCAAGTACAATATAATTTTTCTCTTTAATGAATAATTGCTTTCAGAAAGATCAATTAAATGATAAAAATTATTAAACTTTAGACATATTTGACGAAAAGACTCGTTATTGGCATAGACTGAGCGATGATATTGTAAATTTAATAAATTAAAATTACGAAAAGGTCTAATTGGAACATTAAAATTAATTTTACGTAACAAATAATCAGAATAAACATCTCCACGTACTCGTATTAAACCCAGAAGAAAAGAGACACAAGTTGCAATTCATAATTTTAAAAAATGCGTATGCAATGCAAAACATACCTCAAATGCAATCTTGCATTGCATAAATTTTTTTTGCATTTTATCGGCATTTAGGAACGTCGCTATGCAAATCATCCATAAAACATATGTTATTAAATTGAAATTTTGTTTATAGTAAAATGGAGGTAACACAAAATTATTTACCAATATTGTTGGCAAATGCTGAGGAATTATCTCAGACTACATCTTCAAAAAACATTGATTTGTTAATAATATAATAAATAATATAACATATTTAATTATGTGTATAGAATCTATCAATTAAATATAGAAAAGAAAATACTTAACCATTGCGACAATGGTGTTGGAAGCGGTATCTACTCTGGGAAACTGAACCTGAATATTTCTCTCCGTCTGCCGGACTACTGCAGCGTGTTTCAGGCGGAGGTGATGGCGATCTACCGGGCCGCTCAATGGATCCTCGTCAACGATGCTCCTTTCACTTGCGTCTCGGTCTTCTCTGACAGTCAGGCCGCGATAAAGTCTCTATCGGGTTTCGTGATTAACTCTAGGATCGTTAGGGAATGTCGTCGCTGTCTCGACCTTCTTTCGGGGCGCTTCACCAGTGTCTCTTTGGTGTGGGTCCCCGGGCACAGTGAAATTCCGGGTAACTGCAGAGCCGACGAGCTCGCCAGAGCTGGTGCGCTCCTTCCGGAATCCTCTTCTGTTGAATTGGGTATACCACTTGCCTCGGTCAAATTGACCATTGCGCGGAAATTCTTTCGAGACGCCAACCTATCCTGGGTCAACGAGGAGTCCTGCTCCACCGCTAGGCTCACCTGGCCCTTGATGGATAAAAGGCGTACCAACCAATTACTTGGCCTTGGTCGTGACGTCATCTCGACTACGGTGGCCGTGCTTACGGGTCATTGCGTCATGGGCAGACACGCGGAAAGAATGAGGCTCCCTTTTAACGATTTCTGTCGTGGATGCAGGTCCTCTGAGGAGGAGGAGACTGTTATTCACTTTCTTTGTCAGTGCCCGTCTCTTGCTAGGTGTAGATATAGGTTATTTGGCTCCCCATTCCTTGTTAGCTTGGTGCGCTCCTTCCGGAATCCTCTTCTGTTGAATTGGGTATACCACTTGCCTCGGTCAAATTGACCATTGCGCGGAAATTCTTTCGAGACGCCAACCTATCCTGGGTCAACGAGGAGTCCTGCTCCACCGCTAGGCTCACCTGGCCCTTGATGGATAAAAGGCGTACCAACCAATTACTTGGCCTTGGTCGTGACGTCATCTCGACTACGGTGGCCGTGCTTACGGGTCATTGCGTCATGGGCAGACACGCGGAAAGAATGAGGCTCCCTTTTAACGATTTCTGTCGTGGATGCAGGTCCTCTGAGGAGGAGGAGACTGTTATTCACTTTCTTTGTCAGTGCCCGTCTCTTGCTAGGTGTAGATATAGGTTATTTGGCTCCCCATTCCTTGTTAGCTTAACGGAGCTATCATCCATTGATATCAAGGATATAGCTTCGTTCATCAAACTTTCTGACTGGTTTTCCAGTGCGGGGTAGTCGTGCTTCCGTTGTGCAGCCCTTGCGCTGACCAACTTCTTCCTTTTCCCTGATTGTGGAGGAACTTGGTCAGTACAGGGACTGCGTTCACCCGTGGCATCACAACGGGCCGCTATGCGTGCTCAAGTGAGCTTTGTGACATCAGAGCTACCACTCCGACCTAACCTAACCTAACCATTGCACTTCAAGTGTTTGCATACAAAATAAAAATGATGCGCGATTTTGACTGCTGATACTCATTAAAATGCGTTGCCAAACGATTAGGAACATTAGACGTTGCCAATAACTTTACAAATGCGTTTACGAAGTGTATGCATTGTAAATATGCATTGCAACTTGCGTTTAGGAAGTCGGCTACACTTAGCATTATTCTTCGACTTTTCAGTGTAGTTAGCTTAATAAGAGCGAGTCTACTTTCATACGAAGGGAGAACAAACGAGTTCCATCCAAGTCCTCTCAAGCAAAATAACAGAAAGCGCTTCTATACAGATTCAATTAAGTTAACGTAAATTAGAAAATGTGGATCCCATATAATAGATCCATACTCAAGAATAGGGCGCACCAAAGATATATATAATTGTTTTGTTACGTAGGGATCAGTAAATTCCTTTGACCAGCGCTTTATAAATCCTAAATTACCATTTGCTTTGTTCACCATCATTGATATATGTTCAGAAAACATCAGCTTATGATCTAACAAGATTCCAAGATCAGTTATATTTAAAACATTTTCCAAGATTTTGTCTTTAAAATGATAAGAGGTATCAAGTTTAAATGAACGATGAAATGTCATTATTAAAGTTTAACTCCAACAAGTTGACTTCACACCATTGACAAAAATAATCAATATCCTTTTGAAGAGTTGATTGACCAGATATACTATCAAGCGAATAAAAAATTTTAACATCATCAGCATACATAAGTATATTAGAATGAATAATAACAGATGGCAAATCGTTTATAAATAATGTGAATAGTACTGGACCAAGATGGCTTCCCTGAGGCACTCCGGAGGGAACATCGATGACTTTAGATAGTGCATTTTCAAATTTCACTTGTTGAGTTCTACTGGAGAGATACGATTTCAGCCAACATACTGCATTGTTACTAAAACCCATGCAAAATAGTTTATAAAGCAAAAGATCATGGTTGACTCTATCAAATGCTTTACTGAAGTCTGTATAGATAACATCAGTTTGTTGTCTGTTGATGAACCCTTCATTTACTTTAGTTGTTAATTCTAAGATATTAGTAGAAGTTGAACATAATTTTCGAAAGCCATGTTGATATGATGTTAGAATTGAGAATATTTGATGATATAAAGAGTCAGTCACAATTTTTTCAAAGAGTTTTGGAATTGCATTCAATTTTGCTATACCTCTATAGTTAGAAACTTCCAATTTATTGCCTGCTTTAAACAATGGGATAATGAAAGATTTTTTCCAACCAGTTGGAAAATAACCCAGTTCAATAGATTTGTTGAAAATTGCCGTTAGGGGACCAAAAAGGTTTTCGGAACAATGTCTAAGAATACAAGTAGGTATACCATCTGGACCTGGGGTAGTTGAGTTTTGTATTGACATCAGATTTTTTCGAACAGTTTCAGCAGCAATATACGAAATATGAATACTTGATGACTGGGATATATCATATGGATAGGAAGCTTGATTTTTGAATGAATTATATGAATAAGTTGTTGCAAAAAAATCAGCAAACAAATTACTTATGGACATTTCGTCGTAAGCACTACGAGAACCAAATTTTAAGTAGTTCGGGTATGTATTTGTACGACGTTTGGAGTTAATAAATCTATAGAAAGCCTTTGGATAACCTTTTATTTTTGACTTCATTCGGTGTAAATAGATAGATATGTCCGTTTCAACGTATCAAATGCTTTCTTGAAATCAATAAACAGCATAAAAAGTGAAATGCGCTACACACTAGATTGTTCGATTATGATATGCAGTGTGTTTTATTGGTTAACGGAATAACGCTGACTATGCACTCAAATAGTCCTTGCAGGATAACCCGCTGCAAAGGCCGAGTTCTTATGAGCGATGCGAAATCAAATGTCTCGAATTCTCCTGCAATCTACCAGGTATAGTGTTTTCGGCAGATTTTGCTTTTCGTAAAAGTAAAAGTGTTGATCGATCATCTAATGAACCAGTGGACTCGAATTTCTGCACAGCTCGACGAAACGCATATGGTGATTGTAAAATGAGCAAAGGGTGTTGCCCGAACAGAACAACTATTTTGGTAAAACAATTTTATTATTTGAATGTGTTCTTGAATGCTGTATCTGTCCATGGTGATTTAGCAAAATAGACCGAATAAATATCAACTAATTTGACAGATTAAGCTTCAACAAGATGGCCGTTATCTACTGTCAAAGTACGTAAGTCCCTGAAGATACGATATTTCGAGTATTTTTAATGATGATCTTGACTCTTATGAAAGCAGAGCTCTATACCTTATTTTTTTTATTTATTTATTATAATTTACATAGCACAACAAGATATGGATCTTATAAGTGACAGTGCTATGTTTGGAATCATTAAGATTTAAAAATTAATAGTGAAACAAAACATTAAATAAAAAATACAAAATTAATATAATTAATATCATGTTAAAATATAAAATATAAAGAAAAAAAAAATATAATATAAAGAAATTTAAAAAAAATAATAATATTGTAGAAGTAAATAAAAAAGTTGAAATAAAAAAATATTACTACATATTTATAAAAATCAATCTAAAAAACTAGGAATAAAAATATAACCGATATAAACCTATAAAACAAATCACAAATCATAAAAAAAAATTTTACTTATGAAAATAATTTAAATAACTCCTTTTTGAACGCATTTGCATTGCCAAGATTCTGGATGTAGTTTGGTAGGGAATTCCAAAGACTAGTGGTGTGTATAAAAAACTGTCTCTGAGACAAGAGAGTCCTAAATCGTTGCTGAATAATGTTCCTACCCCGGTAGGATCTAGCAAATTTAATTCGACAAAATAAATATTCCGGCCGTTCCGTGTAAATTATTTTATGAAGTAAAATAAGGCATTTAATTTTTAAGAGATTATAAAATTTCACATTAAGAATCCTTCAAGCCAAATGAGAAATGTGATCACGACTCCCTTTACGAAAGACATATCTAGCTATGTTATTAAATGCCAAGTTAAGTCTACGGTTATCATCACAATCACAGTTAGCGAAGATTTCACACCCATACAAAAGTACCGGAATTAAGTACGTTCTAGCAAGTTGCATACGAATGACAAAAGGAGTCGAATCAATAACAGTCCACAAGTTCCTAAGCATACTATAAATTCTACCAACAACGACACCTATATGATTAGACCACGATAAACTGCCATTAAAGACAATACCCAGATTCTTCGCAGATTTGACAAAGTCAATCTTATTTCCCCTGATGCTCAATTCAGGTATGACAAATGATCTATCGGTCCTCGAAAGTATAATACATTTAGACTTGGAGGGATTGATGCAAAGTCCATTGGCCGAGGCCCAGTTGTCAATCCTAACCAAATCACTATTGATGTAATCCAAACAAGAATCAATATCCTCCCTAGGAGTACTAGTATAAAGCTGCACATCATCAGCATACATATGAACATTACAGTGAAGCAAGACATCCGGTAGATCATTTATATACATACAAAACAGAAGAGGCCCAAGTATTGACCCCTGGGGAACACCTCTACTAATATTAAGAGGATCTGAGACATTACCATTAAGAACTTTTTGAGATCTATTAAGCAAATAAGAATAAATAGGATTACAGGCAGAATTTGAGAAATAAAACAGTTTCCGGAGCTTTTTCAATAGAACTTCGTGAGCGACTGTGTCAAAAGCCTTAGTGTGATCAAGCAGAACCAAAAACGCTACACTATTTACATCTAGTTTCGACCTAAGATCTTCAACAACATTTATTAGAGCAGTAGTACAACTTCTACCTTTCATAAATCCCGACTGACTAACAGTAAAGTAATTATGACTCTCCAGATAATTAGTGATCTGTCTGGCCATTATATTCTCCATTACCTTAGACAAAAACGGAAGGATAGCAATTGGCCTGAACTCGTTGTTCGATTTGGGAATGGGAATGATTTTTGCCAGTTTCCAATGTTCAGGAAAAGTAGATTTAGTCAGAACTGTATTGAACAAGTGAGTATAGTATGGCAAAAGTTTAGGAGTCAGAGCTTTCAGGAATGAAGGATCCAAATCATCAGAACAGACCGCATTCGATTTTACCGCTGAAATACATTCCAAAACCTCAAACTGATTCACGCAACGAAAACTAAAGGAATGTTGTGGTTGAACACAACAAAGATCATCATAGAAGTTACCGATAGAAGTTGGAATCTTAGAATTTACGAACTGATCATTAAGCATATTCACGTCCACATCAATATCCGTTCCAGGACTCTTTCGGCCAATTCCTATTTCCCGAATTACATTCCATTTAGACCTGTTGTCCATTGCGTTGGAAAACTTGCCACCATAATACAATGCCTTGGCAATTCTTATGCGCTTGGTAACTTCCGTCCGTGCGAATTTATGTAAAGCCCTTAAATCATCAGTTCTAAACCTCTTCCATCGCCTGTAAACACTGTCCCTCCTCCTGATGAGTGCCTTTATCTCCGTATCAAACCACGGCTGTTGTTTAGGCTTGATGCACTTGGTTCTAACAGGATCGCATCTGTCGTAGATCAAACGCACCTTCTCCTGAATAAATGACAATTGGTTATTCGCATCTCCCAGTGTATATACCTGGTCCCAAGATACGTCATTCAATTCAGTATTCAGAGTCATATAATCCATGTTCCTGAAATCACGATATGTAATATATTTGTCCACAGCATAAGTCACAGGAGTATTATAATTAAGGAAGAGAAGATCATGGCTAGAGAAACAAGAAACTGAAATTTGGTCATATAACTGTACCCTTTCAATATGGTTCACAAAAACAAGGTCAATCAAGCTACTAGACGTCGAATGGAAGTGTGTAGGTGTCGACACATTTACAGGACTAAGATGAAGTGAAAACATTGGTTCAATAAGTGGATTATCAAGTAGAAGGTTGTTATTAAAGTCACCTACGACAACTATGTCGTCATATTGAATGGTAATATCCTCAAGAATGGAAATAAAATGATCAAGATTCACACTAGAATTTGGTCTATATACACAACCCAAAAGAAGTTTCTGATTATCGACACTTGAAATTTCCAGAAACAAGTATTCAATTCTACTCCCAATGTGGGTTAATAATTTCTCCTTACAAAGTATACCATTCCGAACATAAATTGCAACTCCACCACCCCTAGCTCCAGTTTCAATCCCATCAACTAGGATTCTCCTATTCGACCGGAAAAGCTTAAAGCCCTGTAAATTAAAAACTGAATCTGGAACACCTAAGGGAAGCCAAGTTTCGGAAACACAAATAACGTCAATACCCGCGGATACAAATAAATATCGTAATTCGTCAATCTTATTATTCAAGCTCTGAGCATTAATGTGGATAATATTGAGACCTACTCTCTGTTTAGCAAGAATTCTAACCATGTTATACACACTGTCTCTGAAATTATAACCAACAGAAGACATTAAATCGTATGAATGTTACTAAATAATTGGTCCTTTAGTCAGGATTACGACCTAGTTTCTTACACCACTTATATTGTGTGCGTCAAATTTTATACATGAGTGGCTGGACGTATATTTTAAAGTCGACTCCAAACGACAGATTTTTGAGAAACTTTTCATGGCAATTTTATTTACTTTCAGAGTTTTTGCCAGAAATCTGTTGAAAGGAAGTCGCCAAAGAAATATTTTTCATATTTCCTTGATTTGGAGATGTCTGACCTGGGGGCTTGAACCGAGGCCTCACGTCTAATAAGCCAACACACTACCTACTAGACCACGGCGACTTACGTTACAAATGAACTCGAAACATGACTTGTTTCCACAAAAATGCTAAACACTGATCACTTAAATGATAATTAAACGCTTCCGTTTTTGTCTCAGTGCATTCAATAGTTTCGTATGTACAGAGTGTCGAATAACATAAAACATGACGATTTAGCAAAATGGAAAACATTGTTTTTGGGAATAAAAGAAACAACAAAAAAACACCAACCAAAGAGAAAATGAATGAAAAAAAATAAAGAAAATCCAGTAAAAAAAATAAAACGAAACGAATATGTAAAGAATGAATAGAGAGAGTGCTGGGGCAGAAAATAAAAATAAAAACAAAAAACAAAAAACAACTGAAAATAATAACAATAAAAAAAGCGAAAACCAAAGCTAAAAAACTGGCTATTAAAGTGGAAAAAAAAAGAATTCATTTGGAGGTCCTTTTGTGAAAAATGGTCAAAATCATTGCTAAAAGGTCTGAAACAAGCGATTGTTTTCGTTATTGTTGTTGGTGTTAGTGTTAGTGTCAGTGTGTGTTGTTATTGTTATTGTAAATGTTTCATATTCATTTCCATTCACATGAATAAAATCCTCTTTACAGTAGTGGTAGTAGTTCGGCTGATATTTTTTCTTTGTTGCTGCTGTTGCTGTTGTTAAGCGTTCTTAAGCGTTAGGGAAAAACTAAACACAGTAATATTGTAATAAAAATGGCGTCCTACTAGCAAAACAATACAATAAAACAACAACAATAAAAAAATAAGAAAACAACAAAACGAAAAACTGAAACGTTGTACAAACCAATGCTTCTTAACTTTTGTAAAAAAAAAAAAAAAAACGAAACGAAAATAATAACAACGGCTTAAATGGGGCCAAAAGCTAGAAAAAGAATTTCGAAAAAAAGAAAGACGCCATCATGTTTTCATACATACAACAGCAACTAAGAAACGTCAAAAATAAGGGACAAAGGAAAACAGTTTTTCTTTTTCTTTCTTTTTCTTGCGCCTTACAAGAGCATGAATTGCATGAATGACTGCTGCCTGCCATATTCATAACAATCGAACAAAGACTCACCAGGCCTTAGATCTTATGCTGTGGCATGTCTTTAAAGAAAATTGATGAAAATCGTCCTGAAGAAAGGTTGTGTTAAATAAAAAGCATAGGGGCCCATATATCGGCCCCTATTAATTCCAAATGAATTAACAGAACAAGTGGATTAAAGGTAACACTTTAGGTTACTGCTCTTTTGAAGCCAGTACATGGCTTAGAGTAGACGTTGTGCGTAAACCATGGCCTCAGCAAAAGTCGTGTCCATTCCCTGGTCGACCAGTTACTGAAAACACGAACAGCCACACATCGGCCCCTATTAATTCCAAATGAATTAAAAGAAAAAGTGAATTGAAGGCAACTCTTCAGGTTACAATTCTATTGAAGCCAGTTTGTGGCTCAGAGTGGACGTTATAGGTAAACCATAGGTCCCCCAGAAATAACGTTGATGCTCTGGTAGACCAGTTATTAAAAAGCTACGAAGATTATGCACCAAGTACAGCAAGATGAGAACTCAAATGAAGGCACTAAAACACCAACCACACGAGAACCTGGATTCATATAAAGGGTGATTTTTTAGCTATTATCTTTTTGGCAACATTGATTTAAACAGCTCACGCACGTTTCGTGTTTTGTTTCACTGTCAAACATCTTCAGTTTGGTCTATAATTTAACCATGAATCGTCTTACAAACGAACAACGCTAGCAAATTATTGAATTTGGCATCATTGGTCCGTACTTTTTCAAAGATGCTGCGAATCGTAACGTAACTGTGAACGATGAGCGCTACCGTGAGATGATATCCAACTTTTTTTTGCCCAAAATGCAAGAGCTTGACTTGCATGACATGTGGTTTCAACAAGACGGTGCCACATGCCACACAGCACGCGTAACAATTGACTTATTGAGAGGCGAGTTCGGTGAACATTTTATTTCGCGTTCGGGATCGATCAATTAGCCGTCTAGATCGTGCGATTTAAGGCCTTTAGACTATTTTTTGTGGGGCTATGTTAAAGCTCATGTCCATACAGACAAGCCCGCTTCAATTGACTCATTGGAAGACAACATTGAAGCATTTATTCGTGAGATACCGGCCGAAATGTTGGAAAGAGTATGCCAAAATTGAACTAAGCGGATGGACCATTTGAGGCGCAGTCGCGATTAACATTTGCATGAAATAATCTTCAAACATTAAATTATATGGACCGTACTATCGATTCAAATAAAGATTTTATGCATTTTTCAGAATTTTAAAGTGTTTTTTTTTTTTGAAAAATTTTCCTATAGCTCTTAAAAAATCACCCCTTAAAACTGCTGACAAAACAAAGAAGCTCAAACGTATTAACGCAAAAGAATTTTATTTGCCTGTACTACCATCAGTAAAACACTGCTGAAATGCAAAGAAATCGAACCACTTTCAAAGCGGATTATTACGGATGAAAAAAGTTGGATTAAATATAACCGGATGACCGTAAAAAATAAGTTCAAAGCCTGCATAGACAGAGGACAAGGCTATAAAGACAAGAAGGAAATTGACCATTCGAAGATCGTATTCTGAACTCCACTGCTTATATAAACAGTATTTAAATGAGGTTAACAAAGAACCATCAGAGCTAATTAATAGAAAAGTTTGACAATGAAATCAAAGATTTCTTTGATTAGAATATTTGGATACATTTCCGGAGGTCTTCGGAATTCAGAGTTCAGGTATCAAGTTGTCAACCAGGCTTGTAACATTTTGCCAATATTGATCCCCCTCATACAAGGCCTTTCAACAGGGAATTCTGGAATTAAACAGCTGATAATGGCCATCCTGTTGAAGCTACATCTGTCAAATTAGGTGTAACTTATTTAGGTTAGGTTAGGTTAGAGGACGTGTACTTGTCCGTTAAGACAAGTACAATACCCGGAGGTCGAAATTGACCCATTGTACAACGTCCTTGGAGAGGGAAGGAAATAGAGGGAATAGGATGAAAGGAGGGCATAAGGGTAAGGGGAGGATGGGAATCACACAGAAAGAAACAGACACAAACAAGGGTTGAGCGCGCGACTACACTTATGAAGCCCTAGCACCTCTCAACCAGCTCAAACTGCTAATGAATCTGTGGAGAGCCTTGATGTCGGCTCTCGACACAGAACTCAAGCTCTCAAAGAAGGCTGTGCCAAGGGTCCTCAAGCTCAACCTACCAAGGGCTGGGCAGTTACAGAGGAGGTGTTCGATAGTCTCTAACTCCTCCTCATCGCAACATACCCTGCAATAGTCCGGCTGGGATCTGTTCCAGATCCCCGTCAGCGACCTAATCTCGCAGTGCCCTGTGATAAAACCGACAACCAACCTTACGCTGGCCTTAACCAAGCCCAGCAGCCAATCTGTTCTCTTACTGTCCACAGCAGGCCATAGACGTCTAGAGACAGAACAACCTGATCCGTTCCTCCAACGCCTCTGCTCTTCCTCCCTGACCCATCCATCGATGAGGCCATAGAGGTGGCAGACTGGGGGTTCAGGACCAACTATTAAATCGCCCCCCGAAAGGGAACCTAACCTAGCGAGGGCACTTATTTAGTCCATACCATAGACGAATATAGCATTAAACCATATGTGGAAATAATAAGATTGTTCTATCAAGATGGGTGATCTGTTCGGGCAACATAACCGGGGACTTCACATTGAAATATAATTTTCAGCAATGAGTTCGATTTCTGGATGAATGTGTACGTGAACAAACGAAATTTACAATTTTGGGATAGGGCATACAACGCATGCCGAAGAAGTCACTGTTTAGTCATCAGTTCATATTTCTTTGAGAATGCCGTTGATCACCTCCTCACTATAAACGACAAGCCTTATAGGTCGATGATAGCCAACTTCTTTTGGCAGGAACTAGATGATCTGGACACCAACAACATGTGGTTTCAACAGGAAGACTCTACGTGCCACACAGCTCACGTCAGATTGAATATTTTGCTCGAGCATGTCATCTTTTGTGGAGTTAATGTCTATTGGCCGCCAATATGTATTATGTGATTTGACCTCGTTAGACTTGTTCTTGTAGGATTTTCTTAAGTCACAGGTAGCAACAGTGGTTATTCAAGTCGACATAATACATCCCAAAGACCAAAGTCATGAAGTCAGCTCCACTCAGCGAAGTTGTGGAGGACATTCTAAACGAATGGCGATTCATACGTATACAAATTTCGTTGGTATCTCACCTACGTTTTGTTTTATTTAAATTCAAGGCAGAAAGCCCTCAATAAAACACCTTTTCTAAAGGTTAACTGCGAAGAAGTGTTCTCCTGGACAGGCAGGGTATGTTTATCTTATGCGCATGATAAGTTAGTATCACTTTTCTATTTATACTGCCAGAAATCGGAATGGAAATACGAAGTGTCTGTGCTCCTAGTGGTTGCGATTGCTAGTGAATGTCTGCGGTATACAAGCATCGAAAATATGGTAGTCAGTATGATGATTAAGATGGTAGACTATAATGATGAAAACTCCTGATGCGATAAGCCATGTTAATCAGAGAAAGGAGTGCGTCAGTGATTAATCATGGTTTGTTTGGTTTTAAATTTTTTTTTCTCTTCTATAGGGGGGATCAAGTTCTGCTTTCAACACATCAGCCATACATCGATAGTTTTTCAATATTCTGATGATCTTAATTTAAACAAATCGGAATGTTATTTAGGTGTTCTTGACTGATATTCCTGCAACTGTCCGTTTGATTAAAATAAAGGAGATCGAAAAAAAACTTCACAAAAGGTGAAAGAAAAAGTTAACCATCATGAGTCCATTGAAGTGTGGACCAGAGGTCAGCAATGAATCGTATTTTCGCTACTCATAGGTGAGTCAAGAGTATTAAAATTCAACTACTCTGATTCATTCGTACTCGCTACAACATTGATTTATAAGTATTGGTTGCAATGAGTATGAGTACAACGTTGACATCAAACTCACAACATTCGATTCATTGTTTGATTTATACGCCTACTCATTCAGATTCATAAATTTAGAAAAATACTTATAATACTCTCACTCCAAGTGACTCGAATCATTCATCAAAATTTACAGTAGTAGTTATTGTTGCATTTACAAAAGAAGAGAAAAGAAAAGACAAAGACAGCAAGCAAAGCACACACACAACCTTCTAGCGAGTATTGTGGTGTTCGTACTCGAATCATACTTATTTTGTGCTTCGTGTATATGTTGAATCATGGAGAGTCGAAATCAACAACATCGTGCGTATTGTTAAGTATGAGTACGATGAGTATTTCTAACTTTGAATATGAGTAGTATGAGTATGATATTAAAATAAGTATGAATGCGTATAAGTAGCTGAAATTATAAGTATGACTCGAATCTACTCATCATTTTGAATACTCGTTGCTGATCTCTGGTGTGGACATTACAAGTAATTTCGGTAACGTTAAGTCGAAGATTTTTTGTTAAGTAATACAAGACAAAACTACAGTAAAGTGGTTATGAACAGGACACAATTAAGATTTAAATGTTTCGAAATAATTTATCAGAATGTTAAAGCAAAACTTTCAAACAATAACTGCCACAAATTTGTTTAAAATATCCGTTTGCAGAAAAAAAACAAAAAAACAACTGGCATCGATAAACCTGCTTGCCACCCAGACAAACAACAGATATTTAAGCAACCACATGTAAATTTCCTTTAGTTTTCATACCAAAGACAAGCGAAATAAAAAAAAAAAAACAGAAGCCTGACATGAAAAGTGCAAATAGACAGAACGATTTTAAACTTTTGCATAAGTTTACTTGTTGTTGTTGTTAAACGGAAACGGAAGTGTGAAACAAAACTCTTTAAATGCCATGCTACACATACACACACAGAGGCTCACGTACGCACGCCATCATTGCCAATCATTGTTGTTCGTTTAGAAATACACAGGCAAAGTTAAACAACAACAAAACATAGTTTTTTTTGTTTTTCTTTTTACAAAGGAGCTTGAATGAGCTCATACTCACTCCAGTGTTATAAAAGAGAAGTGTTGCCATTGATGAAATATTTCCAATATATACGTATATCTGATAGGGTCTTTTTAAGCGTTTCTTATTTTTATACTCAAATAAAGAAATTTGTTTATCCTATGAAAGGTCAATTGATGCTATTATGGCAGTGTGGTATACATAGTATCGTTCAAATGTCCACAATGGCTTCTCTAGGTGGAACTCAACCGAAATATCTTATTTTCCTAGCCTATGGCGTATAAATCAGGCTGAATTTGACCATGGGTGGTTTGTGTCTTATTCGCATACATACATAAATAATTGGTCATTACAACCCTTCAGTCAGGATCACGACCTAGCTTCTCACACCACTTATGTTGTGTGCGTTAATTTTATACATGAATTGCGGGACCTACAGTTTAAAGTCGACTCCGAACGACAGATTTTTGAGAAGCTTTTCATGGCAATTTTATTTACTCTCAGAGTTTTTGCCAGAAATCTGCTGAGAGGAAGTCGCCGAAGATATATTTTCATTTTTTCGTTTTGATGTCTGACCTGGAATTCGAACTCGGGCCTTCAGTCTAATAAGCCAACACACCACCTACTAGACTACGGCGACTTCATACGCCTTCATACGCATACGCCTGCGAATTAAACACTGAACGGGGTCCAACTGCATGATTTTAAAGGCCAGTCACTGTGCCCATGCCCTCAAATCGCTTGTGTGAAATATCGAATGTTGCATGAGCTGAGTGACACTTAGCGCCGTAGTCTAGTGGGTAGTGTGTTGGCTTATGGCCACGTTGGCCACGGTTCAAACCCCTGGTCAGACATCAAAACGAAAATATGAAAAAAATATTTCTTCGGCGACATAAGTGGTGTGAAAAGCTAGGTCGTAATCCTGTCTGAAAGGTTGTAATAATCAATTATGTATGTATTGTCCTCTAGATCATTCGATTTAGGTCAAAAGAAGTCAATAATCATCAACCTCTAGTGTTCTCCGTTGACAGTGATGCCGTTTTTTAAGAAATACGGATCGATGATGCCGCCAGTGCAAAATCCATATCAAACAGTGACTCTTTTTGGGAATGCATTGGACGCTCTTGGATCTCATGTGAATTATCGTCCCAAATTCGAACATTTTTTTGCTCACATACCCATTCATCTGGGCCTTTGAAAACTTTTTATGAAAGTTATTTTAAATCGATCGGTATAGGCGATCCATATGGAGGCCAGAAAGGGTACCTAACCGGTTACAATACATTGAAAAAAATGTATTCGTTTCAGCACGCTGGCAATACTAACACACATAACTTCAAAGGAATATTGTATATACTCAGCCAAGTTAAACAAGCGTACAAAGAACATATATAAGTATAACAACAACAACAACAACAACAACAATGACAACAATTGCAAACAAACAAAAATGGCAACAACTTTTGAAGTGGGTTGAAAAGTTAAAAAAAAAGACTTTTTCTTATAAATTTTCCAAAGAAAAAAAAAGAAAGAAAATTTCGTTTTTTTTTTCTATTACTTTCTGAAGAACTTTTTTCTTTCCGAGAATCTACACATGTTCAGGAACACAAAGAAAAAAAATCGTTTTTTTTCTGGGTTTTTTAGGTCTGAGGTTCTCTCACTATAGTTCCGACCAATATCAGTAGCCGAGTATATCTGTGCCTGTGGGTATTTCGTGTTTTTCTTTTCGTTTTTTTATTTTTTATTTTTGAACTTTTCTTGTGGGTTATTTTACTTCCTTTTGCCAAGTTTGGCTGATTGGCTGGCTCGTTGACTGATGAAGCCGATGAAAAGTTTTTTGAAAAACTTTTTCTAGGGATAAGCATTTGGCAACGGAAACCACAATTTAAGACAATAATCAAGACTGTTTTCAAATGTTGAATGTTATCAAAAGAGGAAAGAAAACCCTCCTTTAGACCACCTCTTATTTAAGAAAAACAAAGAAAAAAAAAAAAAAAGAGATTTTAAAGAAGCCAAGGACTTGTGTTAAATACTCGTAACACATCAAAGAATTTAAAGAAACAATATCCGGAAGGGAGGCAGGCAACGAGAGATTGGGAAACTTAACAAAAGTTTATCAATTTAATTTTGAAAAGCAAAATATTTTCAGCCTAAACAAACTATTCGAATGTCAAAGAGAGAAGTTAAGAAAGTTTCTCTGCGTGTGTTATTATTTCATTGGTATGCCTTCAGTTCATTTTTATTCGGTTGGAGAAAGTGAAAGGCACACACACACACACACACACATATACACATTTTTCTAAGGAAATGGAGGAAAAAATTGTTGCTTTAAACTAATCCAAATACTTTTAAAAGTTTAAATCATAAAGAAACGGTTTTTTTCTCGGAGGTCCACATATTAGGTAATAGAGTTCGAGCTATTGTTATCGATTGCTTCTTATGACGTGCCAAAGTAAAGATAAGGGGACAGATGTTTCCTTTTTCGTATAATCAATAAAGAAACCCTACCGTTTTGCCATTTGTGGGTTTCCATATTAACATACATACATCCTCTTCTCAACATCTACAGCTCCCCAATAAGAAAACCGACAAAGAAGGCAAATATCCTATTTAGGTCAGCGTTTGGGCCTATTGTGATACCAAAATTAATATACAATCCGGGGATCAAACACTCCCTAAAGGTACGTACTCCAGAATAAAATTTTCTCAAATATCTATCATTCGGATTCGCTATTAAACTGTAGGTCCCGCCAGTCATATACATATAAAAGGTGATGTGAGAGTCTAGGTCATAATCCTGACTGATTAAGTATGTATAACAGCAATCTATATTGGCGGATTCAATCAAAGTTGACGGAAAAATAGCCGTCAAGAATACCAGTCACTTCAGAGCAAGAGCAAGGCCCTGACACATGAGGTGAATGATAATGTCTTCCTCTTTAGCTCACACAGAAGGCGTTTATCGGCAGTCCTTCCAATTGGACTGTGCCCCGAGAGCCCAACAAAGTTTAGCAATATTGTACGCACTCTCCTGCTGCTAACTAAATTGAACCTCTCTGGAAAATAATCGGAGAGCATCTAGTCCTACTCAGGCAATCGGAACACCTATGATCTGTTACATATCAGAAATTAACGTAACGCAATGCAATTTCCAACGATTTCTATGTATATGTACTGCAACTCATGTAGGAGTTGTTTGAAAAATCTCTAAAATTCATGAAGGAAAACGGATGTCTATTGGGAAAACTGGTTGTTCTATCAGAACCCAGTTTGAAACCATCGGTATAAACCTTAAAGTTACCCCTGAAAATCTCTGATCTGAAGAACCACAATTCTCGAGTTGAAAATCTAAAATCAAATATCTAACCCAGGAAGTTATAAGGAACCAAAGAGAGCTCAGCACTATACATACATACATAATTGGTCATTACAACCCTTCAGTCAGGATTACGACCTAGCTTCTCACACCACTCGTGTTGTGTGCGTTAATTTTATACATGAGTGGCGGGACCTACAGTTTAAAGTCGACTACGAACGACAGATTTTTGAGAAGCTTTTCATGGCAATTTTATTTACTCTCAGAGTTTTTGCCAGAAATCTGCTGATAGGAAGTCGCCGAAGAAATATTTTCATATTTTCGTTTTGATGTCTGACCTGGGATTCGAACTCGGGCCATCAGTCTAATAAGCCAACACACTACCTACTAGACTACGGCGACTACGCCATCTGCTTAAATTAAAGTTAAAAGGGGACCCAATTGAGTATAGCAAATAAAGCCTTAGTCGGAGAAGAGCAGAGTTTACTAATGATCAGGACAACTGAAATATATGAGTAAAGTTTAAATGATATCTACAGATGGATGTCAATCTCAATCTATCTTTAGTTCCAGCCATAGCAAGTGTGTCAGCTTTGTTGTTACCTACAGTGTTCCCGTGTCCATGAAGCCTTATTAAGTTAAGAGACATAGGCATTCTTGATGTGATATACACTCTCTCTAGGGATGCAAAAGTTTACTGTCAGTAAATAGGCGTATATCTCTACACGGTATACTCTGATACCAAATTCACAGAGCGGCAGTTGTTGTATTCAGCATTTCAGCTTTTATAGAACAATTTTTTAAATAATATGGATTGGCTAGTGCATACTTGGATGATATCTTTAATGATACGCCATATTTTCTTTATAAAACCAGATTGAAAAGTGGGTTCAACTATTGTGTAGTCTATAGGGATATGCAACCCTTCAGTCCTTATTACGCCCTACCTTAACACACCACTTATGCTGTGTGTGTTAATTTTATACATAAGTGGCGAAACCTGCTGTTTAAAGTCGACTCTGAACGACAGATTTTTAAGAAATTTTTCATGGCAATTTTTTATTTACACTCAG
Source organism: Sarcophaga caerulescens (assembly GCA_927399465.1). Taxonomy (NCBI): domain Eukaryota; kingdom Metazoa; phylum Arthropoda; class Insecta; order Diptera; family Sarcophagidae; genus Sarcophaga; species Sarcophaga caerulescens. The sequence continues at coordinate 73,311,709 of OV656867.1, forward strand.
TGTTATTGCCACAATTCGAGCCTCAAGCCAAACATCAAAACAAAATACAAAAAGTATTTTTTCGGCGATTTCCTCTCAGCAGATTTCTGGCAAAAACTCTGAGAGTAAATAAAATTGCCATTAAAAGTTTCTCAAAAAAATCTGTCGTTCGGAGTCGACTTTAAACTGTAGGTCCCGCCACTCATGTATAAAATTAACACACACAACATAAGTGGTGTGAGAAACTAGGTCAATAATCCTGACTGAAGGGTTGTAATGACCAATTATGTATGTATGTATGTTATTGCCAGAAACCTGCTAAGAGGAAGTCGCCGAAGAAATTTTTTTTTCACATTTTGTTTTAGTTGGAGATGTGTGACCTCACGTCTAATAAGCCAACACACTATCTACTAGACTACGGTGACTTCAATCCTAGTAATTGGCTTCGTTTGTACTGATATTGTTAGGCTATCTCGGACGGCTATCTACTGGTGCTTTTAATTGATTTTCTCGCGATTAAGATTATTAAAGGGTTCGATACATATATAAGCACTATGTAACTGTGGGAGAAATTTAATCTGGGGTGTCATAGAATCAAAGTCGGTTTTGCCTTTTGTCGTTTTTGAAAACCAATATTGGATTCATTTGGTGTCACAAAACCAAGTCGGTTTTATTATTTTCGAACTCAAATAAAACCGATATTCGAATCAGCTGTTGTTTACATTTGTATTATTGTTTACAATTTTAACTTAATTTTTCGTCTGATAAATAGTGTGTTTGTTAAAAATTTTACGGATTTTAGTGTTTTAATAAATAAAATAAAAGAAATAAGTAGAATGAGCACTGCTGTTGTTTTATATTTGCTGTTAGAGAAAGAAAGTTTAGAAAAACTGAGAAGAAAAACATTGCGGGACTGCAGCAATCCGCTTGAGTTGCTTGAGACAGCGTATGTATATTTTTTTATAATGTGCGTTCAAATTTAAAGTTGCTTTGTAGGTTCATAGAATACTACCGGCTAAACAAAGACGCTTTTTGTGTGGTATTAGACACAATAAAAGAGCATCTTTCACGTTCCAAATCACGTTTTAAAATCAAGGTTAGAGGACGTGTACTTGTCAACTGTGACAAGTACATTACCCGGAGGTCGAACTGACCCATTGTACATACACGAACATCAATATAAACAAAAATTTTGAATACATTTTAAAAATAAATAATAATTTACTTACATTTTGCAAAAATATCCTACTTCTAGAAAAAAACTTCGCGCGTAAACAAAATCCGTCAGCTGATTGCTGATCGGTTTGTTTCCAATAACAAAACCGATAACATTGGTTTCTCTGACACCTAAAACCGACAATAACTCTAGTTCGAACATAAAACCGATAACATTGGATTTCATGACACTAAAGCAAAATTTTTGTCGTTTTTAAAACCAATACCGACAACATTGGATTCTATGACACCCCCGAATGGCTCCAATTGGTATCCGTTGTTACCTATCCAACTTAATTTACTAAAGCCAATGAGAGACGATTTTCAATCCAGTTGGAAAAATATTCTTTTAGTTTTTTACACACAACTGTTCTGAAGATTTTTCCATTTTCATTATCTTCACATTCAAAATTGTAATAGATTTTCCAATATTATCTTGTATGTTATACAATGTGTTCTAATAAGTATAAAAAACAACAACAATAACAACAACACCAAACAAATGTATAAAAAACAATAGAAACAATACTTATTTGCCAATAAAAAGAGAATCTATTCTGTAGGAACTATTTGTTCTACGAAAAATTTTGTTTACACATCAACAGGACTAGATACACTCACACTCTCTTCCTATCTATTCTGTGAAATGAAACAACCCCTTAAAATATGCCATAGAATTTAAAAGGAGACACATCCTTTACTCGCATAATTGTTCCCATGAGTCTAATTTGTCGTTGGTTTTCTAAATCTGTTTTAGAAAAACAAAAAAAAAAAAAAGAGTAACAAATTTGAAATAAAAATAAAATCATTACGAAATGATATGATTTGATCTGATCAGATTAGATCATCATCATCATCAAATTGCTTGTACATATTGCTGATGTATTATTTTTGAAAATAATTTGGCTTTTCAAGCAAATTTTTATATTCCTTATGGGAAGGAGAATGTATACCAAGGGGGTTGGCATCGAATTGAGGGCAATTCATAGGCAAAACAATATTGAATTGAATATAGAATAAAAGACCGTTTAAATGAATGATTGTGTGAAATGATTTTCAAAATAAAAAAGGGGGAAATAAAATCAACAAATCGTCAAACAAAAGAAGGCGATACAATATTTGGGAATTAATACCCGAGAAAAAGATGAAAAAAAAAAATCATTGAAAGGCTTTGGTTGGGAAGTTTAAACGACAATGTGGCAAGGCGTTGAAATAAATGAAAAGTGTGCTCAATGAAATGAATTCTTTTTAATAGAGATTTAAAGCCTTTTTAAGTTGCATTTCATGAAAAGGGAATGCATATATGCGCTAAAATGTATTGTGAAAAAAAAGAACCAATTATATTCTATGGAATGAAAAGTTGTAAAAACAAATTTTGTTGTTCACCTATTGGGTACATGGCCCAGCACTATGGCGCAGGAGAAAGAACAACTTGGTGCCTACTATTTAGATGACCAGAAGGATCTGCCATGCATTGACATTGGCAGTCTTAGTCTTCTTATCTAAAGCTCCGGAACTAGGGGATAACGGGAAAACTGTAGTATCATAATATGCTCTATGTGAACTAAATGTATCCACCAAGCTTCTATGGGTAGACATACAGCCTTCTACCTATCAAACAAAATCGGGGGCTTTGGTCACATGAGTGTTCTATAAAACAAGGTGTTGAGCAGAGATCAGCAGTGAATCGTTTTTTCGCTACTCATAAGTACTCATGAAATTTTGAGTGCAAGTGAGTCAACAATATTGAAATTTAACTATTCTGATTCATTCGTACTCACTACAACATTGATTTATAAGTACAGGTTGCAATGAGTATGCGTAGAACGTTGACATCAAACTCATACCATTCGAAATATGTGTGATTCAGAAGCCTATTCATTTAGATTCTTAAATTTAGAAAAATACTTATAATACTTGTAAATGATCCGAGTGATTCGAATTATTCATCAAAATTTACAGTCTTAGTTGTTGTTGCATTTACAAAAAAAGAAGAAAAAAAAAAGATAAAGACAACAAGCATAGCAAACACACAACCTTCTAGTGAGTATTGTAGTAATCGTACGCGAATCATACTTATTTTGTGATTCTTGTATATCGAGCCATAACCGCAAAAATATCTCAAGCGACAAAAACGAAATTTTACAGGGGAAGATTTTTATTATTTATTTTTTGTTCAAATTATGTTAGAAAGTTAAAATTTTTTTTTGTTATAAATTCATAACGGTACAGAGTGTGACCCTGAAATGTTTATAGATGATTCAAATGATGCCAATGAATTTATTTATTACAAAAAACGATATATGAAAAATATGTCGCTTGAGATATCGAGCCATAACCGTAAAAATATCTCAAGCAACATATTTTTCATATATCGTTTTTTGCAATAAATAAATTCATTGGCATCATTTGCATCATCTATAAAAATTTCTGGGTCACACTCTGTACCGTTATGAATTTATAACAAAAAAAGTTTAACTTTCTAACTTAATTAGCACAAAAAATAAATAATAAAAACCTTCCCCTGTAAAATTTCGTTTTTGTCGCTTGAGATTAGTGTTGGGAATCCCGGGATCCCGGAGTCCCGAAATCCCGGGATCCCGCAGTTTTTAACAATCCCAAAATCCCGGGATTGAGCACTTAATCCCGGGATTTGACTTTTTAAGCCGCAATGAAAAAAATTGTATATTAAAACTCTCACTAATTCGAATTTCTAGAAATTAGAATCTGTTGTTTCAATGCATTAACCGCTATGAAATTAGAAACAATACTTCAAATTGCGATTTTTTTTTTTGAGATGTAAACACTTAAATTAAAATTAAATTAAAATCACCAGAAGCAGATGAACCACCAACAAAAAAAAACGAAACCATTAACCAAGTATTTTCCTATGCTGGGGCTAGAAGACAGATCACTTTCTGCTACACTTGCACGACTAACAGCCCTTGATGGGATTTCAATTAACGTTATATGCCGCTCTAGTGACTTACGTGCAGGTCTTACAGCAATGGGATTTAAAGTTTACCTACGACTGTCAACACACTCCGCCAAATGGTTGTATATTACAGCAACAAAATAAGATGTCATGCAAAAGTATGTTACGGCTGAATTTGGAAAGCAACTAACTCTAATAAAAGACTATAAAACTAGGTGGAGCAGCATTTTGTTAATGCTGGAACGTCTTTATTTATTAAGAAATTGCATACAAAAGGCATTAATAGGCATAGGTCCACCTGAAGGTGAATATTTTGCTTTATCCAAAGATGAGATTAATATGGTATCCGCAATCATTAGTGTTCTTATCCCAGTTAAAGCAACAGTTGACGCCCTTTGCCGTCGGGATGCTAATCTGTTCACGGCCGATGTTGCCATAACTTTTATGTTAAAAAAACATAAAGATGCTAACAACGTTATAAGTCAAAAACTACATTCAGCCCTCATCCATCGCATGCAACAAAGGAGAACAGATATCACTGGGGTACTTCAGTATCTGCACAATGGTAGAACAAATGTTCAGTCCGAATCCGAAACAGAGTTCGTAACGGTTCCTTCTTCCATACAATGTCGCAAATTAATAGTTGAGTTACTCGGAAGACTAAATGCTTCAAGTCCAGCTACATCACTTCTAATAGCTTCTGAGTCAGAAGTTACACCTTCTTCTTCAGCCAGTGTAGAGTCTGAACGTGCTTTTTCTGCAGCTGGATTTTTCACAACTAAAATAAGAAGTCGTTTGAGCGACGAAACTTTGGATGCTCTGTGCTTTCTCAAAACGTATTTTAAAAATACTAAAAAATAATAACATATCGCACTTGATCAACAAAAGAGTATACATATATCTATAAAAACAATTAACTCTTTATAATTAATTTAAAAATGTGAAAAATTAAAAATAAAATTAATTTTCTTATAATTTAATAAATTCTTTCTTATAAACCTATTTTTGGATGTGTCATGTTATTAATTTTATTGAAATAATATGTTAATATTTTCCAGGAACAAATTTTTTAAAATCCCGGGATCCCGGGACTAAGTCAATGAAATCCCGAAATCCCGGGATTGAAAATATAGAGCGGGATTGCCAACCCTACTTGAGATATTTTTGCGGTTATGGTTCGATATGTTGAGTAAAAGAGAGTCGAAGTCAACAACATCATGAGTATTGTTAAGTATGAGTACGATGAGTGCTTCAAACTTTGAATATGAGTAGAGGTTCCATGATGTTAAAACAAGTATAACGTCGGTCTCATGTAGAAAGGCCCTAACTCACATTTTTTTCGAGGTTGATTTTTTTTTGTGATACCAATACATTTAACACAAATACATACACCTCCTCACAAAAATTTAATAAAAAAAAAATATGCGAGTTAGGGCCTTTCTACATGAGACCAACGATAAATGCGTATAAGTATCAGAAATTATGAGTATGATTCGATTCTACTCATCCTTTTGAATACTCATTGCTGATCTCTGGTGTTGAGTAAACCAAACCATTAAAGACTTATTCTACAGTGATAGGAGGTATAGTGCAACTTCGTACGTGAATTTGTTTAAGTACTTTATGGAATGAACAATTACTGCAATTAGTGCAAAATTTCATCTTTTAAAGCATATCTCTTTTAAATAAAATAATTTCAAAACATCTCCGTATCATTTCAATATTTCAACAACAAATAAACAAAGTACATGCCCTTGATTATTCATGAGAAAATGTCTATCATCAGTAACATTTACTTGCTGCACCAGGTTTAAAATCTCCATGTGACCATCTCTCTTTTTTTTTTTTTTTTTTTTTGTTATATTCATTTCAAGGTATTACACCTTTGATCAAACAAATCATTTACTTTCATCTGCAATATCCGTTCAACCGATCTATTAAATGGTGACGTCTGCTTTATAGAAAAAAAAGTCACGCATGCAACACTAGCTTAAGGACCTCTCGTTAGCAACAATTGCTGTGATGTGTTGCGAAGTGATGTGATGTAAAGTGATATTGTTGTTCACGTGGCGTCAATGTTGATTTGATGATAATCCGGTGTGTGGAAAACAATCAAAACAATCAAACATGCCACATACGCTGTGAGAAACGTATGCCTTGCCTTTGGCACTCGCCTATGAAACTTTTTACACTGTGAGACAGGCAATCAGTTAGAAAATCAAAGCAACGACCTGTTTAACTTCAAATCAAATGTTACTTCTTTTGTTGTTGTTGTTGTTTTTGTTTGATTTTATTATTATTGTTAATGCTGCTGTTGTTGTTGTTGTTGTAAAAAAGTATTTGTTTATACATAAACAATGTTGCATGCACACGACCAACCACTTGAACAATTCCAGGCGAGTCACAAAAAACGTTGTGCCATTTTAGGGTTGTGCTCGTATTTTTTTCTTCTGGTTTTTTTTTTCTATGTGATGTTGCAACAATTTGGCCTTTTTTTCTAAAAAGATTCTTCTCTTTTTTTTTGCGATGCTAATCTGCAACAAAATGTTTTAAAAAGTATTTAACAATCAAGTTGTGACACACTCCACATCAGATAACAATTCTTAAGGCCGGCCGTGGCAGGCAGTTAGCGTGGCTGGTATTCATTTGTTGTTCTTGTGGGCATGGAGAGTTAAGTTGCTGTTGGACAATATCACTCTGATTGTGTGTTGCACATACGTTGTATCATTTTAATCATAAGAATTATCATCCTCTCAACACGATTCATGTATTATTTATGAAATTAAATTGTTTGAAGTGTTTGAATTGATTTTTTTCAAAAAATATTTTTGAAAACTTATTACACGAATTGAAATTTGAAATTGATACACCAATGCACGGATATCAATTGATATCACTTTTCAATAAAGAAATGACACATGGACACATTGACAATCTCAACAAACATGAAATTTTAATTCGTACTTATTGATGCCCTCGCACAGCGCTTAGGTTAGGTTAGGTTAGAGGACGTGTACTTGTCCGTTAAGACAAGTACAATACCCGGAGGTCGAAATTGACCCATTGTACAACGTCCTTGGAGAGGGAAGGAAATAGAGGGAATAGGATGAAAGGAGGGCATAAGGGTAAGGGGAGGATGGGAATCACACAGAAAGAAACAGACACAAACAAGGGTTGAGCGCGCGACTACACTTATGAAGCCCTAGCACCTCTCAACCAGCTCAAACTGCTAATGAATCTGTGGAGAGCCTTGATGTCGGCTCTCGACACAGAACTCAAGCTCTCAAAGAAGGCTCTGCCAAGGGTCCTCAACCTCAACCTACCAAGGGCTGGGCAGTTACAGAGGAGGTGTTCGATAGTCTCTAACTTCTCCTCATCGCAACATACCCTGCAATAGTCCGGCTGGGATCTGTTCCAGATCCCCGTAAGCGACCTAATCTCGCAGTGCCCTGTGATAAAACCGACAACCAACCTTACGCTGGCCTTAACCAAGCCCAACAGCCAATCGCACAGCGCTTACATAATTGGTCATTACAACACTTCAGTTAGGATTACGACTTAACTTCTCATACCACTTCTGTTGTGTGTGATAATTTTATACATGAGTGGCGGGACCTACGGACTCCGAACGACAGATTTTTTAAAAAACTTTTTATGGCACTTTCAATTACTCTCAGAACTTTTGCCAGAAGTCTGCTGAGAGAAAGTCGCCGAAGAAATATTTTCTCGCATTTCGTTTAGTGGGAAATATCTGTTCTGGGGTTTGCCAGCACACTACCTACTACATAGACAACGACAACTTCTCATGGTGCACATTATTGTTGATTTTATTCTCTATCGGGATTCCTGAATGGATTATTTGTTGTTGTTTTTTGTTTTTTTTTTATTTAAAATAAAATTCATTGTGATACCACAAGTCAAAATACAAGAATCCCACATTACCTATAGAAAACCATTCAGACTCTAAAAAAAATTTTCATATTAAAGAAATAGTTATTTGGAGAATGTTCAGTCAAAGGTGACAGAAAATGAGAAATCAAAACCTTTTGGCGCCCTCTGCTAGCAAGAGCCGAAAATAGTCTGTTTCTCCTCTTCAAATCCATAGTTCCTCAAGGAGTCATTGCAAGAACACCAAATCTATTGATAAGCCTTCCAAAAACGGCAGTGGTCTGTAAGTAACACAACACTGCGATGGATGGCTACACCACGACTAAGGGAAAGAAGGCAAACCCTTCTAGTCTTCTACGGTGAAATTGCCGTAGTCTTCCTCACAGAAGATTTCTGGCAAAAACTTGGAAAGAAAATATGAAAAGTTTCTCAAAAAAATCTGTCGTTCGTAGACGACATTAAACTGTTGGTCCCGCCACTCATGTGTAAAATTAACATACACAACATAAGTGATATGAGAAGCTAGGTCGTAATCTTGACTGAAGGATTGTAATGAGCCATTCTGTATACATATATGTTAAGTGGGCAAACCCTTCTAACTCTTATTGGCCCCGGAGGGTTCCGCAATATTGCAATGTGCGTCATGTTGCCAACAAAATTAAGCCTGTCTGTAGACCAGCGGAGAAAATCGACTTTAAAGGAGGCAATCGCAATGCCTGTGCAATATATTGGAAATAGTGAGTTGTGTAGCAGCGTTGCCAGCCAGTTATTCAGCAATACAATTTCCGACATTATTCCATTTCTTTGTCCTGGAAACCACTCAAGAGTTACTTTCCAAGTGATGCAAATTTTAAAGTTGCCACTTACAAATAGGTCTAGTAATGAAATCAAAAATGAAAAATATTTCTGCGGCTACATCCTCTCAGCAGATTTCTGGCAAAAACCCTGGGAGTGAATAAAAAATTGCCATGAAAAGTTTCTCAAATACATCTGTCATTCGGAGTCGACTTTAAACTGTAGGTCCCGCCACTCATGTACAAAATTAACACACAACGTAGTTGATGCGTGAAGATAGGTCGTAATCCTAATTAAAGGTTGTAACGACACGTTTCCGCTCGGGTGCTGGGGTAGTTCAGCAGCGTCCAGTGGTTACATAAATAGAAGTCATTCCCTTGTAGATTCTAGGCTATTTATTTACAATTTGTAAAATAACTTAAAATAGCTTATTTACTACACTATGTTAGGGCTACATCGAGTTAGAAAATAAGCCTAATATTAATTAATAAGCCCTAAGCCGGCCAAATACGGTTCGTCGAGTAACAAAGTCAGTCACGTCAATCAAAGGGGGATGTCAGAGCGGCAATCAAACGGCATACGCTCTGGATGATTGTGGCTCTGAGACCTCTGGTGTCCGTCCAGTACCAGTGCCGAAAGCGTCAGGGGGGTTAGAGTCAGAACAACAGTCACACGGTCTGCAGTTTCTACTGTCCCTTGTTTAGTACCCCGGCACAGTCAGTCAAGTCGACCAAGGGGGAATGTCAGAGCAACAATCAAATGGCCTACGCACAAGATGATTGTGGCTCTGAAACCTCTGGCGTACGTCCATTATCAGTGCCGAAAGCGTCAAGGGGGTTTAAGTCAGAACAACAGACAAACGGCATACGCTCTGGATGACTGTAGATTCTACTGTTCCTTGTTTAGTACCCCGGCACAGTCAGTCAAGTCGACCAAGGGGGAATGTCAGAGCAACAATCAAATGGCCTACGCACAAGATGATTGTTGCCCTGAAACCTCTGGTGTCCGTCCCGTCACAGTTGCCAACGTTTTACTGACTGTAAACAAGTCACAAGTGGGGAGAACCACACCACCTGGTATTTGCTTATGTTTATTAGCGCAGTCGATGTCACAAGATCGACTTGCCATACCAGCAACTCGTCACCAACTGCCCCGACCGCTGAAGTCATGCTCGCTTTTATTCACAAAAGTAACGAATAACAGATCAAACATGCTCGAACATCAAAAATGTTGTGTCCTTCCTTACAACTTACCAATGTGAGAGCAAGCACTAATTGAATTCAGCAGAGAGGTCTTGTAGGTCAAATGGGAGTCGTACGACAACCGTTATCAAGAATAATAATATTTCTGAAAAGAGAACATGAAACCTTAACAACATTAATAAATATTTCAAGCACAATGGGCTTGTTTTGACTTATTCTAAACTAATTATAACAGTTTTATTAAATAATAATCCATACAGCGAAAGAAAAGAAAAATTAACATTAATTCATAAATATGTATCATAAAGAGGTTTATAATGACCAATTATGGATTTATTTCGTAGTTTCTTTATAAAACCCGAATAAAAAGTGGGTTCAACTATCGTATAGTCTATGGGAAGAGTAAATAAAATTGACATGAAAAGTTTCTCAAAAAATCTGTCGACTCCCAAGACTTTAAATTGTAGGTCCCGCCACTCATGTATAAAATTAACACACACAACATAAGTAGTGTGATAAGCTAGGTCATAATCCAGACTGAAGGGCTGTAATGACCAATTATGTATGTTTGTGTACCAACAAGTTTAAATACAAGAATTTTAAAAAGTATACTCTTACCGAGACACTCTTTAGTTTTCAAAATGACGGTTTAGAGTATCAAAGAATCTTGTTTTAAACTTCGTTTTAAACTTTAATTTTTCAGTTTCATTCAAATTTTTTAAATTATTCACCTCGAGTACGTACTGTTTGGAATGTGTTAGGAAAAGTGCCACTTAATCGTCTAATACTTGCCGGCTACCAGTTATTGAAAATGATAATATTTCTTGGAAAATTATCGCAAAAAAAAATTTATGCGCATACATATGAAATGAATGTTGTTCGTTAATATCTATGTATGTATGTACATATGTATGTACGTATATATTATATTTTTATTATTATTATTTCAGATAATTTTTTATAGACATTTTGGTTAATCTGATACGAAAATTAAATGCCAAATTGACACTTTTTATCGTTCAATTGGTAAGCCATGTGTAGTGCCGAAGTGCCATGTCAGTATTGTAATCGATGCCACTCGAGAAGAGAAATTTTTATTATTTTATGACACACAATTCATGGACATCGATGTATGTGTGTGTGTGTATCGTATACACTCAATAAATTCATTTTTTATTCATTTATTTCGATTGCTAGTTGTGTACTATTATTTGTTGAATATGACCCTTGAATTTATTATTTTTTTTTTTTAGAAATTTATGCGCATTTTTTTTTGCTTTTTTTTGTTGTTTTTTATGACATGGAATTAATGTTTATGGTCAATAGAAATATAAATTTAGGGCGTATAAATCCACAAAAAAAAAACCCGAAATTCATATTCATTTGTTGTGCAAATTCTTAGGCCCTTAATGTTTGCATATTCGTAAGCTTTTAAGCTTTTATTTCCTTAGAAGCGCTGATAATGATGAAAATAAGTTTGTCACATGAAAATAACAAAAAAAAAAAAATATGTTAAGGCCTGGTCTTACGAGTGTCTTTCTCTTGTTTGTTTGACAAGCAGCTTCTCACGCATAGCATAGCTGAGAAGCTATGCGCCCCTAACCTTTATTTGTTTGCTTTGAGTCCATTGTATTATGACTTGAGGCCAAATACCTCAAATACAAATACATTTAAAATATCATTTTGAAAGCCAAAAAAACCCAAACCATGTTTAGAAGAGAGAGAATCCTTTACTTTTATTTCTTTGGTTGTGGGCTTGTTTATGTTTATGGACGCATGTCATCCAGCTAATCCAGAGGCAAATACCAAATGATGATGATTTTCTTCTTATTTGGCTGCCCTAGTAAAGCAGCCTTAATCCCTTAACGCTGTCTTTAACCAACAACCAACCAAACAACTTATTTTCGCTCACATACAAACATACGCAAACATTCGTTTCTTGTCTTGGGTGTGTGTGTGTGTGTGTTCTTTTAGAAATATCAACCCCTGACCTTTTATTCTCTTCTTTTCTTTCATTTGAATGTAAAAGAGAATGCCAAGCAGTGTGTATAACTGCGAGAGCACGTGCTACTTTTGTTTATTTAAACCCAAACGATGAAATATGAATAGGAAGGAAGGAAATAACTGCGTGAAATCTGTTAAAAGGAAGCTGCAACTAACTGTGGCAGCAACATTATGTTGCCTCTCAATGACAATGGCAATGGTAAGGTGCATAAATTTCTATGGCTGTTGTCAGCCAGTCTGTCAGTCAGTCTTTATAGATGGATTTTTAACTGACTTGTTGAAAGTATTGCAATGTTTTCATGTAAAAAATTACACTCAAAGAAAAAAATATGCTTTTTGGGGAATTATTGTAGGCCAGTGTAGGAATATACTTCTTTTGGATTTTTTTTTTCAAAAAACAAAATAGTTTCTATTAGCAGGAGTCAGGTGGCTTGTTGTGCAGGTGGCTGGTACAATTGTTCCGGCTGCCACATCTGTACCTCATTCGATCGAACCAATTTTCCTGCACTTTTTGAGTATATGGGATGGTATCTCTACAATGGCATCACGAATATTGGCGTTCAATTGCTCAATTGTCTCTGTTTTGTCGGCATAACATTTTTCTTTAACGGCGCCTCCACAGGAAATAGTTCAACAGTATCAAATTGCAGCTTTTTGGCGTCCAATTGACATCACCATTTCGGCTAATTAAACGGTCATCAAACGTTTGATGCAATAAATCAATTGTTGGCAAGAGATGTGTGGCAAGTGGCACCATCCTGTTGAAACCAAGCATTGTTCACATCAATACTATGAAGAGCGGGTACAAAAAAATCGGTTATCAGGGTGCGATAGGTGTCTTCATTGGGTCAATGATGCCTCCGCTCCATAAACCGCATCAAACAGTCACCCTTAATGTAGGAACACGTGTGGGTTTTCTGAATCCCAAATACAGCAATTTGCTTATTAACGTACCCACCAAGATGAAAATGAGCTTCACCAGAAAAGATGACTTTTTTTTTCTTTTGGCAAAATCGACATCAGCGTGCAGTTTCTCGTTGGCCTAATAAATCTCAATGTTGCACAAGCATAGATCGATTCATTATGTTCAGTGGAGATAATATACTGAATACTTTGTAACAGAATAGAATGACATAAGTATTGCCAGATTCAAAATAAAGGTTCAAATTTAAACCGATAGATAGCCCACCCGATACAACCAAACCACAGCTAACCAGAGTTAGCGACAAAAATTATTTGAGTTTCAACCACGTCATCCTCAGGTTTCAAGTTCAAACATTTATTTCTTTCAGTGTAAATGGAGAGCAAGTTTATGGACTAATTTTTACTTGATAAGGGGTTGATTTAATTTTTCAATTTCAATTTTATTAATACATTATGCCACACACACCGTATGAATATTTTAAACAAAGACTAGACAGCCGCCACTACCGCTTTGCTATCTACCACCCACCAGCCAATGTGTTGTACCATTTTGTAACCGTGTTTAAAAGTTTTTTTGTTGCTGCTTTGAAATGCATCCCGTTTTTATTGTTTCTTAAAGAGTACGACTGGCAGTAGTGTGTACTTTGTGCTGGAGGTGTCCTGCTATTTTTATTTGTTCTTCGATTTTTATAGTCTCCCATTTACACAGTATTTAACCAGGGTTGGAGTTGTGTATGTGTGTGTGTGGTGTCGTTGTCTTCTCTGTTTTTCTTCTTTTTCTCTCTCTCTCTCTTTCTTTCCTCATCCCTCACCTTCGTTATGTCTTCTTAAATGCATTGGCATAAATAACTCAATTGTTTTGTTGACATTTTATTTGACACGTGACTCCTTTTTATTATCCGCCAGTCTTGTTGCTACTGCCGTTAAATAGTTTCTCTTGCTATTTATTCCGGATTCTGCTTCTTCTTATTTGCCTTGTTGTTGTTGGTTGTTGTTTTTGTTTATTGTAATTTTGGTTTTTAGCTCAGGTTTTATTTGACGGTTGGTATTTAAAAGCAACGTCGTCCTAAACGTCCATTAGTTAATCCCTGGGGTTCTGTTAACCGTTGTTGTTGTTGTTGTTGTTGCTATTGTTTGTGCCTTTTTTGCGGTTCATTGCTGGTAATTAATTTCGAAGGTGTCTATTAGTGTCAACACGCTTTATATTCACTCACTCGTACTACTTTGGCTAACCTTCTTAAAGGTTTTCTTGTTTTCTTGATTATTTTTTTTTTGATAGAAAATTTGAAGGCGTGTGTGATGGCATCAGTTACCAAACGATTTTTGGCCACAATTTAAGTTCATTGAGTATTTTTAATTGTAAAGATTGATAAAGAGGCTTTAAAGATAATGTTTGATGGTTTTACAATTTACTTGATTGTGGGCTCTTTATTCAAACCGAGTCTAAAGGCCACTAACCATTTTGTAACAAGCTTTTTTAAGCATTTAATTCGCATCACAATCAAGTAACCCTATGGCAATCAAACAAAGCTAACAAGCATAGCTGCCAGATTTGACGATTTATCGTCATTTTGACGATTTTGTGCCCCAAAAATATCATATTGACGATGTGACGATTTATGCCCTAATTTTGACGATTTTTAGAAATTAAAAATTTACATCATATTTTTCACTTTAGTACATTAAAAGCCACTTTAAGCTTTGTATTTACTTTATAGTTATTACAATTGCAAATTTAAGTGATGATTTTTCTGTATCTTATGTCCTTTTTATCCCTTAAAAGCTAAAAAATTACAACCTCTGCACGAAGGAAGTTCCACATACGAATAGTCCGACTAAAGAACGAATTTTGTTTGTATTGCGGTGTGCGATCCACTGGCCAATCGACCACATACGTATGTGCTCGCCGAGAAAGGCGAGTGTTACATAGGTATACATGATTCTCGGGGACTAGTCCCTTATTTTGCTCGAGCAATAGTAGCGATAGAACAGTGAAACACAAACCACATTGCAACAATGCTCCAATGAATCAATGGAGTTCGATACCCTACCGTCTTGTACGCGGTCGAGAAGTCTCAAAATAGACGTTTAGGCACCGGGCTATACATGAGAGTTGTATTCCATTCTCTTTCGGATATGAGTGGTGTAAATAGTATATAAAAAGATCAGATGAAGAGAAGTATTTCTTGCACTCTCTTAAGAAGTTAAGGCACTGAAAAATGTGTCGGTTCTAGCAAACATCACACTGAATTTTCATGTCGATTTTGTGACGATTATTTTTACGATTTCCATGAACGTCTTTGATGATTTTGACGATTTTTTTCTAATATTTGACGATTTGATGCTTTATTTATCTGGCAGCTATGCTAACAAGTAGGAGGTAAATCGTGTAAAGATTGTAAGTCGTTTCACAGGGGTCTTTACATTTCATAACCGTTTAATTTTGGAAACAAATACGTAAAACTTGACATACACTCCCGTCTCAAGAATACTAGAAGTCCCCGGTATTCTCCAAGGCTAACAGAATCGAATGAATGTGTGTGAAGATAAATCCATAAAATTTAGCAGCGCCAGATTTCTCTTAACAGAACAAAATTTGCCTTTAACAGAGCACTGTTAGCTGTTTAACAGTATCCATCTGAACAAGCCCACTTGTTTAGTAGCTAATTTTAAGACATATACTAGGTCTGTGAGTACCATGTCATACTCAAAGGAAAGTTCCAAGGCCTTTTAATATAATCAGCAATATACAGGGTGGGGCAAAAGTCGCGAAGGGATTTGAAAAATTAATAACTTTTCTAGTTTAATTTTTTTTTTTTATTTTTCTTTTAAGGACTTGTAAAATAAATCTGGGAGATTAATTTTGGAAGGTTACAACGTTACATAGAACTTTATTTTGAACATTATCGATCAATAATTCAAACTCAACGAGCCTATCGTCGTCATTTTAATGTGCGGAATTCACCATCCGAATCAATTAGTGACACGTTTTCAGGAACAAGGCTCACTAAGGAATCTTCCACGAAGCGGAAGACCACATTCTGTAATTAATGAAGCAAATATTCAACGCGTTCTGGAGAGTGTTGAGGAGAATCCTGAAACATCAACTCGAAGGCGCTCTGCTGAGCTGCAAATGTCTCGGGGGTCTTTACGCAGAATATTAAAGGGAAATTTACATCTTTTCCCATACAAGCTGCAGTTAGTGCAAGAACTAAAGCCACGACTTTTGGCCCACCCTGTAGTTACATATTAAATGATATGGTATTGATAAAATTGAAATGAAACTATAAATTTTATGATTGAAAATTCTATAGAAGATCAGTGGCCATTGAGGAACATATAAGAAATAATACAGCTACCCGACTATATGCAAATGGTAGTCCTCTTTAGAACCGTGATAGTGGCATATCTGAAATAATTTTGAGAGTTGAGATTTTCAATTTCGAAAAAATCGATTTTTGGCCAAAAATATATGAAAATTCTTTAGAAGATCAGTGGCCATTTTGCAACATATGTATAAGAAATAAGACACCATACAGACTATATGCAATGGTAGTCCAGAGTGTCCTCTTTCCAACCATGGTAATGGGAAAATTTCCGTCCTCCACCGCCACCAACCATTATTTACATATCAACACTTTTGTTCACAAATAATAATCATCATAATGAGAATTATATTTTAGGTCAATAGTCTGCAATAATTGTAGTAGTAGAAACAGCGTTGCCAGAAGATTCTGGTGAAAAATCATCATTTTAAGGAAAAAAAATCATATTTTGGGGGAAAAAATCATCACTTTTTAACTTTTATTTGTAAAACATTAAAAAATAAATAACAGTTCAAAATAAAAGTGTATTACATTGATTGGTTATCGGGTTTTGTTATCATATACTAACTTTATTCTTGAGGATATGATATAACCCGATAATCAAACAATTTTAAATTAATTACATGTTTTATCAAAAATATTATATACATACAAAACAAAAAATAAATATGTATGTTATACATAAAAGACATTCAATTTAATTAAAATTAATTTTAAAAAATCCATAAATACATATTGTCGTCTGGCCTTCAAATTGGCCTATGTAATTTTCAACAACTTTTCAGGAGACCTAAAAAACAACATAATTTTTATATGAAAGTCAAACTAACTACAAAACTACTTAAATATTTTTGCAATAATTTTGGAACAAGCGGAGACGTTGGACAAATGTTTGCTATAGAGATGGACCACAAATAAGACTTAAAAATGGGCGAATAAAATTCATTTCCCAAAAGGCACATAGGCCATTTTACAGGCCAGCCGACGTTATGTAAGTAGTAATTTTATAAGGTACAAAAATGAGATCTAAATAGAAAAGTAGGGTTTTGTAAAACTTTTAGTAGTTTCCTATAATAATTTAATTATAATACTGGGAAGGTTTCATATTTTTAAGAATTTCTTCATCAATTTTAAGATTATAACAATAACACCTTTTAACTAGTATTCAACAACGGTACAGGACTCTTCTGTCACAGCGTCAGTTTTTTATACACACCACAAGTCTCTGGAATTCCCTACCGAATTACATACAAAAGTTAGGCAATGCAAATGCGTTCAAAAAGGAGTTATTTAAATTATTCTCTTAATGAAAAGTATGTTACTTCCTTAGTATGGTTACTATATCGGTTAAATATTTATCCTTACTTTCTTACTCTGATTTTTGTAAATATTTCTTTTTTATATTTTTATAATTCTTAATTTTTTCTTTCTTTTCACTTTTTTAGTTATTTCTGTTTGTTTTCTAAATTGCTTGAAATTATATTTCTACTTAAATTTAATATTTTTATTAATTTTTTTTTTCTTATATTAATTTGCTATTTTTTTTGCTTAATTTCTTATACTTTACAATTATTTTTATGTTTTATATCTTATTGATCCTAAGCATAGCACTATAACTTATAAGATTAAAATCTTGTTGTGTTATATTAATTATAATAAATAAATAAATAAATAAAATAATCCTGTATAAACAAAATACCTTCTAATGTTGCATTTTCAAGCCTGTTCCCGTACTTAGTTTTATTTAAATTAACTTTAGAAAAAATTCGTTCAACGTTTGCAGATGAACTGGGAAGACAAAGTATACTGGACACAAATTTCGTCAATGTTGGAAAAACTAAATCGTTATCAACACGAGTTATTTTAGAAACTCTGGCCCAAAAATCTTCACAATTAATATTTTCTAAGGTTTAAAAATATTGTTTGAAATCTATGTGACGAAGCTCTCTAAATTCATCGTCTAGCTTTTGAGAATCATTTTCATTAATTAAATTTGGTAATCTTTCTATTAGTGGAGACAATGAAGAAACTTTCTTATTAATAATATTATGTGGATCAATAGATGACATTTCTTTTAAGGAAGTATCTTTAAAATTAAAACGTTTGGTTAATTGTTTACAAAACTCAATGTAAAATGAAACGCAGTAATTAGTGAATTCAGTTAATTCACTATTGGTAAATTTTGTTTCAGAAATCTTTTTTTTTACAAATACTCCTAAATATACATCTTCGGCGTTTAAAATAACGTCTTTATTTTCAATACTGAAATCAGTGTAGACAATGTATGTGGCTTTACAAAATTGCCTAATATTTTTAAGTATAAACGTTCCATTTCAGAATACATTTTTTGAATTTGGGAGTTTGTACTTTGAAACATTTTGTTTACACTGTTTATAACGTGAAGTATCTATATACAAAAAAATCATATTTTTGGAAAAAAAAAAATCATCAAATCATATTTTAGTTAAAAAATCATCAAAAATATGATAAAATCATCATTCTGGCAACGCTGAGTAGAAGACTAATCTGCTATTAGCACCGTTATAGCCCATTTACACTACAGCGAAATCTAGTAGATTGGATTTCAAATCTTGCTCAAAATATAGATCGTTTACACTGGATTTATTTGACAGTAACAAGATTTCATTTTAATAACAAAAACAGCTGACTGAAATTTAAAAGAAAATAATATTTCCAAATTTAGTTTAATACTAAACAAAAATGAAAAATATGGGACATTTAGTGTCGTTTTCATCAAGACCAAATATAAGATCCAATCAGAAATAATGTTGGTGCAAAAAAAAAACGTCAGCATTTGTAGAATATAAGATTTAAAAAATAATGCAAATGTATTAATTACTACATATAATTGCTAAATAAAGGGTCCGCCAAATAACTTTTTTTTTTTTTGAAAATGCTTTAAAAAAAACTACTGAATATTTTCTCAAATTTATTTTTTTAATTGAAAGTACCGGAAGGATGGTTAATAATGGAAAATAATTTCATTAAAATGGCTGCCTCGGCAGGCCATGCAGTAGCCTACACGATTGGTCAAATTTTTAAGCACATTATCGATTGTGTCCAGCTGTATTTCACCAATGGCTTCACGAATATTGTCCTTTAAAGCGCCAATTGTCTCTGGCTTGTCGGCGTAACACTTATCTTTGACGGCACCCCACAAATATTAGTCCAAAGGTATCAAATCGCAGCTCCGAGGTGGCCCAATTATGCCTCTGGACCAAAATCCGTACCAAGCAGTGCGTTGGCTTTTCAATGTAGGCGTGCGGGTTTTCTGTGCCCCAAATGCGACAATTTTGCTTGTTTATATACCTGCCAAGATCAAAATGAGCTTTATCTGAAAAGATGATTTTTTTTTTGCCAAAATCGGCATCTTCTGTAAGTTGATCGCAGGCCCACTTAGCGAAGCGAAAACGCATAACCTTTTGTTTTCTATTATTAACCGGAAGGATTGTACTTTCAAATAAAAAAACAAATTTGAGAAAATATTCAGTAGTTTTTTTTAAAGTATTTTCAAAAAAAAAAAGTTATTTGGCGGACCCTTTAGCAGAATGGAATGGGTACATGTTTTTAAATTGAACTGTCATTTTTTCCTGCGCAGCGTTGTGTTTTTAAGTACTATTTGGCAAAACACATAGTTGCATTTCTATTTTTACTAGATTTTGAGTAGATTTTGCCGAAATCTACTAAATAAGTAGATATTGTTTTGTATGGGAAATCTAGTTAAAATCAGCTAGATTTGGCTCGAAATCTCATAAATACTAGATTTCGCTGTAGTGTAAATGGGCTATTAAACAGTTAACAATGCTCTGTTAATAGCAAAGTTTACCCTGTTAGAGGCAAGGCAAGAAGTGGGGCTGCTAATAGTGTGGGTTTGCGTCTTCGGTTTTTAAATTCGAATTTATCTTCACACACATATCGAAGGAAATATCCGACCATGGAAAATGCAGTACTAGAACCAGCAGAATTTCTTACCCTTCTTCATTCTTTCCTTCCACTAAACACGATTTGGGCTTACCTGTTGAAATCCAATATACGGATGGTTTGGGGTGGCTCAATTAAGATGCTGTGAATGGCACTTCGAGATTGCCAATATGCCGTAATGGTGCTGAGGCCCTAAATGTAAATTTGAAAACTTTGGAATAAGTAAATGAAAAAAATGAAAAAAAAGCCCAGTTTCTTCGGCATGACCATTCTCTGAGAAGAAACAAGCTACAGTTCTTGCTTTGTTTGTTAATCGAAAGCGGCGCTATCTATGTTATCTACAGTTCAGAAGCCATATTTTTCTTTTAAGCGAATTTATTCTCCCACTCTCTGTTTTAGTTCGCTAAGCTCGGAGATAAAACTTCGAGCTCCTGTTAACAGATGACGTAGTAGAGGAGTATCTAATATTAGAAAGCTCACGCCATGCACACAACAATGGATTCGCGTTTACAATGGATCTTCATGAAATTAAAGGTTTCACAGATATGAACTATATTAGGGAGTATCCTGAGACACATACTATTGGAAGCTACTGGTCTACTAAACAAGATATGGATGGCCATTGAGTAACTTCTATTTCTGAACAACAACAACAGCAACAACAATGACAACAACAACAGCTGTAGTTATAGCAGTAGGCATCACAGTCAACATCGTATTGGATGTTGCATTCGGCGAAAGTTTCTTAAAAATCTGTCGTTCAGAGTCGACTTTAAACTGTAATTCCCGACACTCATGTATAAAATTAACACACACAATATAAGTGGTGTGAGAAGATAGGTCGTAATCCTGACTGAAGGGTTGTAATGACCAATTATGTATGTATGTATTCGGGGTCGTTTTAAACGTTGCAATCAGAATCGTAGTCGAGTCCCTATCAATGAAGCTGTAGGCGTCACAGTCGACGTCGATGTTGCTGTCGATTTTTAAATTCAAATTTATCTTTACGCACATTTTTTCCTCAGAGTTTATGGCAAATTTTATAGGATTTTTGCCGTCGAAAAGATACCAAAGTACCTTTCAAAAGAGGCAGTACCTTTCTGAACTTTACTGAAATTTAGGGCAACCAAGCTTGTGAAAACCGTGATCTTGTTAAGTTCAAATAAGAATGAACTGAGCGGAATGAGAGATGTACTTAAGGGGCATTAGAACCCAATTACAGATAAATTAGGAGCGGCAGATGACAACCAAGGCGGGCCATGTGGAAAGAAATTCTAATCAATGGAAAATTTTGAATGCGTCTAGGGATAACTGTTTGATATATTGCCTTGACTATAGGGCAACAGACTAGCGTGATTGTTACGGAAGACGGTCATCTCAAACCAATATTTCTATCTACCTACGTTACAGATTATCAAGATGGTTTGTAAAGCTCTCAAACGATTCATTAGATACTCCTATCTTCTATTAACTTTAAACTAAGGCTTGGAACAAAGAACTTTTCTTCTTAAATTTCTTCAATTTTCCTGGGAAAAAACTTCATCAATTCATTAAAACTTTAAAAATTGTGAACATTGTTGTGCTGGCTGACTGGCTACATCAAAAAGGTAAGGAAATACAAGTTAATTTCCACAAATAGTACTTGTGTTGTAATACATTTACTCCCACTAACACAAACACTAATATATCTCTACATATACAAACATACCTACACATGTATGAATTTTATGTGTATTAAGGATTTTAGTTTCTACATGTTATTGTTGTTATTTTCCTCTCTTGATAGGTTTGCTCCTCTTAACATGTGTTACAGAAACTGAAAACCATTTTATTCCCCCCACCCCTACGAAATAAGAAACGACGACACAATAAAACAATGTCATCCTATGCTGTACATAGGAGTCAGTCAATGAGTTTGACCCGTTCACTCCTAAAATATGTATATATGGACTGAGTGGAGGACAGAGTAAGTTGTACTGCCTTTGGGTGCCTTTGTTAGTTTATTTAACCAACTCATCTGAACAGGCCATATGGTGTCACCTTTTACAGCCATTAACCACAATGACACTTTTTCTTTGAAAATTATTTGCATAAAATCATGTGTGTGTGAGTGTGTGTAGGTGCATGTGTTTGTCTGTGAGTGTGTGTGTAGTTTTATGTTAGTTTAGGAAAATCTGAAAAAGGAAAATGTAGAGAAAATAAAAAACTAAAACTGTAGCAAACTCCATCTCCAGGGACTTAACACTGAAAAAAAAAACTTCTTGGGAAGTAACAAATATAAGCAGACTTTCAGGAAATGCTTAAAATTTTCCATTTTTTTTATTGGTAGTCTGCTGTTTTCAAATATAAGTGACAGGTTGAGAACAATGTACTGCATTCAATTTGAAAATCTTTTAAAAATTGACTTTATCCTGCACGAAGCTGAGGTTAGGTTTAATGACCCTAGCATAGACACTGAAACTAATATAGAACCTGTGGCATGTGGGTATTGGACTACTGAGGTACTAAAAGTATCCCAAACCAAGTACGGTTGCGCATGATATGCTGAATTAAACTCATATTTAAAGTTATCCCCTTTTTAGGGAGAGATCTTGACCATTAAGGAAACTATCACGGCTCGGGGCGGCTTTGCATTAATAGCCAAATGATATTTCTTGCCTTTCCATCGCATGGTAAGATCTCTTTGTGTTTAAAAAAGTGCGAAAATGAATTTAGCATCCTCAGCCTCTTTTCCCAGACGACACCATCCGGGTTTCTATGCAATTGAGCCGGCAGATAACTTTACCCGTGCAAAATTTCACCCGTGTTTAGATTGAAAGGAAAGTATTCTCGACTATTTATTACAAAGAACAAACTGATGGTGCATATGGAATATTAAAAATTTTCTGTCACAACCAGCGTTGCCAGATTTTGTTTTTAAAAAACTTTATTTCTGGGAAAAAAAACTTTTTTTACGAAAAAAAAACTTGTTTTCTACAAAAGTACCAACATTTTTAAAGGAGCCCGGTTCC
Source organism: Sarcophaga caerulescens (assembly GCA_927399465.1). Lineage (NCBI taxonomy): Eukaryota > Metazoa > Arthropoda > Insecta > Diptera > Sarcophagidae > Sarcophaga > Sarcophaga caerulescens. Next base: position 73,334,930 of record OV656867.1, read on the forward strand.
CTTTGTTGGTGTTTTTTGCGGTTTTTGTCCGGGACTAATAAAATACACAATATTTTACTTAAAAATGTAAATATTTCCTGTTTTAATACTGAATTTATTGAAAAAAATTTTAAATTTAATTTTGTCTAAAAAACTTGTTTGGTTAGAAAACAAATTTAATGAAAACTTTTTCGCATCTCCAAAAACTTGAAAGAGAGGGAAAACTTGGCAATGGCAACGCTGGTCACGACTGTAATGTAATCAGGCGTTCTAGTTCACCAGTAGGGATGTATCCACTCTGCTGGCTATACTTAGGGGGTCTGGAAGTCTGGAGATTGAATTTGAATTTTACAGGACGTTTTCCGTTTCGAGTGTTCGAGTAACTCTCAAAGAGGTCCCTCATAAGGAATCATGATGATTTTGATTGCTACTGGCGGCCAAGTAAACCAACTTAAGAAGCCAACTTTAACCGTAAGTGAGTGCTGGTGAGCCCATTAAATGTGGCCTTTAGTATCAATTGGTATGAATTAATTTTATTTAGAGAGCAAGGTTAGGTTAGGTTAGAGGACGTGTACTTGTCAACTGTGACAAGTACAGTACCCGGAGGTCGAATTGACCCATTGTACAACATCCTAGCTTCTCACACCACTCGTGTTGTGTGCGTTAATTTTATACATGAGTGGCGGGACCTACAGTTTAAAGTCGGCTCCGAACGACAGATTTTTGAGAAGCTTTTCATGGCAATTTTTACTCTCAGAGTTTTTGCCAGAAATCTGCTGAGAGGAAGTCGCCGAAGAAATATTTTCATATTTGCGTTTTGATGTCTGACCTGGGATTTGAACTCGGGCCTTTCGTCTAATAAGCCAACACACTACCTACTAGACTACGGCGACTTCAAAAAGTCGCTTTCTTAGGGAAATTATTACAACTTGCCGTTAAACTTGGATTTAGTTAAAGGTAGTTTTAGCTAAAGGGAACTGTAAAGTTATCTTTAACTTATTTTCGTTATTACAACTTACAGATAAAATAAAATCAAAAATATGGCAGTGCCAGAGCAATGTCGATAACACTGCTCAATTAAACAAGTTTTTTTTTTTTTTTAAAGCAGTGGCAACGACGGGCTTCGTTTCTTTGTTGTGTATGCTCATTTTGTTTATATATGGCAAGTTCAAACATAAACTTAACTTTAAAAGTTACCGGCAGGATGATCCGCCCTTTAGCTTAACGCTCACTTCTACCATATTGTCCTCTTATAATAATGAAAAACAATTTATCTGCCCGTTAAAATCCTCCCTTTAGTTAACGGCAAGTTGTAATAATGACCCTTAGTCTTATACCAGCAAGATAATTATGCATCTGTGCATCACACAGAAACGCTTCGATAAATGCCAGCTCCGATCCTTTGGGTGATGATAAACGAAATTAGTGATGATATCAGTCTCTTCCACTATCTTTCAGCTGCTGCAAAAGATGCAAATTTAAATTTAGGTTGAGAACGCTGGTGAATACGGACGACATTTTGTGTTTATAATTACTCCCATATCCCACCGTATTGTAGCACGGATAGCTGATGACATCAATACACAATCAATATTAACTTTAAGCGAGGATAGTGGGACACCACCATGTTCAATGGTCGTTTCCGACAGCTTGGTATTCTATTCTAGATACTGGATCTCCCTAATAGCGTTAACAGCTCGTTAAGACATCTCATCTAGAGATGCCATGTAAAGTTCATTCAGGGCCTTAAAAACTCCTTGACTATCCTAGAGTATACTGGGTATTATCTTTGCTAGTTTACAGGCCTGTAAATAAAAATCCAAAACAATAATCCTTTAGCCAGAGCTAACGCTTTTAGCCACTCCATTAGAAGTCCTATTAATAGAGCAGCTTCATCGAAAGCGACTTCGGCTGTAATGCTGATTGCGACGTCTAAAACGACACTGAATGCAACATTTACTGCAGCGTTTACTGTAATGCGACTGTGATAACTACAGCTGTTGTCGTTGTTGTAGTTGCTTCTGTTGTCAATGCACACCCATATCTTGTTTAATAGACCAGTAGTGGATTATGTGTTGGATTACTAAACGAAATCTCACGCTTTCAAACCTTAGCTTTGAAACCTTTTAGAACTTTTTAAGGCTTTCGTCTGAAGCCAAAGTGAATCTGTAGGTCCAGCGACTAGTGAATAAATTTAAAACATACATCACTCGCAGTGTGAGAAGTTACGTCATAATCCTGACTAAAGACTTGTAATGGCGTATATAAACGTATGTGAACATGGTTTAGTGAAGGCCAACAATTTTTCTTTTCAGTGTATTTCATATCTATTTCAGCAAAAAAGAAAACCACAAAAAGGACTACCATACCATATTCCACCAACTACAATAAGAAAATCAAAAAGAGAAAGTAAAGCAAGAAGGAAAGAAAGAAAAAAAAAGAAAAAAACAAAAATCCGATAAAATATGGCATAAATTATGCAAATAATGTCAACCCAAGAAAAGAAATGTTCATGCTCGTACTACTGCTGCCATATTACCATATTTCTGTATACATTTACAGTTAAATAACGGTAATATTGTAGCATTTTCTATTTGAATTGCTTGTTGTAATTGAAGACTGAATTGATGTTTTAACTTTAACATATCGAAGGATCACAATGTGATGTGAAAGCTGGAATGATGCTGTGCAAGTACTTATGAAAAGTAAGGGAGAGCGGTAAAATTGAAAATAGAAGATGAAATAACAAAGGCTACAATTACCAAAAAACTAATAGGCCAATAGTTAAAACAATATGTTCCATATGTTTTAGCCTAAAATAACACGAAAAAAAAAAACAAATTCGGTAAACCTACCACCATCTACACATTATTATTCTTATTAGAGAGATAGAGAGAGAGAAGAGATAGAAGAAAAGGATAAGAGAGGGTAGACGAAATAACCAGCGTTTAAATAAAATAAACTCACCATGAGAAATTTGAAAACTATATTGTTGAAACAGCTGCATTAAGTGTAAGACATTACAGAGGGTGCTCAGCATAGCAGTTGATTTGTATACTGTACCAGACCCTAAGATAAACCCAATCTGATTTGACAATGTACCGTGCGTTTTGGTTTAAAAAAAAACTGAAATTTGCATGCCACACTTCTCCAAAGGTAACGCTATGCCTAATCTTCCAATGCTATTCGTTATCGTAACCCTTTGAGAGTTAAGGGGTCAGGATGCTTGCAAATGAAAAATTATTGTAGGATTTCAAGCTGCTTATAATTTTTTTAAATTCGAAAACCATGATGGCAATTTTTACGCTTTTTGCGGTGTTTATTCCTAGTTTGACATTCCTGGCAATTTTCAGCTAGTGTTCCCTAAATTGTATTTTGTAGAGATACCCTATGATGGTTCGGCCTAATTTCAACTGCTCTTAATAGACGGTTCACTCTAGTTCCACCAAATACCCAGCATTACATTGGACAAGTTCATGAAAGCACCATTCTGGGCATAAAAAATCGTCATCTTTCAACGTTCTCGTTCTCTACTGACGTAGCAAGCTCTTCTTGAATTTGATTGCAATATTCACGAGGTACAGACGTCAATTCATCATACTTAGACAGCAGTGAAAAAGCTTCGACTGTATTTTTCTTGAAATTTTAAGTAAGGTGAGAATGGATACCGCTCAGCCAGCTCAATACTATAATAAATATCAAAGGGATGACGATATCTTAGGTATAGATATGCCAGAGGACAACACATACCTCGTGGGATACGCGGATGATATAGTGTCGGTCATTTCAGCGCGCGACATTGAGGATGCAAGGAGAAAACTGAACCAGGTTATGATAAGGACTCAGATATGGCTTGAGGACCACGGTCTAGAGCTCGCAAAAAACAAGACTAAAGTCATACTGATGACAATGGCTCGCATTCCACTCGAGATAAGTATGCAGATAGGTGATGTGTCACTAGTCACAAAAAGAGCAGTCAGATATTTGGGCCTGAGACTCGACTGTAGACTTAATTATTGGGCCCAAATACAACATGCAGCTACCAAGGCAGCGAAACTAACGCAAATATTGGCGGACCAGCACAGGCCAAACGAAAAGTGATTATGGCGGCGACAAACTCGATAATGCTGTATGGAAGCGAGATATGGGGAGAAGCGCTGGAGATTAAATCTAAGCGGAAAGTACTAGCAGCAGTGCAACGAACAGCAGCACTAAGAGTTGCATCGGCCTACCGCACCGTATCGGGCGCCGCGGTCCTCGTGATCGTCGGTGAGATACCTAATGACCTACTGGCATTTGAGCGAAGAAGATCGTGGAAAACAAAGAGAGAAAATCTCGCCATTAGTAGCGCAGATCTCAGATTTCAAACACTACGTCAATGGCAAAGTAGATGGAGCGAGGAAACAAGCGGAAGATGGACTTATAGACTTATTCCGTCTATAGAGACATGGATACGGAGAAATTTTGGGGAAATTAACTATTTTCTGACCCAGTTTCTTTCGGGTCATGGTTATTTCCGAAAATATCTATACCGCATGGGCAAGGTGATTGATCCTGGCTGCATTTATTGCAAGGAAATGAGTGACGACGCTGAACACACATTCTTCCATTGCATCAAATGGCAAGACGAGAAGAACATGTTGATAGAGCAAATTGGCGAATTTACACCCGACAACATTGTGGACGCAATGCTCGAAAGCGAGACGAAATGGAGCGCTGTAAGAAGATACGTTGAATGTGTACTCCGCAGGAAGAAGGTCGACCTTGACACAATACAACGAAATGATACATGAGAAGACGAGCCAATAGCATCAAGCTGGCTTCAAATATGGCGTACCCAGACGTGGGAGCGTAGACAACGATCCCTAATGGGACGTCGTTCTGGGCCCTTCCCGAAGTAATGCAGATAACCGTCCCGGGAAGGGAGTATCCCCAGAAGAGGAGGAGGGATTGTTTTAGTGGAAGCACCACTCGACGCAGTTGACGACGGTCACTGTAAGTGCGAAGGCATTTTGAACCCTACCTCACACGCCAAAAAAAAAAAAAAAAAATCGGAATGTCTTTCAAATATGTAGATAGTGGCCCAGTAGAATTACAATTGTGTGATGGATGACCATGCGATTCAAGGACTGAAGGCAATCAATCCTACTTTCAAGTCCAACAGAGCCTAGCAATATTGAAGAATAAGAATTGTGCTTAGTAATACCCGTCATTTATGAACAAGGTGATATTCGTTAGGGACTTAATCGCTCTGACTGACTGTCACAGCAAATTAAGAGATTTTCAGGGAGAATCCTACCACAAAACAAATATTGCAACACTTTCATAATTGTGTCGAACATACTGCAGTGGTTAGGCAGCTAATATGAAATTTCAATATCAGAATTCTTAATATATATCACAGCCCACGCTGTCCAGCATTTTGGAGCCCTCAAAGATTCTACTGGGAACCTCCCGATCATCAGACCGGAAGTCTGTAGTTGGAATTATAAAATCAATTGCGCTATACAGGAAGTCGCCGTAGTCGAATAAGTAGTGTGTTGGCTTATTAGAGGTGAGGCCATGGTTGTAACTTTGGCTTAGACATCTCAAACAAAACAAAGTACAAAAAAATATTTCATCGTCGAGTTCTTCTCTGCAGTTTACTGACAAAAACTCTGAGAGGAAATAAAATTGTCATGAAAAGTTTTTCAAAATTTGACTTTTAAAGTTGACTTTAAACTGAAGGTTACGCCACATACAGACCAGAGAACAGCAACGAGTATTCAAAACGATGAGTAGATTCGAGTTATACTTATAATTTCAGCTACTTATACGCATTCATACTTATTTTAATATCATACTCATACTACTCATACTCAAAATTGGAAGTACTCGTCGTATTCATACTTAACAACACGCACGATGTTGTTGATTTCGACTCTTCATGATTCAACATATACACGAAGCACAAAATAAGTATGATTCGAGTACGAACACCACAATACTCGCTAGAAGGTTGTGTGTGTGCTTTGCTTGCTGTCTTTGTCTTTTCTTTTCTCTTCTTTTGTAAATGCAACAACAACTAAGACTGTAAATTTTGATGAATGATTCGAGTGACTCGAATCATTCGTAAGTATTATAAGTATTTTTCTAAATTTATGAATCTGAATGAGTAGGCGTATGAATCAAACAATGAATCGAATGTTGTGAGTTTGATGTCAACGTTGTACTCATACTCATTGCAACCTATACTTATAAATCAATGTTGTAGCGAGTACGAATGAATCAGAGTAGTTGAATTTTAATACTCTTGACTCACTCATACTCAAAATTTCATAAGTACCTATGAGTAGCGAAAATACGATTCATTGCTGATGTCTGATACAGACAAAATTTACACGCACAACATAGGTGGTGTGTGCAGCTAGGTTGTAATCTTGACTAAAGGATTGTAATGGTTAATTAAGTAAATAAGAGTCTGACTGGCAATTTAAATCCTTAAAGAAAAACTTTTATGCTTCTACAAAAAGCCGAATAGTCATAGTCAAATCCTTCACATCTCAACATATCTTGCAGAAATCCGTCACAGATCTGTCCTCCATTCCCGTCAGCGACTTGACATCATATTTTCCACCACCGATGTTAGATGATCAAAGGCTACGTGGCAGACCTGCCAAAGAGGTAGCTAATCAGACAAGCTAGGTTGTAATCCTGACTAAAGTTTTATAATGGCCAATTAAGTAAGAGTCTGACTGATAATTTAAACTCCGCAAAAGGACTTTTCTTCTTCTAATAAGAGCCGAATAGTCACAGAGGAGAGGCTTTACACAGAGGAGAAGCTTTAAAGTCTCCTCATATATATTAATATATACCTTTAAATCAGGATCAGTTTTTTTAAGTCTCCTCATATATATTAATATATACCTTTAAATCAGGATCAGTTTTTTCCAGATTTCCATCAGCGACCTAACAGCACCACCGATGTTAAATGATCAAAGGCTAAGTGACAGGTCTGCCATGGAGGTAGCAGAATGAAGATTGACTTTCCAATCAGAGATCAGCAATGAATCGTTTTTCCGCTACTCATAAGCACTCATGAAATTTAGAGTATGAGTGAATCAACAGAATTGAAATTCATCTACTCTGATTCATTCGTACTCGCTACAGCATTGATTTATAAGTATAGGTTACAATGAGTGTGAGTACAACGTTGACATCAAACTCACAACATTCGAAATGTGTTTGATTCATACGCCTACTCATTCTGATTCGTAAATTTAGAAAAATACTTATAATACTTATAAGTGATTCGAGTGGCTCGAATCATTCATCAAAATTTACAGCCTTTGTTATTGTTGCATATACAAACAAAGAAGAAAGGAAAGACAAAGACAACAAGCAAAGCATACACACAATCTTCTTGTGAGTATAGTAGTGTTCGTACGCGAATCATACTTATTTTGTGCTTCGTGTAAATGTTAAGTAGAGACGAGTCGAAGTCAATAACATCATGCGTATTGTTAAGTATGAATACGACGAGTACTTCCAACTTTGAGTATGAGTAGTATGAGTATCATATTAAAATAAGTATGAATGCGTATAAGTATCAGAAATAATAAGTATGACTCGAATCTACTCATCGTTTTGAATACTCGTTGCTGATCTCTGTTTCCAATCTCATGAGTGGTTTCGCCGTCTAAGCGAGACTGACACTCTCATGTGAAAAGGCTTTTACGGTTCTCTTGTTTAAAAAAATCTCGTTTTCTTACTTTCGTAGAAAATATATCATGGCCTGCAGACCATGTTGCAAATACTTTCAACGTACATTACTACCAGTATGACCCGGAACCCAAGCTCGACTGACTTTAACCGGTTTAAGGACTCTTCTGGATCCCTTATACAGGGTGGGGCAAAAGTCGCGAAGGGATTTGAAAAATTAATAACTTTTCTAGTTTAATTTTTTTTTTTTATTTTTCTTTTTAGGACTTGTAAAATAAATCTGGGAGATTAATTTTGGAAGGTTACAACGTTATCCAGCGAACCAAAATCATAGAACTTTATTTTGAACATCATCGATCAATAATTCAAACTCAACGAGCCTATCGTCGTCATTTTAGTGTGCGGAATTCACCATCCGAATCAATTAGTGACACGTTTTCAGGAACAAGGCTCAGTAAGGGATCTTCCACGAAGCGGAAGACCACATTCTGTAATTAATGAAGCAAATATTCAAAGCGTTCTGGAGAGTGTTGAGGAGAATCCTGAAACATCAACTCGAAGGCGCTCTGCTGAGCTGCAAATGTCTCGGCGGTCTTTACGCAGAATATTAAAGGGAAATTTACATCTTTTCCCATACAAGCTGCAGTTAATGCAAGAACTAAAGCCACGAGATTCCCAAGAACGATTAAACCCCTTCGTGACTTTTGGCCCACCCTGTATTTTTTAAATTTTCAATGACACATTGTTTAAATAAATCTTGTTTTGGTTTTTTTTGCTTTCATTGAAAATATATTATATTTGTGTCCTTTTAAAATGGTGGGCTAATAACAGCCTACACAGACTATGTGGCAAATACTTTTAAAATTTCTGAGTAAATTATTGGCAATTGTGGTTGGTCATGTTTATTTAATTTCTAGTTATAAATTCTTTATTGTTTTTATTAAAATGTTAAAAAAACAAAGAATTATGCTGCTAAATCCTTTGAATTAAAAAGTTCTGAAATAAACCAACCGCCATTAGGCAATTCCTTTCGAAATGAAATTTCATTTGTTAATCGAAATTGTTTAAATTCATGAGGAAGTTCGTACAAACAAAACAACAAAAATTAAGGCTTAATTGAGTGTGGTTTAACGCATATTTTTATTTACAATAGAAAAATAGAAGAAACAACAAAAAAAAATCATTTTTGAAACAAATGCCATCCTTCCACACAAAAACAAAAAAGGACCAACAAATTAAACTCATTCCCAGAGTACAAACCATGCCCATAAATAATTTAAAGGATCACATAGAACAGTGTTGGCGTTAACATTTTGTAATTCGCTGCGTTTCTTTCCATTTCTGTGATAAAATATTTCATGTTTCAGAAAAATACACATTTTTTTTGGGGTTTTTCTTTTATAATTCAACACATTTGTTTAACGAATACATATGTACGTTATATGTAACAATTATTCTCGTTTTTAATAAACAAAAAAAAAACAAAAATTTCAATTATTCGTTGGCCTTTTGCTACAAAATAGTTAAGCGAAAGGGTTATAGACGGCCTACACTTTAAGGTGTTAATTGGCTTAATTTGTTGAAGGTATTTAAGGACAAGAAAGGCAAAATTTCGAATAATCATTTGGGTTGGCAGGCATTGTTTTTCGTAATGCTGTTATGCGGAGTGTTTATTAAATAAAAACGAAATTCTAGTCGAAATAGGTAATATAAGGTATGGTGGCAATATTTGGAAGAAAATTACTTTTTATTACATTTGGATTCTTATGTGCATATTTCAATTGAAAAAAAAAAGAAAAAAAAAATTCCAAAAGAAAAATTTCAAAAAAAAAAATTCGTTTTAAAATTTTTTTTCTACGCCCACTTCCTGGATAATGCTCAATTAAAATTCATGAAGAAGCTTACGGAACAAAATGGCAATACACCTATCCCCCGCTTTACACGGAAGATAGGTTCCATAAAAAACCGTATAACTCGAAAAATTCACTCTTATATGGAAAAACCGTGCTAAACGAAAATCACTATAAAAAAGCCCATTTTGTCAGTTTTTAATATGATGAATAAAAAACACATTTTTTTAAATTATAGATTTTGTAAAAAGTAATTCTGTTATCTGCTCACCTTGAATAAATTTACGCTATCAATTATATATACATAAACACTAATTAAAAACAAAGTTTAAAAACAATGATGCTCTTTGTTTTGGTATTTCAAACAAACTAGCTTACGAGTATACACACATAAAATTTAATTTTGATCATAAAACGGGGAGTTGCCATCTTATCTATTTCAATCATAGACATAGGGCCATTATTATAACTTGCCGTTAAACTTGGGTTTAGTTAAAGGTACCTTTAGCTAAAGGGAACTGTAAAGTTACCTTTAACTAATTTTCGTTATTACAACTTACAGATAAAATAAAATTAAAATATGGCAGTGCCGGAGCAAAGTCGATAAAACTGCTCAATTAAACAAGTTTTTTTTTAACGCAGTGGCAACAGCGGACTTCGTTTTTTTGTTGTATATGCTCATTTTGTTTAAATTTGAAGTTGCCATATCGAAAATAGTATATGATATGGCAAGTTCAAACATAAAGTGACCTTTAAATGTTAAAGGTAGGATGATCTTCCCTTTAGCTTAACGATGACTTCTATCTTATTGGGTACTTATAATAATAAAAAACAATTTATCTGCCGGTTAAAATCCTCCCTTTAGTTAACGGCAAGTTGTAATAATGGCCCATAGAGTACTAAGAATTCGTAACTGTAACATACATTTTGTAGTGTTGTATTTTGACAGTAAAACAATGAAAATGTTATTGTAGATATACAGCTATGGACATTAAATTAGCACAAAATCCATTTATAGTTTGATTATGATTATTTTCCTACAAGGATAAAGATTTCTCATTCTGGAAAAAAATACTTTGGAGTGATGAAACAAAGATAAATCGTTTGGGACCGAATGGTAGAGTCTTTGTTCATCGGCCCAAAATGTCAGGCATTTAATACACGTTACACTTTAAAGACCATAAAGCATGGTGGAGGAAGCATCATGGCGTTGGGATCATTTTCATGGCACGGTGTGGGTCCAATCGTCAAAATTAATGGAAAAATGGACCGTTACAAGTATTTAGACATTATGAAGAACAAAATGGAACCATATGCTTTTGAAAACATGCCGGTTTCATTCATATTTATGCAAGATAATGATCCCAAAGACACATCTAAGCTGGTAAAGGATTGGTTTTACAAAGAGCACATTCGCGTTTTAGACTGGCCGGCGCAAAGCCCTGACTTAAACCCGATTGAAAACCTCTGGCAGGATGTGAAATGTGTAATTGCTCAAAAAAAGTACAAAAATTTGGACGATTTGTGGCTTGGAATACGGAACGCTTGGTACTCGATTCCCAAAGAACGTTGCCAGAATTTGATTGAAAGCATGTCCCGTAGATGCCACGCGGTCCTTAAAAATAACCAAGTAAACGACCAAGTAAACGAAAAACAATAATATTTTTAATTTCATATTTCACATATTTCTACAACGAACAATCACAATTATTTTTTGTAAACTTTATTTTGCCTCTTCTTATCAAATCAAATCAAATTCTTTTAAAACCTTGAAAAATCTAACCAGTCGAGTTTCGTTTGTATCCGTTGTAGACACACACAATTAAGGTATATGTTTACCGACAACCTTTTCCCAATAGATGTCCAGACCGCCTATTACTATTTTTACTATTTATTAAAATATATTATTTTTATTTCAAAAATTTTAATTTTGTGCTATTTTACTGTCCAGCTAAAATCTAGCATTTGATATGTTGCAGGCTTTAATGAGCATACGATCGCCAATTTAGTCAAAATTTTTGTTTTTGCTTTAAAGAAGAATATGCCTTTTATGTTTTTATGTTTAAATTTTTTTATAAATAGACTTAAAATACTATAAAAAAATAGATTGTTTGTATGACAAATTTTTGTGCTAATTTAATGTCCATGGCTGTATGTAAGCAAATTATAGTTTAGTGTTTATAATTTCGTGCAAATGCAAAAATAATAAATTTCGTTAAAAAAATTTTATTTTCAAAAACAGTGTAAGTTCGAAAACGTGTAAAACGAATACCGTGTAAAACGGGGGATAGGTGTACAATATTCCCTCGCTTTACGTCGTAGAATGTTCCGGAAAAAGGCGACGTAAATCGAAACGACGTAAATCGAATTTCAAATAACTCATACTATCAGATGCATTTATTTATGCACATTTTCCAAAAAAAAAAAAAAACTAAAATAATTCAATTTTTATTCTGTATAACTAAGTACATACATACATAAATATAGATGGATTTTTGATTTGTTATAAAAATTTATTTCATATGTTGTTCACAAAGAGTTTAATAAAAAACAAAAAATCATCCATTAGCACTTAAATATTTATTTTTTTCAAAACTCTATTTATATTTTATTTAAATCTTGAATTTTTTTTTAAAGAGGGAATTCCCCTGATTATGTTTATAAACAACAGAGGCGACGTAAATCGAATGACGACGCAAATTGAAGTTGAAGGGAACAAAATTTTTGACGACGTTAATCGAAACAACGTAAATCGAGACGACGTAAATCGAGGGAATACTGTAATACATCTCTACCTACACAAGCGAAATGACTAAAACAAACATTTAAAAAATCTTTTTGGGTAAGAGAAGATTTGTACCACCCGCGTTAACAATCATCATGGCATCTACGCCTTTAAAATTTTAAAACGACTATTTCGCTAGCAAAAGTTTGTTTAAACGTTTTAACCTTAAGATCTTAAAAATCTTCTCCTATTCTTTCTTACCAGAAAATGTAAAATTACTTTAATGTGTGAAAAGATGCATGAAACGTTCGTAATAAATAGAAACAAAACATTTAAATTGTAAATGCTAAGCACACTACAATCCATTACAGTAGAATACATAGTCCAATTTTAAGTTCCAATACAGAAATGAAAGAAAACATCGCCATAGTCTAGTATATAGTGTGTTGGCTTATTAGTCGTGTAGCCGAGCTTTTAATCCCAACCCAGACATCTCGAATAAAACGAAATATCAAAGCGACTTCCTCTCAGTAGTTTTCTTTTATTAACTCTCGATAGTACATAGAATCATTGGAAAATTCCTGAAAATCAATTGTTCAGAGTCGAATTTAAACTGTAAGTACCGCCACTTTTGCATAAAATTAACGACAGGCACAATTTACACCAGCGAGCACATGTTGCTTGCATATGCTGACAATTTAGATATTACTGTAAGAGGAACATTGCGAGAGAAACATTGCGACAGGAACACTGCGAAAGGAACGTTGCGAGAGGAACATTGTGAGTGAAAACTTGCGAGAGGAACATTGCGAGAGAAACCCTGCGAGAGGAACATTGCGTTTGCTAATTTTGAAAGAGAGTCAGGGAAAGTGAATCTGGCAGTAAACGAGAACAAAATCAAATTTCTGGTTTCAACTTACAGGGAATCCATAAGATTGGGGTCTCATGTGAACGCTGACAACTACATCACAACCCTTTAGTCAGGCTTACGACCTAGCTTCTCATACTACTGTTTGTGTTAATGTTTTGCATAAGTGGCGTTACCTACAGTTTAAAGTCGACTCCGAACGACAGATTTTTTGAGATACTTTTCATGGCAATTTTATTTACTCTCAGAGTTTTTGTCAGAAATCTGCTGAGATAAAGTCTCCGAAGAAATCATTTTTTCCTATTTCGGTTTTGTTGGAGATGTCTGACCTGGGATATGAACCAAGGCCTCACGTCTAATAAGCCAACACACTACCTACTAGAAGACGACAACTTGAATTAATCGAACATTGTGAGAGGAATGTTCTGAGAGAAAAATTGCGAGAGGAAAAAACAATCAGTGAAAATGGATCTGGCAGTACACGAAGGCAAACCGAATTACTGATTTCAGTGAACAGGGAATTTATGGGATATCATGTCAACGCTGGCTGCTATAATTAGGAAAAACTGGACTATTTTAACAATATCGGTACCAGAGATCGTAGCAATGTACAAGAAATTTTAGTGTACACCTTAAATACAATGTACACCTTTAATACATTGAAGACATTGCCTTTCTTTCGTCATGTACATCTGATACTAATGTGTGGCTATGACTGTACTCGTGTACATCTTGTGTATATGCTTTAGCAAACAAACACACGAGTGGGAGTTGCCATATTTGTAGTTTTTGTAACTTTTGAGCTGAAAGACATAAAAGTGATATTGGTATGGCATTCTTTTGATATGACAAAAGTATCAATGTTTTCTTTTGTACTATTTCTTTTTTAGGACATTTAGGGGATACAATGTGTATTTTTTTTATAACTTTTACACTCAAAGACATATCATATTTATGTATGCGATACATGATATGATAAAAGCATAAAACTTGTCTTTGATACTATTTCCTAATTTGGACATTTAGGTGATAAAGTTCTTACATTTACACTTGGCACTTTTTCACAACTTTTAAACCAAAAGACATGGAAATGATAATGGTAATGCATGACAAAAGTATAAAACTTGTCTTTGGTAATATTTCCTAACTTAAATATTTTTTGGATAAAATTTGTACTTTTGGTATTTTTTCGCAATTTTTGAACTAATAGACTAAGGCTCATTATTACAATTTGCCTGTATAGTATGTCTTAGTTAAAGCTTAAGTATAGAATTAAGTTCACTTCAATATTTTCCGTTATTACAACTCCCTTTTAAATTGACATTAAAATTTTTTTAAAATATGGCTACTCATGTTTTTATTTGTTTATTAAATTGAAGAGAAGAAACCAAAATGTATGTAAATACACAGTTTAACTTTTCTCATGTTTTTTTCTTTATTAGTTTATTAATGTATGAAAATCCTCTTAGTTGAGATGGAATTTCAAGTTTTATTTTGTTTTTGATAATATAATATAAATATCAAGAAAAATATTGACATTTTCATTTTCACGAAAAAATTTAAGTAAGTATTTCTCTGTTGAGGGTTATTTTTATACTTATTGGTGCTCAAAGATACAAAACAATTCATCTGGCAACTCAAATGTGCATACGTCTATAACGTTAATGCTATGTTTTTAATGTCTTTAATGTATACATTTAGATATGATGCACAGAAGTGTACACTCAAGAAATATTCGTGTATAAAGTGAGGCATGCATACATTTTTCAATGTCATTTTTTTCGATGTCCATTGTGTAGGCTTGTGTGTATAGAGCAGGGTTTACCAAAAATTTTTTGGTTGTGTATTAGTGAGTAAGAGAGAGAAAATAAATTGAGAGAATTGATTTATTTACAGCCATAGAAAAGTGTTAGTAATATACGTTATTTTGATTTTCATTTTATAAACATACATATGTAAAGCTATCTATCTTTGGCTTAATAATTTTAGATAAATAAAAATAAAATAAAAAAATCCATTTTTTATTAAAAGATCGTAAAGGTATCCAACTATGGCTTAAAAATTAGACCGTTTTTAGATAAATAAAAATAAAAAAATAAAAAACCATTTTTTATTAATAGAGCATTCTAAAGCATTTAAAAAAAATTATACTATGCGACAAAATAAAAAAAAAATTGAAATACGCCCAGCGGATGACATAGTGTAGTGAGTTTTGTTGAATAGAACTCAAATTTTGTTTATATTTCTCGAACCTCCCATCGTTCTTTTATTTGACAAAAACCGATTTTTAATCTTTTCACACAAAATTATTGATGACCCAATTGTTTTTTAATCTATTTTCAAAATCCAAAGTTTTTTAAAACGGTATAAACATGTGGTTCAAATTTACACGTAATGATTTTTGACCGGGTAAACTTGGAAAAATTGATTTCCTTACATATTTTTTGAAGTTTGTCCATTCATAGTAGCAAACCTTAACTAAAAAAATATAAAATAAGTGGTGACATTCTTAAAGTGTATTCTCTTCTGAAAAGTTTGACACTTCGTTTGATCAAAATGGACAAAAATTAACGTAGTTATTATTTAAAAAATATAACATATATGTCATCTTATCAAATGAACTTTTAGTTAAAAAATTTTTAAATATTTTTTATGGATCTTGATTGTTTATTGGAAATTGTGTCAATTTCACGTTTTAGCGACCACAAGAAATAATAATAATAATAAATAATATATTTGCAAAAAACATAAACATTAGCCGACTTCTTGCAACTTTCTTGAACTGCATATTCATGCTTTTTTAATTGGCCTATTAAACCTTCATGTTTGCCCGCCATTACATTGGCTCCATCGGCAAATTTGTTTCTCTCTACATTAGAAAGAAGCTTTTCACTAACAACATTATACAACAACCTGCCTGTTACATTTCCATAAAATGTTTCTAAAGTATACATGGTTTCAAAAATATTATAAGATCTGTCTACGCATCGAATACAAATTACAAGTTGACAGAGATCATTGATGTCAGTGCTTTCGTCTAAGCAAAGTGAAAAATTTTCACAGTTAATTAATTTTTCCCTAATCAGAGATTCGATAGATGTTCCTAACTGAAAAGTCCGAAGGACTACAGTTTTGTCAGACAGTGGAAGATTTTGTATTGTAATTAAGCCTTTGCCAAATTTTTTTAATAATTCTTTAATAAAAACGCCATCACTAAATGGTCTGCCCTTTCTTACAATTTCCAGACTTATTAATATTGAAATTTCAATTTTTAATTTAGGAACTAATTTTGGTTCGGAAACTTCCTCTCTTTCCAACCAACCTTTTAATTTTTCTAAATAAATTGTTTTTTGTCCACTAAAAACTCTTCCCTTTCTTTATCATTAAAATTATTAATATGAATATGGTAACATACAAAATGTCTTTTAAGAACATATTCCCTATATTCCTTAAATGTTTTATAATATATAAGGCATTGAATATTATCAAAAGCATCTTTTAACATACAATATTTTTTGAGTGTCATTCTGAAAAAAATGGTAAAGCATTCGCCGCACATGTGTTCTTGTTGCAGTCTGATCGACAACTAATCAAAAAACAGAAGAATGCGTGTGAGTTCTCTCTGCACAATTGTGCTATGAAATGGTAAACACTGGTATAGAGTATAAAATGTGTACACTAAATTAATCTCTGATCGGTACAGCCATAAGTAAAACGAATGACATCAGCTTAAGCGAAGATATTTGCAAGAAAAAAGCGCACAAGCGCTTTAAGAACGAAGATCTCTCCCAAACTGCGCTTGGAGTCTTTGAAAGAAATATTCTTCGCAAAATTTATGTTCCCGTTGGTATTGGAGGCGATGAATCATGAATCACGTCTTAACAAGTACTTTAAGAACAAAGATCTCTCCCAAGCGACTAAAATTACGCTGTATAAGACTCTGATACTACCTGTGTTGTCATATTCCACAGAGACTGTGCTTTCTTTGCAAAATATATGGCTTGTTGGCGTGGGGGCAAGTATAGACTTTACATGAATCCTGAATCATGTCGTTAGAGGTTTTTAAGTAGAAAGTTTATGTTAGCTTGTACATTTTGTGCATATGAGTGAGGATACTCAGGCGAAATGATCTTTTGAATGTACTCAAGGAAAATTGCAAAAGAGAACGACCGAGGCTTCGAAGGAAATATCAATTTGAAGACGATCTCACAAAACTTGGCATTCTATTCAAATTCCGGCTAAAGATTATAGAATTGTGATATAACCAAAGAAGAAACAAAGGAATCGTTTTATACTTAGAAATTTTGCTTATCTTGTGTGGAGATGTGAGCTGTGGAGTCCATTGGACAATGCAGTAGCCGTAGTCTAGTAGGCAGTGTGATGGAAAAACGAAACGAACTGAAAAATTAACGAAATTAAAAATATATCTTCGGCGACTTTCTCTCAATAGATTTCTGGCAATAACTCTGAGAGTAAATAAAATGGTCATGAAAAGTTTTTCACAAAACCTATCGTTCGGAGTCGATATTAAACTGTAGGTCCCGCCGCTCATGTATAAAATTAACACACACAACTGTAAGTGGTGTGAGAAACTAGGTCGTAATCCTGACTGAACGTTTGTAATGATCAACTATGTCTGTAAGGACAATTATGAAAAGTTTCATATGTTACATGAGTTCTTACAGCAGTAACGTTTGTAATACATACTGCTATGATCATAGGCAAAGCTGAGGCAAAATTACATTGATATTGTGAGAACAGTATCGAAAGACCCACTGAAATTTTTACGAATAAAAGGGACTTCATCGAGCTGTTGGGTATTAGAACCTGGATCGTAACCTTAACTAAACGATTGTGTGAAGGTATCCTTAAATCTAATTTTGTATGACCAAATACATCCCCTTCACCTATTAAACCTAATTAGACAATAGGGTGTTGATTATCTTAAAGTAGACACAGCACAACAAAAGCAAACAAATGAAGAATTCTTAGAAAATGTCATTAAAGCCACATGAAGCTTAACGACTAGCAAAGGAGTATAAAAAAAAGAACAACTACAACAATAACAATAGAACAACAAAATTGTTTTATTCTATTGCTTCTTTTCGTGCATTAGAAAAGGTTGCCAACATGAATTTAAAATAAGAACAACAACAGCAACAACAATAACGAAATATTTTTCAAAGTCAGAAGTTGAAGTCACACGACTTGTGAATAAATTTTAATGATGATGTCATGAATAAATTAGTAAAATGAGTGTGTATATGTGTAGGTTTATGTATGTTTGTGTTACTTTTAGTCCTTCATAGCTTACAATAAGTTTCAATAGAGGTAGAGTTGTGTCTGTATGTATTACGTGTACATATATTCGTGTGAGTGCCATGTAACAAATGCTAAATGTTTTATTAGTTTTGCGTGCTACACTCTCTCTCTTGCACACACACACACATACACGTTCAGTGTAGTTTAAAGTCAATAACATGTATTTTAAAGTGTATATTTGTAGGCGTTGCTTTATATTCACTTCCTTTTTTATGTGAACATTCTTTCCATCTTTTGTGTGTGTTTTTTCTCTTGGTGGTTGCCCAAGTAAACAGAAACACGAACCTACACACACATACGCATGTAATTATTCACTCTCAATTACATGCCAGAGCCATTCTAGAGCCACACATACACCTACACATGCTAAAGATTATTGTTTTTGTTTACTGCCGACATCATGTACTTTACATCTGTATGTATGTATGGTACTCTTATATGTATGTATTTTAGTTGTCTCCCTCTCACTCTCTCTCTCTCTCTCTCTCTCTCTCTGTCGTATTGTATTTTGTGGTTTTAAAGGTTTTAATGAGAAAAATGAAGGAGAACCGCAGAAAAAGTTGACTTTTTAGTGGTTCCTTGACTTAGTGGATAAACAGGTACTCGGGATAATGTGACTGAATGACTGACTGGTTTTAGAGAAATGCTTTCAATTTTCCTTAATTTGTTGTTGTTTTATTTATGTGTGTGTGTGTAGTAGTAGTAGTTTTTTGTAGTGGCATTTAACTCACTTTGTGGCATTTAAGTCATCATTTTGAATTGCGAATTGTGTTGTGGCTTAACGCGACTTTACTTGACAACCAGAATTTTGAAAAAAAAACCGCACATATTAATCGCACTTTACGAGTATATGCGGCGGCATAGAAGTGAGCATGTATTTTAAACGCAATACAAACATTAGGGGTTTTTCAATGCTTCGTTTCTTTCTATTTTCTAAATACATACATAGAAACACACACACATATAAATAGAGCAATACCACTGTGATTATGGCGAAACATTTCTTAGAGTGATAAAGATTAGTGCCAACGCCACAAGTCGTTCGTTCAGGAGTTCAAAATTGTCAGAAGCGATGGGTCACATGGCGTTCAGTTCATTCAATTCAGTCTAAAAAGAGTTGCTAATAATAGTCAAGTAGTTCCCGCCTTTGACAGAGATAGGGTGACCAGCGTCGTTGTAAAAGAAATATGGACCGATGACATCAACAGCCCAAATTCCATACCAAACTGTGAATTTTTCGATATGTATTGGACGCTCTTGGATCTCATGTGGATTGTTATCGATTCATTCCATTTTGTTGGTTCATGTAACCATTCATCCAGAAATATAGGTTCTCATCGCTGAAGACGATTGCTCAATGGAAATTAAGTTCATTTGCCAACTCCTTCAGAGACCATTCACGGAAAACCCGCCGTTATCTATGGTCGTCCATGGTAATTACTAATTGACAGATGTACCTTCAACAATACAGCCATTACCAACTATTATAGTTCGTAAGTCACTGTTGAAAGACCCTATACATAACATATCCCTATACATACATACATAATTGGTCATTACAACCCTTCAGTCAGGATTACGACCTAGTTTCTCACACCACTTATGTTGTATGTGTTAATTTTATATATGAGTGGTGGGATCTACAGTTTACTCGTAAAGTCGACTCCGAGCGACCGTTTTTTTTTTGGGAAGCTCTTCGTGGCAATTTTATTTACTCTCAGAGTTTTCGCTAGAAATCTACTGAGAGCAAGTCGCGACAGATTTTTGAGAAATTTTTCAGGTTTGACCTGGGGTTTGAAACGAGGCCTCACGTCTAATAAGCCAACACACTACCTACTAGACTATGGCGACTAGTCTCTATAATATCTCTCTAATTCCGTTGTCTAACAAAGTTTAGGAAGTTGCTTAGTATCAGTGAGGATACCTTCCTAACTAGTACTTTATACGCACCCAGGGGACATATTCTTCGGAGGTATGCCCTTCCGCACAGGACCTATTTTTCTCATGTGAGAATCTACATATTGGCTTGAGGTGATTGCTTTTCTGAACAAGTGTTCTTTGAATCTACAGTGTGTAGTCAAAAAAATCGCTTACTAATCTCTAGCTGCTCCTGATGCATGACTCAAATCTCTTCTCATTGTTATAACACAATAAAAACTTAGATTGACTCAAGCCTGTTTCCGACTTGCAGTATTTTCCCTTTTGTCCTACCACTACACCTAAAGGTTATGGCCTTATCTGCGGCTTGGAAGTTCCCTTTCTCATAGGCTTATTGCACAGTTGAACTGGGATCCTCATTACTATCTGACTAGCTGTTCCAGTATACTAAGCTATTACCATACTTTGCTCGCGTTAAGCTGCTCATATAAAGCGAACGCTTATGTGACAGTCTGACTGTCAGATATCATTGCTATGTCCCTACTGAAATTGAATTAAATTTTGTTTTTTTTTTTTTTGTCTGAAAATTCTTTCGTTACTCTATTAGGGGGCGGGTGGTATTGCCACGCATTAAATTTTTAGTGAACCTAAAACAAACACTAATAAACGGGCCACAATGCATTTTTCTTTCTCATTGATGATAAAAATTTCATGGATTTTTCATTAAAAACCACCACAGCAGTGTAAATTTATGCATCAACGACGATGACACCATTTCATGTCAAACTATGATGCAAATTCATCATCAACTGCGGCGATTTATGGTTTTTGCAAAATTTTTAGCCTCAAAACTAAAATGCTGGGGTAAATGAAAACAGGTGCTCAACCAAAAAAACAATAAAAAGTTTGGAAATGTCCAAAACCAAAAACTTTTCAAAGTGCGTTGCACACCACAAAGGAATAAAAAAAAAAACGTTTTTGGCAATAATTTTCATGCCTGCCAGTGGCTGGTAGAATTTTTCAAAATTTGTGGCACCACAAACATGAAATTAATTTTAAGCGGTAACTAATCAATCACAAATTCATTTAATTTTGCTACACTTTGGGCCAACATGGTTGATGATGGTGATATGAAAAATTATTGTCATTGTTTTGTACAGAAAAAAAAAATTTTTTTTTGATGACCTATTATCCATTATAACCGTTAGAAAAGAGTTACATTATTACGGGGAAAATCGTATACGTTCTATCGAAATTTCTAAAGGGTAAACCGAATTTTAATGTGTCTTTTCCAAGTACAGCTTTTTGTATGCATCACTTACAACATGTTATACTAGCGCAGGCTCTCGAAAGACAAAATAATTTCCTTTAAAAGAAAATACATGTTTTACAGTGCGCTATAAAAGTTTTCGATTGTTTACTATTATGGATGTGCATGGGTTGTAGTCGCCTTAGACTAGTAGGTAGTGCGATGGCTTATTAGACGTGAGACCACGGTCAGACACCTCGAACAAAACGAAACATGAAATAATATTTCTTCGTCGACTCCCTTTCAGCAAATTTCTGGTAAAAACTCTGAGAGTAAATAAATTTATCATGAAAAAGTTTCTCAAGAAATTGTCGTTCAGAGTCGACTTTAAACTGTAGGTTACAACTCTATATTACATTAACACACACACACAACATAAGTGGTGTGAGAATCTAGGTCGTAACCGTGAATGAAGGGTTGTAATGACCAATTATGTGTATGTATGGCGGATATGTACTCGTATGTATGATTAAAAGACTTAGTATATGAAAAATGGTCCTTTCGAACTAGTTTGTCCATGTATGTCGCTTATTGCTCTGAGAAATGCTGAATTATTCTAAGGATTCACAATTTTGGTTGCTAAATATAAATGGCTGGAAAATCTTGAATCTTCCACAAAAAATAGTCTAAAGGCGTTAAATCGCACGATCTAGGCGGCCAATTGACCGGTCCCGAACGTGAAATAAAATGTTCACCGAACTCGCCTCTCAATAAGTCCATTGTTACGCGTTCTGTGTGGCATGTGGCACCGTCTTGTTGAAACCACATGTCATGCAAGTCAAGCTCTTGCATTTTGGGCAAAAAAAAGTTGGATATCATCTCACGCTAGCGCTCATCATTCACAGTTACGTTACGATTCGGAGCATCTTTGAAGAAGTACGGTCCAATGATGCCAAATTCAATGATTTGCAAGCGTTGTTCGTTTGTAAGACGATTCATGGTTAAATTATAGACCAAACTGAAGATATTTGACAGTGAAACAAAACACGAAACGTGTGTGAGCTGTTTAAACCAGTGTTTCCAAAAAGATAATAGCTAAAAAATCACCCTTTATATGCGGCAGAGACCACAACGGGTAGCATAAAGTAGCATAAAATCTCATACGTGATCTACGCATTAGAATTTCCTTGGCTACAATTAGTGTGGAATTGGCTACAATAAATGAAAAATTCCACTTTTTCGCTTTCTGGGTAGAAGAGTGAATCTGTTTGACCGCTGCCTTGCTCTGGCCGAATCTTAGTTCAAGAAGAACGCACCAGTACATTTTTTCTCACGACTTGATATTTATCTACCCCAAGAGTATAGTAGCGACTCTGAAAGGGCTGCAGAGATCCGAACGAACAGGATAAGACTATCATCCTTGGTGGCACTGTCTGAAATTAGGATAAGAGACATTAACCGTTACATAAGTGAGTTAAGGAAGCTAGGACTAAAAGACTCTTCTTAATTGTTATATAAAGCTAAGGGCTTTGCAAAGTTGCTGTATGACTTTCTTTAGAAAATAGAAAAGAAAACACAGCTTTCATGGTGACTACTTCTATGATCTAAAGTTTGTGGCTTCAGCAGGTGTTATAGGCCCATCAGAAACTCTAAGAGGTTTGATTGCTATTAAAGCATAATCACATAGCTACTGATTCGATCGCTAGAAGAAATCATTCCATATAACATAAATTGGTATTACAGCACGCCACCACTAAATCCTATATATACAGTATTGGCCAAAACTAAAGCACCCCCTCAGTACATTTTTTTTAAATGATAATTTTTTTAAGAAAAAAAAGCTATTAAAATTTTATTTTTATTTTTTTTAACTTATTTATATCCTTATTATTGAAAAACACAAACTTAAGGAATTCAGAATTTAAAAAAAAAAAAGTTTGAATTCAAAAAACATTTTAAGTCGCAAATATAAGCGGACAAAACTAAAGCACCCCCCAATTAAGGTGCACAAAAAACTATTGAAATCAATATTTCGTTGCGGATCCTTTATTCTGAATGACACACGCACGTCTTTTAGGCATAGGGGACATTAAATTATTAATTATTTCAGGAGATATTGCTTCCCAGGCTATTTTTGCGGCTTCAAATAAATCTTCTTTGGTTTTGCAATTTTGTGGGTTGATTTTTAAGTTAATGATTGATTGGATTGGAGAGCTGGCTTATCAAGGCATCAATTGAGTGCAAAATATTCAATCAACAGATCAATTATTTCTAGGCTAATTTATAAGTTTTTACAGACTGGTCGCACATCTCCTACTCATTCTGGAGGAAGGTCACGTGAAACCTTGCCACATGAAGACTCCTTAATTAAAAGGACAATCCAAAATGATCCTACAGCATCTTCTAGTCATGTACGAAACCGCTTAGATTTAAAAATAACCGAAAGAACGATTCCCAGAAGGGCGGTAGAGGCCGGATTATTCAGTCGACGTCCAGCAAAAAACCTTTGATATCGCCAAGGCCCATCTCAACTGGAGTGTCCAAAAATGGATGAATGTGCTGTTTTCTGACGAATCTAAGTTTAAATTAAAGGATTCAGATGGCATAAGGCATCCAGAGGCAGGCCAAACGGACAACGGTTCAATCCTAAATGTACTGAGGGGGTGCTTTAGTTTTGGCCAATACTGTACATACATACATACATAATTGGTCATTACGACCAAGCTTCTCACATTATACATGAGTGGCGAAACTTACAGTTTAAAGTCAACTTCGAACGACAGAGTTCTGAGAAACTTTTCATGACAATTTTATTAACTCTCAGACTTTTTGTCAGAAATCTGATGAAAGAAAGTCGCCGAGGAAATATTTTTCCATATTTTCGTTTTGATGTCTGACCTGAGGCTTCAACCATAGCCTTACGTCTAATAAGTCAACACACTACCTGGTAGACTATGGCGATCATCTAATCATATCATTAAGAGATATTGTTTTCATGTGAACCACTTATTACGCACTGAGCACTGCTGTATACAATATTTCAATAGGCCATTACCTTCTTGTGTCCCCGCTGTACCTCACTTTATCTAACGTTTATAATAACACTTTTGTAGCTCCTAACACGTAATGTGCTGCAAAATATGTATGTATATACAGTCGTGGACACACAATTAAGTCATTTAAGCAAATTTTTCATTTTTGTAAAAATTATAAAGATTTAAGAAGAATGGAAACAAAAACAACTAATATTTATTAATTTCATATGCTTAATAATTAATTAACAACAAAAACTTAAATACTTATTCATTATAAAAAATTTTTTGGTACGAAGTTGATATCAGACTTAAAATTTAAGTGGACACATAATTAAGTCATCTGAAAACAATTATTGAAAATTTAATTTAATTGCTTTATTTTTCACCCAAACTATTTTGAACCTTTAATATTTTGGAATATTTTGGTATTTTTGGCGTTTTATTTCAGTACATTTGTGGATAAGCTGCCAAAGTGCCTTTTTGCTGCTAGGTTTTTTGGCTGCAACTGCTCGTTTTTCGATCCCCCAAAGATTTTCAATTGGGTTCAGATCGAGACTTTGAGCTGGCCAATCAAGAACCCTTATTTATTCCTCAGCAAAACAACCGTTGCTGAAGATAAAATCATAGCCAGGATGAGTGAAGCTGACCCATTCCTCACATCAACTCAGATTAGATTGTGCATTGAGTTGGAATACGCTGTTAAATATCGGCAAGGACCGTAAGGAGGCGCTTGGCTGAAAATAATCTCCATGGACGTATTGCGAGAAGAAAACCTAATGTGTCAAAAAAAAAAATAATCAGCAACGCTTTCGGTTTGCCGAAACCCACCTCCATAAAGACGAAAAATTTTGGAAATTAGTCGTATGGAGTGATGAGTCCAAGCTTAATATCATTGGAAACGATGGCAGACCCTATGTAAGACGTCCTGTCCATACACAATTTGACCCAAAGTGCACCGAGAAAACCGTAAAGCATGGAGGTTCGTCAGTAATGGTTTGGGATTGTTTTACCTCATCCGGCGTTGGTCCACTGTCAAGAATCGATGGGAAAATGACTGGGGAAATGTATAAAATCATCCTACAGAACAATTTGACTAAAGATTATGAGGACGAATTACCACTAGCGTGGATATTTCAGCATGATAACAACCCGAAGCATAAATCTCGGGTAGTTAAAGCTTGGTTTGCTGAGGAAAAAATAAGGGTTCTTGATTGGCCAGCTCAAAGTCCCGATCTGAACCCTATTGAAAATCTTTGGGGGATCGTAAGACGAGCAGTTGCAGCCAAAAAACCTAGCAGCAAAAAGGCACTTTGTCAGCTTATCCAGGCAGAATGGGATAACATTAGTCCTAAGCAGTGTCGCAATTTAATCAACTCAATGCCACAAATATGTATTGAAATAATACGCCAAAAAGGGTGCCCCACAAAATATTAAAGGTTCAAAATAGTTTGGGTGAAAAATAAAGCATATAAATTCAATTTTCAATAATTTTTTTTCAGATGACTTAATTATGTGTCCACTTAAATTTTAAGTCTGATATCAACTTCGTACCAAAACATGTTTTTAAAAGGAATAACTATTTAAGTTTTTGTTGTTAATTAATTATTAAGCATATGAAATTAATAAATATTAGTTGTTTTTATTTCCATTCTTCTTAAATCTTTTTAATTTTTACAAAAATTAAAAATTTGCTTAAGTGACTTAATTGTGTGTCCACAAGTGTACATAGGATGGCGACCAATAGCAATTAATTAAACTAATTATGCTAACCATCTTAGCTATAGTACACTCAAACCTTTAATTGCTCTCATGCAACTTAATTTCGGTTTCCTAGATTCTAATGATCCTGTCGGATTTGATTTATTTGACCATAATTTTATAGCGAATTTAATGACCATTTTTCAAGTCTACTTTAAGTACTTTACTTTACTTTACTAACCAAAGTACACTACTTTTATTACCCACTATCTTGATATTCTTAAAATATTCTTTCAAAAAAAAAACCCATTTGAACTGCATTTAAAAATGTGTTGCATGCACTGTAGCTCATGCTGCCTGGCCCAAAACAATCAGTCACGCATACAGATGGTAATTGTGTCATCGTTAAAACATTATTACAGTTAAACAACAGAAACAACAATAACAACAACAAATAAATTTACTTTGTCATCACTTGGTGGCCAGTAGTAAAAGCAGTTTCCCTTGTTCTTCCCGTTTAAATTAATCGAAAAGCAGGGCAATTTTATGCCCTATTGAGGCAAACGAAGGATGATTGAAATAAATTCAGTAGGGGGTTGATTTTTATTAATTCTTAAGCAACTTTTTTTTTATCGGTTTTTTTTTTTCTGTAACGAGGGATGGTGGTTATGTACTATATTATCATTTTACAAGGTATTGTTAACAAAAAAAAAAAAGAAAGAAACTTTTTTAATGTTTTTTTTTTTCCTTTTACTGTGATTGATTGTTAAAAATTTACTTTAAAGGGGAGTAAATGGAGTAAAAAAGTGAAAGTGCGGTTGTGGAAAAGGAAATTATCATGTAAAACAGGTTAAAAGTTGTTTCTTATTTCTGTCATTGGAAGATAATGAAGCAATGATGAAGGATAACCAAATAATGTGAGTTATGTGATAAGGACACCTGGCTGATCTAAAGTTTCTTCCACACTGTCATCAAAAATGCACGTGACTTGTTGTATATATTTCGACGAATATTTGCAATTTATTTATTATTTTATTCTACAGTGCATGCCCTTTTTTTAACTATAAAATTTCGAAGAGATTGCTTTATATTGCGATTTTTTTTTTTTTTTGATTTTCAAAATCATTCAACTTGAAGTGAACTTTGCGGTTGTTTGTTACTTTACGAATTGGTGTGGTGTTTATTTTTCATTCTCATAGCTTTTCTTTGAAGGTATTTAAGCGTTAAGTTTAAGGATGTTTTTTTGTTAAAGACTGTCCATATCATGCTTTCAATAGGACACTCCTAAGTACCATATAGCTCATGCCACATTGGATATTGTTACGCAGATCGAAACGACCTAATATCGTTTCACATAAAGACAAAAGCTACAACAACAAGTGACAATGCGTACACAATACACACGACACATTAACACATATGTACACCGAACCATACATGAAGCAACAATAACACAGTATGAGTATGAGAGAGATGAATAATCCAAACGCAACATAAGCGAACACAACAAGAAGCAATGTGTACACAATACACATTAACAAATACATCGAACATCTTCTAAATAAGCCAAAAAAGCAAAAGGGATGGACAAGTAAGCAAGCGCAACAACAAGCAATGCAGTCGCCATAGAAATTGCGAGAATACGAAACCGCGAACATTCTTCTTCAAGAACGTTCGATGTACTGTTCGTGTTGGACTATAAAAGGGCAAGACCAAGCAGACGAGTAAGTCAGTTGTAATTGAGTCAGTCTTGAGTGAAGTTGCGTGTGAACTAAATAGTCGCGGTTTGAAGATATCCGTTGTGAGCAGTATAGCGAATAGTTGTGTGTGAATAGTAGTGTGAATAAATAAAGAGAGTTTAATTATAATAAGTCACATATTTGTTTTTACTTGGTTTGCAATTAACGAACTCATATTTAAACATTGTTAAAAAGGTAAAAACGTAACAATATTATTCACGAGTCGTTTGAGGGCATTGTCATCTCGCGTAGAGGTGATGTGAAACGGCTACGGAGATTTTTCTTGTTGAGATTTCTGAAGTGCAAATAAACCAGCGGTCCTCACAGCCAACATAACAATTGCTTCAGTCAATTTCAGCCCCACTTATAAGACAAAATCATGGAAAATAGGATATTTAAGATGCTCTGCATTCAGAGAAGCCATAGCGAATATTCCATACACAATGGCATCAATTGGTCAACCATGGTCAATTTCGGCCCTTGCGCTGAACAACTTCTTTGCTAGTTTAATCGAATTCGGTCAGCTCAGGGACTGCGCTTACCTGTGGCCTCACAACGGGTCGCTATGCTTGCTCAAGTGAGCTCTGGTCAAAGCTATCACTTCGACCTAACCTAACCTAACCTCTCACACACGCTGTGTCTTATTTAAATTTAAAAATAAAAAAATTTAATAAAAAAAAAATAGAAGACACTATACGAGCTCCTAACAAACGTCTGTTCGACGTCCATTCTTGTCCATGATTGCTCAGGGAAATTTTCGATCATTTAAAGGTATCTATTATATGTGTTTTCAGGATTTAGCGCACTGCTGCTAAACTGAACAGGATGGGTTTGAAGTAACATAACCGATTTGTAGGAAGAATAAACTACCATTGGCAGCAGAAAGGTACGTGCATTCAATTGCTAGACTCTGCAGAACTTATAAGGATAAGAAGGGAAAACAGGTAGTTTTCTTTCATTTCATGACAGGGACATCCATCGCACAATTGTTAGACTCATAGGCCAATGTACTTATTGGCACGCATAACGATGGGCTTAACATTTCACCGAATGACTGCTGCCGGCGCTGTGGATCTGAGGAGGAAAAAGATTTCATTTCTTCTCATCTGGCAGAGTCTTGCTCTTGTCATGAAGAGTCGGAGGTTCTTAACCTCTCCTTTTCTATCATTTTTGATCGGACTCTCCAATATAATTATAGCTGCTACAGGAAAATTTATTCTGAAATCAGATTGGTTTCGTTTAAGAAATGTTTGACAGACGCGTTTGGTTACTAGTTATGGAAATGCCTACCTGAGTGGGACTTGTCGACACAAGGAGTTTCCGTGACTTAACCTAACTTAGTTAATGTTAGCTTATAACTAACGATCTATACTTTTGCTGAACTGAAGAAATCGTTATAGACTATAAAGAGTACACAGGCTGCCAAAAATTTTAACCCCAAAACCGTACCTTTCTAAGGCTTTTTGCCGCACTGAATCAAAGTTCATACATAATTGGTCATTACAACCCTTTAGTCAGGATTACAATGTATATGGTATGTCTATCAGCACTGCGATACAATTGTTTAGGCACACAAAAGGTAGGTAGTATGTAGTTTAGGAAGTAGTTTCATAGAAAACTTTAGAATATTTCAAAATATATTTTTTTTTTTACCAATGGAATGTATTGTTTGTAGACTGTACTCGATGGACCAGCAGCATTAGAATTTCTAATGTACTGCAAACGTTAGATGGAAAGGCAATTTTGGTTGGTTCCACCATAGTGATTGGTTGAGGATATTGAACGAAGAATTATTCTTTTCAAAGAAATACAATAGACTCAAAGCGTAAGGCCGATAAAGCTAGTCCTGAGATGCTGTCGTAGCACCTGAAAATGTGCTTTTCAGATCAGAGTCCTAAAAAGAATGCCATTGATTTAAAAAGCAGGTTTCGTTTCGCAAATAGTTTATCTTCAAGAATTTTATGAATGTCTGAATACATACGTACATGTCAGGATTACGGCTTAGCTTCTTACACCGCTTATGTTGTGTGTATGTTAATTTTATACATGCGTGACGGCCTCTACAGTTTAAAGTCGATTCCGAACGACCAATATATGCACCAGGCAGCTGCTCGTTTTGTTTGGATTTACTTCAGATGGATTGCATGAAACTTTTTCATGGCAATTTTCTTTACTCTCAGAGTTTTTGCCAGTTATCTACTGAAATAACACACTACCTAGTAGACTACCGTGATATCAGGTTTTCAAGATAAACTAATCGAAAAGTATAAAAAAAACAGAATTTTGCGATCTCTTTTTAGTCTCGGGGATATCGTTGAACGAACCAGAATCCTGAAGAATCCCATTGTATTGGTAAAATTTAAACGAGAACTCTAAAGAACTGTTTTTTACTCAATGATATCTTCAATATATTGTTACGAAAATGGAAATGGTGTTGTTAAAATAATAAACAAAAGCTCCAAAAACAACACAATGGACTTGATCACGCATAAAAACAAAAGCTCCAAAAACAAAACAATGCAGTTGTTCACGTGATCAACGAATGAGTAAACATATAGCAACAAAAAAAAACAACAGGCTTGTTTATAAGATCGATGAATAAACAAAAATGTAGCAACAACGTCCGTGTATAAAAAAAATATAGCAGAAAGACAAACAAACAAAACAACAACAACTCTGCCTGGACGAAAGTAAACAAACAACAAAAATGTAAACAAGTTGTTTACATTTTTTGATTGTTCCCGAAGGTCGTCATCATCCTTCAAGGGCATTCATCACACTGTTGATCCAGTGATATAAAAGGCAAGATAAAGCGAGCAACGATGATTCAGTTAGAATTCAGTCAGCCGTGTATGAAGACACGTTATTCTCGGAGTTCGAGTTAAGTTAGTCGTGTGACGACGTCGCGTTGAATTGAGTGAGAATTCAACCAGTGGCGTGTGAAGATACGGGATCGAGTTATAATTCAGTCAGACTTGTGTGCAGACAAGTTGCGTTTGAGAACACAGTTGTTAGTGTGGAGCTTACAAAAAAGGTTGTGAGCAAAGAAGAATAACTAACAAGTGTTGTTGTTGCTTACAAAAAAAAGGTTGTAAGCAGAGAAATATCACGAATAAGCACATATTGGGAAAGTTATCATTGTATACGTGGAATAAGTTCGAACAGTGGCACAAAAGTTGTGCAGATAATAAAGAATTGACTTAAAATTAAACACAGATTTATTTTTATTTTATTTGCAATCTACGAACTCATATTTTTAATGTTTTTAAAAGGTAAAAATGTAACAATATATTTAAAATACTTAATGAGTATACAAGTTCAAAAATAAATTCTAAAAGAGTTTCTTTCAAAGAAAAAGTTCTAATTTTCTTAAGAAATTTTTTAAATCCTCGTATTAAATTTGAAAAATAAAAAAAAATAAAAATCATGTTTAAACACAAATAGTTGCAGTAGTTGTAGTCCTTTTTTAAGATTCAATAACCAACAATAGCAAGAGTATGTTTTTCGTATTAAAAACATTTCAGGCATAAACTAACAATATCAATACTAACAACAACAACAACAACAACAACAATGAAAAATACAGAAAAAAAAATGGTAACAGAAAACCATACAACAGCCCTATTTTTAAGCCAATAGGTTAGGTTAGGTTAGGTTAGAGGACGTGTACTTGTCAACTGTGACAAGTACAGTACCCGGAGGTCGAATTGACCCATTGTACAACGTCCTAGCTTCTCACACCACACGTGTTGTGTGCGTTAATTTTATACATGAGTGGCGGGACCTACAGTTTAAAGTCGACTCCGAACGACAGATTTTTTTGAGAAGCTTTTCATGGCAATTTTTGCTCTCAGAGTTTTTGCCAGAAATCTGCTGAGAGGAAGTCGCCGAAGAAATACTTTTTGTATTTTCGTTTTGATGTCTGACCTGGGATTTGAACTCGGGCCTTTCGTCTAATAAGCCAACACACTACCTACTAGACTACGGCGACTTTGACTTTTTAAGCCAATAGTCAAAGGAAAAATTTCAAATCACTTGAGCACATACGCACAAGCAAAGTTCAATGCAACACAAAAATAAACTATTTTATGGTGCATATATTGTATATTCGTGTGCATCTGTATGTGTGTGTGTATTTTCTACTCCTTTTAACAT
The DNA here is from genome assembly GCA_927399465.1 of Sarcophaga caerulescens. NCBI lineage: Eukaryota > Metazoa > Arthropoda > Insecta > Diptera > Sarcophagidae > Sarcophaga > Sarcophaga caerulescens. Next base: position 73,367,129 of record OV656867.1, read on the forward strand.
CCTTTGAACTATCGATTATAAGCCAAGTCAGGAAGTTTTCATCGTTACACATATTTGACCGTAAAAGACTCTTAAATTTTTTTTGTTTTTTTTTTATTTTTGTTCTTCTTCTTCATCTCTTTTTGTTTTTCTATTCTATTTTTTCTTCTTCTTGCATCAAATTAAGGCAAGAAAAAATGGCAACAAAAAAGAAGAAAAAGAGAATTTACATAAACCAATGACAATGCAGTATGTGGTTGGACAGCAACAAAAAAAAAAAAAAAACGAAAAAAAATCAGGAAAAAAACATACAGCAGCAGGAGTCAGCAGAATTCAAAAGAGAAAAACACAAACAAGGAAATCGTTTCGAGATGACTTTTACTGGCCTGTGTTCATAATACGGGTTGTCAGTAACAATATTGTGGTTTCAGTTCAGCATTTCTTTTTTTTTTTTTTGCTCTTTTCGTTTGTTTATTTGTTGTTGTTTCTGTGCTCTTTTGGTACATCAAATATTGCATCAATGTAGTCAACCAACCGGTCATATAGAAAGTTGATTGCCATCAATCGCTATTGCAAATGTGGAAAACAGAACATGGTTGCGGAAAACAATACACTGAACAAGCTCTATGACAGTTCTAAAAAGGTTTCGTTTGACAGTTTTTTTTTTTTTTTGGTTTAAGAGGTACTAAGACTTTTTCCTGCGATTTCAACTTTTAAAATCTTCAAATCACAAAAGAGTTTAAGTAAGTGTTATAGATTATCATGTTTCTTGGCAAATTGTTTGCAGAATAATCTCACGCCTAATGAGTAAGTACCCTGGAATGTTATTTCCTCTTTTAGCTCTTCTTGACGAGAATTTGAAAGCATTGCTGCAATAAGTCGATTGCTCAATTCACGATTCAATTGTCAAGTGGCGCCGAATTGCTGAAACCAAATGCCTTTTACATTCATGTCGTCCAATTGAAGCAGTCCACTAGAAGCAGTTGCTCGTTGTGGGTACATTGACTCCTGATAGATTGCATGCCTCAAATTCGCAACTTTTGTGTATTCATTAAGCTAATCAGCACGTTTCATCCAAGAAGATGACATTTCTTATGGTGATTTCTTTTCTGTTAAAAAATGTTGCCTACATATTTTGTAGCACTTATTGAAGGTTGCACGAACCCTCATAATATGTTGCATTTTAAACGATTACAAAAGAACAAAAATCATTGCCCGTTATGCAATTATTTTTGTAGTTTTATACCAATTTAGTGTTTTTTTTTACTTAATTAACGATTTTAAAACTAATCATTGTATAGAAAATGAAAAAAAATTTTTTTTAATTATCCAAATAATTTCCAATTAAATTATTTTTTTATTTTCGGAAAGCTAACATTACATAAAATTTTTTTTTTAAATAAAAACAAATAAATATTTTTACCGAGGGCTCCGGGGTCACACAAGTTAAAACTTTTATTTTTATGTAAAATTCAACTTTAGGGCCAATGTTTTCAAATCGCTTTAGTTGGCACAATATGTTATTAATTATTTAGTAAATTTTTTCGAATTTCTATATAAAAACTAAAAATCAAATCAAAAATATAATTTTTGGAATTTTTTGGGAAATATTTCTATTACAAAAGATAATAACCAAATTCCATTTTTAAAAGTATTAAAAAAATGTTAATTTTTAAGTTAACTCATCTCAAACCTTTTTTGTTGGGATAATAATACAAATGCATATGTTTCTTTGTAGTCCCCGACTAGTAAATTTCATATCGTTAAAATAAAATAAATTTTTTTTTAGCGATTTTAAAGCTCATTCTGCTTTTACAAAAATAAAATTATCAACACCTATAGTCAGCTGTTGTTTGTTTATAAATTTGTTACTAGAACTTGGCGCAATATTGATAAATAACATTTTTAACAAAATTTTAAACTCGCGACAAGAGTTTCGTTTTAATATGACGAAGAAGAGGATTCCAACAAATTTTCCAAAATAATATTTTTTTGCTTCCGTTTCACCACTTTTAAAATAAATAATTTTTGTTATTTTTTTCAAAACAATAACAGGAACAGCTGTTTTAAAAATGCTGCCCTTACAACCCTTTGATTAAATTGAGGGTCAAACATGCAGCATATTTTCTGGGTTTTACGGCAAAATTTTTAGAAAAGAACACGTTACTAATTTACAAAATTGCATTTTTTTCAGAAAAGAACAGCAAAAGGGCAAAAAGGTAGAATAAAGGCAACATCAAGAAATCACCATTAAATAATTTGCATTGACTTTCGTTTGCTAAATTAACAATTGAACGAATTGCCCTTAGTTTCCGTTGTCTGCTGATTTAAGCTCCCGAGTAATCTAAATTTTTCACGCAAGAAGGTGATGGTCTTTCGTCACAATTTGAAGTTGTTGAGAAAGATAACGAATTGATGTTTTCGGGTTTTCGACGACACTGTCGTTTACAGCAGTAATTTTTTTAAGCTCTTATTGTACAGAAGACTTACTGACTTTTTGACAATTTTTGGAATGGAATAGTTGACTCGTAGATGCACTTTGTCGATACTGACAACCACTGTAGTTTTCTCTTTGGTATCTTGATTACATAACATACAAACAGAATTGGTCATTACAACCCTTCCCAATGATGTTGTGTGTGTTAATTTTATACATGATTGGCGGGCCCTACAGTTTAAAGTCGACCGATTTTTAGGAAACTTTTCACGGCAATTTTATTTATTCTCAGAGTTTTTTTCCAGAAATCTGCTAAGAGGAAGTTGCCGCAGAAATAATTTTTCATATTTCGTTTTGTTGGAGATGTTTGCCCTGGGGTTTGAAGAAACGTGGTCTCACGTCTACCTACTAGACTACGGCGACTATTTCGATTGCGTAAGCAAAGCAACAGCATAAGTGGATTGAACTGTAGCTGGACTCTATATTTTAGCAGAGAGGGAAGAGAGTTTCTGTTCTCAAAAATCGAAAATACCAGTGAAATTCGAGTATAATCCTCTTCGAACTCCATCATGGACTTGAGAGTAAATATTGACCAAAATCTCAAATTAGTCCATGCTGTAGAGCCATCCAACCAGAGTGGGCATTCAATCATTCCCAAAATCAACTACGTGGAGAGTTGAACTATAAGCCAACCAAATTTCTGAGGGGTCATGGCGGCTATAGCAGTAAACTATGCTTTAATGAAGAAGAAGAAGCTGAAAAGTATGTTTCATTCAAATGACTGCACTACGGAGAATTCTGATTGGAAATGAAATAAGTCGTCAATCAATGGTCGGTATAGATATCTCTGTTAGTGGAGATCGGGTACACAGTAAACATACAAATGGCAGAAAAATTCTTCAAATGATAATACCTCCTAGGGAGGAAAGGACCACCTGAATATGGCAGCTTGGTGAGATCCGTTGTCACAATGGAGGCACATTAACTTCATAAGTTTCCTACATGAATAAATGAAAACTGAATGGCAACTCTTAGCGTAAACTTGCACGTCCTACATAGTCATACAAGCAAGCAAGCATGTGAATGTGCATGATCATGTTCATGTGTGTAATTACACTGAGGAATAAACTTCAGAATTTACATACTGGTTGGTAAATACATGCAAAAATTTTCTTCTAACAAGCACACACACACACATACTTATTGAGAGTAGAATTTGGTTGGTTTGGTCATGTTGGTAAATTTTCCGTATTTCTGATACTGAAGCTGTGACTGCGGCTGATGCTGATGCTTATGCTGATGTTTCAAAAGTCAGTCTGTCAGTATTTAAGTGCGTGTCCTTTTGTACTCGTCGTTTGAGAGAGACTGTATAATATGACTGTTTAATATTGTTGTCCAAGCATGGCCCATATAATGGTGTGTGTGTGTGTGTGTGTTACAATACACACATGCTTGCCAAATGTCAATATGTCGCCATACAAACACGCACACAAAACTGTGCATGACAAAACTGTATTTGGCGCCTTGTCTCCTCCAAGCATTTGAAACTTTATGCGGTGGTTTATTTACCAAACACGAGCGTGTATATTGGTTGATGCATACGACGAGTATGCATGATGATGCATCATGGTTTGGTTGTTAAACTATGTGATGTAAATATAATACACAAGTATGCATATGTGCGTGAGAGAGAGAGAGAGACAGACATAGAGATGACATATTACGAATTCTGAGCATTCACATAAACTTCTTCAAAACATTTCTACACACACACACGCTCTCACTATTCTCCAACTCATGCAAACAGTTGTACGAGTACGAAAGTTTTGAAAAAACTTTTGTCCAAATATGAAGTCAAATACACTGTTTGTATGTGTTTATTGGTGTATGTGTGCGTTGATATACTTTTGCTGGTCATTTGTGTTAGAATTCATAATGAAATCCACACATAGAAATTAGTTTTTGTGGTTCAATTGTCGATATTTAATCGGTAAATAAGAGCTTTGCTATTGTTTGAACCATTTTTGTTACCTTTTTAGGGAAACATTCTTGCCTGCTATTTATCATTAAAGAGGTTGTCGGTAGTAATCGATTGAAATTGAAATTTAAAAACTGAAGAGTAATAAAATCCTTATACATGTGAAAAGGTCTGAATAATTGTCGAAAAAGTTTGAAGATTTTTATTTTTTTGTGTCATCATTGCCTGCAGAATGAATGTTTCATGATATTTTTTTGAAATATTAGTTTCATTATGTAAATAGGCAGGTTAGGTAAGTAAAAAAGGCCTGCATTTCCCGCTACGCTTGTAACAAAGTGTTGGGAAAAGAATGAAGCCTGGGACCAAAAATTATTCACTGAATCCATACAGTAGTGGATGACTAGTATGGTGGGAGTCTCTCGGTACGACACCACTGTGGCACTGACACCACTGAGGGGACTGAAAAGGCGGACGAACTGGCATGGAAGGAATCGCAGATGTCCGAGGAGGAGACAATAGAGGGGATATATGCAACACCTACAAGAATACTTTTTCAAATTGTAAAAATCAAAATAGAATTCAACAAACCGTAGGTGGTCTACCATACCTGGTTGCCGAATTTCAAAACTTCTGTGTGCAACAGTGGACAGCAGGCATACCAAGGAACTACTTGAGTTCGGCAAGATAACGGTTTGCCCTCTAACAGGAATTCTATCGGGATATTGTCAATTTCACTGACAACTTCGGTCTGCCCCACCTGGATTACTGCAGAAGCTGCCATGATGTGAAAGAAATGGAATCGGTACAAAAACTTTTATGCGTTAGAAGATCTTGGTGTGGTGGCGAACGTGCCATTAAAGGAACTGGCCGGTTTCATGCGAAGCTCGGGGTGGTTCAACCCATCACTAACGAAGCAGGACAAGACGGATTACCTCACACTGGGTAACACAATGGGCCATATGGCCCATCGAGTGAACTAACCTGTGAACGACTATCTACCCGCTAAACTAACATAACCATCTCGGTATGACAACTAACTTGAGCCTGATAAGGCTGTTGCCTCTTTCCGCTTGATCTCTGTTGAAAGATTTTAGCGGCTAGAATCTAGTAGTATTAGTATTAGTAGGCGTTTCTGGCCGGCTGGTTGCACAAGAATTCTGAAAGAGGACTGCACTGATGAACCCAAAACGTGACGGAATTTTTTCTGAATTGATTAACATGGGTACCGGGACATTGTGACATTCCATGTAAGTGTGGAGTAGATGCACTGGCCAAGTGTGGCACAATCATCAGAGAGTTCGATGAACTCACAACTTTGGGAAATTCTCTAAAAACTTGCAACCTTGCAATTGACAATGAAGTCATGAATTCAACACCGTTAACATCGGATAGGCGGCTTCGGATACGGGCAGAACGGTAAGACTAGAAAAAATTTGCTTAAACTTCACTACTGTCCATCATAAACATCTTGCAAACGATTTCTGCAGAAGCTGTAGGAATTAAAAAGAAGAGGAGACTGTTCTCCACCTCTTAAGTACCTATCCGGCACTCTGTCGGGCAAAAGGTATATTAATGATCGGGATCAACTGTTACGTATTGACATTGACATTCTGAGTTGCTTCATCAGAAACCCCCAGTCGTTGCGTGACTAGGGGTTAACGGAAAACTGTGGAGTCACAGTGGTCTTTAAGTGGACAGTCAACTTTATTTACTTACCTACCATGGGCTTTAGAATGATAGCGTAGCTAAGATTGCCTGGAGAACCAACTTTTGTTTACAGTTTTCACGCCATTAATGAATACAAGAGCAGTATTCATAGAGGCCACTTATGCAAGGCAGATGAAGTGTCTTGTCAACGAAAGAAGTCCTGAAATGAATGAACAGATGAAGAAAGTTATTCGGTATAACCTCCAATATAACGTCAACTGAAATTAGAGAGAGTTTGTGCATTTATCAGGACTTCTTTATGGTTTTATTATTTTAAGGCAACTACTTTAGGATTTTCAAGCTTTAAGTTCTGAAAGATTTGAAATTGAAAATAATGATTTCATTTCCAGGATATTAAAGTAACTGGCATACCGAATATCCTCTTTCCAAGTCCACCAAACAACCCCATTTGCCAGTGCACAAGTATCTCATAACAATGTGTCCTGACAAATCACGTTTTTGTCAAATTGCGCAACGAAATGTCAAGTTAATGATGGTGGATGGAGAAGGTCATGACGAGCACGTTTTGTAAGTGAATTTTTTTTTTATTTCCCTTATCTCCCCCCTTCTTTCACTTTTTTTTTTATTTAAACATTCAAAGTTTGTTTTCGTAGTTTTTTCGCTTTTTTTTGTATTCATTCGTTAAATATTTAGGCAGCCATTGAAACAGAAATATTTCTTGGAATTTTTGGCTTTTTTTTTTTTTGCTAAATTCTACCACCCACTACCCTCTATGCAAACAAACACATAGACACGGTATCAATAAGAAATAGAAACAGACTAAAGGGGCTTTCTTGAGTAGATTACTTATGTGTTTAACGTACCAAATATGCCGAACTTTGTAAGGTAGTGTGCAAAACATAAAATAAAAATAAATTTGGAAAAAAAAATACAAGCAAGCGAAGCCAAAGAACCAGAATATAAAATTAGTGATGCCAGTTAACATGTTACAAAAGTATCAGCGCCAACAAATAAAGACCCAAAAAAAAAACAACAAAATAAGAAGAAAAATATCAACATAAAACAACAGAAACATTAAAAGAAAGAAGAAATATCGTTAAAGCAACAAAAAAAAAAAAACGAAAGAAGAAATACAATATAAAAGAGACAGTGGAAGGAAAATAGAAAAATTAAAAAAAATTCAAAGGAATGCTTCAAACGTCAACACAAAACGTCAACGCAGCCATTTTGTTTTTGTAGATTTTTTCGTGCTTTTTTTTATTTAAGGAAGACAAGCCATTGACTTCCTTCTGACTGCCACGAAACATCGGTATGTGAGTTTTAGGTTCCGAATCTACCAAATGGAAGTCATGTTGATCTTATAAAAGTGGTTGTAACCTGCAAGGATAATTTCTTTTTACGCGTTATGGGATTTTAAATTGAAGAACCCATTTTCGATGATCAATAATCCTAAAACAATAATCTTAGGGGCAGCATAATAATAAGAAAAACCCTGTATGGCGTATTGGAAACGGACTCAGCAAGTTGGACATATAAACCGAGTTTCTTACAACGAGCAGCCGTTAAGAATTTTCTGATATTGTATGACTCCATAGAGTTCTGCACTTGAAACATTAACCGGCTTCATCAATAACCCCAGAACTTGAGTCGTTTGAACAGGCAATACACAGGCTAGAATATGTTTTCCATGTACAAAAACCCATTCCCTTTTTACGATGTCCTACAGTGAACTTTATTTCCAAATGTAAATTAATTTTATGACTGCAGTTTCGTATAGAGCCGTAGGAATCAGCAGTTAGGATTCTTAGCAAACTAAACTGATACAGTTAGAGCGGGACATCACAATCACTAGCTTTACCATCATGTCTGTAAGAAGATAATGGATCCCATGTTTTTCTTCTAACAGTGAAACCATACGTAGTTTCTGATGTTCATGTTGAATTCACTCTGATTCATTCGTACTCGCTACAACATTGATTTATAAGTATAGGTTGCAATGAGTATGAGTACAACGTTGTCATCAAACTCACAACATTCTATTCATTGTTTGATTCATACGCCTACTCATTCAGATTCATAAATTTAGAAAAATACTTATAATACTTACGAATGATTCGAGTCACTCGAATCATTCATCAAAATTTACAGTAGTAGTTATTGTTGCATTTACAAAAGAAGAAAAAAGAAAAGACAAAGACAGCAAGCAAAGCACACACACAACCTTCTAGCGAGTATGTGGTGTTCGTACTCGAATCATACTTATTTTGTGCTTCGTGTACATATATGTTGAATCATGGAGAGTCGAAATCAACAACATCATGCGTATTGTTAAGTATGAGTACGATGAGTACTTCAAACTTTGAATATGAGTAGTATGAGTATGATATTAAAATAAGTATGAATGCGTATAAGTATCTGAAATTATAAGTATGACTCGAATCTACTCATCGTTTTGAATACTCGTTGCTGATCTCTGGTGACAATTACGTAGTAAAAGCTCGAGTTCCTTCTTCTTCAACGACAGAATGCTGGACAAGTACCCAAGAGGTGAAGAATAGTTTCCTCCTTATCCTCTTCTCTGTCTCTGTCCTGCAGAAGCCTTGGGTCATATTACCAAGCCCAACGCGTCTAACATGAGTACTCAATTCCTAGTTCTGACTCCGATAATTCTTTGCAGTATAGACTTTCCGTTCGCCTTTCTATAGTCTTGACAAGATTTGTTGCGCTATCTTAACCGTACTCGAAGACACTAATGTGGTATTAAATTCTTTCGATAACAGAAGCCTGAAAGAAGTTTGCAGGTTTTCAATGGGTATCCACCCTTAAAGTTCGAAGAATATACCATATCCAGCCAATTCCTCCGCTGAGTAGTTTACCAACCTGCCATTGTATCCAGGTAACCTTGTTAGGTGAAAATTGTGCCACTAAGAGCTTCGCACAGCTGTGGATTATTCTAGAGGTTGTTGTAGTAGAACCAAGTACTTTAACAGTCGCCTGTTTAGCAGAAATTGTGATAACATGTTTTCCATGGATATTGTTATCCTTAATAGTCCTTACGGCAGCCCGTATGGATGACATTTCTATCTGAACGAAGTTGCATTGATCCGGAAGTCTTATCGAACTATGCCGCCGACTTCGAAAAGATGACTTCTTTCAGTTTCGCACCATCAGTGAAGATTTGTATGGAGTAGTACAGAAGGTACATCTCACCAGTTTCCCATTCCACTCTTTCGGGATTGAATTTCTAAGAAGCCATAGTGTCATATCATGTAATCAATGCCCTTTAATGTTCACAATTCCATTAGGATTCTTAACTGAACGATACTCAACCTGTTTCATTGTTTCGTCTTCCATAGAGGCTGTGTAGTATCAGCTGCTGAGCCCTCATCTATAGATCTTTGTACAGTATTCCCTCGATTTACGTCGTCTCGATTTACGTTGTTTCGATTAACGTCGTCAAAAATTTTGTTCCCTTCAACTTCGATTTGCGTTGTCATTCGATTTACGTCGCCTTTTTTTGGAACCAACTGTGACATAAATCGAGAGATTACTGTATCTTATAGTATGAGCAATATGAAATTCGATTTACGTCGTTTCGATTTACGTCGCCTTTTTCCGGAACATTCTACGACGTAAATCGAGGGAATACTGTATACGCCTTATCAACTTGCATCTGAGTTGACACGAACAACGCCGAAGCATTTGAACATCACGTGGAATAGACGATTCACCAATTTCATTTCTCTATTAGGATTCCTATCATCTGAAACCCACCAGCTTTATCCGAATTCGAAACTGGTAGGTTAAAGTCAAGCAAAGTCTTCTCTAAATTGTGTTCATATCTGTTCTCGCTGTTTAGCTTATTTTCAATTCGTCAAATTCTTTAATTATTTCATTCACACTTGATGGTTAAAATTTACTTTCTTTTGACTTCTTTTTGCTGAAAGAACATGTTTCTGGTTGTCTAGCTGTTTGTTGGTATATGTGTTTATGTATATACATACATACATATATTGGTGATAAATGATGTTAATGTGTGTGTGAGTGAGTGCGTGAATTTTTATTTTCTCTTTAGTCTTCTTTATTACTTTTTTGTGTTCTCATTTTATTTTTTCGAAGAGTATGTGTGTTACGGATGTGATTCTATGGGTGCGGGTGTAAGCGTATAACTATTGGGTCTGCCAACAGGAGTTTTCGAGCTATGGCAGTTCGCTCAAATTTTGCTTCAATTATTCGTAAGAGTCATTGAAATGTGCTCCCTCTCATAAAAGTCGTGGCGGACATTTAAAGGATTTTAAATTCCTCACATAATAGCATCAAAATGTCTTTCAAACGAATAAAAAATTTTGATGATATCTCACACACACTTTGCCTACTTAAATTTAGAAATAGTAAGCTCTTAAATCAGAACCTTGTATTCATATATACATGTGCGTGTGTATTTGTGAGAAAATTGCGTTACGCATTCCTTCAGAGTTAACCATTAATACTTGTCTACTTAACGGTAAATTACAAAACATTAAACACATCCATTTTTAGCAAAACACTAACACACATTCTCCCAAACAAATGCACGCACACACACGTACATGAGTATGAGAGCGTTCAATTTTGTTATTTTTGTAAACTAAATACTCTGACTCTCAAGAGTATTTAGTTGTCGACTGTATTGTTAAAAAAAAAAAAATTTAACAACACCAACAACAACTACAATAATAAAGAAAAAATAATAATTGTTGTTATTGTTGTTGTTTATATACGATATTTTTTCTCGTTACAACAACAAAATATTTTTTTAAAGGAAAACGAAAATAAATGTGTTGTGTGTTCTGTTGCTTTGATGGAGTATGTCTTGTTAAATTGGACGATGGAAGGAGTACTGTGGGGGGGGGGGTGGGTGATATTGAGTCAACAATGGAGTTTTTAAACATTTGCGAAAACATTTATTTTCAAATTGTTATTGTTTTTGTGTTTTTTATTCTTTTCTTTTGAGCACTTTTAACAATTTAAGTTGCTGTTGAACAATAAAAAACAACAAAGTTTTAGCAATTGTCAGCAAATAAAAGGAATTTTCAGATTTAAAGATTTAAAATTAAAAAAACAAATAAACAAAGAAAGAAACAAAAAAAAACTATTTTATTAACACATAAATTTCTGTAATTACTCTGATGACTATTCAATTTAAATTTTATTCAAAAATAGCGAAACAAATACAAAATAAGCTAATATCGGTTTCTACAAGTGAGAGTTCTTTGCGAAATATTTTTTCTGTTGAGGTGCACATTTGGGTCCATAGGAGCTGTGATACGACCCAATAATACAATTCTAGTTGGAAAAATTTTTCATTTTAAGTTCCCAAAACTTAGATAATAAAGATATTCAATCAATAAATTCGCAACGCAAATTTCTGAAAGTTTTACATACGTTTCTGTCTGTTGACCAACCTTACGGTGCTCAACAGTAAGGGTGAAAACAATATGTCAACATCAGAGATTAGCAAAAGTATTCAAAACGATGAGTAGATTCGAGTCATACTTATAATTTCAGATACTTATACGCATTCATACTTATTTTAATATCATACTCATACTACTCATATTCAAAGTTAGAAATACTCATTGTACTCATACTGATTTCGACTCAACATGATTCAACATATACACGAAGCACAAAATAAGTATGATTCGAGTACGAACACCACAATACTCGCTAGAAGGTTGTGTGTGTGCTTTGCTTGCTGTCTTTGTCTTTTCCTTTTTCTTCTTTTGTAAATGCAACAATAACTACTACTGTAAATTGTGGATGAATAATTCGAGTTACTCGAATCATTCGTAAGTATTATAAGTATTTTTCTAAATTTATGAATCTGAATGAGTAGGCGTATGAATCAAACAATGAATCGAATGTTGTGAGTTTGATGTCAACGTTGTACTCACACTCATTGCAACCTATACTCATAAATCAATGTTGTAGCGAGTACGAATGAATGAGAGTAGTTGAATTTTAATACTCTTGACTCACTCATACTCAAAATTTCATGAGAACTTATGAGTAGCGAAAATACGATTCATTGCTGATTTCTGGTCGACATCCACCCCCACAGAAGAGATATTACATGTCAGTACCAATTGGATGACATGAACTTACTCATGAACTTCCCCTTTGCTTAGGAGACTACTTAAACTCCAGGCGTTCTCGGCACCCGGTTAAGACTGTAAGATCACACCGATCTCTTTACTATTTATTTCGGTATAAACCACAGTCCCTATAAAATGGCGTACAAAATTACACACCATACTTCAGCTGGAAACAAATTCTAGGGGCTTCTGACTCCAGTAGTACCGGAAGTAAGACTCTGTCAGACATCATAGTATAAACACTACTACCAGCTGAGTTCCAAATGATTACATACATACATAATTGGTCATTACAACCTTTCAGTCAGGATTATTGACCTAGTTTCTCACCCACTTATGTTGTGTGTGTTAATTTTATACATAAGTGACGGGACTTACAGTTTAAAGTCGACTCCGAACGACAGATTTTTTGAGAAACTTTTCATGGCAATTTTATTTACTCTCAGAGTTTTTGCCAGAAATCTGCTGAGAGGAAATCGCCGAAGAAATACTTTTTGTATTTTGTTTTGATGTCTGGCCTGGGGCTCGAACCCTGGCTTTACGTCTAATAAGCCAACACACTACCTACTAGACTACGGTGACTTCACACACGACATTGATTGTGTGAGAGGCTAGGCGACTCATAGCAGTCTTTTGGCAAAAACTCTCAGAATGAATACAATTTCCATGAAAAGTTTCTCAAAAATCCCTCGTTCAGAGCCGACTTTAAACTGTAGGTTCCGCCACTCATTAATGAAATTAACACATACAACATGGATAATATGAGAAATCAGATTCGTAATCCGGACTAAATAAAGTAAGGAAATAGCGTTGATTTGTCATTGAAGACAATCAGAGAATACCAGAATTGCCACAGAATGAAATTTCGAAAGAGAAGAATATAAGGAGACGGTCTGCTCGCTCATGGAGATGACAAGTTGAATCTGATTTGAACAGTTGTGGAATGAGTTGGCTTGAAGTGCAAGTGTTAGCACAGAATAAAAATATTCCAAATGATTACAACCATAAAATGTGGAACAAACAAGTAACACTAGATCACACAACAGTAACAAGAGCAATCCTCATGCCATTCGCAACGACGCCAAAAAGGTGCACTCATAAGACTGCACATTTATAAGACAAAACAAACCAAATGGACTCTAAAAACTACACACCGAGCGAAGTAATGGTAAAATTTCAGGCAAAAAGCGAAGTAATGTTCTCTTCCTATCCCCTTCTTATTCCTACCTTTAATTTGGCCATCCTTAGTAGGGTTTAACAATTCTTACCCAAAACGGTGAAGTATACAGGGTTTATTTTGGACCTTTAACCCGTCTGGAAATATAAGATAATGGAGAGAATAAAGGAAACAACCATTAAACCTCTAAAACGTCCATACGAAATATTTGAAGGCTTAGATCTGCATTGCCCTGTTGGCTCCATCAGGCCATCCTTGCTAGGTTTTCAAAATTCTGCACAAAATGGGTTTGTGGGATAACAAGATATAATGTTAGACTTTTCTATACACTGCCAGCCTATTGCATTGTTTTCAAGGTGGAGGTCTAGACCAAATTTAATGCGGCTCCATAATAGTTGGATTTTTACTGAAAGTATCTTAATTTAGTCTGACAACCAGTCCGCAATCGACAGCTCAACGAAAGTTACCTCAAGCTACACTCACCAGAGATTTCTTAGGGAAATTTGGGATCATTCAAATGAACTGGCCAGGGCTGGAAGAGAGCTCACAATTTTCGATATTTTACAGGGCATTGGTGTTCGATTTTCTCAGTTAAGAGAATTCGATCATTCTAGAAGGACGATCAACGTCAGCGGCAACTGGAGAATACGTGCAATATTGTTGGGCTTTGCGGGCAGATATGCATAAGACGATTATAGATTATCTTCTATCCTAGCACAATAGTTTCGACATATTGAAAGGCTTGCAAAAAGATTTGGCATTTCCGCAAATAACTTTTGCAGTAGCTATGGGTCTGAGAAGGAGGAGAAATCTATCGTTCATGCAATGAAGAGGTTGTTTACATTTTCTGCTGAGCTTCCCTTTATGGTGGGTCAAAGTTTATCAAGCTGCAAGGCATACTGGCTGTATGTTGTCTGCCTGTTTATTTTTTTTTTTGCGAATTAACTCCAGTCTTGCATTCATCAGCTAAGAGGAGTGAATTTTTCTGTTAATTTTTTGTAAAATTCGTTATTTAGTTCACAAATATTCTGGATGGCATTTAATTTTTCTCTTAAAAAATACAAAAAAAAAATTTGCGCAAATTTTTCAAATTTTAAACAAAAACTATTTACTTGTCGATCAAAAAGAATTTCATGTCGTTTACCAAATAGGCGGCGTTTGCAAATATTTATTTTAAAACTATCGTTATGACTTTGCGTTGACAACAATTTGATAATTACAATGGCCATGATGATGATGATGATGATGATGTTGGTAATTTGTTTGCAAAAAGCATTTATTGGCAAACAGAAATATTTTCACTGTTTCAAGCCAAAGTAATACATATTTGAAAAGCATTTGACCGTAAAACCAAAGTAAACATGAAAAGCATAATCAAACTTACAATCCCATAACCATTTTGAGTTCAATATTTCAAAATTTGCCATAAAATGCAGTATAATTTCTAAAGTTCCGTGTATAAAAAAAAAACCATTTAAGCTTAACATTTTGGCCTCCAAATACAGGCCTATAATCACAGGGCAAATTTATTACAAATCATCAACAATTTGGCCAAAAACAACAACAAAGCGAACAAAAGAATATTTGGCCAGAGTTTGGAGGTGATTTAATAGCACAAGCACCAGAGCTTGTATAAAAACTCTCTGCTCTGTTCTGCAGTCATGTGTTGCAATGATTTAATCAGGGAAAATAAGCCGGATTTTGGCTTTTTTTCTTCACTCTTATATGGTATGAATGCCGCTCGAGTGCTTTTATGCGTTTTTCCTGTATTTTTTTCCTATTTTTTCCGCTGTTTTTTGAAATGTTTTCCTGTTTTTCTTTTTTTGTTTGATGCTTTAAAAAAATTTGCTATTTTTCAGTCTCGTGGAAATTATTGAAATTTTTGTGTGTTTTTGAATAGTGCAACAGCAACAACTACTACACATCAGTAATAACAAAAACAACAATTTTTATAAAGTATGGTTATTGGAGCAGACATTCAAAACAACAACCCAACAACAAACAATTACAATCGCAAATTCATATACAAGTTCCAAGCATACACAAACACTCATCCAACTACTCACCAATTCTCAAAATACACTGTCGACCAAAACTATTAAAATTATGAATGAAGAGCAATAAATATTGTGACGAAAATGAGAAATCTCGATACTGGTGTTTTGCTTTTACATCGCTTAACATTAAAATTATAAACAAAAGCTACAAAAACAAAACAATGCAGTAAACAAACCTGTTTACAAATAATTCGTACTGCTTAATATAACAACAAACACCAGTATAAAAAAATGGTAACCAAGTAAACAAAAATCCACAGACAATACTACAAGAATAAATGCAAACAAAAATACACCAACAGCACTACAATAATAAATGTAAAGAACGATGTTTACATTTACAGGAGCACCCTGGTAGTCTAGCTATTAGCGTGAGGGTCGTGGGTTCGATTCCCACCAGAGGCTCTGGTCTGTGACACTACACCGAGCACATGGTCGAAGTTACTCAGCTCGTATATAATTAGAATATAATTTTTAATTGTATTGTAATTAATAAATAAATATAAATAAATACATTTACAGAGATTACGAAAAGGCGAAGTCATGAACATTCGCCTTTAAGACAAGGCAAAGCAGGCGACTGAGTTAGTGAAGTTGAGTCAGTCTTGTGTGAAGATGCGGTGTGTTTAAAGCATCGTTTACCATTTCATAGCACAATTGTGCTGAGAGAACTCACACGCATTCTTGTGTTTTTTGATTTAGTTGTCGATCAGACTGCGACAAGAACACATGTGCGGCGGATGCTTTACCATTTTTTTCAGAATGACACTCAAAAAATATTGTATGTTAAAAGATGCTTTTGATAATATTCAATGCCTTATATATTTTGTCGCATAGTATAATTTTTTTTAAATGCTTTAGAATGCTTGCTTTTTCTCTATTAATAAAAAATGGTTTATTATTTTTTTTATTTTTCTTTATCTAAAAACATGGTCTAATTTTTAAGCCAAAGTTGGATACCTTTACGATCTTTTAATAAAAAATGGATTTTTTTATTATTTATCTAAAATTATTAAGCCAAAGATAGATAGCTTTACATATGTAAGTTGATAAAATGAAAATCAAAATAACGTATATTACAAACACTTTTCTATGGCTGTAAATAAATCAATTCTCTCAATTTATTTTCTCTCTCTTACTCACTAATACATAACCAAAAAATTTTTGGTAAACCCTGGTTTAAAGAGAGTAATCGTGGTTTGATGATCCCTGTTACAAAGATCTGTCGAATAATTGCCTAGTAATTGTTACTGTTTATGCATAGGGTATAAACAGAGGAATAACAAAAAAGGCAATTGTTGTTGTTTACATAAAGTTGTGAACAGTGGCACACAGAATTGTGCGAATAATAATTTTAATTAAAACTAAACACAAATTTATTTTATTTTATTTGCAATCTACGAGCACATATTTTAAACGTATTTAAAAGGTAAAAACGTAACAATATCTTTCGGCGACCTACTGTCAGCAGCCTTCTGGCAAAAGTTCTACGAGTAAATAATTGCCGTTCTTCTCAAAACAACCGTCCGAAGTCGACTTTAAACCGCATGTTCCGTCAATTATGGATGAAATTAAAACACACGCAACATGCGTGGTGTGAGAATCTAGACCGTAATTTTGGTTAAAGAGTTATAACAGCCAATCAAGTATTCAACCCATTTACGTTTCGTCCGACAATATTAATGCTAATTTGATCAAATATATTTATTGTTTGCTGGGTTATTCTGCGCTTCCTCACAATATTCATGTTTGGGCCAACATTAAGGCACACATTCAGAAAGAAAAAACAGGGTATAAACAGAGGAATAACAAACAAAGCAATTGTTGTTGTTTACATAAAGTGAACAGTGGCACACAGAATTGTGTGAATAATAAAGAATTTTAAATGAAACTAAACACATATTTGTTTTTAATTTATTTGCAATCTACGAGCTCATATTTTAAACATTTTTAAAAGGTAAAAACGTAACAACTTCATGGTATTGATGTAAACAGGATGGTGCCGCTTGTCACGCATCTCATGTCACAATCGCTTTATAGCTTCAAACCTTTGATGGTCGTTTAATTAGCCGAAATAGTGATGTCAATTGGTCACCAATAAGCTGCGGTTTGGCACAGTTGAACCATTTTCTATGGGGCTCCGTTAAAGAACAGTTTTATGCCGGCAAACAAGAGACAATTGAGTATTTGAAGGCCAATATTCGTGGTGCCACCGCCGAAATACAACCCCATACACTCGCAAAAGTGCACGAAAATGAATAATAATGAAATAATATAAATAAAATAATATTCCATTTCTAAACGGAACAATTGTACTTCAGAACAACAAAATAAATTTGGCAAAATATCAAACCGTTTTTGTTTTTTTGCATTTTTAAATTTAAACTTTTAAAGGGACCACCTTTTATATCCATTGAATGAGGTTAAATACTGTCTGCTTCGGGTTCTTGATGTTTGATCGTTAAAAGTAAGGTTAGATAAGATAGTCAGAAGGATAGTAGTAACCCAGTTGAGTTGATAGAAAAAATAATGACTTCACAAAACCACAAGTCAATAGAGTTGTAATGTGATTCCCATACACAATAGAAAAGTCTTACAGCATCGGGTCTCGTTACGTTTAGCCCTTCACTGTATAATTGCCTTACATATGTATGTATGTATGTTTTCATTGGTCGACTTAGAATGAGTGTGTAGTTTTAGCCATTATTTTTAGCCTGTTTTTTTTTGCCATAAATTCGCGTGTTAGTAATTTTAACATTTAATTTGTAAAATATGCATTGAAGCAAAAATGTTCAATAAATACACAATCAAAGCAAAAAAAAACCAAACCAAACCAAGCCAGAGTAAAAGGAGTTACAAACGGTACTAGACGACTATATAGTGAGCGATTAATGGGTAAAATATTGTACGGCAGCAGGTGTTTGCTACATACTTATTTGCCCCGCCAGTTATTTTCAAGTTTACGAACGTACTTTTACACAAAATATGTACGAAATGATCGTCCAATGCTAGGCGTAAGCAATGTCAGTTTCATGGAAAGAACAGAATCTACTCAACTTCATCTAACAAACTCTATCTATTCCTTTACAAGAGTACGTTCTGGACTTTGATCACAAAGCTTTTTGGACTAAGATCAGATTGAAAAATATTTTTGAAACCCAACAAGTTTTGTAAAACCTCTGCCTTCCTATTGGTGGTATAGGATATAATTATCAGGAACACACTGTGGAAGTGTTTACGATTGTATAGAGATGTAAAATTCAAATACAGCTGTGTTCATTTAAGTAGCTCAGTTTTAGTTTTCTATTTTTTTTTTTTATACTAAACTCACGTTGTGAAATGTTGAGTGTCTCATTAAGGGCCATTATTACAACTTGCCGTTAACTAAAGGGAGGATTTTAACGGGCAGATAAATTGTTTTTCATTATTATGAGTACCCAATAAGATAGAAGTGATCGTTAAGCTAAAGGGAAGATCATCCTACCTTTAACATTTAAAGGTCACTTTATGTTTAAACTTGCCATATCATATACTATTTTCGATATGGCAACTTCAAATTTAAACAAAATGAGCATATACAACAAAAAACCGAAGTCCGTTGTTGTCACTGCGTTAAAAAAAAAAACTTGTTTAATTGAGCAGTTTTATCGACTTTGCTCCGGCACTGCCATATTTTAATTTTATTTTATCTGTAAGTTGTAATAACGAAAATCAGTTAAAGGTAACTTTACAGTTCCCTTTAGCTAAAGGTACCTTTAACTAAACCCAAGTTTAACGGCAAGTTATAATAATGGCCCTAAGAGTGTTTTTGATTTTTTGCAAGTGACAACTCGGAAATTTTTCAGATGTCTTATACATTTATTCCGTTAATTAAAAATGATGCGCTTCTCACGAAAAAGTGGAAAGTTGCGCGTGGACCAACAACGAGCAACCGAGCAATGAGGCACCAACAACGAGCAATTGTCTGGTGCGACTTTTTAACAGAATTTATAATTGGTTCGTACTTTATTGAAGATGAGGCAAAAATTGCAGTGATTGTTAACGGCATTCATTACAGGGACATGATAATAGTTGCCATGCATTCAACAAGACATCGCGCCCGGACACACCACGTGTGCAACTACCGATATATTGCAACACCGACTTTCATAACAAATTATTTGAAGCAAATTCTGATGTCATTCGCCACTACGATCATGCGATTTAACACCGTTCGATTTTTTTTTTTTTTTTTTGGTTTTGGTGAATCTCGAAACAACTAGGGAGAAAGAAGTGTTCTTAACAGGGACTGTAATCATTATGAGTTTTATTAAAAAAATTACTTTTTAATTGTTACTTTCTAAGCTTTATTTTTTTGTTCGGAGAATAACAGTTATTTTCTGAGTTTTATTTTTCGCTCAGAAAATAATAGTTATTGTGAGAGTTTTATTTTTCGCTCAGAAAATAATAGTTATTATGTGATTTTTATATTTCGTTCACAAAAATAACAGTTATTTTCGGATTTTTATTTTTCATTTAGAAAATAATAATTATTTGTTGAGTTTTATTTTTTTGCTTATAAAATAAAATTATTTTTAGAATTTTGATAATATAGGAGAAAACTAAGATATTTAGTGCAAGATATATGATTCCTTATGGTACTTTTTCATTATACAACTGGTAAATTTTGAAAATTATATAATATTTAATATAAAAATATGAAATTCAACATATAGGGTCCTAATTAAAATTATTTCAGTATGAATGTACTTTTTGGTACTTTTTCATTCTACAATTGGTACTTTTTGCAATTTAGGTAATATTTAACTTAAAAACAGGAAATTCAACATATACGGTCCTAATTAAACTCATTTCTATATGAATGTACTTTTTGGTACTTTTTCATTCTACAATTGGTACTTTTTGCAATTTAGGTAATATTTAACTTAAAAACAGGTAATTCAACATATACGGTCCTAATTAAACTCATTTCAGTATGAGTGTACTTTTTGGTACTTTTTCATTCTACAATTGGTACTTTTTGCAATTTAGGTAATATGTAACTTAAAAACAGGAAATTCAACATATACGGTCCTAATTAAACTTATTTCAGTATGAATGTGTTTTTTCATTCTACAATTGGTACTTTTTGAAATTTCTCTGATACTTCGCAAAGAATGAAATTGAATGATAACATGGAATCATATTGTCCAAAAAAAATATAAAATTAAACAAGCAGAGTTTGTTTAAAATGATCGGTATTATAGAACCATAGCACAAGAAGTAAAACATAGTCTTGAAAGTAATCACGAGGTCTTTTTGACAATTTTTTTTTATTTTCTTAGAAAATAAATTTAAATTCAATAAATGTGGATTCAGTCGATAGGGATTCAGATGATGAAATTGAAGATGAAATGAAAAAGGCTATTACAGAAATAAATAACTATAACCCAAAGCCTATTGATGTCAATGCTGATATAATGAGTTATTGGGAAACAATAAATATAAATACCCATATTTATACAGATTAGCAAAAGTGCTACACAGTGTGCCTGCAACACAAGTTACAGTTGAAAGGGCATTTACAGCTCTAAAATTAGTATTGACTGATTTAAGATCAAATTTGTCTAGCGACTCTATACAAAAACTTTTATTTGTAAAACTGAATTAAAAATATTTAATTTTGTAAGAAAATTTGATTTAATTTTTTTTTAATAATAAACAAATAAATAGTAGTTATAACTTATATAATCATAATATTGTTAATAATTTATATATTCAGAGGTCTATTCCCAAAAGTACCAATTGT
Source organism: Sarcophaga caerulescens (assembly GCA_927399465.1). NCBI lineage: Eukaryota > Metazoa > Arthropoda > Insecta > Diptera > Sarcophagidae > Sarcophaga > Sarcophaga caerulescens. The sequence goes on from OV656867.1 coordinate 73,388,350, forward strand.
AGAATGAAAAAGTACCAAAAAGTACACTCATATAGAAATGAGTTTAATTAGGACCGTATATGTTGAATTTCCTGTTTTAAGTTACATATTACCTAAATTGCAAAAAGTACCAATTGTAGAATGAAAAAGTATCAAAAAGTACACTCATATAGAAATGAGTTTAATTAGGACCGTATATGTTGAATTTCCTGTTTTTAAGTTAAATATTACCTAAATTGCAAAAAGTACCAATTGTAGAATGAAAAAGTACCAAAAAGTACATTCATACTGAAATAATTTTAATTAGGACCCTATATGTTGAATTGCATATTTTTATATTAAATATTATATAATTTTCAAAATTTACCAGTTGTATAATGAAAAAGTACCATAAGGAATCATATATCTTGCACTAAATATCTTAGTTTTCTCCTATATTATCAAAATTCTAAAAATAATTTTATTTTATAAGCAAAAAAATAAAACTCAACAAATAATTATTATTTTCTAAGTGAAAAATAAAAATCCGAAAATAACTGTTATTTTGTGAACGAAATATAAAAATCACATAATAACTATTATTTTCTGAGCGAAAAATAAAACTCTCACAATAACTGTTATTCTCTGAACAAAAAGTAAAACTCAGAAAATAATCATTATTTGTTGAGTTTTTTAATAAAAATTAAAAAATAAAAATCATTGCATGATTTCTTTCTCTAGAAAATTTATCAATAACAATTATTTGCAATCCCTGGTTCTTAAACAACATTTGGAGATCAAAGTTTTCTAATGGATAAAGTAAAAGTAAAAGAGAAAAAAAAATAATAATAATAACAATAGTAATAAATCATGCATAATTTATTAAAAAAAAAAAAATAGTAATCTATTACGCTGCAAAAAAATTAAATAAAAATTTCCTAAAACTAGTTGCGTTGCTATTAAGTTGCTGAGAATGTGGAAGACAATTCCAAAGCCGTGCAGCATGAATAAAAAAAATGCCATTCAGATACAAGGTAACGATGTAAGGGAATTATGATCCTTTTACCTCTAAGTGATCTAGCAAATCTTATTTTATCGCTAAGATATCCTGGAGATTCTGAATAAATGATCTTATGCAGAAGTAATAATACACGGATGCTCAAAAGATTGTCAAACGATACACCATAAAGCCCCAAGGAAAAACGGGACACATGGTCATATCTCCTTAAACCAAAGACATATTCCACAATATTATTGAATAAGACGTTGAGCTTCCTTTCGCTAACGGAATCGCAACTTGCAAAAAGTTCACAACCGTACATTAGACCAGGAAGAAGATAACATTTTGCAATCAACCGTCTTATATTCAAAGGCGTAAAGTATTGTGTCGACCAAAGACACCTCAACTTCATATAAGTTTGACCTACGAGTGTGTTAACATGATTTGTCCATGTAAAATTGTTATTAAAAGTCAACCCAAGGTTTTTGGCTGCATCCACAATCTTGATCTTCTCCCCGTTCATCAAAATATCAAGATCGATATTGGAATCAAGCGTCCTCCTACGAATAACCATGCACTAAGACTTATGAGGGTTTAAACAAAGGCCATTTGCCTTGGCCCAATGATATATTCGATCCAACTCATCATTGAGTCTGTTTACATTCTCACTAATAGATAACACAGGACTACTCAAATGTAACTGTACATCATCTGCGTACATATGAATTCTGCAGTGCTGAAGTTGGCTTGGAAAATCGTTGATATACATTGCAAAAAGAAGTGGTCCAAGAATTGAACCTTGAGGCACGCCTCTAGATAAATTCAAGGCAGAAGACTGGGCATTTATCGAATGAACAAATTGTGAACGATTTGAAAGATATGATGATAAAAGCCGTGTCGAAGCTCCAGAGAAGTTAAAAAAGTGCACAAGCTTCATAGAAAGCATGCCGTGATCAACCGTGTCGAAGGCTTTTGAATGATCAAGGAGGACCAAGAAATTAAGCTTACCTTCCTCCAGTTCATGTCGTATATTTTCAGATACATCCAAAAGCGCAGAAACACAGCTATGGTTCTTGCGAAAACCTAATTGTTTCTCAGTTAACAACTTATTAGCTTCAATATATGATGCCATTTGAGAGTTAAGAATTCTCTCCAGGACCTTGGATAGGTAGCACAGAATAGCAATTGGTCTGAATTCGGTATCATTCTTCGGTATTGGCAATATTTTCGCACATTTCCACCGTAATGGAAAAGTACTAGTAGTAATTATGCTATTGAATAAATATGTTATATATGGCAGAAGTACAGGCAGCAATATTCTTATAAATCTCGGGTGCGTATTGTCACAGCTAACCGCATTCCACTTGATTAAATTGAAACCTAAAAGGACGTCAGACTGATTCACACAAAAGAATTGAAAATTGCCAGAATCAATATCATTAGAACCCAAGTTTGAAAACCTGTAAAAACTATTATCGACTGGCACTATAGGTAAGTTCATGAAATCCCTGTTGATCTCCTCAACATCTAACTGGTGGCCTCCCATATCCGTTCTACCAATACTAATTTCCTTAATGCATTTGCACGTTTGTCTAGAATCAACGGCAGTACTAAAACGCCTAGCATAGTACTCAGTTTTTGAAGTCCTGATACTGGCATTCACATTTTACGTTTATGAAACGTAATGGAACCTATGTTCGATTTTAGAATATGCAAAGCAATGAGAGCGATTGCCTAGCCGTAATGTAATTTGTATTGCCTTTCATATGCTAATCACGAATGTAGGTTCCGTTACGTTCTGTATGAACGTTTGGCTAACTCTAGCTTAAGGATCTAGTAAAGGGTGATTTTTTAGCTATTATCTTTTTGGCAACACTGGTTTAAACAGCTCACACACGTTTCGTGTTTTGTTTCACTGTCAAACATCTTCAGTTTGGTCTATAATTTAACCATGATTCGTCTTACAAACGAACAACGCTTGCAAATCATTGAATTTTATTATCAAAATGGGCTCTTGGAAAGTTGGCCGAAGATCCACTTCTTTATCGAAATATTGTGTTCAGCGGCGAAGCTCATTTTTGGCTCAATGGATACGTAAATAAGCAGAATTGTCGATTTTGGAGGGAAGATCAGTCAGAAGCATTGCAAAAGCTACCAATGCATCCAGAAAAAGTCACAGTTTGGTGCGGTTTATGGGCTGGTGGCATCATTGGACCGTACTTCTTCAAAGATGCTGCGAATCGTAACGCCTTTAGACTATTTTTTGTTAAAGCTCATGTCTATACAGACAAGCCCGCTTCAATTGACGCATTGAAAGACAACATTGAAGCATTTATTCGTGAGATACCGGCTGAAATGTTGGAAAGAGTATGCCAAAATTGGACTAAGCGGATAGACCATTTGAGGCGCAGTCGCGGTCAACATTTGCATGAAATAATCTTCAAACATTAAATTATATGGACCGTACTATCGATTCAAATAAAGATTTCATGCATTTTTCTGAATTTTATGTGTTTTTTTTTTGAAAAATTTTCCTATAGCTCTTAAAAAATCACCCTATATATTACACGGATAATAAATATTATGTTACTGGGCTTTACCGACTACAATTGCAAAGCAATTCTATTTAACTGCCTTCAACTGCTGTTCTAAATGCGGCAGCATATGTGAGCCAACGTATACGATACATTTTAAATGTTTATAGACATGGCCACATTGTTAACCTCATACAGAATACTGTTGAAGGCATTAAATGTGCTCCATGCCATAATCAAAGAGAGAGAAAGAGAGAGAGGTAGAAGGAGAGAGCTGGGAAGACAACGATAATTGTATGCATGCATGTGTGTGTTATTTTTTTTATACCTCCATGTTAAAGTGTGTGTTTAACTCCTTTTTTATGTTCATACTCACATTAAAAACAATATTTAAGATGAGTATGGTAGAGAATCAAAAAAGTAAAAGTGGGAGAGAGAGAGAGAGACAGAGACTGGGAGAGAGATGGAATAATAATGGTTTTTATGCATGTATGAGTCAGTTATGCGATGCGATTCCAGGAGTATTCTGTGTAGGTTCTTTCTTTTCACGTTAAATTTTCTCTTTTTCATATGAATGTGTGTGAATGTGTATTTGTATGTTGCATTGCCTGTATCATTGAATATTTTTTCTTCTTTTTCAATATACAGTATTGGCCAAAACTAAAGCACCCCCTCAGTACATTTTTTTTAAATGATAATTTTTTTAAGAAAACAAAGCTATTAAAATTTTATTTTTCTTTTTTTATTTATTTATATCCTTATTATTGAAAAACACAATCTTAAGGAATTCAGAATTTAAAAAAAAAAGTTAAAATTCAAAAAACATTTTAAGTCGCAAATATAAGCGGACAAAACTAAAGCACCCCCCAATTAAAGTGCACAAAAAACTATTGAAATCAATATTTCGTTGCGAATCCTTTATTCTTAATGACACACGCCCTTCTTTTAGGCATAGGGGACATTAAATTATTAATTATTTCAGGAGATATTGCTTCCCAGGCTATTTTGCGGCTTCAAATAAATCTTCTTTGGTTTTGCAATTTTGTAGGTTGATTTTTAAGTTAATGATTGGATTGGAGAGCTGGCTTATCAAGGCATCAATTGAGTGCAAAATATTCAATCAACAGATCAATTATTTCTAGGCTAATTTATAAGTTTTTAAAGATCGCACATCTCCTACTCATTCTGGAGGAAGGTCACGTGAAACCTTGCGACATGAATTAAAAGGACTCCTTAAATTAAAAGGACTCCTTAATTAAAAGGACAATCCAAAATGATCCTACAGCATCTTCTAGTCACGTACGAAACCGCTTAGATTTAAAAATAACCGAAAGAACGATTCCCAAAAGGGCGGTAGAGGCCGGATTATTCAGTCGACGACCAGCAAAAAACCTTTGATATCGCCAAACTTGAATTCGCCAAGACCCATCTCAACTGGAGTATCCAAAAATGGATGAATGTGCTGTTTTCTGACGAATCTAAGTTTAAATTAAAGGATTCAGATGGCATAAGGCATCCAGAGGCAGGCCAAACGGACAACGGTTCAATCCTAAATGTACTGAGCGGGTTCTTTAGTTTTGGCCAATACTGTATGTATGTACATATGTGTATGTGTGTGTGTAAATATATGGCGGTATATGTTGCAATCGTTTTTTGTTGTTGCTGTTGTTGTATTTTATTTCAATTTTACAATTTAACCATAAAAACCACAGAAAACATGTTAAACGCATTTTTAATGGACTCAAATATGTTGTTGCAACAAAACAACAGCATCAACAAGACTGCAACGGCAATGATAACAATAACAACAACAAAAACAAAAACAACTGGCATTAAATTTATAAGCATCAGCAATAAACAATCGATTAAAATAATACGAGGTTGTTAAATAAAAACAATACCAACAACAAGGAAGTTTTTTTTTTATAAATCCAGTTGATGTGTGTTTATAGTGAGAGAGAGAGACAGAGAGAGTAATAAAATATATTTTCTTTCTCCTTTTTTGTGTGTGTGTGTGTGTTTAATAGAGATAAATTAGAAATTAAATTTCCATTTTTATAGCAGACTTATATGAACTGATTATATAGCTTAGGAGTACACATAAGCGTAAAATCAGTTCTAGTTGACATTAACGTGTGTAAAGGCCAATTTTAACTCTCGGTATTCATATCTTTGGCCTTAAAAAATTATTGAATTCTATACCAATATGAGACTCTGATTATGACCCTTAGTTTATTCACCACTTTAAAGACTATGTAAATAGCCTAAAAGCTGTCATGAAACATATCGTAAAAGACAGTATTCTGACCTCTATTTATACCAATACTACTGACCTCCTCTAATTTGAAAAAGTCTACTGAAGTTCGTAGCCTTTAACTTCAGCATAATAAGCATCATACACGTTTCGGCTGCATGTCACAAGAATAGACGTTGTTTTCCAAATCATTCAACGGTGAATAGCAGTTCTTACCCAACTAGACTCGCTGTAGTCCAGTAGGTAATGTATTGGCTAATTTTACTAGAGTCTGTGGTTCAAACCCTAGCTCAGGATATCAAGAACAAAACGAAATACGAAAAAAATAATTCTTTCGGCAACTTCTCAGCAATCTTCTGTTAGAGTCTCTGCGATTAAATAAAATTGCAATGAAAAGTTCCTTCTGAACCTTTCATGGATGATATTTCCACACACTAAAGGTGTTGTGAGATGCTAGATTGTAATCTTGACTAAAAGTTTGTAATGACTAATTAAGGAAGTAACCAAGTAATCAAATAATCAAGTATTTTACAAGAGATAATGGATTGAAAAAGTAAGAGAAGATCAGGCAGAACGCTATATAAAACCAATAAAATTATTTCAATGTGACACCCGCCTGGTATTGAAGAAACTACGGAGTATTTAGACTGTGGCGTAAAGGATCTAAATTTCATCTAAACACTTTTATGTACGAAGTAAAGCTATGTCAACCATTTAATATTAATTAAATTAAGAATTGTTCTTTAGTCCTCATGCTACTCCTAATTATAACAATGCAATGGGGGGAGTTTCGGTTGAATTCAGGGGAACCTCAAAGTTCTATCCTTTCTCCTCTATCTTTATCGCATATTTTTATTAATGATATGCTCTCTTCTATTTCTAGCCTGTCTCCTCTTTAGCAGTTATCATTCATATTCTTTCAACCATAGACAGAGCCCTTTGGAGATTGAGGCGAAAGGACTTATATGAATGACTCCCTCATAACCCACCTACAGTCAATCTTTGAATGGGTCATAGTAATAGGGTTACATCATCTCTAGCTACGGTTGATGTAAAAATTGGAAAATCCGAAGCTCTTCTTGTTCTGGACTTGATGAGGCAATATGATATTCGCTGGAACTGACATGTTTTTAATTGTCGAAAGGAGTAGTCAGTCAAGTGCTTCGATTTCTTAAGACGGTGCTATAAATACTTCACTCCATCTGACCTTTTTACTATATACATCACTTATCTGCGTTCAAAAATGAAATACAACTCCCTTGTATGGGTCGGTGTTTCGAAGCCCATTGTGAGATTTTTCGACCGCTTACATTAGAGGGTATCCAACTCTGATAACACGGTGCGACAGTGAAAATACACCCGAGTAACTACATAGTCTACGTTGTTCAGTTAGTTGAGTAGAACTCAAAAATACTTTTTTTTATATTTCCCGAACCATCCAAACTTGTTTTATTTGACAAAAACTGTTTTTTTTTTTTACTTTACGTACAAATTTCTGGATTACTCAAACATTTCAGACCCGATTTCTAAAATTTAAATCTTGTTAGAAAGGGAAGAGATAGACCTTTAAAACAGTATACACATATATATTATTCGACTTAATATGCTATGAGATTTGATAAGGTAAACTTGGAAAATTCAAATTTTTTCATATTTTTTCAAGCTTGTCCATTCATAGTAGCAAACTTTAATAAAAAAAGGTCCATCTCTCCCCTTTCTAACAAGATTTAAATTTTAGAAATCGGGTCTGAAATGTTTGAGTAATCCAGAAATTTGTGCGTAAGGTCAAAAAAAAACAGTTTTTGTCAAATAAAAAAAGTTTGGAGGATTCGAGAAATATAAAAAAAATATTTTTGAGATCTACTCAACAAAACTCACAACCTACACTATGTCATTAGCCGGGTGTATTTAATTTTTTTTATTTTATCGCATACATAGTGTAATTCATTAAAACATCGTCGCAAGTGACTTGTATTTCGCAGTTCTGCAGCTACTTCAACGGAATGCGCACGACCGAAAGGTACTTGTTCCCAAAAATAGCATATTTTACGTTGAGCACATCCTTTCACGCCGATTAGCTAGTGGATCGCACAGACAGAATTCTTTCTTTAGACCCACTCCCCGTACGTGGAACACCGTTACCGCAGAAGTCTTTCCCGTCACTCATAATATAAAAAGATTCAAATCTTATAAGCATGAACACACCTCCCTCTTTCCACCTTCCCGTAACTATATTCCTATTTCCAAACTCCATGAGTGGGTGCCATCAATTGAAAGTTAGTGTTGCATGAGTGGCGAGCAGACACTTACTAATTGCAGTCAGATTATATCTGACTGACCCGTAAACCAGAGACCATTTCGCCTTAACTTACTTGAATTCCGGACTTTATCTGTAAGATTGACTGATTAGGGGGAAATCATTACCCTTACATGGTACATATCCATGTTGGATCTAGGAAAATCTGAATCTGTGAGAGTGTAAAGAGGGAGTGGTGTTTATAGATGTTAGATTTGAATTAATGTTGCAAGTGGAAGAAATAATTTACGACATTCTTTAAACGGCTAGTGCGGCTGAAGAACGAATTTCCACTGGCTAATGGACCACAAACGGATGAGCGCTACGAGAAAGCCGACGACTAGGTCAAAATATGACATTTTCGGAAACCAGTCCTCTTTATTTCGCTACAACGCTATCCAGTTTACCTGAGTATTTACTGCAGAAGTTCTACAACCACTTATGTGTATCGCTCGTTAGATATCCTCTAGAAGTTCGGCTATTTTGTAACGCTCGTTTGATGAATATTTTTTCATTTGCTGTTTATCTGCCTCTGACTCTGAATAGATTTTATCTGATCTGGGAAACAACCAGTCAACCTTTTGTTTTCTAAAAGCCAATTCAAGCAATTGTTATGCTCCATTGTTGTTATTATTGTTGTTGTTTTTTTTTCGTTGTTGTAGCCAAGCTGCTGCCATTTGCAAATGTTACGCGCATAAAATACTGAAAAGTCTCCCTTCAATTATTTTTTGTTTCGTCCACCCACCTCTCCCCACCAAAGAAAAGTTCAGCCATTGATGTCAGAGAATGAATTTTTGCTTTCCCTGCTTTTCCAAAAGAAAGTGATTTTTTTTCTTGTAATTTTTTGTTCTCTTTTTTTTTAAGTTATAAACATGACCAAATTTATTGATGGACAAAAACAAATGCTTACTGTTTTTACTTGCTATTGCTGTTGCTGTAATTTGTATTGTTTGCCGGTAAAATACAAGGGATTCGAAGGAAGAAACACCACCAAAAAACAAAAAAACGAAAAACCAAAAGGAATGGAGACACAAAAAGGTATAAAATATTCGACATATCCTTTACGCTTTGTGGGTGGGGGTTTAGAGGTAGAAATGACTTTTCATTCTTTCTCTGGTTTTGAATGATGAAAGAAAAGATGGAGAGGGGTGTAGTAGTCTATGAGGACATTGAAGCATACAATGCAGAGGTAAAAGTTCAATATTATTTAAATGTTTTACTTTATAATGCCCTGTGTTTTGTTTTTTTTTTTTGGATTTACAATTGGCGTCAGCTTGTAAGCGTAACCGTGTTTATGCGAGCATTTCATTTCTGCTTTAATTTATTCCCGTGCACTTCATGAATTAAATTTTGACGCTCGAAATTTTTTGTTTAAGTTTGTTTCACTTGTCTCTGCTTTAATGTTCAGCGTAAAACAATTTAAACAAGAAGCTTTGAATTAAGAGAGCTTTTAATTGAAATTTGATGTGTGAATTGTAAGGAGTATGTTAGACTCTTGGTCTTAAAAATCAGCATTTAAATGAGAACCAAAGCTTAATGAAAGTGATTTAAGGCAGGATATCGTACGAATAAGGCAGGCTTACTAATGAACTCAGTTTATAGTGTCGAGTTAGTGTTAACTAACTTAACATTTAGGCTCGTTTATTAACACTGTTAACCATCATAAAGAACAAAGCTTGGTAATACCCATGAGTTTCAGCGAAAAGTCTTCAAGCAAACACCTTCGAAATAGCTTTACCCAACATCGTGGCCTCTAAATATTTCCCAACAGGGTAGTCAATATAATTTCAAACCCTGTGTCTAGGGTATATGTATATGAATTCATTTTATATTTATGTATGTTCTGGCTTTCGAATTCACAAGACAAAATGTGAAAACGACCGATTTCACATTTTCTTGGTGTTCCCGATTTCACTTCCGAAGAAATAAAATCGAATACTTTTCACTTAAAAATAGTTAAGTGAAAGCAAAACGAATCAGTATTTTCTTTATAAAACATCTCTCATTTGTGTAAAATAAAATGACACAAAATAAAACTTTAAAGTTTAAATTATAAAAATAACGCTTTAATACAAAATTTAAACTCTTTTGAATAATGAAAAAAATTGTTTTAAAATCACAACTAAAATTTCTACAAAAAGCTATTCAAAAACACTAAAAACTGACTTGTGTTGATAAATATATGATTTTCTTTAATAAAAGAACATTTTTGATATTAATAATTCTTTGTATTCTTTGTATACACAATAAATTATTTGTTTATAATATAATTACACGTGTTCTCTACAAATTTCATTCAAAATATCAATTTTAATAAAATAGTTTCATCGATTTCACATATTTATTTCTACAATTTTATTGTTGTGCTGGGCAATAAATTGTTTATTTTCGAAAAACACTGTGCTGCCACCGCACACAAATTTCGAAGTTAATAAAGATGACAGACTGAGATAACATAGTTTCACCAAACTTTAGTTGATTGTAACAGCGAGCAGAATTTAGCAAATAAAAAACTGTGAACTATTTTAAAAATAAATATTTTTTCTTATCTACTATATAAAAATAAGTCGGGTTTTCCTTCCTGACGCTATAACTCCAGAACGCACGAACCGATTTTGACCAAACTTACATCCGACAGATGGCGCAATATTTAGTTTTTTTTTGTGTTTTTGCACAGTAACTCAAGAACTACTGCACTATGCTGTGTTTCGTTGAAGGCGTTGGGTCGTTAAAAAGCGTGCAGTGGCGTTAATTAGCCCGATACCGACTGAAACCTAATATCTTTTTGTGAAAAAAAAAATATATTAAAAAAAAGTAAATAAATATCTATCACTCTTTTTTAAACTCTATTTGCGCAATAAGCCTATTTTATGTTTTGCTGAAGGCGTTAGGTGCTTGATCGGCGTGTGGCGGAAGCTTATCAGGTTTATATGGCTTAAAAAAAATTCGATATAGCAAAAAGTAGGCGTGGCAAACCTTATATTTAGAGACATAGTGATCGTAGACGAATGCAATTTGGTGAGTATCGATATCGACAAACTCACCAAAAATGGGCGTGGCAGCCCTCCACCTTTAAAAGATACCATAAGTCGGCTAATTCGATCGTTTATAACTACATATGTAAAGGGTGCTTTTTAGCTATTATCTTATTGGCAACACTGGTTTAAACAGCTCACGCACGTTTCGTGTTTTGTTTCACTGTCAAACATCTTCAGTTTGGTCTATAATTTAACCATGAATCGTCTTACAAACGAACAACGCTTGCAAATCATTGAATTTTATTATCAAAATGGGCTCTTGGAAAGTTGGCCGAAGATTCACTTCTTTATCGAAAAATTGTGTTCAGCGACGAAGCTCATTTTTGGCTCAATTGATACGTAAATAAGCAGAATTGTCGATTTTGGAGTGAAGATCAGCCAGAAGCATTGCAAAAGCTACCAATGCATCCGGAAAAAAGTCACAGTTTGGTGCGGTTTATGGGCTGGTGGCATCATTGGACCGTACTTCTTCAAAGATGCTGCGAATCGTAACGCTTTTAGAATATTTTTTGTGGGGCTATGTTAAAGCTCATGTCTATACAGACAATCCCGCTTCAATTGATGCATTGGAAGACAAGCATTTATTCGTGAGATACCGGCCGAAATGTTGGAAAGAGTATGACAAAATTAGACTAAGAAGATGGACCATCGATTCAAATAAAGATTTCATGCATTTTTCTGAATTTTATGTGTTTTTTTTTGAAAAATTTTCCTATAGCTCTTAAAAAATCACCCTATACATACATATCTAACATGTATGTCTGTTAGTTTTTGTTTTGGAGCGAGTACAACAACTACAACTTCGTCAGCGCTACCCATGATTCGGACCTCTTATTGTTATTCTTTGTATGCCTCACCTAAATAACGTACCGACTTCGATTAAATTTTGAACTAGATAGATAGATCCACACACTTATAGTAAGTTAGTTATTTTTATATATAGTAACTGTTTTATGCAGCGTATTACAGCAAATATATAGTGTGACCTGTTTTGGGCAATAAAAAAATCAATTTTGGGCGGGACGAAGTTCGCCGGGTCAGCTAGTATTATTTAAAAATATATATATTGAGGAAGAAAAACATAAAAACCTTAGAAATATTCTATATCTTTCCTAAAAACAATTTGACATCACTGTTATTTGACATTTGTCAAATTTGTTTCGAACACAATTTCGAAAGTGTAAAAAACTGAGTGAAAACGAAAACACAACATTTTTAGTTTCATGTGAATTCTAGCTTTCATGTGAATTCAAAATGATTCGCAAGCCAGAACATACATAATTAACAAACTTCTAGCACAATGGAAACTGAACGACTCGTTAGAGGTTTAAGAGAGTATCCTTATTGTTAACAACCAGAATACGTCTAGAAGAATCATCACTAGAAACAGAGTCTTTAGACTGTAGGTGAACACGAGCACTATTTTACCGGTCATCGCAATGTTCCTCGTATTTCACTATGTTACATTTCCATGGGCTTCAGTGGAATCGGGAAACTATCATGTAGGTACGGCGAATTCGTTTTTGGATTAGCAAGTTGGTCAGGTTTACAACCGAGCTCCTTACATCACCTTTGTTGTGTGTATTAATCTTTTTCATGAGAAACATTACTTACAGTTTAACGTCGACTACGAACAATTTTATTCATTCTCAGAGTTTTTGCCAGAAGACTGCTGTGAGGTGTTTTTCACTCTTGTTCGAAATGTCTGAGCTAAGTTGTGAATCAAAGCTCTCGTCTAAAAATTCAACTGCCTAGTACATAGTCTAAAGCGACTTCAACATTACACCTGCAGAACTCTATCCTGCTTTATGTTAAGCTAATGTGAAACACTATTTCCTAACCCCCTCCCTTCAAGAGCTTATTTTACTAGTTGAAACCCAATACGTTGGACCGCGTCAATCTTCTAATCATGTGAATGAATATTGAATTGTGTGGAATCTAGGAAAATAGGTTGTGGGAGATAAGTAAAAGGGAGTAGTGTTGATGGATATTAGATCTCAAACTATTTTTATTTAAATAACAGGAAAAACTTCTCCAGGAAGAGCGTTCCACATACCTATTGTGCCGTTTAAGACAAAATTTTCTCTGTGATGCATTGTGCTTTACATTGACCAAAATATTCTCTACTGTTTAAGAGCTTTAATTTCTCTAAAGATTTCCAAATATTATGGCATTCAATTTGAATTTTTTTAGGTATTTAGTTGTATGTGTCCCATATCACTGTCAGAGAAAGAGAGAGTGAGTGGGGGTGTCGCTTCCCTGTCGTGCTTGTCCTTCAAACAAACAAAACGAAAACTGTCAAACAGTAGTTGTGGCACCTGCTTGTTCTCCTAAAATGTTTTCAATATAAAAATGTAATGGAAGGCAACATTTTTCTTTGTATTTCATAGAGAGAACAAGAAGAAGATTTTTTATGTAGAAGAGAACATTCAATAGAACAATAAAAAAGGAAAAAAAAAATCGAAAAACATTTTTAAAGGAATAGATTTTAAATCAAAATGGAAGTAAACACAGTAAACCCAAGCACCCTGCAATAGGTAATCCGCTGAAGTCATCATTGTACAAACAAATACATGCTGGAGTATGTTTCAAGTCTCTGTAGTCTAGTAGGTAGTGTGTTGGCTTATTGGACTGAAGGCCCGAGTTCGAATCCCAGGTCAGACATCAAAACGAAATTATGAAAATATTTCTTCGGCGACTTCCTCTCAGCAGATTTCTGGCAAAAACTCTGAGAGTATTAAAATTGTCAGTATTAAAATTGACATCGCACACAACATAAGTGGTGTGAGAAGCTAGGTCGTAATCCTGACTGAAGGGTTGTAATGACCAATTATGTTATGTATGTATGTTTCAAGTTTGAAGTATGCGTCCATAGTAAAAACTTTCATGAACTCTTGCGAGAATATTGAGAACCCCATTCTAAACATTCACGACGGCACTGTTTGAATAGGATAAGGGATGTTCCCCACACTATACATTATGTAGTCTGGGTGACATAAGTATTAGTGTGCATGTTATAGAAGTGAAACAAACCTCACTTATTTCTCATTCGACGATAATGCAATACATCTGACGAAACTAACACAGCGACAATCCAAGACGATCAGAACATATCAGGTGGGCCATCTATCGGTTTAAATTTAAACCATCGGTTATTTTGAATCTGACAATACTTATGTCATTCTATTCTGTCACAAAATTCATTATATTATCTCCACTGAACGTAATCAATCGATTTACGCTTGAGCAACGATGGGATTTATTGAAAATTTATTTCCAAAACAAAGACAATTGGTCGGAAATTGCACGAAAAAGTCGTACAAAATTTGGTCGCAGAGAGTGGCCAACAGTACCCAGCATACGCAAGTTTACTGCTATTCGTGACTCTAGTTTCATTGATGCGACAAGATATGAGCGTGCTCGTACAGTGCGTACACCCGAAAATTTCGAAGCTGTGGCTGAGAGTCAACATAAACTTGTCATCTCGTCATCTTTATCAAGAATTGAACACTCGTTTTCGCTTCGTTAGATGGGCTAACGAGAAATTGCACCATGATGTTGATTATACCCAAAAAAATTATCTTTTCGGATGAAGCTTATTTGGTAGGTACGTTAGTAAACAAAATTGCCGTATGTGGGGTTCAGAAAATCCACACGTGGTCTTACAGAAGCCAATGCACCCATTACAAATGACTGTTTGATACGGCTTGTAGAGCGGAGGCATTATTGGCCTATATTTCTTTGAAAATGAAGACGCCGCAACCATTACGGTCAATGAAGACACATATCGCGCCATGATAACCGACTTTTTGTACACGCTCTTCATGGTATTTATGTGAACAATGTTTAGTTTCAGCAGAATGGTGCAACTTGTCACACATCTCATGCCACAATCGATTTGTTGCGTCAAACGTTTAATGGCCGTTTAATTAACCGAAATGGTGATGTCTGTCTTAGACTATTTTCTATGGGGCTCCGTTAAAAAAAATGCCACAATCGATCTATTGTGTCAAACCCTTTTTGTTTTATTGCCACCTTTTACAATAAGTCTTGCCTGATCCGGGAGCCTAAAATATCTGTGACTGATTAGACCTTATGGGGCCTGTAAGAGTTTCACAACATTCAACAATTTTAATCCTTGGATTTATCTTCCACACCTAATAAAGACAAGAAATATGATGAAAAGTATATTCAAGTAGGCTTATTAGCTGCAGGGTTGCTGCTTTAGGGGTCGCCGTGGTCTAGTAGGTAGTGTGCTGGCTTATTAGACGTAAAAGCCAGGGTTCGAGTCCCAGGCCAGACATCAAAAACTAAAAAAAAAATACAAAAAGTATATTTTCGGCGATTTCTTCTCAGTTTCTCAAAAAATCTGTCGTTCGGAGTCGACTTTAAACTGTAGGTCCCGCCAATTATGTATAAAATTAACACACACAACATAAGTGGTGTGAGAAACTGCGAGCTTCTTGGGGACGATTGCCTGTAGATTGTCTAATGGTGAAGGTATAGCATTTTATAGTCACCTAGCAGCAACTCGTTTCCTTGCCGTTCGCATCTTCCACCTTTCCTAAAAAACCTGCACAATGCACTGCATGAGTAGGGGCTATCCCCTGAGTGCTGGTTTCATAAAAAAAAAAGTATAGAAATTTTATAATTCTCATGCAAATTTACCCCTGATAGTTAGGTTCCCTCTCAGGGTATATAAAAAGTTGATTTCAATATGCCGATTGGTTTCAATGTTACGAAACAGTTTGAGGAAACCAGGAGAAAAATAAAACGAAATTCTGGCAAATAAAAGCAAAAACAGCCGTCACGCGGTTACAACATAAAGACGTGATAAAAATTTAGTTTCTTTGCTATTCTTTCAAACAATAAAGAAAGAAATAAAAATTTTAAATTAGTCAACGATTGCTTTAATTTACTGGAAAAGAAAAAATTTAAATTTCTCTTGGACAGTCTATAAACGAATGGTTGGTCAACAAAGATTTCTTTTGTTTTCCAAACCGCAACTGCAAACAATGGAAATTCTTTGTTGTCGATAAAAATCATTAATTTTAATCAGCTCTGGGGTTTATTTTAACATGAAAATGGCGTTGATTTTATAGGTTAAGCCTTCTTTTACTTCATTTTTTTATTATTATTTTTTTTTTTTTTTTTTGATGGGCATCTTTGGTTTTCAACTTTTTATTGATGACAAAAGCCAAACAACAACAACAACAAACAACAGTTACGCATATTTTACAACAATAAAAACTAAACGACAAACGAATGGTTGGCAACATTGTTGACACAAATGCGGTCATTTAATGGTAAATTTTGCCATTGAAAGCAACAGAAATAAACGTAATGATCTGATGTGATATGCTATGTCATGGCATGGTATCGTATCACAAGTGGAGTTCATATGGAGTATCATCCATGCATATGCATGTAAAAATACTACATAAAAAAACACACACACACACCATCAAACAGAGATCATAAAATCATTTCTTTTTTTTTTTTCTTGTTTTCAAAGGAGTGTGTGTTCATGCAGAGCTTGCTTGTTGAATGCAAGTGTACATATTAATGTCCTTGTATTTGAGGGTGTATGCGTTTAAATTACACTCAACATGGTTGCGGGCTTAATATGACGCGTGGCATCCTTTCTTAAATTTAAAAACTCAATGAATATCCCACACTCATTTTATAGGCTGCAAATTGCGCGTGTCAATCTGACATTAATTGACATACAATTTAATTTTTTCTTTTCATTCCATTTAATAATTTATCATTTTTTATTAAAGGTCGTCATGGCTTGTCATGTCTCTATATAATTCATTTATGTATTTTTTATAACTACTATGAATAACTCGGTAAATAGGCCTCCGATAAGATAATTAAGAAAAGTTTTATTACAGTAAGAAGAGCCATTTCCATACGCTTCCCATTAAGTGACCACAAAGCTCTTAAAGGAAAAGAACTAAGCTTTCTTTGAGCAAAAAAAAAACATCCATTAAAAAAATATAGTGCATATGGTAAAATTTAAAAACTTTGGATTTTGAGTTAAAATATTTTTTTTTTTTATAGATATGCCTCTTGCTACTAAGTACCCACAAAGATCTTAAAGGAAATGGTCTAAGTTTTCTTTTGAGGAAAAATAAAAAAACTCCATTTCAAAAAAAAATGGGGGAAAATGAAAATGGTACATGTGCCAAATTTTGAAAAATCTTATTCTTGAGTTAAAAAATAATTTTTTTGATAGATATCCCACTCGCCTCCCATTAAGCGATTATGAAGGCCTTAAAGGAAATTTTATAAGCTTTCTTTTAACCAAAAAAAAAAGGCCCAAATTGAAAAAAAAAATTAAAAAAAAAAAATTAAAAAAAAAATTAATTTAAAAAAAAATTAATTTAAAAAAAAAAATTAATTTAAAAAAAAATTAATTTAAAAAAAAAAATTAATTTAAAAAAAAAATTAATTTAAAAAAAAAAAATAAAAAAAAATTTTTTTAAAAATTAAAAAAATTATTTTTGGAAAGATTGAAGAAATAGCTATCTAATATCCTTTGTAAAATTTTTGCTAGGACCAATACGTGAAAAGTTACACACATTTTAAAAAAACCCTGTATGACCAAAATGTCCAACTTTGACCCCCTCTAACTCCGGCAGTCCTTGACTGATAGAGCTGAAAATTTACATCTGGCCTACTATTCAATAGTATTAACCTTGGTCATCCAAATCGAAAGACATCGATTTTAAAAATTGGGTGACTTGACACGAAATTGCCCATATGTACGTGTATGCTTATTGACTTGTCGCAATGCAACTTAATGCCCAATGACGGAGGAATAAATATTATTATTATTATTATAATATTATTCCCTCTGGGCACTGCCCTGTACCGTATGAGAATTTCCAATTGATTAAAATAGATTATTCCTTGCCTGAACCTGGTCCTAATTGCAGATTTCATACTAGAATTCTAAGCAGGGATAATCGGTTTTCAGACTTCAGTCTGCTCTGAGGATTATGTGGAATTCAAATACAATTCATAGCTCGAGAAGAGAAGAGCGTATAAAATTTCCATGACTACTACAGTAAAATTTTTTTTGCACGGTAGTTACGTTCCTAAGAAATTCGTGTAAATCAAAATCGTGTAAAAAAATACACGGTTCATATGTAAATTTGGAAATATGTTCCACAACCATAAAAAATCGTTTAAAATGAAAAAAATTCAAATATTTCCTTAAAAAACCGTGCAAAAAAAGTGATAGCAAACTCCATTAATAAAACAAAACAATTCATATTTTTTTTTTTTGTGAAACCAGCACTCAGGGGATGGCCCCTACTCACGCAGTGCATTGTGCAGGTTTTTTAGGAAAATGGGTTATAAGAAGGTGGAAGAGAGGGAGTAGTGTTTGTGGACATCTCAAGATGCGAACGGCAAGGAAACGAGTTGCTGCTAGGTGACTATAAAATGGCCAATGACTGCCTTCACCATTAGACAGTCTACAGCAATCGTTCCCAAGAAGCCCGCACCCTTCAGTTATAGCTTCTCACACTACTACTATTGTTGTGTGTGTTAATTTTATACATGATTTATAATTTATTATTAATAAGGGCGCTGTAAAAACGAAATTAAATAAAATAGGTTTTTGCAATAACAACCTAACACTATGTTACCTTTTGAAAAGTTATTAACGATTCCGATTATATAATTTAAGGCTGTCACCAATTTATAAAAAATATTAACTTAAACATTAATTTTAAGCACATTGAAATTATATATTGCGTCATCAATAAGCTGATATGTTAAATAAAAAGGGTAATTCCCTTAAAGTAAACATGCAATGTAGTAGAGTTGCCATAATGATGTTATCCTGTAAGACACTGTAAAAAATCATGAAAAAATTATAATTTTTTTTTTTGAATTCGTATTAAATTTTTTTTTGGAATTCGTGTTAAACCAAAAAAAGCGTGTAAAAAATTAAAATTTTCTTCTTGACGAACCGTGTTATTTCAAAATCGTGTAAAAAAAGACCGTTTAAAAAAAGATTTTACTGTATTTCAGCCGCGGTAATGGCCAAAAACGCGCGGCGTAACTAATTCTCTACGACGGCCAGGCGGCAATCAGTTCTCTTTCGGGTGCAACATTCAGGTTGAAACTGGTTGGTAGACGTTGCAATATCATTAACTCGTTCCTGCGGCTGTTTTGTGTCAGTCTAACATGGGTTCTTGGCTACATGAATATTCTGGATAATTCTGTAGCTGATAGACTTGCGGCAGCAGACCTAATACTACCGAATATCAATTCATACACGTACGTTATGTTGTTTATTAGGCAAACGTATTAATTTATTGGCTATTGGCCGTTTATAAATACTGGTCTAATGAAGAAACTTTTTTAAATGGGATTGAATGCGTATCAATGAATTATTTAAATGAAATTGCAGTGTCATCTCACGGGTCATTGCATAGTTAGGATAGGAATGGCGAGAGATTTTGTTTACCTGCAAATGTATTATATTGAGGAAAAAGAGAGCGTCATCGTTTACTATACTTGGCAATTAGTTTTTGGGGGGAATGCTTCATGTGGTCTCACAATAAACCGCTATGTGCGTTAGCATAAACTTATATTAATACTGGGAAAGAGGATTTAAAATCTCCTCAAGCCTCAATAAGTATAATTTTTACATATGCTGCCACAGATCGTCATTTTCTTGTGTATTTAATTGTAACTGGGGTCATCTCATAGAGCCATGCTTCTGCACATTTCTGTACGTAATGAAAATCGGAAAAGTGGAAAACCATATAACGGTTTTTGATTACATACATACACACATAATTGGTTATTACAACCCTTTAGTCAGGATTACGACCTAGTTTCTCATACCACTTATATTGTGTGTGTGTTAATTTTATACATGAGTGGCAGGACCTATAGTTTAAAATCGACTCTGAACGACAGATTTTTTCGAGAAATTTTTCATGGCAATTTGATTTTTACTCTCAGAGTTTTTGACAGAAATCTGCTGAAAGGAAGTCGCCGAAGATATATTTTTTCATATTTCGTTTTGCTGGAGATTGCCTGGCCTGGGGTTTGAAACGTGGCCTCACGTCTAATGAGCCCACACACTACCTACAGACTACGGCGACTTCAAACGGTTTTTAATTGATTCGTAAAATTTTAAAGAAATCGCTTCCGGTTTGTAAAAAGCAGCAGCTGCTCAGTTTTGGTTAGGCAGGGAAATGGCAGCATTCCGGCTGGTGTATTTTACTGCGGATATCCTTTTGTCGACTGGTCTAATACAGAGACTGCCATTGTGTTGTTCCATTGACTATTTGTATGGACCTGCATTTCAATCAAGAATGTACTTAACCATGGGGTCTATTCAACAAAGCACGTATCGTGTG
This sequence comes from Sarcophaga caerulescens, assembly GCA_927399465.1. Taxonomy (NCBI): domain Eukaryota; kingdom Metazoa; phylum Arthropoda; class Insecta; order Diptera; family Sarcophagidae; genus Sarcophaga; species Sarcophaga caerulescens. The sequence goes on from OV656867.1 coordinate 73,408,822, forward strand.
GTGAGTGAAATAGTCACACGATCTGCCAGTATGAATATATTGTGTAACGTTAAATCAGCGCATAGGTCAGTAGGTCTTCGTTATAGTGTGTTCTTAAGGATAACCTGAAACGTAAGTCAAGCCAGTGATGGAAAGGTTCATAGAACTGTTTCCATGAGCTAAAGATATAAGAATTTTATGTCAATAAAAAAAAAAACGCATAAAAGTTAGAAATTCTTTGGTGTACAGAAAAAGCCAAAATTTAATAGAAATAAACTTTTCCATTCACTTAGGAACTGTAATTTTAGGAGGTTTTAGTCTAAAATTTCTCCTTCTACCTTTTCAAGAGACCTCCTAAAATCTAACCACAACTGCCTTCAGCTTTGCATAACAGCTGCTTCTCAGTTGTTACAAACAGAGGAATGACTTGTTAGTTTGAATCAGCTTAAACAGTACTGTAGTTTATGTTAAGAATTGAATAATTATTCCATCATCTGCTTAACACGCTCAATTTAAACTTTAAATTACCACGAAATCACACGCACACTTTAAATCCAATTCAACAAATCTTTTTAACATGGATTTAAAAAATAAAATTTTGCTGAAATTTTTTTAAATTTTATTTTTCCTTCTCCTTCCAATAAATAAAAAGACTACAACAACAACAACAACAACGATTTAAGGCCAGCAAAAAAATATTTAAAATTCCTTTAAATCGTTCGTTAAATAGCAAAATATTTGCAACCATTAAAAATGAATTTTCTTCTGCTTCTTCTCTTGCTTCTTTCATTTTTAAGTTTTTTTGCGTATTCGGCCCCTCTAAAAGATATCCTTACGCAAAATATCTTTCTTACATGCAAGCTTATCGTTTATATACATACATACATACATATGTAGGTAAGTGTGAGGGGTTGTGTGTGTTTGTATGCGAATGAACAACCGTTCATGCAGACATTCAGTCAATCCATCGGTTCGTGAATTCCTTTAATTTTTTTGCGTTTTCATTTCAAAAGTGTAGCCGTATGTGTGTGTGTGTGTGTGTGTTTTTGGGGCAGATGAGCAGCATTTTTTTCGCTACAGCCACCCTCATTATCTTGACTTAATGCTGAAATTTATCATACAACCCAGTTAACCAAAATTATGGAAACTATTATTATCATGGAAGGCTGTCTAACGAAGCAGAGTAAAACATTTGTACTGGGGCAATGGTTAGTAGTTAACGCTTGTATTGTTGTATGCATCATGGTTATGGTAGGGAGTTGTGAAAAATCGAAGCAAGAGAAAGATGTTATCCACTTTGAGTATGCCTATAAAGCACGTATAAGAAGTTGTTTGCAGAAAAACTATTCGATACAGACTTAGAAATACACAGACGAGCTATTCAAAATCAAGGATATTTGAATTTACTTACGTCAACAATCTGGAACAGATCCCAGGCGGACTATTACAGGGTATGTTGCGATGAGGAGGAGTTGGAGACTGTCGAACACATCCTCTGTAACTGTCCAGCCCTTAGCAAGTGGAGGTTAAGGACCCTTGGCAGGGGCTTCTTTGAGGGTTTGAATTCTGTGTCGAGAGCCGACATCTAGGCTCTCCACAGATTCATTAGTAGCTTGAGTGGGTTGAGAAGTGCTAGGGCTTCATAAGTGTAGTAGCGTTCTCCCTTTTTGTTTTGTTTTTGGTCTGTGTCCGCTTCCCATTCTCCCTTTTCTACTTCCTCTCCTTTTTCCTATCCCCTCTATTATCCTTCCTTTTTAAGGACGTTGTACAATGGGTCAATTCGACTTGTCTCAGTCGACAAGTACACGTCCTCTAACCTAACCTATTTTTTCGGAGTCGGCAGATATAGTTCACTACACAATACTATCAAATAACTGCAGCGTTATATTGACAGAAGTGTGGGCTGAGGTATGGATCATTAAGGATAAAAATACACTTTCGGATAGCTAGGTACACAGAAAGAAAAACGGCGTGCTAAAATCAACTTTTCTATTCTCAATTTTAGCCAAAAAACGTGCTTGAAAAATTAAGCCCGTTTTGGCTATTGTTTGCTTAAAACAAGCAAAAAACGGGATTGATGTGAAAAACTAAACCTTATATTACTAAAATCAACACTAAAAAGCTCAAATCTATTTAAAAAAGTGTTATTTTGAGTTATTTGTTATTTGAGTTATGGATTAATGATGAATAATTCTCATTTAGTTCATGTGTATTTATACAATATATATCCAACAAAATGTCGTATTTTTCGCAAGTTGCATTTCTTTGGTAGATGACTTGGATTATTCCGGTTGATGACTTGCATTTTTTTTGGGTAGATGACTTGCATTTTTTTTTCAAATCAATCGATTTTAGGATTAAATCAAGTACGAGTTCGAGCTTAAATCAAGTTCAATATTCTTGAAACAAGCTCGTTTTTTAGGTTTAAATCAAGTACAATTTAGGGCTTAAATCAAGTTCATTGTGCTCGAATAAAGTACGATTTGCCTCAATTCGATCCCATTTATAAGTTAATCTAGCCTAAATCAACTTTATAATTCTTGAAACAAGTGCGCTTAAGGATTACTTCAACTTCTGATTCTCTTGAATCAAGTACGAATTCGATCTTAAAACAAGAAAAAAAAAATGCATGATGAGATCACTTTGATCCCAAAAAGGCTTAAATCGCGCTAAAATCAACACTTTTGTACTTGGCTAATTCGGGCTTGATTCAACTCTTTTGTACTTGATTCAAGCCAAACCGTACTTACCGTACTATTGTGACCGATATAGATTGACTCAAGCCCGGATGGCTTGATTCTTTTTTTGAGTGTACCTATCAGGGCACTGTGACCTAACGTAACGAATTCTAAGATTGTTTATGGATGTCGATATATCTGAGCGATGCGACATACATATTCTATGATACAGTGATATTTGAGTAACTGCAGAAGACCTGTAATTTTATAATTGATAATGCATTCATGGATTCTGTCAAGATTATGGACTGTGGCAAGATAGAGCTGTAAAGCTGGCTAAACCTAGATAGAAGATGATTGAAAAGTCATCCCAAACTGCAAAGAAGCAAAACACTCGGCACGGCTGACAAAGACGCTATTGAATATTAGGAGTTTAAGTGGATGCTGCCAGAACTTGAAAACTGTGGTATCAACAAGGGCCCACAATAACCTACTATCTATCCATCAATTTCAACTTCTTTGGTTTGACAGCCGCTCTCGCCTAACTATCAACATAATTTCTGACTGGACACTGTGTTTTACGGAATTACCCATTTTAAATTGCTCACGATTCAGTAAATCTTCTTAGTCTAGTAGATAGTATGTTAGCTTACTAGATTCGAGTTCGTGAGTCTAGTCTATTGTTACAAAAATGAAAAATCTAGATACTGGTGGTTTTGCTTTTACATCGCTTAACATTAAAATTATAAACAAAAGCTACAAAAACAAAACAATGCAGTAAATAAACCTGTTTACAAATGATCGTACTGATTAATATAACACCAAACATTGGCATAAAAGAATGGTAAACAAATAAACAAAAATAGACAAACGACACTACCATAATAAATGTAAACATCGAAGTCGTGAACATTCGCCTCTAAGAACATTCATCAGACTGTTTACTCTGCCATACAAAAGGCAAGGCAAAGCAGGCGACTGAGTGATTGAAGTTTAATCAGTCTTGTGTGAAGACGTGTTGTGTTTGAAGAGAGTATTCGTGGTTTGAGGATCTCAGTTACAAAGATCTATCAAATAATTGCCTAGTAATTGTTATTGTTTATGCAAAGGGTATAAACAGAGGAATAACAAAAAAAGGCAATTGTTGTTGTTTACATAAAGTTGTGAACAGTGGCACACAGAATTGTGCGAATAATAATTTTAATTAAAACTAAACACAAATTTATTTTATTTTATTTGCAATCTACGAGCACATATTTTAAACGTATTTAAAAGGTAAAAACGTAACAATATCTTTCGGGGACCTACCTTCTGGCAAAAGCTCTACGAGTAAATAAATGCCGTTCTTCTCAAAACAACCGTTTCAAGTTGAATTTAAACCGCAGGTTCCGTCAATTATGAATGAAATTAAAACACACGCAACATGAGTGGTGTGAGAAGTTAGATCGTAATTTTGGTTAAAGAGTTATAACAGCCAATCAAATATTCAACCCATTTACGTTTCGTTCGACAATATTAATGCTAATTTGATCAAAAATATTTATTGTTTGCTGGGTTATTCTGTGCTTCCTCACAATATTCATGTTTGGGCCAACATTAAGGCACACATTCAGAAAGAAAAAACAAAACAAAAAAAAAAAGAATGGAATGGAATGGAAAGCAACGCAGACCGAGGGAAATTATAGTTGAAAAACACAGAAACAAAAAATGTTGAAAGTTAAATAGCGTTTAAACAACGATTTGTAAATTGTTAACGATCGTTATCTAAAAATGTTTAACAAATTGTTTTTCTCTACTCTATATAACAATAGCAACAACAACAACAACAACAACATTAGCAAAAATACTGATTTTTTTTATTAAAAAACAAAAAACAGAAAAAAAATGCCAATGGCCTTAAGGGATGCTTGTTAAACATGTCTTGTACCGCTGCTGTTCATCTCAAATTGGATGCCAAGAGATGGGTGGGTGGTGTATTTTTGAAAAACCCTTTTTAAAAATTGTTCTGTCAGAGTTTTCATAAAAAACGAAAAGAATTTTTGTTTTTTTTTTTGTTTTTGCAAATTTATTTAAATTTTTTTCTTTTTCTGTAAACATACGAGCATAGAAGAGATGGTCTTTTAATGACGGAATGTTTACTCAGTTCTGTTCTCTTTTTTTTTTGCATTGTAATTTGATGAGTTTATTTTCTAAACATTTTCAGACGGTTGAATAATTTCTACTTTCCATATAATTTCTATATTTAGCTGGTAGTAGTTTTATTGCTGGTGGCATTTGTAAAACCGTATAATTTTGTGTGCTTTATTCAGCAGTCTTTACAATAGTTTTAACAATTCAAAGTCAATAGATTTCTTCGAACAAAGTCGGTATTTTTTAGCTCTTAATAGGGACTCCTGAACTCTGACAGTTAAAAACGAAGGAATAAAGCATTCAACAACACGCGCGCAAATAATAAAATTGATGTTCTGTCTGGTCAGACATCAAAACGAAAATATGAAAATATTTCTTCGGCGACTTCCTCTCAGCAGATTTCTGGCAAAAACTCTGAGAGTAAATAAAATTGCCATGAAAAGCTTCTCAAAAAAAAAAACTGTCGTTCGGAATCGACTTTAAACTGTAGGTCCCGCCACTCATGTATAAAATTAACGCACACAACATAAGTGGTGTGAGAAGCTAGGTCGTAATCCTGACTGAAGGGTTGTAATGACCAATTATGTATGTGTTCTGTCTGACACTATGTTCCATAGATAAATTATATTCAACGATGTGGCCCATTTCTGAATGAATGGGTATGTGAACAAACAAAATTGTCGAATTTCGGACAAGACCAATACACATGCGATCTAATAGCGCGCAGTACACCCCAAAACGTTACTGTGGGCTAGCGGCATTGTCAGTTCATATTTCTTTGCTAACGATGTTGGCCAGGCAAACGACGACGATACCGATCCACATGAGACCCAAGAGCATCCAATGTATGCGGAAAAAGTGACAGCTTGGTGTGGATTTTGACATGGCGATGTTATTGGCCCATAATTCTTTGTGAACGATGTTGACTGGGCCATCACTGTCAACGTCGAGCACTATTGGACGATGATTACTAACATCTGGATGGCGTTACGATGATTGGCGTTACGTACCACAAAACTCATTTAACATTCGATATGCTGCGCATTAGACTTTTTCTTGTGAGGTTTTCTTAAGTCACGTAACGTATATGAATAGCCATAGAGTACCAAAGTTCAGCCTGATATAAGCGCCAGAGTCAAGGCAAATTGTACATTTCGGATGTCCACCTATACTCGTAGAATGCACGTTTAAACCCTATTATGGGTTTCGAATTGATTAAGAATTGTCAGACAATTAACGGTTGCTTCAAATTTAATCACAATCAAGGCCCTTAAACCGCCTAATTTTAAACTTTATTGGTCAGTGGCCTATACTGGGCCTTTAAGTGATATATCGGATTAACTGAAATCTCCGTAGTCTAGGAGGTTGTGTGTTGGCTTATTAGACGTAAGGCCACGGTTCAAATCTCAGGTCAGACATCAAAACGAAAATGCGAAAAAATAGTTCTGGCAAAAACTCTGAGAATAAATCAAATTGCCATGTAAAGTTTCTTAAAAAAAAATTGTGCTTCGAACTTCGGAGTCGACTTTAAACTGTAGGTCCCGCCATTCATTTTTTTTTTTTGGTGAAACCAACACTCAGGGGATGGCCCCTACTCATGGAGTGCATTGTGCATGTTTAAGGAAAATGGGTTATAGGAAGGTGGAAGAGAGGGAGTAGTGTTTGTGGACATCTCAAGATGCGAACGGCAAGGAAACGAGTTACTGCTAGGTGACTATAAAATGGCCAGTACTATACCTTCACCATTAGACAGTCTTCAGCAATCGTCCCCAAGAAGCCCGCACCCTTCAGTACTAGCTTCTCACACTACTCATGTTGTGTGTGTTAATTTTATACATGAGTGGCGGGACCTACAGTTTAAAGTCGACTCCGAACGACAAATTTATTGAGAAGCTTTTCATGGCAATTTTATTTACTCTCAGAGTTTTTGCCAGAAATCTGATGAGAGGAAGTCGCCGAAGAAATATTTTCGTTTTGATGTCTGACCTGGGATTCGAACTCGGGCCTTCAGTCTAATAAGCCAACACACTACCTACTACACCACGGCGACTTCATACATAAGTGGCGTAAGAAGATAGATCGTAATCCTGACTGAAAGGTTATAATGGCCAATTATGTATGTATGAATGTATTAGACTGACTATGTCTAGATTGCTCGTTATCAACCGGTGTTAATTGGATCAAGAGGAAATCAGACTTGCTACCATTGGACTGGAGAACGAACGAACGAAGAAATGTATTTGAACATGACCTTCAGCATGACATTTAAGTGAGATGATACGTGCGCACAATTGTGGTTTTCCAGATTTCATCTTTTGTAGGATTTGTATTGACAATTGTACAGAGGTGATCATGTGGTTCATTATTCGTAACAAAAGTAAAACACAAAAGATCTTTTACATCAATTTGTCTGCCTATGATAATCTACATAACAAGGCATAAGAACGATTGTCAAAACTTTTATTCCTCTATTTTGAGAGTTCTTATCTTTAATAAGAAATTACTGGGCAAGCATTCTCGTATAGGAATACGCAGTAAAAGTATACAACGTATTGCCTCTAGTCAGTGTTGAAAATTTGAAATTTTGAAATGGTACTGAACTATAACTGAAAGAGTACTTTTTCGCATCAAATGGTACTTTTGTAAAAAAAAATACATACTCGTACATACATTACAATCCTTCAATTAGGATTATGACCTATCTTCTCACACCACTTATGTTGTGTGCGTTAATTCGACCTACAGTTTAAAGTCGACTCGAACTACAGATTTTTGAGAAACTTTTCATGGCAATTTTATTTACTTAGAGTTTTTGACAGACTGAGGTCGCCGAAGGAATATTTTTTTTTAATTTTTCGTTATTTTGGAGATGTCTGAGATTGGGTATGAACCGCGGGCTCACATCTAGTCAGCCAGCACACTACCTACTAGACTATTTATTTCTTCATATTTAATGCACGTACGGTACGGAACAAAAAAACTAACGACTTATACGTGTTCCTCACATATAAAACAAAAACTGCTAATTCTGAACGTAACAAAACGTAAAAGTTCCGTGTGGTCAAACGTCGAGGGAACGTTACGGAACATACTTTCGTTTATAGCATATGAAGAGCAATGTTAATGCTAACCGAAATCATATGTCGGTTCGGCAGGCGTTCTCATTCTACCTTCTACCTTTAGCATTACGTTGCTAACGCATTAATAGTTGAAAAGCACACGACATAAAATATATAATAATAAAAAAGTACAGAAAGCGTCGCGGGGGTACTGCGGTATTTTTGAAATGGAAAAGTACTGAAAAAAGTACTAAAGTACTGAATTTTTCAACACTGCTTCTAGTAGAGATGCTGCAAAAAGACGATTCTGCTGTGCTTTCACAACAGCATTAACAACAAAAATCAGTATTATAATCAGACGTCGGCACCAATGCTCTCAAGAGCAAAACATCTTCGGCTTTTTACACACATAGCACACGAACATCAACAATATTCGTTAAAATGAGCGTAAAAATGCATTCAGTTGCTTGTCAGCATTCAGTGAAGCAGGTTCTCGTCGCTTCTTTTTGAAATTTTTTTGTGTATCAATTATACACCCAAAGAAAAATTCAATTAAAATGTGAGGAAAAACTGGGAAACATAATTGTTTTGCTTTAAATATATTGAATTTCAGGTACCTGAAATATGTAATGATGACTCTTGCTGCGAATCTATAAAAACTTGGTACGAAAAATACCAATGGCATTAAAAAGCATAATATTTGTTCGAACACTGTTTGAAACAAAAATTAGTAACAATTTTCCTCTGGATTATACACATGCTTCTCACAAATACACTCACATTTTATCATGTTCTCTTTGTGCCGACGTCTGATTATAATGATCTGCAACAGTCAGAAGATCATACGCAACTTAACAGATAGGTTAGGTTAGGTTAGAGGACGTGTACTTGTCCGTTAAGACAAGTACAATACCCGGAGGTCGAAATTGACCCATTGTACAACGTCCTTGGAGAGGGAATAGGATGAAAGGAGGGCATAAGGGTAAGGGGAGGATGGGAATCACACAGAAAGAAACAGACACAAAACAAGGGTTGAGCGCGCGACTACACTTATGAAGCCCTAGCACCTCTCAACCAGCTCAAACTGCTAATGAATCTGTGGAGAGCCTTGATGTCGGCTCTCGACACAGAACTCAAGCTCTCAAAGAAGGCCCTGCCAAGGGTCCTCAACCTCAACCTACCAAGGGCTGGGCAGTTACAGAGGAGGTGTTCGATAGTCTCTAACTCCTCCTCATCGCAACATACCCTGCAATAGTCCGGCTGGGATCTGTTCCAGATCCCCGTCAGCGACCTAATCTCGCAGTGCCCTGTGATAAAAAAATTGTTTTGATGACCAAGAATCGGAAAAAGAAAGTTAGAAAATTCTTTTCAATTTTGAATTAAAACTCTTTAGTTGAGCTGTATGATAATGAGAAAATTTAAATTTTAAAAGATTCAAGATTGTAGTTCCAGATATCACAGCAAACTTCTTCTTCCAAAACTTTTGGATTTCAGTATTCGAATAAGCCTTCTCAAATGCCTTATTTGAGTCCTTAAAAAAATTACGTCATCTATTTTTTTGATTATATTTGAAGGATATTAAAGTTAAGCAGCCGTCATTTAGAAATAAATCCTGTCGTTATAAAATCCACACACTAAAACGAATGTGAATGAAGAATGTGCAGCGTTTAAAATGCAAAATGATTTTCAAGAAATTAGTGTCTCATAACACTTTGCTCCTTCATGCGTTCACCATGTGACTTCAAATGTCATAAAAGTCATAAAAACGCTTAAATATGTATAAAAATATAATGTATGTGTGAATGTATTTGTATGTATGTAAGAATGTATTTGGAATATAAATATGTATAAGGACTGAAAAAGTAAATGCACAACATAATGATATTGTTTAAGCGATTTAATTAAAGTGGAAGGGAGAGGTGTTAACAACGAGGGTCGATTGTCTACTACGTACAGTAAGAATTCTAATCGATATACTACCCAATCGGGCAGATATTTTTTAAAAAACAAAAGCATTGAAAAATTTTAAACTGCTAGCAAATGCCGACATATGACAATGTGAGAGAAAATAACAAGCAATGGAGGAATACGCCCTTGGTTAATGCAAAAATACTGTTACTGCATATGACGGTAACAAAGATGTGGGAAAATTCCTACATTGAATCAATCTTAAGCTTTTAGTTTTATTACAGATCAAAATATTAACCAGTTATAGATAGACATGTCTTTATCATCTTTTGCCACTTTGAAAGTAATTATTCAATCGTCATTTGAATGATTAACCGATCCTGAACCACTTATTTTCTACAGTTTGGTTGTGGAATTGTTTCCGACATACTTGATTTGATTAATTCACTGAAATACATGACATATCGTCCTGCAATATTTAATACTTGGTTGTCAATTAATCATAATGAAGAAGGCTGTTCTATAGATTAATGAAGCATACACTGTTTACATGATCAGAACAAAAGCAGTGTGGTTTAAAGTCGTCTTATTGTTTTCAAAGATCTGCCGTAATACGTATACAATGGACTGTAGTTGAGAATAACCACTGGAGCTGTTCCTTTTTGTTGGAACTAAGGAAATAGGTCATGGGAGGAAAGAAAGAGGGCGTAACGTTGACAGGTACAACTGCTACAGTAGGAGCATTACCCATTGCAGCTGAAGAACGAATTTTCTCTGCTTTGCTTTGCTTTGTGTCTTCCGCTAGGCAAATAACAGATGTGCTGCATGGGAAAGACAAGACGTGTATGGAAAATACGTGATTTCCATTAATAAGTTCCTGTTTTTCGCAAGAGTATAATCCTTTGTTGTAGCAATAGGTCATTCATTAATGATGTTTTTCGTCATGTCTTGTAAGCCTTAAATAAGATTTCGAGGCGTTGGACCATACAAAAGAGTTGTACTCCATTTTCGGACGGATATGAGTGGTGTTAATAGTAAGGAGATAAGATAGAATGAAGCATTTTCTGCAGCTTCTTAAGAATCAGAGGCACTTGAATGTTTCATTCGACTCTAATCAAATATTGTAGTTCCACGAAAAATTGCTTGGAATTTTCTTTAGCGTAACAATATCTTAAGACAAGCTTAATGAGAGATCATATAGCATTCTATCATTCTATATGAGTTTCCATGACGCGACACATACATATATGTGCATACATTATTTTTTCATTACAGCCCATCAGGCAGCCATAGCTTCTCACACCACTTGTATGTTGTGTGTGTTAATTTTATATATGAGTGGCGGGACCTACAGTTTAAAGTCGACTTCGAACAACAGATTTTTTGAGAAACTTTTCATGGCAAATTTATTTACTTTCAGAGTTTTTGCCACAAATCTGCTGAGAGACAGGCGCCAAAGGCATATTTTTCACATCTCACGTCTAAGAAGCCAACACACTATTCACTAGACTTTGGCGTTTTCCCACACACACTCTACTTAAATTTAAAGACAAGCCTAATGAGAGACCCGATAGCATTTTATATGGGTTTCCATATGACATGGCAATTAACTGAATTTCTCTATGGAAGGCCTATTTAGTTGATTAAGTTTGTACATCACTGTGAGTGTTTTCTACAGCAATATTTTTTATTTACGCTTGTAGTATTATGACTGCATTATAGCCCCCCCCTGTTTTTTGTTCTCTTTCTCTCTTCTTTGACATTTTTATGCCACAATTTTAATGCAACATTTTTATGGCGTTTGTGATTAAAGATTTTTATTTAGACAGACCCTTTTAAGGCGTAGTAACTCTACTTAATTTTATTTTCTCTCTCTCTTATACAATATATTTAAAGCATTAAATACGAAATTAGCCAATCAAAATAAAAAATAAAATTAAATATTTTAAGAAATATTGACACAGAGAGATGCTCTATAAAAAGCAAATATTTTTTAATCTGCAACGTTGAAACATTATGAATATTCAAGATTTCCGAAAATGCTGACAACACTTGTGACCACGAAATTAAAAAAAAAAAAAAAAAAAAAAAAAACTTAGCCGTAGAACAAAAACAAACAAAAAAAAGTAATACAAACTGAAATACAAAAAATAGAGAAAAATATTTACCATAAAATTTTATTCAAGTCCATTTAGAATCCGCAGTTCTCCTTAGCGAGTGGAGATGATGCCTTGACTTTCCTTTGTTTATTTTGCTTGGCATCAAAATGCATAATTTGCTACACAGTTTCAGTTTTATTAATATTTTTACTTTCACGCTTTGATCCCAAGGTGGTGGCACCTTTAAAGCATCACCCACCAGTTTTTCTAGTTCGTATAATAAATGCGGTGACATTTGGCGCGTCAGTATGACAGGCTAAAGGAATAAAATAAAACACAAAACGAACTTTAAGTTATAAAATGACATAAAAAAAGTTCTTAGAAATCAAATTAAAAAAAAGAAAGAAAAGAAAGCCAAGTTAAAAAATATAAAAAAAAAGAATTGGAATTTATATTAATTCATTAGCATAACAAACGTACTTGTAGCCAGAAAGTGGAAAACACCATTTCCCGTATGCAAAAAACAAAGAATCTGAAGATTTTGTTTGAAAATCAAATGTTTTGTAAACCCATGACTTATAAATCCACTACCCAAAGCTTAATTGCTACAAGTGGTTTTCTTTAGGAGTAATTCATTTGTAACATTCATCAACATCACGATCAAAGGCATCTCATTATAGGCAACCTAGCTTATCAATAGCCTTGTCTCTAATCACTTTAATCCGAAGCGACACACCGAACAGACAGGATTCCGTCCACCAAGAACATGATCGGATCAGATGGACTTCCAACGAATCATTACCGAGCATTCGCCACTCTAAATTATACCTTACATTTGCAGATTTCGAGAAGACTATTGACGTCATGAAGTCAGCGTAGTCTAGCAGTTAGTGTGTTGGCTTATTAGACGAGAGTGTAATGTATTAATTCACTTATATGTAGAATAACTAAAATAACAAAATGTAAACAAACGTAAAGTGACTTCACAAAATATAATCGTAATATGCAGAGTAGAGATGAGCGATATTTTCAAAACTGTGATTTAATCACGGTGATTGATAATTCACTGGTAACTACAGTGATTGAAATTGCCAAATAACAGTTACTAATAATGTCGTTCTTTCAAATTTGTTACATACTCAAATTTATTTCATTTTATTTTGAGCGTGACAGAATTACTATTAGATGATGCTGATTATTTACTTTTGTCTTTTATACATAAACTTTCTGTGAAACTTAATTGTTAAACTTCATATAAAAAAAAATTACATTAAAAATGATAACATTGATGACACCACTTTGATTTTGTTTAGTAGTCTCTTCGTAGTATGTATTTAGTTGTCTCTTTCTTAAGACTTAATAAAATACGTTATTGTTATTGTATTATTGGAATACTGTGATCACAATCACTGTTTTAAAGAACAGTGTTTAACAAATCACGTTCACTGAGAACAACGTTCTTCAAAAATCACTGGATCGCTCATCTCTAATGCAGAGTATGCAATATCAAGTGGCTTGTGTTGATTAATATGGGTCACTAGAAATGCAATACAAATGAATACGATATTAATATTATTGTAGGTCACTTAACTATTAACAATTAATAGTTTTAAGGGGAAAAGAAAATGAAAACATAGAATAAGTAGGAGAAATAGTTTAAGATTATTATAAGAAAACATAGACTAAGAAATAGTATATAAGCAGTGAAAATTTGTAAAATAAATTAGAAATACTTCTGACTCCAAAATTAAAGTTTGTTTTTATTTCTCGCAAACTTCGGCAATTAACTTTGCCATGAGATAGAGCCGTCTACTATCCCAAGGCTCTTTAATAAATAAGAATACTATAGGGAAATATACTACAGACAGAACTTATTACATGGCGATCCTGCCCACTCGATCCCTGTAAACTATATTTTTTTTAAAAAATAAACGTATTTCAAGTAGAAGTAAAAATTGTAACCCTTATTATTATTATTATAATTAACTATCATGTCAGATCCTTCAGAGGATCTTGAGAAAACAAAAAAGGAAATTGACAAATTATTCGAAAAGTGGGAGCAACTTCTAAAACGTGTACATACCACAACCCGTAGCCACAACCCCAGAAGTTCCGAAGTACTGTCCTACAAAAAAGAGAATTCTAATCCAGGAATGTTTGAAACGTTTAAGGAATATAAAGACGCCTGAAGAGACAAAAGCAAAACAAGAAGCCAAGGCCCCAAAAAAGAGAGGTGGTAAAGCGGTAAGAAGGAGGAAACAAATTGCGGAAGCATATAGAAGAATGCATTTGACGGGCAACAAGGCCGAAAAGTCTTCAATCTTAAGAGAAATATTTACAATTAGAAGTAAGAAATAATTATAAAAAAAAAACAAAAAAAAATTTTTTTTTTTAAACTTATAATATTATCAAATATTGTTATATAAATATATGTGGCACCCTATGTTTAGCGTTGCCAACATCGTTATCTGTCACCCGTCGTGTAAACACGCACTTAGGAGCTGTCAATGTCACCAATTTGGTAATTTGCGGTTAATTACCAATTAAAAAAAACGATTTTATTTAATGTAATACTAGGGTAAAATATTACTTAATTTATTTAAATTTAAAGTTTAAAAAAGCTAATTTAATTTAGGATGGCTTCGGATTTTATGGATCTTATGTTGGTCAGGAACGTCTGCAGCCGATGAGGATTTTTGTCAAAGAGACCGGAAACAATGGCGGCATGTCTTTTTATCTCGCTGACATTGACAGCTCCTAAGTGCGTGTTTACACGACGGGTGACAGATAACGATGTTGGCAACGCTAAACATAGGGTGCCACATTACTCCCCGGCTAGATGAAAGCTACCGGAATCTTACTGGAAGATTAACACGTCTGCCGCATCTGGTAGATTTCGGCGATACCCTTGAAGAATTATGCCGCGTTGTAGTATGCTCATCTTTTTGCAAAGGAATAGCTTGAGTTGATATTGGGTCATGGTTGGGTTGAGCTACTTGGTCATCGGTGTCGACGTCGTTATGATCAGGTTGTATAACTTGTGATTTTTCATGGCGTTGATTTTCTTGTTTGATGTTTTCGTCTGGGTACTCAATAAAGGCTGGCTTGAGTCTGTCGATGTTTATATTTACGTATCGGTTGCCATTTTGTATCGTAAAATATTTCGTACTCTTTCGAATAATTCTAAATGGGCCATCATATGGGTGAGTGAGTGATGGCCGTATCGTATCATTTCTTACAAAAACGTGAGATGATGAATTTAAAGAAGGACTGACGAAGGCTTTTGGTGTTGTATGATGCGATGTGTTTGTTGGTCTAAGCTTCTGCATTGCCAATCGAAATTGTGAAACAACCTCACTGGTTGGTACTGTTGCCTTGGTATTGGTGAAAAATTCTCCGGGAATTCTTAAATTTGTACCATACACAAGCTCTGCGGGGGTTGCGTTGATATCCGGTTTAAAAACGACACGTAGTCCAAGCAAAATAGATGGGAGACTGTGAACCCATTTTGCAGGATCGTTGCAAAGGATGGCAGCTTTGAACACACGATGCCATCTCTCTATTAAACCGTTGCATTCGGGGTGATAAGGCGTTGTACGAAGATGGGAGGCGCCAATCAGCGATGTAAGTTCAGTAAAAATTGATGATTCAAACTGCCTTCCTCTGTCGGATGTAATTTTCGCAGGTACACCAAACCTTGCTATCCAGTTATGCAGGATTGCTTTCGCAACAGTTTCAGCGGTCATATCTGGCATAGGTATAGCCTCAGGCCATCGTGTAAAACGGTCTATAATGGTCAAGCAATATCTATGACCATCGCAAACAGGAAAAGGGCCCACGATGTCGATATTAATGTGACTGAAACGTTCTTTTGGTGGTTCGTATTTCGATGTTTTCGACCTGGTATGGCGCTGAATTTTTGAACGCTGGCATGAGATGCAGGTTCGTACAAATTTTGCACTATCTCTTCGTATATCTGGCCAAACAAAACGAGATGTTACCAGTTTTGTCGTAGCTCGGATGCCAGGGTGAGACAGTCCGTGAACGATTGCTAATATCTGCTTACGAAACGATTTTGGAATGTAGGGTCGGACGTTGTTTGTCGAAGTATCGCAAACCAAATCAAGCTTAGAGTCTGGAAAGGAAAAATATTTAAGTTTGAGAGAGTTTGAAATAATACCTGACTGCAATTGTTTTAGTTCATCGTCTTCTCTTTGCGCTGCCGCAATTTTTGCGTAATCTACAATTCGAGTCAAGGATTGAATACGAGAAAGAAGGTCCGCGGTTGAATTTTGTTCGCCTGCAATGTGTCGGATATCAGTAGTAAATTGACCGATGTAGTCCAAGTAACGGGCGCGTCGTGGCGATGCTTTTTCGGGTTTTTGTCGAAATGCGTAGATTAAGGGTCGGTGGTCGGTTACAATATAACAGCTTCTGCCTTCCAACATGTAACGAAAGTGACAAATACCTTGATATATGGCTGTTAACTCACGATCGTACGTGCTGTATTTTTGTTGTGCGGTCGATAATCTCTTTGACAAAAATCCTGATCGGCTGCAGACGTTCCTGACCAACATGGGATCCATAAAATCCTAAGCCATCCTAAATTAAATTAGCATTTTTAAACTTTAAATTTAAATAAATATTTTACCCTAGTATTACATTAAATAAAATCGTTTTTTTTAATTGGTAATTAACCGCAAATTACCCGGCATCTAGCCGGGGAGCAATGTGGCACCCTATGTTTAGCGTTGCCAACATCGTTATCTGTCACCCGTCGTGTAAACACGCACTTAGGAGCTGTCAATGTCACCAATTTGGTAATTTGCGGTTAATTACCAATTAAAAAAAACGATTTTATTTAATGTAATACTAGGGTAAAATATTACTTAATTTATTTAAATTTAAAGTTTAAAAAAGCTAATTTAATTTAGGATGGCTTCGGATTTTATGGATCTTATGTTGGTCAGGAACGTCTGCAGCCGATGAGGATTTTTGTCAAAAAGACCGGAAACAATGGCGGCATGTCTTTTTATCTCGCTGACATTGACAGCTCCTAAGTGCGTGTTTACACGACGGGTGACAGATAACGATGTTGGCAACGCTAAACATAGGGTGCCACATATATATGTATATATTACAAAAAAAAAGAATTAAAGAAAAATGGGTGGTTGGTTTTCAAAGGAAGCCGTCATTACAAATAATAATAGTAGTAATGTGCTAACAATTACTGGTGACCACATGCAGCAGATAATTCTAATCCTTTTAGCTGTATTAGTATTAGGAAAATTAAATGACTATTACAAAGATTATATGAAGAAAAAGGCAATCAAATTAACTAATAAAATAGAAGATGTTTAATAAATGGATAGATTGATAAGTATTTATAAAAATTTAAAGAAGAGTCCTAATAGAATTTATACAAAAAACTATATAGCAAATACTTTAAAAATTGTTGAAGAGTTAAAATTTATTGCACTAAAAAACGAGGTCTATCCCCAAGGCTCTTTAATAAATAAGAATACTATAGGGAAATATACTACAGACAGAACTTATTACAAGAGCCTGTGGTTCAAATTCCAACTCGAACAAATCGAAATGTGAAAAAAATATTTCTGTCGACAACTTCGTCTCAGCAGTTCTCTACCAACAACTTTGATAGTAAATAAAATTGCCCTGATACACTCGAAAAACTTGACACTTTCTAAGAAAAAATTAACAACCGGGCTGCCGTATTCTGTATACGACGTCAGTATCAGTCGATTAAGGTTGTACTATTTTCGAACTGCTACAGAGGGACTTCTCTATATCAAGAGAGAATGCTTTAGTAAGACACCTCACTCTTGTCACAATCGTATGAAAACATAAGAGGGAAATCTAGGTTTTGTGCTAGCAAACAAACCATTAGGAAAGCAAAGCTGCTATGAAAATCTAAATCGACAAAAGATAAATTATGAAAATACTTCAACCCGTCATACCCGAAAATAATGAACCGAATTTTGGTATTACGGAAGAATGCTTCACATGTTTAACGTGTCCAGCACTGATATCAAGAGTAGAATTAATACGAACAACCAGACATGAGAACGAATAAGAATATTTGATTCCTGCATAGGTTAGTCTCCTTCTTCTTATCAGACCAACAGCTCCTGCAGAAGTCATTAGTGCCGAGTCTTTCGACATGCCTACCAAATGGACAATGGCCCGTAAGGATCGCCATTGTGCGATGGATGGCCATACAACATACTCATACAGAGTTGAGTCAGTCCTCTTCCTGTCCATACGTGTCCAGCAGAGTCTGGCAATATTGCACATACATACCTTCCTGCTGCCAACGAATTTGAGCCTCCTCTTAAAACGAGTGGACAATATCCAAATTAACCGAACAATGGGAATACCTATGTCCTGTAACATGTCAGAAATTACTAGCACCGTACTAGCCCTGGCCATAGAATTTCCAAACGATATACCGGTGTTTGATTCCTACATGAAGTATATGATTTTTTATACTTGTAAATCGTGGATTACAGAAATTATGTATGTTATCGAGATTCAGACCTTCAATAAACACTGTCTACACGGCATTCTCCAATCACTCCTTGTTGTTGAGAAGCGGCCAAACTCCAATTCAAATGGATTTTCTGTGGCCTACAAGGATATGAATTGTACTCACTCTTCAAAAACCCAATGGCGATATTACAAATTACAAAGGCGATCAACCAACTGATCTGTCTGAAGGAAGCTATCGACCACAAGTACGTAACGTAATTGGTCATTACAACACTTAAGTCAGGATTAAGACCTAGTTTCTCGCAAAACTTATGTTGTTGTGTGATAATTTTATACATGAGATACATGACTGGCGGGACCTACAGATTTAAAGACGACTCTAAACGACAGATTTTTCTGAGAAACTTTTCATGGCAATTTTTATTTACTCTCAGAGTTTTTGTCAGAAATCTGCTGAGAGGAAGTCACCAAAGAAATATTTTTCATACTTCGTTTTGTTGGAGATGTCTGACCTGGAGCTTGACCCGTGGCTTCACGTCTAATAAGTCAACACACTACCTACTAGACTAGGGCGACTTCATTCAACCACAAGTATTCTTTTCTTTTATAGAATATACCCTTGCACATCATTTGTGAATCGTCTAAAGCTACTAGAGGTAGATTGAAAGATTTTTATACGTAAACTTTGTAATCCGAATCTGGCCTCGTCTCCCACCTATCGCGAATACTTTAATTTTTAAAACATTCGCGACCACTGCACCTCTTGAAGGTTGATTGTCTTACATTGTTTGCCTTTGCTCGACTAACAAATTAGGAGTCTGGTTTAGATTGCAAAAAAAAAAAAAGGAACACACTTAATGTAAAGGGAAACAGTGTAACCATTTATAGCCTGCATGTTAAGCAGTAGCATTTGATTTCGTGGACTTTATGAAGTGGTTAAGAAAAATGTTAAAAAGAGAAACTAAGATTTGAAATGTAAATGAGTTTTACGATAAATTAAAAGAAATGAATCTTAAGAAATCAAATGCGTAAGAAACAGGTAAAAAGAATTCATAAGATTTTAAGAAATAAAAAATCCAAAAAAAGAAGAAACAGAAGCAAAAGGTCCTTCTAATCCTTCATAAGCACAACAACAAAAAAAGAAACATTTTTAAAATGCAAAACACCCACACATATACAAATGCAAACATAACAACAATTGTAACAAAGTAAACACAGAAGTAAACATGAAGAGTATTTATTTGTATTGGTATAGGTATGAATATTTGAAAGTATCTATGTGTGTGTGTGTGTTTGTAAATTAGGTGTCATCATACCAAAAAAGGGATTTCTGTTGACTTGTCTTGACTTGACTTTATTACGTCTATTGCTTATAGCCAGTTAACAGCGGCAACAACAACTAATAAAGCAAACAAATGAGAACATATTCATTGTAAATATTCTAGTATTTATCCTTTCAACCATTCAACCAACCATCCTTCCTTCCCTGCCATCTAAACACTCACTCTTACATCTTTTAGATGGAAGCCAGTGTAAGGAGCAGCTTTACATACACCTTTCACCGTTCATAAGTACATATACACACACAAGAAAAGTGAATGGCAGTGAGTGATTTCAGAATTCAAAGTAAATGAGTGGCATCTTGATAAGTATTTACAAATAATGTTTACCAGGCGTCTCATTCGACTTTAGGTACGAACATACTTTAAATATTTTAACAATACTTTCGAATACATACACAACACACAACACAACACACACACAGCTCCAGTATGCTCTTCTTGTTTAAATACTTTCCAATATCCTTAGCTTAGCTTAGGAATTGAAGTCATTTATTGTATATGATTACGTTTCTCTCTAAAATCTAAAAATCGAAACGAATGGATTATTCGTTTAAGTTTTAACAATCGTTGTTGCATAGCAGTTGTATTGGTTTTGAGTTTTCTTTGATGACGTTTGTTATTATAGTTCTTGTTCCTTTTGTAATTATACAGGGTGCTAAGGCAGATGCAGTGACAGTTGACTTAGGTGGAAAATGAAAGAACCAAGAGCTCTAACTAAACCTACAGAGCATTTCAGCTGAAGGCAATGAACAATTCCACTCACACATAATAAAGTATGGACACATTGTTGCTAAGAACGAGATAATCCGGAGTAGTTGATAGGTAAACAAACCATCAGTTGTATAAGCACTGAACCATTAAGTTATCTTGTTTGAACCAAGCCCTAGAAGGCCTTTTATTAAGCATTTCAGAACTTTAGATTTCAATCAAACAAAGCGTGTGTGAGATATTATTAAAAATTTTTATTCGTTTGAAAAACCTTTTGATGCCATTAAGTTACATCGTTTAAATGTCCTGACATGACTTCTCTGGGTCAACATACATAATTGGTCATTACAACCCTTCAGTCAGGATTATTGACCTAGTTTCTCACACCACTTATGTTGTGTGTGTTAATTTTATACATGAGATACATGATTGGCGGGACCTACAGATTTAAAGACGACTCCGAACGACAGATTTTTTGGGAAACTTTTCATGCCAATTTTATTTACTCTCAGAGTTTTTGCTAGAAATCTGCTGAGAGGAAATCGCCGAAAAAATACTTTTTGTATTTTGTTTTGATGTCTGGCCTGGGGCTCGAACCCTGGCTTTACGTCTAATAAGCCAACACACTACCTACTAGACTACGGCGACTGGGTCTGGGTCAAGCGCATTTTAAATGTTGTGATGTATGGCTTATTCGCATACACCTACAAGAAAATCACCAATTCAGGCCACCTCCACGTGAAATAACAATGCCGTCAAATTGCTCCTGGGTACGTAACAGCGACCTGTTGGAACCATATGCCGTTGGTATTTATAAAGATCATCTTATTCAGACCAAAAATAAGTTGGTAATCATCGACATAGTTAGTAATCATTGAGAATAGTGACCTGGCCAACGCCCTTCGTAAAGAAACTGTAAACGCTCTTGTATCTCATGTGGATTTGTGTCGATAATTTTGTTTGTTCACGTATCCATTTATTAAAAATTGGCCTCATCCCTGAAAATGACTTTTCCACGAAAATTAAGCTGAAGGGTGCGGGCTTCTTGGGGACGATTGCTGTAGACTGTCTAATGGTGAAGGTATAGCACTGGCCAATTTATAGTCACCTAGCAGCAACTCGTTTCCTTGCCGTTCGCATCTTGAGATGTCCACAAACACTACTCCCTCTCTTCCACCTTAATATAACCCATTTTCATAAAAACATGCACAATGCACTGCATGAGTAGGGGCCATCCCTTGAGCGCTGGTTTCACCAAAAAAAAAAAAAAAAAAAAAAAAAATGGCTCCAGAGCCTATTCAACGATCACACATCTTTGTCTATGGTCGTCGAAGGTAATCTGGCAAAACAGACTGTATAAATGAGAACTTATTTGACAGATTAAGCTTCAACAAAATGGTCGTTACTAATTGTCAAAGTTTTGAAGTCCCTGCTTGAAGACCCTATATTTACACTGCGAAATTTGATCAGAAATTTACTTCAGGGACCACGCGAACAAGATGTTTGAAACTCGTCTGAGCATGATGTAATACCTTGGAAGGGTATCGCAGTATGTCGTAGGCATCATACTCGTACTAGATCGTAGGCATTGTACTAGATCGTAGACATCGTAGTAGAACGCAGGCAGCTGAGTAGATCATAGGCATTGCAGTAGATCGTAGGCATTGTAGTAGATCGTGGGCATTGTAGTAGATCGTAGGCAATGCAGTAGACCGTAGTCATCGTAGTAGGTCGCAGGCATCGTAGACATCGTAGTACAGCGTAGGCATCGTAATAGATCGCAGGCATCGTGGTATATCTTAGATATCGTAGTAGATCGTAGGCATCGTAGTAGAGCGTAGGCATCGTAGTAAATCCCAGGCACCGTAGTATATCGCAGGCATCATAGTAGATCGTAGGCTTCTTAGTCGATCGTAGACATCGTAGTTTTTTTTTTGGCGTGTGAGGTAGGGTTCAAAATGCCTTCGCACTTACAGTGACCGTCGTCAACTGCGTCGAGTGGTGTTTCCACTAAAACAATCCCTCCTCCTCTTCTGGGGATCTCCCTTCCCGGGACGGCTATCTGCATTACTTCGGGAAGGGCCCAGAACGACGTCACGTTAGGGACCGTTGTCTACTCTCCCACGTCTGGGTACGCCATATTTGAAGCCAGCTTCATGCTATTGGCTCGTCTTCTCATGTATCATTTCGTTGTATTGTGTCAAGGTCGACCTTCTTCCTGCGGAGTACACATTCAACGTATCTTCTTACAGCGCTCCATTTCGTCTCGCTTTCGAGCATTGCGTCCACAATGTTGTCGGGTGTAAATTCGCCAATTTGCTCTATCAACATGTTCTTCTCGTCTTGCCATTTGATGCAATGAAAGAATGTGTGAAAGAATGTAGACATCGTAGTAGATAGCAGGCATCCTTGTATATCATAGGCATCATAGTATATCGTAGGCATCATAGTATATCGTAGGCATCATAGTAGATCTTAGTCATAGTAATAGATGAGATCTGGTCTATGTAATGTATTCAGCCACGCTTTTGAGTACCATATTTGTTTCCATGGATTTCACGATGATTATCTGATCGCTGAACAACACAATTTATCTTGCAAACGATGTCATTCAGAGGAAAATCGACAATAACTGTTTTCAATCGAACAAATTATACGGAGCATTGGTTTGAAGTATTGATTTAGGAGATGCCTTTCAAAGTCTAAAATGATATCAAATTGATGTTATCAGGTTCACACCGTTAAGGTTTTCAGCGATAAACTTACGCCTCAGACTAGGGGCCCTAATAGAGCAATTCAGGACTAGGTGAAGTCTGCTCAATAATTTCATTACAAATATGATAAGATCTGCTTGTAAAACGATTCGTTTTAATTCGTTTCTGTTGCAAAAAAAGCAGCCAACAGAACCTGCAAATGTTGACAGTAGAGGTCAACAATGATGAGAAATTTAAGTCAGCAATAAATAAAGAAAAAAAAGAAATGAAAATAAAAAAAACTGTAACCAAAAGCTTATGACCATTAAAACTAACGTTGAAACCCCTTACAAAGAAATGCAAACAGAAACTTAAAATTGAAAGAGACAGAGACAGAGTCAGATTCACAGAAGTACCCACATTTAAAATAAACATTGATTTTGGAAACATTTTTCTAAAAACCCAATAAGAGACCTCGAAGGACTATCTAAACATGCCAAATTAGAGATGATGATGGCAACGAAAATGCTTTAAAATTGAAATCGTATTTGAAAGCAAAACTAAATCGTAGAAATTAGATTTCAACATTAAGCATCGTATCCATATACGCTAACGCATTTACGCAACCAAACCAACAAAATCTTACGAAAAAAGTGAACATTTTCTACCAAAATGTTAAACCCCTATAGAGTGCATAGAGTGTTGTAAGTGGTGAAATATTCTTTCCTAGCCGCCGTCTTTTTTTTGGTTTCTCAAAAGTAACCAACAAAAGTGCAGAAAATTCAACCGACACATAAAAACCCCAACTCAGCACATTCTAGTAGAGCAGCAGAAGAACAACCAGAACTTAAACACAGTAATTCCGTAAAATGAACATGAAATTATCAAGCAAAAAAAAACAACAACAACATCAGCAACAGCAACAGCATTGGCAAAACTGAAAAAGACTACAAAATTCTGATATACTGTGTATGTGAGTAAAAGTATGAAACCGAGAATCCCTATGAAATCCCAACACTCACACTGCCACACGAACAACTTTTACAGCGTAAAGCATCACGGTCGAACACAGCAAGTCATCAGCACATTAAGCTCCCAAAGCCCCAAAGATTATGAGTCTTTGCACAATAAACAACAAACAACAAAAACAAAATCCTCCGACTTCACTTTCGCATCGAAACTTACTCACACATTCGTTCAGTCAATCATTCATTCATTCCCTTACACTTTCATTCCTTCAATCATTTATTCATTCCATCAAAAATCAAAAAACAGAAAAAAAGAAGACTCGCAATCGTATATTTTCGAAAGCAACTACACTGAGAGAAATTAAGAAAAAAAAATTTTAAACATGCTGACGATACTGATCCATATTCTTCAGTACCGATCCCTGTGATCAACTCTATGAACAGTTGCTTAGACACCATCAGAAGTCAGATTGTTATTGTTATGTTCGATGGTTCGAACTTAGGTTCGACAGTTTGAACTTTGATATGATATGTACATCGAGTATATGAATATCGGTATCATATGCGTCATAACTAGTAACTTCCAGGCAATAGTCATGGTTATCCTCATGGCGGTTAAATCGCTGTTTCAAATTAGAATATTCCCTGAAGCCAAGCTGCCATAAAGTCCTGTTGAAAAGTCGTACGATATCCAAACTTGTCTATAAATGTCCCCTATTTCTCCATAAAATGCCGGCTTGTTCAAGATACTTCATTATTTGGATACGTATTCATTAGGGAAATACCCGGGAACTGTATTGCAGAAGTGCTGGTCAGTACGGTTACCGTAGTTGACAACCTTCAATGTGATCCAAGCAAGGCCAGGATGGAAACTAGGGTGTAGTGTAGCAGACTTGCTGGTCAATACGGTTACCGTAGTGGAAAAACTCCAATGTGATCCCAGCAAGAATAGGGTGGCAATTAGGCTGAAATTCCATTCCTTGGCTAACGCTTTCTGGGTGGAAGTCTTGAACTGTTTGACCGCTAGATGGAGCTTTATTCCCTTTCTCTTCTAGGAATCGCAAAAAAGGCTCTAATGCTACCTATGCCGAGAATTTCTTTACAACTTGGACCAATTTGAACAATTTTCCTCGGCTGTTGTACACGCCTAATTAGACTGAGTACGGTACGAGTATCTACAAGTTGGTGTCCCGTTAGAGCAAAAATAGGCCGTTTTGGGGAATCAAACAATTACAATTAATCGATTGGTTTCCGGTTTTTTTGCGGTGTAAAATTGTTTCGATAAAGAAAACATGAAATTCACTACACCGAGGTTTGTACAAGAAGGAAAAGCACGTTTCTAACGTCGATACAAACACTTGCACCAGCACCAACGACTCCAAAGTCGACTTGATGTTCCATTTCAGAACAATTTTTTGTTGTTGGCAATCAATAGCATAAAAGTGTATGAATGAGGGTGTATATGTCGTATGTGCCTTTTGTCTATGTGTTGGCATACCAGATTGGGGTTGAACCTTTGGTTTGGTTTTACAACTCATGCCCTCAACCTTACGTTTTTATGTCTAAACGGAGAAAGAGAAAGAGAGACATTTTACTCAGTCTTCATTTCAATGGAAAAATGTTTGTAAAATTACAACAACAACAACAGTAGCTTAAGCTTTTTCTATTGTTGTTTTTGTTGTTGGTATTGCCTGAAACACACATTGAGGATGTTGTGGATTGTGTGACGTTTTGACGCCATATTGAATGATGGCAGTCTTTTTGGCTCTATGGTAGTTGGGTGTATAAGTGACTGAGACTGGCTGACTGGCAGGATGAATAAATGGTTGGCATTTTGTTGTTGCCGTTGTTGTTGTTTTACACCCCCACCAAGAAAACTGCTCTGCTATAAAATTTGTTTTTTTTTTTTTTTGTATTCCGTGGAAGGAATTTTTTTTTTTTTCTCATTCGTAAACCATCTCCTGTGGTGTTTTACCAAATCCTCTAAACAGTTTTACTTACGCACGCACACATTAACTTTGTGTTTACACAGACACACACACGTATGCATACATTCATGTACACAGATATGTAAGGATGAAAATATTCCTGTTAAATCTTAAATGCTCATCATTTTATAGACATTTCAAAGTGCCTTTTTTAATTCGTATGCTTTCCCTACGCCTGTAGACAGGCTGACTGGCTGACAGATGTGCTTTGGGTTTGGAGATCGAGCATTTGAATGCCCTACGATTCATACACTAGGAATTATATAAATTTAAAAACTTCTTTCAAGTTCGAAAAATTTATAAATTTTATCAATGTCGGCACTAGATCCAAATGAAGTCCATTCGGGTTTAGAGCCAAATCTTTACGTAATATTCACTCTTTTTTGAGAAATTAGCATTAACCACTGCCTAACTAATTTTGATCTTTACCAGTGTCACTAAGGATATTTTACGTGCGACGGATAGAAATAGCTTAGTAATCCAAGCCTGTTTCCTTAGATATGAGCAATGGTACTCCCGCAAAAATGAAAAAACTAACCGCTTTACAAATATATGCAGAAATTTTGGAATATTTCAACCCCTGCTAATCCAAGTCGAATATGCTAAACACCCATATGGATTGTAAAATCTTAGCCAGCACTGCATATCAATCTTGTTGCTTACCACGGTCACAATCAATACGTTCAAAAGTATCAAATAGGCTTTCAAACGTCATGTTAAATCACGAGATATTACCAGACTCCGGTCATGTGTTCCCAGTTATATGTATCTTCTAAGAGATTAGTAATTCCGCATATATCCATAGTGGTCGCCGTAGTCAAGTAGGTAGTGTGTTGGCATATTAGACGTGAGGCCACGGTTCAAACCCCTCTGACCCTCAGCAGGAGAATGCCAAAATGCTGTTTTTTATTCCACCAGTCCTAACAAGTGCATCAGGTTTTTTGTTATCTTAAATGTTCCTGTGTTTAGAAATTCATATAATAATTCCTGATAGTCCACATTTTTTGATGTGGCGTACACAAACCTTAGGGATATAATGGAGACTTTACTGTCAGAAGTATGTGCCTACATATACCTGCTCGATACACTTTTCTGCCTGATTCGTCCAGGGTATGTCTTTATAGAACACTATTTCAGCCTGAATCCGATATTTCGGGATACAACTGACGCGAAGAGATTCCACATTCGTGTGCGTTGCATGATCTGTGAATTATTTCGTGACATTCTCTGGGTGGTACAAACCATTATCATAATAGGATCTGTATTCTAAGACCAGGATCGAAAGTAGGTTCAGGTATCGTTACGGTGACCATTATTTCCATGAGAAAAAAGCGGACAAATATCGGGTCTGCCATCTAACGTTTTTTTCAACTAGTGCTTATTTCGTGAATGGTAACACTTAGCCCATGTCTGATTTGACAGATAATTAGTTTTATCCTTCCGCTGAACGAATATGGTTGTGTATTCGCGTTTTCGCTTCGCTAAGTGGGCCTGCGATCGACTTACAGAAGATGCCGATTTTGGCAAAAAAAATCATCTTTTCAGATGAAGCTCATTTTGATCTTGACGGGTATGTAAACAAGCAAAATTGTCGCATTTGGGGCACAGAAAACCCGCACGCATATTTTGAAAAGCCGACGCACCCAAAACGAGTCACTGTTTGGTGCGGATTTTGGTCCAATGGCATAATTGGGTCATTTTTCTTCGAAAATGAGCAAGGAGTGGCCGTTACAGTCAATGGCGATCGTTATCGGGCCATGTTGAACGAATTTTTGTTCACAAAAATTGAAGAGGAGGATATTGGCAACATTTGGTTTCAACAGGACGGCGCTACGTGCCACACAGCCGAAGCTACACTCGATGTTTTGGGCCCTGTTTTTGAAGATCGCATTATCAGCCGTAGAGTTGATGTCGTTTGGCCACCTCGGAGCTGCGATTTGACACCGTTGGGCTATTATTTGTGGGGTGTCGTCAAAGATAAGTGTTACGCCGACAAGCCAGAGACAATTGACGCTTAAAGGACAATATTCGTGAAGCCATTGGTGAAATACAGCTGCACACAATCGATAATGTGCTTAAAAATTGGACCGATCGTGTAGGCCAGCCGAGGCAGCCATTTGAATGAAATTATTTTCCATTATTAACCGGTAGGATTGTACTTTCAAATAAAAAAAAGAAATTTGAGAAAATATTCAGTAGTTTTTTTTTAAAGCATTTTCAAAAAAAAAAAGTTATTTGGCGGACCCTTTATATAAAATTGAAAAAAAAAAAATTCATTTATTATAATTAACATTTTATATAAAGTGTTTTAAAATACAGAGTTTAAGAAAGTACTCTATCGTTTTTACCGAACTAGTGAAAAAAGTGGACAAAAGCGGACATTTTGGAAAATAAATACTTTTTAGAAGTTACGTGTGGTAAAATAGTGGACAAATAGCGGACGCAAAAAAAAATAACAGACAGGATGTTAAAATAGCGGACTGTCCGCTATAATAGTGGACGGATGGTCACCGTAGGTATCGTGCAATTAATAGGGATATCCAGGTCAACTATACTCAAGATTTTTGCATGACCAATGTGGTCTTGTGTTCTTGTGGCTCCAAGTCTCATTGCTATGTACGCAGGCAGTTTTTTTTCTTTTCTTTAAAGCCAACCACCTCGTTGCAGACTACATATTTTTAGGGTTGATACCCCAGTTTGGTTCAATTGCTTTCTTTACAACAATAAAAAGCAGTGGCCGCTATAGTGGTTCTGAACTGTATATTCACTTTAGCTTGTCAATAGATTCCGAGATGTTTGACATTATCGCATAGAGGGAGAGTTACTCCATTGATACTAGGGTTAGAGAAGTGAGTAGTACTAACACTGCCTCCCCATCCACATTCGTTATACCACTTAGTTAGTAACCTTAGAGTATATTTCAGAAATTCCCGAAAGTATATTTAGATCTTTGCCTGCCGCATAGTCTGTCTAGGCGATAATCATGCAGCATTTTCACTCCACTGTTTTAGTGGAATGTTAAGGTTGAGATTCCACAATAGACAACGTAACGCTAATTTCAAAATACTGGATAACTGTTTCTGTCTCATGACTACCACAACGGCAATTGTAAAATTCCCTCTAATATGGAGTTAAGGCACCACATAGCCGCTGTATATCATCTACCAAATCCTACTTGTGACTTAATGGTGACAATGTTTTAATGTCTTTGGCTTTATGTTCTCGTGTAAAACGCTGTCATTCCATGTAGAGTGCTCGCATTACTTGCTGTGTTACATCTGCCGTAACACTCATTCACTCATTTACATTGTAATTTGGAAATTTCGTTAATACTGTCGGTGGTCTTCAATGCATTATCTTTGAACGAAAATCGTAAATAGATTTTATATCACTCGTAAGTATTACTTTTTCTATTTCTAACGTTTTCTATTTTTTTTTTTTCTTTTTTATATGCGACTATTAACTGTGAATCAATTACGTTTCTTTTTGTGTTTAAAAGC
The DNA here is from genome assembly GCA_927399465.1 of Sarcophaga caerulescens. Classification (NCBI taxonomy): domain Eukaryota; kingdom Metazoa; phylum Arthropoda; class Insecta; order Diptera; family Sarcophagidae; genus Sarcophaga; species Sarcophaga caerulescens. The sequence continues at coordinate 73,438,385 of OV656867.1, forward strand.
ATCATTAACAGTCGGGTGTACATAAAAATTGTCTATTAAAGGAATTTATTATTGAAATCTAAACTACAATATTAGTCCTGTTGTTGTGTTATCCTTAATGACTGCCAAAGGCAGCATGAAACAATAAATAACACTGGCGAGTGTACAAAGTGTACTTTAATGTTCTCAAGTGATAATCACAATGAATTTATAAAGATTTAAAGTTTTAAAACCAAAATTTTCTTATTTTTAATCAATTATTTCGTTGCATTTTATTCACAGAGGACTTGACTTGTAATGCAATATTTTCGTATTAAATATTGTCGGATTTGAAACAAACGCCTTTATTTCCGTGTGTTAGGTTTCGCATTGAAAAACTACGATTCCATGCAAATGAGATGTGAGTTACATATAGGGTTGCCAGCCTCACTGGACTTGGATGGATTGTCCAGCTTTTTTATGCTTGTCCAGCTAAAATTTAATTTGTCCAGCTAAATAGAAATTTTTTTTTGATCACTGCAATAACTTGGGCAATAATTTTCATGTTAACTTTGTCAAATCATGTTATCCAACACTGATTATATTTTATTAAAAATATATATTTTATATTTTTATATTTTAATAAAAATTATTTACACAAAACCAAAATTAACATTTTCTCAGTATTTTTTTATGTCCAGCTATTTTTTGTTTTGTCCAGCTTTTTAAAACCCAATGTCCAGCTTTTTGCGAATCGGAATCTGGCAAGTCTAGTTACATACGGAGTTCGCTTATTGTATTTAAACAGAAAGTATATAAGTGGTAAAAGCTGTTCCAAGAGTGGCAGGTGTCCCAGATATTTAATCTAAAACCAGAAAATTTTGATCATAGGAAGCGTCGTATGTGCTGATATAAATAGTAATGATGACCTCGAAGGGCAGGTATCAAATCATATTTATCCGTTTAATATCAGTAAAGTAACAACCAAGATCGAGAAGGCTAGGAAAGCATTTCAAGTTCAATTAAAATGTTTTCTAAGTACTTTGATCCTTTATTAAGTTGTTGTACATTCGGTATTTTAATCACAATGTCCTTTAGCCTTTAAGAAGAATTTTCATTCCCTTATGCACCTCTTGCAAAAAGAAAGAAAAGTTAATTCAAAATTTATTTTTTCCATAAGCCCTTCCAACAGGGAAGTCGCCGTAGTCCAGTAGTTAGTGTATAGGCTTAGAAGAGAGCTCGTGGTTCAAAACCGAATCTCAGACATCTCGAACAAAACGAAATACAGTAGGACCTTGATTATCCGTGATGGTCGGGAATCGATTTTCCCGTTTAATTGAGTACCAATTTTGGCTAGTTTTTTAATAGATATTTTTATTAATTAATAAATGAATATGTACATATTTATATAAAAACTAAATAATTCAAAGATTTTATATACATACATGTTTCAAAAATATAAAAAAAAAATAATTTTATCCGAAAACAGTGAACAGTAGATAAGGATTTCATGTACTAAAGAGGGAATTTCCCTTTTTCGCTTGTTTGCCCAAAATAATAGAAAAAAATGTTTGCTTATAATCACGGATAATAGAAGTAATCACGGTTAAACGGTGCAGTCGATCCAAAACAAAATTAAGTCGATGCAAAAAATTTTCTTTTTCCATCCCGGATAATTGATGTTCCCGGATATTCGAATCACGGATAATCAAGGTCCTACTGTATAAAGAAAATATTTATTTATTCTCATGAAAAGTTTACTAAATCTGTCGTTCGGGGTCAATGTTAAACTGTTTAACCCGCTACTCAAGTATAAAATAAAATAAAAACGCGCACAACGTGGGCGGTGTGAGAAGCTAGGTTTTAATCCTGACTTAAGCGGTGTAATGACTAATTAAAGTAAATTCCAAAAGGGGACATCCGAATCTTGACATCTCTTACATTTGACAAATTTGTTGTCTTTTAATCAATCTGTTTTGCCAAATCAACGCACACAACGACGTAATTTCGCAATATTGTCGGCAACTAACCCTAATTATTATTGGAAAATCATATTCAGTCATGAGGCCCATTTCTGGATGGAGATCTCACAGCGTACAAATGCAAGTCACTGCTTACCTGTTCATTGCAACGTTGTTATGTTTATATTCGGAAGATAGGTGAGACACCTTCAATCGAAGGCCAGAAGCGATGCATTCAAGTTACCATCATAAAGTGGGTCAAACAAACCCTGAGAAAAAAGAATTGAAAAAAAGAAAGAAGCGGAACCAAAGAATATTTATTGACAAAGAAGTAAAAGGGTGGGATACAGAATTATATCACTGACCAGCAAATACCAAAAATATCAGAAATCTGAGCAGAGACCAACTCATTAAGGCAATTGGAGAAACCCGGTCTAGAATCTGCACCAATGTGTTGAAGGACAGATTATACTCAACTGACTCCAGCTCCTCCGCGAATCACAAGCCCTTCAGAAAAAAGGGGTGCTCCTGTCCCACATACTAGTCCTTGCCATCAAGGCACAATAACTCGTCTCAAAAACCCATCAATATGATCAGGAATTCCCTCCCATTTTCGGAACCCATTTCGATTTAGAACGGTACAAACTAAGTCACATAAACCTAAAGATTCTGAATTATCCCCATAACTGAAAAAAAAGTAACAGTCAACATAGCATAATACTAGAAGAGTCGTGAGATTAGGAGAGTCGTGAGATTAGTAGAATCGTGTCCACAGGAGGAGATTCTACATTTAAGCGTGATCACGTTGTTCGGTTTGTAGGATGTGCAGTTTATTGAGATCAAAGTCCTAAATTAACTGACGTGCTCAAGTAATGAAATTGAGAAAGAAAAGAACAAATTTAACAAAAAATCATGTGCTGTTTAGGTACATAAATAACGCACCCATTAACTCATCCACAATGGTGATAAAATCAGGTCTGAATTTTATTATAACGCACCTTATTTGCCAGATATTGGGTTTCTTGCTTAATGAAAAAAATTACCCAACCATGAAGATTTGCAACCGCCGCCTATACCCACACAAATAAAAATTATTTTCAAATTCCTATTTATAGTACAGCATAGCACAGCATCAGTATAAAAATGATGCTTAAAATGCCTCTGTATTCTCTGTAAAGAGCAACAGTTTTGAAGAAGAATTTAAATTTAAATTAATACTCCACACAGCATCATAATTTAAATGATTTTCTTGGGAAAAACTTTCTGTTGTGCTTTCGTAACATTTTCAAAAGACGATCAGCAGCATAAATGATGATGATTTGATTTAATTACATGATGACTTTGAAAATTGTTTTACACCATCCAACTGACACCCTTCCCACCACCATCATGTTCACTAAATTAAATGAATGAATAAAACTGCACAACAAAAAAAAACGTCAAAGAAGCTGAAGAAGATTAAAGGAATATTTTTGTAGAAAATTAAACTGAAAAACTGAAGAAAAGTGTGAAAATTCTCATTTCGATGAAGAAAAGTTTTCATTGGCATGAAATTTTTTTAATGATTTCATCCATTCACGATTAATTTGGGTCATTGGGGCTAAAAATTAAAGGAAAAGTGTTGTTGTTCGCACTGCTGCTGCTGCCTTTTACAAGTGGGTGTTCGAAAACAACAAGACCAACAACTATCAAGTAATCAAGAAATTTGACTGTCTACTGGCCGTCTATTTGTAAATGTGTGTGTGTTTGTATGGCAAGTAATTTCCCGGAAATACTGATGAACACAAGGATGCTGATGATGTTGATAATGAGCATCTAAAGCTGCAACAGCATAAGCACTGATAGTGTGTGGTGGTATTGGCTGTTCAGGAAATAGTGTTTTCAGTTGATTTTTCTTTTCTGGTTGGTTTTTCCCATTCCAGCACTGCTGATGGGCGTGTGAAGTAAGGCACACAGTCATAGTGCCACGTTAATTAAGTGCAACATGTGGCATTAAGTAATTTACATGCTGTAACATGTGTGTACGTATGTATGTATGTATGCACGCGAACTATGCAATCCAATATGTATACATGTTTGTGTACTTGTTTGTGACTGTCTGCCGGTTGAAAATCACGAAATGAAAAACTCATTCATTCAGTCAGTCACTCAGTCATTCATTCATTCATTCATTTCATAAGCTGTCTGCTGTTGCTGCCATGGAGGGCTGCTGTTATTTAAGGTCAAATCAATAATTTCACACAGTTAATGAAAATTTTCTAAGATTTCCCGACAAGTTTATTAATTTTCATTGAGGTGTTGATTATTTAATGTCTTCTCATGTGAACTCTATGGTGTTGAGTTGAAACGATTTGTGCCACACGACAATGATTTGTGTGCGTTGAATGTCGACACACGACATCATCTGGAGTTCAAAGCTCTTAAATAAACTCGTACAAGAATTTAAAGATTTAAAGTTTGAAATGAAAAACATTTTAGAAAATTAAACCATTTTGCATGAAATGTTTGGCTATATTGGCAACTTTAAGGATTTAAATACCATTTCATGCAAGAAATGTTTAACGTTTTCTGTTAATTCAATCAATTTGATGTACACTTCAAGAAAAGAGTTTTAAACAATATGGTGATTACGGAAAATCTGTTAATAATTTCAGAGTAGATCTCTACAACGAAATTCTGGAATCTCCGCTAAGGTCGCTTTACCAAAAGTGCACCGAATATGGTCAGGGAGTTAGCTCAACCAAGACAGAGATTTTACTATTCACCGAAAGACACAAAGTCCCCTCGATTCGCTACTCATAAGATCAACAAAGGGGCTCTTGCTTTAACCAATTACGCCAATTATCTTGGAATTATTTTGGACTACAAACTATACTGGATCTATACTAGAACCACTAAGGCGTCATCGGCTCTCTATTGTTGTAAGAGAGCAGTAGACCAACGCGTACTGACGGTACCATTGTGTAATCAAACCAGCTCTATTCCAAGGCGCTGCGGTTTTAATTGTATTGTAAAAAAAGTAATAGCGATCATGATAACATGTCCGCTGCTTAGAACTACATTATCTAAGTCACAAATGGTTGAAAACGTGGCAATCGGATTGAGCGCCATAAAAGCATGACATTTTAGAAACAACGCTCATGCCAAAGTCTTGGGTAAAGTTGATCCAAAAATCCCTAATAATTACACGATACCTGAACCCAATTTCGATCAAACAAACATATCAGATTAGATCCTATCATGCTAATGGTTTACACTTCCCAGAGAACATCATCCAAGTTTAGACTGTCATATCTAGGCCACAATTCAAACAGACATCTCCAACAAAACGAAATATGAAAAACTGTTTCTTCGGCGAATTCCTCTCAGCAGATTTCTGGCAAGAACTCTGAGAGTAAATAAAATTGCTTCTCAAAAAATCTGTCGTTCGGAGTCGACTTTAAACTGAAGTTCCCGCCACTCATATATAAAATTAACACAAACAACACAAGTGATGTGAAAAGCAAGGTTGTAATTCTGACTGAAGGGTTTTAATGACCAATTATGTATTTATGTGTGTATCTAGATCTAGAGCGACAAAGTCTGATGTGAAATTATTTCGGAACTTATAGATCTCAGATTCTCCCTTGCATTACGTGATTACTACATATTCAGGCTGAAATAATAGCTATAGAAGCTGTTGCTGTGCGTATCTGATTTCAGAGTATATCGAGTGGCCATATACGCATATTTACTGATAGAGAAGCGATGCCTAGAGAGTGTCTGTACTAATAATGCCCGAGGAAATAGCTAGCCACATGCGAATTACCGTCATGGCGGAGATATTGAAAAGTTGATACGCCTGCAAAGCCTAGTACAACAGATAATTCAAATTAATTCAAACGTGATATTGGGATACCTCTGTAGAGGGCCAAACAAATGATTTCACAAGGACTTCATTCATTTGCTGGTAACCTAAGTGTGTCCAACCATATCTTTTAGATGGACAGCCACCTCTACCGACCTGCCTACTCATTTGCAGAAGTAAGATGGGATAATGAATCTACTAGCAGTAAGTCTAGACAGATCTGACAGAAAAAAAAACTTTATGAAAACTGAACCTAGTATCCGTTACAATGGGACGCTGGCCCATGACTGCACATGCATGGTAGCTGAAAATACCTCACGATGACTTCTGCAGAAGCTTTAATAACACAAAAGAACACGAGATCACAGAACATTTCCTCTCTCTTTGTCTCGCACTTGGGAACTTGATTCGAAGGATTCTTTGGCAGTCAGAATTTATAGACGAACGCCTCCAGCCAAAAGTCATTTGAATATAGCTCCACATCTTTATAAAACTATCATGATGACTGAGAAAAGACAGCCAGTAATATGATATTACAACGAGACTTTATAAGACTCAAGTTAGTTACGCTCTTTGAAGTAGTTACCCAATGTCATCTGTTGGCTTATAAGCAAAGCATCATTAATGAGTCGATTTATTTCAATGGATGGTATAAATATTAACGACCCAGATAATCTCGATACAATTCTGGCTGAAACTGTTTGAAACTAGGATACCCTTTAAATAAATATACTTTTAATTGAATGTTGAATATCCTTGACTTAGAAGGGGAAGGTGCTCCCTAGGACAGCACTAGGCCATACACTTCGATAGTAACCTCCCTGCAGTTCCGGAAGCTTGATCAAGAAGTTTTTATGCATCCATTTTGCATTTTTTGTTGTCTGTAACGTATTACGTTGCTAATAAAAAATTCAACGAAATAGAGGCCGATTGTTTGCCTTGTGAAACGTGAGCTTCTAAAGGCTGGTAAAGGAATATAGTATTAGTAGGGGATCCCATGGATATGAAGACCCCCCCTCTTCGCCATTTATTCTGTTCTCTATTTCATACTGCATTTACACGCATACATTTTTTACTTCCAGCAATACCTATGAAAACAATTTTAAACACTGAAAATTTTATGGGTTTTTATTTAATGTCCAACAGACTGTGAACACTTGTTGTTTTTATTTCTTGAGTTAATGGTCGGTCACCAGCGTACAGTATAGCAACAAATAAGTCCATAAAATGGGTCATAATTTTTTGGTATGTCCAACACAACATCTTTAAAAACTTTACGTCTTGGCTTGCGTTAGTGTCGTTTAACGCCAGCAAGGCCAAGAAATGCCAGCAAGGAGTAACCACCACCACAAACACAGAATGAATAAATAAATGAACACAAAAGGAAAACAGAAAGAAAAGTTATGTTTATCGTTCGTCATTTCATGGCTCGTGTTTCTCTTAATTTTCTTTTATGGTTGCAAAGATATTTGCTGTGATTTGTGGCTGATTTGAGATGGCCCTCTGTTATTAAAGGCAAAAAAAAATATTTGAAACGAAAGGAAAACTAACAACATTTCCTTTCTGTTTTTAAACAAATTTCTCTTTAAACAAATTGTGTGTGATAGTTGATTGGCTATTTTGCCCAGCGTGTGACTGAATTAAAATCAATATTTGTAAGCAAATATCTGTTACGTTAACATTGGTATGGTTTTAGGCCATTAACAAACAGTCTTTTGTTACAGTCAAATATTTAAAATGTTGATTTCATTTGGCAAAAAATAATATTTGTTACTAGCCTAAAACAATATCAATGGACTATCCAAATACATAGAGCACAGTTGATGCGAAAGATTTAAATGAATAAAGATTTTCCATGGCATGGAAAAATTTAATAAAAATAGAATGTAAACTCCTGTCAAAAGACTGGTATTCTGTACTGTAATCTCAGTGAACTTTACGATCTCAACAAAATTGTAGATCTTAGAACCAGTAACATGGCCAGAAGCACAATTCTCTCATTCTAATAAGCTACTGTCTTGAATCAGCACTCTCTCATTCTAATAAGCTACTGTCTTGAATCAGCACTCAAAATCACATCTTGTTCTCTTCCAATATGGTATGTTCAGCTTAGTTTGATACGAGCATCTCTTTCTGTTCAAGTAGCCGTAGTGTAGAAGGTAGTGTGTTGGCTTATTAGACGTAAAGCCCTGGTTAAAATATCACTCCAGACATTTTGAACAAAACGAAATATAAAAAGGAATCCTTAGATAACTGCTGGCAAAAACTGTAAAATTCTCATGAAAAGTTTCTCAAAAAATCTGTTATTCGGTGCCGACTTTAAAATGTAGGTCCCACCACTTATGTATAAAATTAACGCACTCAACACACAGGTTATGTGAGAAGCTAAGTCGTAATTCCATTTGAAGGGCTGTAATAACAAATTCAGCAAGTTAAGTGAGTAAAAATATGAAAAATTAAATGGAAATCGTTCAAAAATGTTTCATTTAGTCAAACTTTATAAATCTCAAGGATTTAGAAAACTAAAAATATTTAAAATGGAAACACTTACGCTTCAGCTTTTGTTACTTTCTTCGAAGATATGGTCTCTGTGAAGAGAATGCCAACAAAATCATGCCAAATATAATATTTTCACTCATTTTTTTATTTCAAACGTAAACTATTTTGAGGCCTAAAGGTAAATAATTTTATTTAAGGCAGCCAGCAATATTTACTTTTTTTTTGTTGTTGTACTTTTTATCAACTTTTTTACTGGGATTCAGCAGGAAAAATAACACAAACATTATGGCAGAGTGAACAAATGAATAAACAGTTGGTTACGGATTGAATTCAAATGGTATGTTTATGGCATAATATTATGGTCCAAAGCAAATAAAAAAACAAACAAAAAAAAAATATGACCTCCTGCTATCAAATAAAAAATAAAAAAACATGAAATAAATAAGAAACTAACAGTCGGTCAAGCTTAACTACGTGATGCACTACTACACCTGTGAGACCTTTTTGGGCAGCTTAATAAATTAAAATCCCTTTTTGATTGAGAGAAAGTTATGAATGGATTTTGACTAAATATACACAGTGATAGTTAATAATAGCACTGTTTCGATCATTTAGGAGCCAAACATTGGCAATCTTACTCAATCCTATTGCCCTGATAAACTTCAGAATGTGGTGCTGTGTTCTGCGTGAGGAAAATGAACCCCGATATTTCCTTTATTGATACATTAATGGCGCTCAGATTCCAAGTTTATGTTCTGACAGTTCCATCTTCTCATCACTGAATCTCTATATCGAGCTTGAGAGGAATTCTATTCTAATAAAGTATCCTTTGAGTCTAAAGTCAAAAGATCGGTTCTAATCTCTGTTTGATCCTGGGTAGTTACATCATAAATCAAATCTGGGTTTATCTGAAACCCATTTGGTTTGAGAAGAGTCTCTACCTATCTCTATTGTCCTTTTCGTCAAGTAGACCCATTCAGACATATCTTTCCACTCCACAAAAAGGTTCTAGCCCTATTGCCTGCTCATTATAGTGAATTTCATTCAGCAGAAGTCATTCAATTTCTCCTACCAAGATGAATCTGCTTTCTCATTAAATCATATAATATATTCGAGTTAAGCACATACGAGACGAGTGATCGCAAGGTGGCCTGACTATCAGTGAGTATTACTACCTCCCGTCTTTTATACTTAATATCCAAATTGAATTGATCACATCTTTCTAATGGTGAGTTTTTCCATAAGTTCGAAAGATTTGCCTCTCAAAGTCCGAGCCTTTCACCATATAACAATATGTTATGTTAGTTCCGGTTCAATGGAAGAGATTCTCGAAAATTTCTTTGATTATTGGATTTCTATATCAGTACCATCAGCATAATTGAAGGGGGCCCATGTCTATTTTCTTACTTTGTATAAAATGCTTAAATCGGGATTACACACGGGTTCTCACACCACCCATCTAGAGTACTTTAATTTTATCTCAGGACCAACGTTGCCAGATTTTTTTTTTAAACTTTATTTCTGGGAAAAAAACTTTTTTTACAAAAAAAAAACTTGTTTTCTATCGGGTTCGCCATCTAACGTTTTTTTTTCAACTAGTGCTTATTTCGTGAATGGTAACACTTAGCTCATGTCTGATTTAACAGATAATTAGTTTTATCCTTCCGCTGAACGAATATGGCTGTGTTTTCGCGTTTTCGCTTCGCTAAGTGGGCCTGCGATCGACTTACAGAAGATGTCGATTTTGGCAAAAAAAAAATCATCTTTTCAGATGAAGCTCATTTTGATCTTGACGGGTATGTAAACAAACAAAATTGTCGCATTTGGGGCACAGAAAACCCGCACGCATACATTGAAAAGCCGACGCACCCAAAACGAGTCACTGTTTGGTGCGGATTTTAGTCCAGAGGCATAATTGGGGAATTTTTCTTCGAAAATGAGCAAGGAGTGGCCGTTACAGTTAATGGCGATCGTTATCGTGCCATGTTGAACGAATTTTTGTTCACAAAAATTAAAGAGGAGGATATTGGCAACATTTGATTTCAACAGGACGGCGCTACGTGCCACACAGCCAAAGCTACACTCGATATTTTGCGCCCTGTTTTTGAAGATCGCATTATCAGCCGCAGAGCTGATGTCGTTTGGCCACCTCGGAGCTGCGATTTGACACCGTTGGACTATTATTTGTGGGGTGCCGTCAAAGATAAGTGTTACGCCGACAAGCCAGAGACAATTGACGCTTTAAAGGACAATATTCGTGAAGCCATTGGTGAAATACAGCTGCACACAATCGATAATGTGCTTAAAAATTAGACCGATTGTGTAGGCTACTGCATGGCCAGCCGAGGCAGCCATTTGAATGAAATTATTTTCCATTATTAACCTTGTACTTTCGAATAAAAAAAGAAATTTGAGAAAATATTCAGTAGTTTCTTTTCAAAGCATTTTCAAAAAAAAAAAAAGTTATTTGGCGGACCCTACACAAAAGTATCAACATTTTTAAAGGAAATTCCGGAGCCCGGTGCCCTCTGTTGGTGTTTTTTTGCGTTTTTTGTCCGGGACTAATAATATACACAATATTTTATTTAAAATTGTAAATATTTCCTGTTTTAATACTGAATTTATTGAAAAAAATTTTTAATTTAATTTTGTCGAAAAAACTTGTTTTGTTAGAAAACGAATTTAATGAAAACTTTTTCGCATCTCCAAAAACTTGAAAAAAAAGGGAAAACTTGGCAAATGGCAACGCTGCTCAGGACCCTCAGTTTCATGTCGAATCTATACTACAAATTTAAAACACGGCAATTGGCTAAGGTTATGTAAGGTTAGGTTGAGCGACAGACTCTTGAATGGTCATTTAGGTCCTTTGCGATACCGCAATAAATATCCAACTAGTTTTGTCAGAAGACGACTGAGAAAGAGTCGTCGAAAGAAATGTTTTTCTCTCCAACATACTAGCCACAAGACTACGGCGTCTACTATGTTCAGATGGCATGAATCTTATCTCAAAACACTGCTACATAATGTAGGTTTTTAACATAAATTTGTTAGGTAAAGCCAAGTGCTTAAAGTAATACGTTTACACATACAAAAACAAAATAAAATAAAAACAGAACATATTGAGGCGCATAAAACAAACAAAAATTTGGTATAAAAAATTCATACCGGCAATTCATAGAAATCATGTAATGTAAGTAGACATATACATATGTATATGCAATATTCATATACAATATACATACACACATATGTATGTGCGTATGTGTACAATTCTATTTATTTCTGTTGTTCTTTAGGATCATTTGTCGGACCACCAAGTGCGTAAGTATCCAACTCACATACGCTCTTTGACTTAAACGAGGATGACTAGGATTGCATGTGTGTGTTTATATGTAATTGTGTAGGTACAAATATTAAGGATATAAAAAAAAAACAGGAGAAGAATAAATAAACATTTTGGATTTAATGACAGTTGAGACGATTTCGGCAGGAGCACTAGTAAAGTTGTAGGCCATCCAGCAGTCGCAAAAAAAAAACAAAAAAAAAATGAGAAAATAAGTGTAGAAAAGAGACCTTGTGGCTGTAAATCGCTACAAATTGTTATTTGAAATATTTTATTCGAAATATCCTATTTATATTCTGGGAAATTTTTGTGGTCAATTCAGAATATTCGCAGAATTTGCTTTTAAAAAAATTGAGAGACTCGTAATATTCGTAAATATGTTTCGGTTTCTTTTTTTTTTTGATGAAATTAAAGAATTTAAAGGAATATTACGACCTGTTTTCGCAGAAATTGTTTATTAAAGGACATTCAGAATATTTATTCATTTCTTAATGAGAATACAAAATTAAAAATTATATTATAATTATTACGGTCTGAGAAACTTAAAACTTATGCTCGTAGGTGTAGCAGACCAGAGTCTCTGGTGGGAATCGAACTCACAACGCTCACGGTAATAGTCTAAAAGGCTACCCGAAGTTTTTTGACTGTAATTTTCGAAAATAGATCAGAAACTTAAGTTCTGAGTTTAGTCTCTGTCCATTTGATGTTTAAACAGCGGACGCTCGATTTACGATAATGTAGATCTTGTCACAACTTCCGGATTGTTCATGTAGACTAGTACCTTTAGGAAATTCTAAGTCTAGAATTCTTGCCGAATAGTGTGAATCGTCAAAACCAGAACGTAGGCGATCTGGAAATGCAACGTTAGATATGTGGCCTGTAGTCCAGTAGGTAGAGTGTGTTTGGCTTATTGTGTTGGGGTTCAAACCACAGGTCAGTCATCTCCAACAAAACGAAATTTTAAATAATTTTTATTCGGCTACCTACTCTCAATAGATTTCTGGGAAAAAAAAAATTCTGAGAATAAATAAAAAATTTCCATGAAAAGTTTCTCAAAAATCTGTCGTTCGGAATCGACTTTAGAATGTTGGTACCGCCACTCATGTCTAAGAGAGAGAGAAACTAGGTCGTAATCCTGACTGAAGGGTTGTAATGACCAATTACACAGCCCTGCATGGGTTTTGCAAACAAGATGGTTCCAGGTGTTCTCGAAGGCATTTTGCGCGCTGATCACGAATCTGTATTCAAAAACTTTCCATCACGCCAGGTTTTCGAGAAAAAGGGGGCTGAAACCCCTAAAAATAGCGTTTTTGGCCATTGTGCTAGAACGTGCTAGAACCTTCGCTATTATCAGAATTATAATTATAATTAATAATTATAATTAATTTTCAAGTCAATCTGATTAATTTTTGTAAACCTCGACCGCCATATTGGATCCGCCATTTGGAATTTTTTAAATCTGAATGAAGATCTGTAATCAGCGATCCCAAAAACCCCTGAGTAACAATTTTCAAGTAAATCTGATTAGTTTTTAAGGACCTCCGTAATGTGTTTCTTTGTTTGCATGCAAACAATTTGGCTTAGGGCTCATTTTAAAGAGCAAAGATCAATTGTCAATTTCTGATAATAGCGAAGGTTCTAGCACTTCAGTGTTCAGCTCTATAATTCTTCAAAAATGGCCAAAAACCCTATTTTTAGGGGTTTCAGCCCTTTTTCTCGAAAACCTGACGTGATGGAAAGTTTTTGAATACAGATTCGTGTTCAGCGCGTAAAATGCCTTCGTGAACACCTGGAACCATCTTGGTTGCACAAAAAATATTCCCATTTGCAGGGCTGTGTTATATATGTATGTATGTATGTCTGTATGCATGTAATTAACACAATAATTAAATCATAACAACATTAACATTAAAGTCAAAAACCTTGCCGATTTGATTGTGAACACAAGTTCTTACTCCAAAAAGAAAAGAAAATTCAGCTGACCTGAGTAAAGTTTTTCTTCATTTGGTCAGTAAAAAATAATAAACCTACGAGGCAATATTCTTTCAATACTCTACAAGAACACCCATTTAGAGTTAAAAAATTTCATGTTTGTCTCCCCCCATTCATATGACTGCCTAGTCATAAGCAATTCTGTACTGGCTAGAATGTAAAGGTAAAAGAAGTGACGTACAAAAAAAAACTAAAAACTAGAGGGTCCTTCGCTCATTCATATTTCTAAACGTGTCTTTTAGTGAGTATGTGCGTATAAGTAGACCCGTTGTAGACAGTTTTCCAACACACTTTATGGCACACATACATAGAGAAACCAACTGCAAAATATTTTCATATTTCCGCAAAGGACAACAAAGTTCCTTTAAGAATGTTTTAAAGCTTTCAGGAAAACTGTGCTCTTCAGTAATAATAATAATGATTTCTCTTAATTTAATAGACTTTAATTTTGTGATACTAAGGCAACACCCCGCACCCTTCCCCCTCTTAACAGCATGTTTATATTTGAAAGTGTCTGGCTTTGAGAGTGGGAGAAAAGGGAAATTGTCTGTTTAAGGTGTAAGAGGCAGGATGGAGTGAAAACTGGAAGTTAAGGGAAATATAAAATTGAAAATAAATGAAGCTTTAAAACGAAACTAAAAACTAAACAGTCAACCATTAACACTTTAAACAAATGAAATGTAAAGGCAAAGCAGGAGAACGAGAAAAGGGTTTACAGAACAACAGAATCAACAGAAATAAACGTGTTATCAAAACGTGTTTTACGCAGTCATTAACATTTACTACAATAGCAACAACAATAACGTGTATAAAAATGTATAGCAAGTACTCTATTATCAGCTGTTTAAAAGACGGTTTTGCCCTCTCTTGCTGTGCTCTTCCATGTGGCCTACATACCATCATCATATAAACAAGGGCGTAAAGAAGAAACTGCTAAAGAAAACTACAAGAACCGCAAAAACGCGGATGTTTAAAAGCAAAAGGATTAATGGATAAAATGATTAAGTGAATGTGAATGTCGGTGACACATGGCGTAATAGCATTACAACTGTGTGTGTGTATGTGTGTGTAGTAGGATGACACATTTAAAAAGTATGCAGACTTAAAGAAGAAAAATTTACAAAGAAAAACCCTGTATTTTTTAAACAGTATTTTATAGTAACTCAATAAAAAATCATAAATTTATCGAAATTCTATACAATTTCCTTAAAATCGCATTCAATTGTCCTGTTACATGGATTTTGTTCAATCTAAAAACGCTACCTTTCCCTTTGTATTTAGAAAACTAACCTACACAGCGCGCATGTGCCCTTTTCTGTTGTGTGGCAAGGAATATCCCTTTTTTTTTTATTCAAGTGCAAAGCTTGGTAAACAACTCCCCAAATACAGGGGAAATTCATTTCAACTCATTTATAAAACAAAACAATACGGCCATCTTCTCTAGTCATCGTGAATATGGCTCAAAGCAAATATAATTCCTACCCCCCCCCCCCTTCTTTCTTCCCTGTGGTATTGTATTCCCAATAAAAATTTTCTTTTATAAAGGAAATGTTTTTTCTTTTTTTGTTATTATTTGTACTCCATTTTGTGCTCCATTTTATGAGTGTATGTGTGTGAAAATCTCTCTCAATTTCTAGCCAATTACTAAAAATATATATGTTTTCCACAGGATTTCCCCTATTTTTCATAGTAAAAGAGCGTTTTGAAAACGCAAACAGAAATCAATCCAGAAAATATCCTTTTCTTCACCTCTATGAGTTCTAAGCGTATATTTACAAAATTTCTTTAATGCCAGAGGTCCGTAATCATTCAAGCATTGCATTACAAACTTTAAAACGTTGTTACGAAATTTACGCCTAAACGCTAAAATGCCAAAGTAACTAAAATTAAAAAAAAAAAAAATATTTTCATTCAAATATTCAACCACAAATAGAAGTGTGAAAAAAAGAAAACTTAACGCTGTAACGGATCTTAAAATAACGGTGAAAAATAACACAAAAAAACGGCAATTAAACGGTAATAATTTCGAAAACAATCGCGAATATTTTGGAAATCAAAGCGCGTGCTCTAGTGTTCGTTTAATTCAGATTTAAAATAAAAATGAAAACAAAAAAACCCCAGTAATAAATGGAAATACAAATTAATTAAGACAACTTTAAGCCTCTTGAAATAAAGCATTTTGAGGGCATTTATTCAGAAAATAAAAATTATTTTTTTTGGAGTAAATAAACCGTATAGTTTTGGAAATTTGGAAAAATGATTGAAGAACATCAACCCATCCCAATAGGCATGTGTAAGTATTTTTACAAAATCAAACGCCGACGGCATACATATGTATGTACACAGTATACCATGAACAGCATTTTGTATCGGCAGATATGTATAAACCGACGGCTTATGGCTAGAATCTATTAAACCGACGGCGTGAAGTGAAGTGGTGGGGAAAATATTTTTTTTGTGTTATTTGCAGTCGTAACAAACTTCCTCAAACTATCCAAAATTCCAAATACGAATTGATTTTTCTACTGAAAATATTTTAAATTTAAAGTCTTTAAAGTTGTTGACAAAAAATAAATTTGACATTTACATGAATGCCGCTTACGTTTGAAATGTGTTTCGATTGACTTTTTAATCGATTTCAACTTATTTTATTTCGTTGGCGTTGTTTTGATATTGTCTCAAAAATTTTAAATTTTTGTTGTTGTTGTAAAAAAAATAAAGAACAAGGCTAGGTTGAGCACACATAGCAGCCCGTTGTGATGTCAGATGATCCCTCAATAATTAATTAATAAGGTTTTATCAACCAATCTTGACATACATAATCGTTCATTAGAACCTTTCAGTCAGGATTACAAACTAGCTTCTCACACCACTTATTTATTTGTGTGTGTGTGTTAATTTTATACATGAGTGGCGGTACCAACAGATTTAAGTTGACTCCGAACGACAGATTTTTTGCGAAAGTTTTTCGTGGCAATTTTTTACTGAGAGGAACTTTCCGAAGAAATATTTTTTCGTATTTTATTTTATTGGAGATGTTTAACCTGGGGTTTGAACTGCAGCCTCACGTCTAATAAGCCAACACACTACTACTAGACTACGGCATGTTTTTCATGGCTCCCCTAAATTAAAGCTCAAAATCGAACTGAAAATTGTATCAACATCAGCAATAAATTTGATATCTTATAAACGATAGATAATGGTGAGACGAACCTGACCCCAAGGCAAGAGTTTTCGTCAGCCCAGGATTTGTCAAAGAATTATAAGAATTTTTGCTTAATATATCGCTTAATAGGACCTGCTCTACCATGGTCATCAGGAAACAATTACCAGGAAATTTGTTATTTGTTTGAAAAACGTTTTAGTGCCATTATGTATGGAATATAACTTTGTTCAAAAATCAGCCAGATTTTCTCTGAGTGGAGCGCATCCGAAAAGTTCAATTCTCTATAATGTTGGTACATAAATTAAACAGAATTTGAGGACCGCTGTGGTTTGAGGCTTATTCGCATACACCTACGAATTAACAAAACTACACAAGAAATACTATATAAAGAGGTCAAGAGATTTTTTGCGAAAGTTTTTCGTGGCAATTTTTTACTGAGAGGAACTTCCCGAAGAAATATTTTTTCGTATTTTGTCTTATTGGAGATGTTTAACCTGGGGTTTGAACTGCAGCCTAATAAGCCAACACACTACTACTAGACTACGGCATGTTTTTCATGGCTCCCCTAAATTAAAGCTCAAAATCGAACTGAAAAGTGTATCAACATCAGCAATAAATTTGATATCTTATAACGATAGATAATGGTGAGACGAACCTGACCCCAAGGCAAGAGTTTTCGTCAGCCCAGGATTTGTCAAAGAATTATAAGAATTTTTGCTTAATATATCGCTTAATAGGACCTGCTCTACCATGGTCATCAGGAAACAATTACCAGGAAATTTGTTATTTGTTTGAAAAACGTTTTAGTGCCATTATGTATGGAATATAACTTTGTTCAAAAATCAGCCAGATTTTCTCTGAGTGGAGCGCATCCGAAAAGTTCAATTCTCTATAATGTTGGTACATAAATTAAACAGAATTTGAGGACCGCTGTGGTTTGAGGCTTATTCGCATACACCTACGAATTAACAAAACTACACAAGAAATACTATATAAAGAGGTCAAATCACACGACCTTGGTAGCCACTGCACAACAATACCTCCACGTGAGATGACCATGCTCGCAAATCACTCGTGCAAAATATTTAAACCACAAGTCAGTAATAGTTTTACTAAACAGATCAAAATTATATTTTTTATATTTGGTTTATCCTTACTACCGCCTCAATTTACTGGCAGCTTGAGTACTACTCTTGCTCCACCAATTAGAAAATTTCATTCAATTTTTTAATGACTGTCCAACCAAATTGAAGTACATTTTTGACATTGAAATTTTCGAAATAAATTCAAACCAATTCAAGCCAACCACTTAGATCCGGCATTTGCTTACAAAATTCTCATCGTATAATTTAGAAGTTTTTTTTTTGTTTTAATATGAGTGACCAAAAACTATAATAAAAACTGTGCCACAGTGCAATTACTTTTCCATGATTTATTGACATCACCATCTCAATTCCTCAATTTCTTTTCGTTTGTATGCATCATACAAAAATTTTAAATTTCACTCGCCTATTGCAGCTACAATTTATGGTCGTTTGCATTCGAGAAAGGGGAGAAATATATCACAACGGGAGAAATAAATCGCAATTATCATGAAGAAACTTGTCTAATCTATCTTTCCAATTCGGCCTTAAACTGTAGATCCATGGATAAAATTAGCGCAAACAACACGGGTGATGTAAGAAGTTAGGCCGTAGTTCTGATTAATACGTGAATGATAATACGTGAATGCATATAGAATAAGATTTCATACAAAAAAGGTTCAGTTGGTCAATTCACACAAGCCGTTGTATCGTTGTATTGAGTGTATTGTTGGACGATTATACAAGATTGTATGTTTGTTGTTGATAATTTTCATGTAAAAATCCGATACACTTATACACATTTTTTTCATATGTTTTTCAAAAGTTGTATTCGTTTTGTGCTATCAAATTGTGTGAATGAAAAATATGTGTTTATGTTTTCATATGTTTTTCAAAAGTTTTGCTGTTGTTCGGGCTATCAAATTGTTTGAATGCCAAAAAAACACATTTGTAATATGAAATACACAATACAGCATAGCATTGAGCGTTCACAAACAACCAAGTGTATTCAATACAACATACACGATACAAAGTCCTGTGAATTGCCCAAATGTATTAGTATCATGAACAAAATAAACATACATAATGACTGCTGTATGCTACTGTAACATTTCCATATCTGAAGCGAGTGGTGGATGGTGATAAAAGATGGCTCCCTTTCGCCAAAGTCGAAAAAATATGCCGTTGGCTAAACGCGGTTTTTAAGGCCAAAATAGATTTCTTATGTTTAGTAGGGAATCATCTACAAAAGCCTATGATCAGTTTGTTATTCTGCATTTATATTGTTAACATATAATTGGATCTTCAAAGGGAATCTAACGGTCACAAACGAACATCCATACATAATTGGTTATTACAACCCCTCAGTCAGGATTACGACCTAGTTTCTTACAGCACTTATGTTGTGTGTGTTAATTTTTTACACATAAGTGGCGGGACCTACAGTTTAAAGTCGACTCCGAGCAGCAGATTTTTTTGAGAAACTTTTCATGGCAATTTTATTTACTCCCAGAGATTTTGTCAGAAATCTGCTGAGAAGATGTAGCAGAAGAAATATTTGTCATGTTTCGTTTTGTTGGAGAACGTACTGGTATATACATGAATTGGTACATGAATTGTGGCCTCACGTCTAATAAGCCAACACAATACCTACTAGATTAGGACGACTGCCAAAGAACAGTTTCGGTAAATAAGAAAGGAATTGGTGAACATCAGTAAGGATACTCTCATCAATAGGTGCTCAGCAGAAGCTTTTTGACAGATTCTTACGCCTCATAACCCAAACCCTCAAAACTTATTTCCTAAACTAGTCTAATGGATCTTAATCTTCAGAAATTATAATCACTTTGGCAACCCTGTAAAAAAATCCGCTACATTAATCTTGTAAAAAAAAGTGGCCAGGTAGTGGCCTAGTGTACTTTCCTCTATCAATACAAGCATTTTGAGTATTACAAAAAATTGTAAACTAACATACAGATGCTGAGTATAATTACGGTGACCATTATTTCCATGAGAAAAAAGCGGACAAATATATAAAATGGAAAAACAAAAAAAATTCATTTATTATAATTAATATTTTATATAAAGATTTTTAAAATACAGACATAAATAGGTACAAATAATCCCAGCCAGCATTTTTGAAAATTTTTAATCAAATTCGAGTCTTTTTTGATTCTTCTGCGCGATAAAAAAAAGCTAGAATGTGCGCGAACGAGCGACTCTTCTTAAAAAGTCATTTATGAGTCATTTTCTATATTAGTTTAGAGTAATTTTCGATCCTTTTTCTAGTAGTTTTATGATCATTTTCGAATCGCTTTCTGAGTCTTATTTACCTTCGTTTATGATTCTTTTTCGAGTCATTTTTGAGTCCTTTTTTAATCGTGTAACTTACTAAAAAGTTTTTGATCACCAAAAGTACTCTAAAAAGACTCAGCAAGGTGATTTTTTTAAAAACAATCTTCCAAATGCTAGCTGGGAATATACACTTAAATTTATACATACATATGGATATATTTATGTGTATAAATTTACTTCTGATATTTCTCCACAAAATGTATTTTTTTTTAAGTATTGGGCCTGTTAGATAAAAATGTTTTAAATTCCGAACAG
Source organism: Sarcophaga caerulescens (assembly GCA_927399465.1). Lineage (NCBI taxonomy): Eukaryota > Metazoa > Arthropoda > Insecta > Diptera > Sarcophagidae > Sarcophaga > Sarcophaga caerulescens. Next base: position 73,458,843 of record OV656867.1, read on the forward strand.
TCCATTTCAAAATTGCATTTAATGGTCAAAAGAGATTCTAAAGAGTCCAGTCCCATTTGGAATTTTTCGGAAAACCAAATATTGTTAGATATAGAAAAACTCTTTCTGTTGGTGGTCTAGTAATTTCAGGATGTTTTTATAAGGAATATTCTTCGTTTCGAAAAATTTGAAAATTTCAACCCACTTTTTATTGGGATTTAATGCTGATTGTTTCCATATTTCTATATGTTCAGTATTTGCATAATTTTTTACATAAGTGAATTCATCAAAAATTTTGTTATTATTTATATTTAAATCATTTCTGATTTCTGTTACCTTTTTTAAAGACTTTTCAACTGAAGACCAAGATGGAATTGCATCTATAACATAGAAAATATATAGAGTTTCCAACTCAGTTTCATATGTAATTTCAGCTAATATAAGCGTTTTTACCGAATTATTGAAAAAAGTGGACAAAAGCGGACATTTTGGAAAATAAATACTTTTCAGATGTTACGTGTGGTAAAATAGTGGACAAATAGCGGACGCAAAAAAAAATAGCGGACAGGAGGTTAAAATAGCGGACTGTCCGCTATAATAGTGGACGGATGGTCACCTTAAGTATAATGTCTTGTGTACACCGTTCACAAAATATTATAAAAAAGGCCTGACCTTTAATTCGTAACAAATTAAATTAATTTATAAACTTTTTAAATATAAAACCTGAGAATTAGATAGAAAAAAATGGGAAGTAAATATAAAAATCTGAAGCTGACAGTCAGTTATGTCCTTCATAGCTTTCAATTATCGAACGAATTATTTACATACGTTTTTTGCTATTGAAAGATTTGCATTGAATTTGAAAAGTAAGACTTTTTCTAGTTATGAAGCCTTAAAATAAAAAAGAACAACAACAACAAATGCCAAACATTAAATTTTAGTGTCCATCAAAAACATCAAAGTGTCATTAACATTAACAGCAGCAAATTGTTAAAAAAAAAAAACAAAAACGAAAAATGCTGACAGAAGTCAATCCTTTACAGATTAAAAATGACACACACACACACAATGAGTAGCAGCAGTAGCAGCAGCAGTGCATTTAAAACAGATTTTCCGGACAAAAAAAAATATTTAAGCAGATAAAAGTGACACGCAGAGCTATTGTCTGGCTCCAAGGAAAAATATTTTCCAAAGGAAACAGCAAATGTGTAAGTGATAATCTGATTAGAGATGGCAATAACATGCAAACTACACCTGTTACACTACAGAAGCAGTAACAGCAGCAGCAGCAGCAGTAGTAGTATTAGGAATGGCAATAGCACAGCTATAAGCATAGGCAGCTTGTAAATCATGAAATCAGAAGGGCATTCCAACAATGAATGAAATCTTTCGATGAATTTCGAAAATCTATTTGGAAGCATAAAAGAACAAAAAACAACAACAAAAACAATAAGAGCAAAAAACAAATGTTGCATGAACAAATTTAGCAAAGTTTTTCGATAACACACACACGTACACTCACAGGAAACATGACTTGGCATGATAACAAAAGATTTACACTTGTTCCAAAAGAGAACACAAAAAAAAAACAAAACGAATGGAAGGGAAGGGAAAAGAAAAGAAAAAAGACTGAGGAATTTAAAGAACACACCCTAATATTGTAGAAGCACAACACAGTGGAATAATAAAACTATGGAATCGGGTTATCGATAAAACGTTTTGTTTACTAATTAGAAACTAATGTGTTGTAAGGGAAAAGGCCATAAAAAAAACCAACAGAATAAATGTAAAGACCAAAACGAAGAACTAGGAAACAGAAATTTTAAAATCATACCCATTGAAGGGAAGACTTTAAAACGTAAGCGATCCCCCTTTTTTACAAAAAAAAAAAAAAAAAAAAAAAAAAAGCAACTTAAATTCATCCCCGTTTTAAAGGAGATTCTCATACAACAACTAAATTATAAAAGAATTTCGAAAACGTTTCAACAATGAATTCAAAATCACATCTAAAAACGTTATAAAGCCTTATGGCTCTGCCACCACCCTTAATTGTGTTACTTTACGAATTATTTGTGTGTGTGTGTGTCTTTTAAAGACCTTAAAAGCGTTAAGAGCAACATATGCTTAAGGATTTTCAGGATATTTTATTTGAACGGCTTTTTTTTTTTTTTGTTTTCTTTGATAAAGTCAGACCGTATCATTGCCATCATAATGTTTAAGGGGTCAGATAGTGAAATTATTATGTGAATTGTTATTATTATTGTTGTTGTATTGTTTTTGTATTAGAAAACACTGTAATCGGATTTATATTTAAACAATTGATAAGTTCTGTAGAGTCTTAAAGTCAATCTGTTGTTGTATTGTGTTGTAAACAAATTATTTAAAGGCAACAATATGTTGAAAATATTGTGTTAACGAAACTTCAATCAAAATTGAAGGCATTAGGAAAAGTAATTGAATTATAAGGAGATATACATACTTATTTATACCCACCTTAATTTCAACAAAAGATAATCGTGCTCATCGTAAATACGAAAATATCCGCATTGCTAATGGAATCTGCAGCCGATACAATTAAAAAGAGGTCTTTTAGCATAAACGATCGTTTAAATATTTCCTCTGTCAGATTAAATTTAAGGCCCAACAAGTTTCTCTATTTGAGCGCCTTCAATTTACAATTTAAAATTCGTTTCGTACCGCCTTCTGTTTCATTTCTCCATTTGTTGATTCGTAAAAAACAACCAGCTATTGTCTGCTCCACTCCTAAGAAACAACAGTCATCCTTAGGACTACATGACACCGCGGTACGACTTCACGAGGAGGTTCAAGACATCGGTTCCGGACAACGGGGTCTGGAAGGGTGGTGTGACCCACCTGTTAAGGGACTCCGTACAAATCTACACCGACGGTTCGAAGCTGAATGGAGCTGTTGGCAGTGGAATTTTTTCGGAATCGGCTGGAAGACTGCCAGACCACTGTAGTGTCTTTCAGGCGGAGGTGGTGGCAATACAGGCTGCGGCGAGAATTATTGGGGACGGAAACGTCTCCAAGCGGAACGTGACAATACTTTCGGATAGCCAGGCGGCTATCAAGGCTCTAAGTTCTAACGTAATGAACTCCAAGACGGTGAACGGCTGTCGCAGATATCTCGACAAAATAGCGGAACAATATGATATCCATATCGTATGGGTACCGGGCCACAGTGGTATTCCTGGTAACTGCAAAGCTGATGAACTTGCCAGGCGGGGCACGACCATCGAACTGTCCGGTGAGTTCTCGAATTTGGGCATCCCTATGAGGACCTGCAAGCTCATAATTCATAATGCGATCGTCGATTCCGTCAACGACAGGTGGGCGGCCTCGGACACGGGTAGAACGGCTCGTAAAATCTGGCCAAGGCTGGATGATGGGCGCACATTACGTCTACTCAAACTCCAAAGAGGTGCGCTCAGTGTAGTTGTCGGTGCCATTACGGGGCATTGCATTATGGGTATGCATGCGAGGCGCCTTGGTCTTGGACACCTTGCTAACGACTTCTGCAGAAGCTGCAGGGATGAGGAAGAAGAGGAGACAGTCACTCACCTGCTGGGTACATGCCCGGCTCTTTGCCAAAGGAGAAGAAAGTACTTGGGTACTTACTACATGGATGATATGGAGGAACTGTCAAGGATTGACATTGGCAGCTTGAATAGCTTCATCAGGAGCTCCGAGTGGTTTCAAGACTAGGGGATAGTGAATAACTGTGGTAGCACAATGGGCCCATTGCGGCCTAAGTGAGTCCGTCTAAAATTTCTTTTCTAGAATGGGCAGCCATTACTAGACAATCCAATCCTCTTCAAGCTACTAGTGATACATGCATGTGTTGCACATGTATTTAGAAACTTTATGAATTAATTTAATTTATCACGTATTACAAGTCAGGCATTTTATAATTTTATTGTGAACGGTGTGGACAAGTCGTTAAGCTCGGCTTAGGTATGTTAGATTAAAGTTTTTTGTAGGAATCTCAACTCTTACATTGACAGGCAACCACACAAGACTTGCAAGGCACTTTTTTTACAAAATGAATAATGTAATGGTTTTTTACAGGGCTGTCAAAGTGATTATAATTTCAGGAGATTAAGATCCTTTAGGCTAGTTTAGGAAATAAGTTTTTAAAATGGTTGTTGATTCCTTAGTTTCAGATTCCTGCTTAGCTCCTGTTCAGCTCCTGCTTAGTACCTATAGATAGGAGTAGCCTTCCAGATGCAAATGCTGTTCTTTTGTAATCGCCGTAGTCTAGGGTAAAGTGTGTTGGAGTATTAGACGTGTGGCCACAGTTTATATACCAGTTCGTGTACATACCAGTACGTTCTCTAACGAAACGAAACATGAAAAAATATTTCTTCGGCAACTGCCTCTCAGCAGATTTCTGGCAAAAACTCTGAGAGTAAATAAAATTGCCTTGAAGAGCTTCTCTAAAATCTGTAGTTCGGAGTCGACTTTAAACTTTAGGTCCCGCCACTAATGTAAATATAAAATTAACATACCCAACAAAAGTTGTGTGTGAAATCCATAACTGAATGAATGTGGGTTGTAATGACCAATTATGTATGTACCAAGCACTACAACAAATAGAACGAAAGGAGTTCAGAGCAGGACAATTAGGATACCAGCACAATGCCATTTCGTAAACTGAACTATGGTAACTTCAAGGAGCATTGCATTGACGATGCAGTTGACTTTACACGATGAGGTCGTTGACCTCAGCTTCTAAATCCCTATTCCCAGCCTTCCGCCAAAAGCCCAGAGAGCGAACTAAACGACTGAAGAAAGCTTCTCAAATCTGTGTTTCTTTTTCGAAGTTAAATTGTAGATACCATCGCTGATCGATAAAATTTAAACACATAACATGGGTGATATGAGAAGCCAAGTAGTAATCCTAACTAAAGAATTGTCATGACCAAGAATTTGTTGAAGGAAAGTTGGACTTTGAGATTTGTTTTGTGTGAATGCCATACTTCTGCTGTTTGCAGTCTTATTCATGTAGTTTCGCATGATTCTTGAAGCTGATCTGTCAAATTAGTTGTCAATTATTCGATCTGCTTTGCCAAATCTCATGAACGACCACAGACAACGAACTGTGTTTGATGAATGTGCTCTGAAGCTGGTGGCAATTGACTTTAATTTTTATCGAAAAATCATCTTCAGTAATGAGGCCAATTTTTGGATAAATATTTACGTCAGCAAACCAAATTCCCGAATTAGAGACGATACAAATGTATATGTGAGCCAAAAGTGTTCAATGCATATCGAAAAAGTCACTGTTTCTCCCTATTTCTTTTAGAACGTTGTTAACCAGACCATTCAAACCTTTCGTTCTGAATTGGATGATCTAGACACTTGGTTTCATATACATATTCTCTTGCAATAGAAAACGTGGCGGACATTTGGCATCAATAGGTCTTTTTCCTTGCGGTTGAATAAAAAGTTTTTTTCATGTTTAAAGACAAAATCTATTTGCACGAGGGATTTAATATTTTTCATGAATATGTATGTGCAAATATTTGACTAATTTTTCGCATTACAAGTTTCCATAACAAATTATTGACATGTTATTGCCATTAAAATATTTGAAAATGTTCATTAAAATAAACGCGCGTTATTGCATAATATGGTACGCATAAAATATTTCTGCAAATCAACACTCAAACTCTACATTTAAAATCATTTTCATTCAATTGCCATTCAAACCCCGTAACTACCACGCTCAAGCCCATACTTTTCAGAACAGAATGTAAAATATTTCACAAAATAAAAAAAAAAAATTAAAAACAAACATTGAAAATGAAAATAATTTTTTTTGAAACGTTAAAAAAAAATATTATCAACTGAAATATTTAATGCAACAGAATAACGTAACGTAATGTAATGCAACGTTACGGGGGAGGTTGAGAAAAAAATTTAAATAATTTAAAAACACCATGAAAATGTGGTTAAATTATTTCATTTTAACCAATAAATTGAGACAACATTGAATAAAAACAACAACTCACACACAAATGTAGTAGTGGTAGTAGTAGCTGTAGTAGTAGTGGTTTTAAATATATTTTTTTCTTGCTCATGGACTTGTACATCCATCCACTTACTATGGAAGCGGTGTTAATTCCAAACAAACCGACTGACCAAAACAGTCAAACGGGTATCGGGTATCGGATATCAGTCGCAGTCGTGTTGGTAATAGTAACTTGACCAACAACTGTGTGGGACAAATGCATTAAATGCCAAATGAAACCAAATACAAATACATACACAGTTATTACCAGAATGACAACAACAAGAACAACTGCAATAAATACAACATAACATAATGTGGAATGTTTTAAACTGAATTGAGCATAAAGGACATAAGCGTGGAACCACAGATCTTTGCCACATTTACAAAGGGCCTAAAGATGATTCCATCCTGGATTAATTTGTATCACTGTGTCCATGATATCTTTAGAATTTATTTTTTTTTTTTGGTGAAACCAGCACTCAGGGGTGGCCCCTACTCATGCAGTGCATTGTGCAGGTTTTAGGAAAATGGGTTATAGGAAGGTGTAAGAGAGGGAGTAGTGTTTGTGGAAATCTCAAGATGCGAACGGCAAGGAAACGAGTTTAGAATTTGGCAGCCAAATACAAAGGTCTTCCGAGCCCATTGGATCTGGGATGATTTTTCGACCAAGTTGTTGGTTCTATAATCAGTATAAAAGAGAAAACATTCGATAAACAGCAAAGCATAAGTGGGGTAATGAGGCGGAGAAAGCCGGTCACGGTTTCTGAAACACTTATTAGAAAAGCCAAACTACGGTATTTAGGCTCACATACCATCCCAACCTCTAGTCTGTCTTCATAACCTTCTCGCGTCTACTTCCAAGTTCGGTAGGTCAGGATAACTTGATAATATTGGTTTTCAACTGTTCTAAGATTTGGATATTATTAGCATAGCCCCATAAAAAAATTCCTAAAGGCGTCAAATTTCATAGTCGTGGAGTTTAATTCTCATGCAATAAAGTCAAAATCGTTCGTCTTATAGATCATGGCATCATATAGTGGAAACCAAATTTGCAAAAGCAAGTCAGTTATCATATATTAATTCAGGCTATAGCGCTCTGAATTGATGGTAACAGCTCTATCAGCGTAAATTTCGAAAAAAAATACGGCCGAAAGACACCTTCAATCCGTAATAATGGCCACCAAAAGTTGAGTTTTCCGAATGCAATGGTCTCTCCACAACCTCTCTTTTGTGGTATGCAACAGCACTTGTTGGAGTAACCACCAACTGAAAAATAATCTTCATGAAGAAGCTATACGAGCTTCATGATCTTCAGCATTAAAAACATGTTGTTTTAGTAACCAATCAGCATATCTGGGGCGTTCTGAATTGCTAGGCGGCATTAATTGTTGGGACTGCGGTGAAAATCCAAATGCAAAATATATCATAATGAGTCGTATGGTGGGTCCAATCGCTAAGAACCCCATGGAATCGACAATTTCGTATTATCCGACACATTTTCTTAAACAGAACTGATATTTTCGAAGGTGTGTACATTGCGATGATTTCTGTTTTTTCAAATTTATTTTTGCAACCTTGCCAATTCCCTACTTAATAGGTTGATTATGACGATCGTGATCACCTCGTAATGCTCGAAAAATGGTGCGGAGATGAATCATCGTTTTTGTAGTAAGTTTTACGTACTCTTCGGTGGTTAAACAATCCATATTTGTAAAAACTAAATCGCACTTCAAAAAAAGAATTTTTAACAGCTAACTGTCTTGTCAGACAAACTGTTTTGCAACCGCTAAAGGAATCACACGATAGAACAAACTAGCAGCACACGATATTAGTGATTGAGTTGTGTGCCATCAGTAGGCAAGGATGGTGACAATATTTGTCTTCCTGCAGCCTATAAAGGCAAGGAAGCAGCATAGTTTTCAAATACTACGCGAAATACTTCACCTCAACTGCTATCCTTACAAGTTATACCTTTTGAATAAGACTGAAATGGGTATTCAACTCTTATACAAAGAGCGAAATAATTCGAAGTCTGTTTTGAAGCTTTATGTTGGCGTACAGGAAAGGGGAAGTTCTCCCTAACAATCTATCCATTTCTATAGAGTCATAGTTTTACTGATACTACAATTGAATCTTTCTCATTGAAAATATTCTAACCGAATTTATATTTTTTTATGAAGAAATCAAGGAGCACATTTTTGATTAGCTACTGGGTTCCACAAAACACTGAAAGTCTTTCTACAACACAAGCGGTATATCTTTGTGAAAAGTTCTTCCTAAACAAGCCTGTCCCATCAGTTGCAACTGAAAGAGATAACAATTGGATATCCCTACTTACCAGTTCCTCTTAACAACACCATACAACAGAATTTCATTAAATTCATATACATACAGGACGTTAAATAGTAATATTTCCAAATTTTTCTGAATCAGGCCGATACAAGCTAATTTGTAAAAGAAGTTTATTATCACACACTAGAGTAAAACCTTGTTGACTTTCAAAGACTATGAGAAGTAAGATTAACTATGTATTCCTCTTTTGCATTACGTCCAGTCAAACAATCTCCTTCAGAATGGCAGAACAATTTAAAAAAGTTTCGATCAGATTGAGAAATATTCAAGTATTCGTTCAAATAAATTTCCTTCAAAACATCAGATGATAAGGAAACTTAATACACATACGATTTTGATTTTTTTACGTAAAATTTTCTTCTAAAAACACAATTCAATGCCTTAGAATATCTCCAATACAAGATATGCATAGGGACCATGCCCTAACTAAGGAATTACAAGTCTTTCAAATATTCTATCACATGGGTTTACACCTTCAGTACTCCCCTTTATAATTTATTTCATCATAAGCTCCTGCTATTATTAAAATTGAATCCTTTTGAATTCAGTTGACCACTGTGGTTTGTAACGGAGGCATCACAGTAAAATATGTCGAGTTGTAGTATTTCGTATCAGAGAAAAAAAAAGAAAAGTGTTGTCTCTATAAAAAATATACAGTTATTTCAATAATTACAAAACCACAAATTTACTAAAGTACACTCCAGTTAAATGGGCAACTGGCCGAACACAACCAACTTGACCAGCAACCAACAACAAACTATTTGGGTACGCAGAAAAAAAATTTAACATGTACGAGCAAATACTAGCACATTAGGAAGAAGAGAGAAGGAGGGCGAGAGAGAGTTGGTGGTAAAACAATAACGAGAAGGCCACAAAAACAAATCCAGTAACCGACCGCATACAAAATACATAAAATGTGTAAAACTTTATTACACGCAACACAACACAACACACAATACAACACCAAACTAAACTCACAAACTTACAATAACAACAGCAAGCATTTGCAAAAAATGACACTAGAAACTCTTCAGATGCCCTTCGTAAGGGGAACAAAAAATAGTTTCACTTTGAATCCTTTTTTCTTTCAAACCAAAACAATTAGAAAAAAAAACACGAACAACAACCAAAAACTTATCATCTTGTTTTCTAGTTCCTTTAGATATAAAACCATGTCAGGCAACTGTGACACAACAGCACATTTTGTTACAACAGCATCATCATCATCACCAACAGCAGCACCAGCAACAGCAACAATTACAACAGCAGCAGCAGCATCATCCACAAACTTTGCACACAAACTCTTTAATGGCCATGAACGGAAATGAAAGAATGTTAACAACCACGTCTACAACAAATACTTCCGTCTCAAATAATAATAGCAGCAACAACAACAACAACAACAGCAGCAACAATACAAATACAAACAATAATAAAAACAACTCTTCACCAATAACGCCTCAACAAGCAACAACAAATTCCACTCAATTGTCTTCGAGCCAAGTTAATGGCAATGGTAGTCAATGTAATGTCTCTTCTTCTTCTTCATCTTCTACTTCAGCTTCTTCTGTTTCAGCTACTAATGGTCATGGCAATTGTAATGGCAACAGCAGTATGGGTAGTTGTAGTGGCAGTAACAACAGCAACAGCAGCCATAGCAGCCATGGCAGCCTACAGGAAACTCTTAATGACACGATGACAAACAATACAACAACAACAACGGCAGTACCAACAAGTACATCAAATAATGGACAACAGCAACAGTCATCATTGACAACAGGAGCGACAACACTTGTCAACGGAAGTTGTAACAACCACAATAGCAACTGTAATCAAACAACTACAAATACAAATACAAATACAAATCCAACAACAATATGTGATAACAAATCATCAACAAATCCTTGTGGACCAGGACCACCATTAATGCAACAGCAAAAACAACTGCAACAACAACAACAACAACACCAGCACCAGCAGCATCAACTACAGCAATTGTCATTACAGCAACAACACCAACAAGCCTTAAATATTTTACAATGTTCAGCCAACCGTTTGACATTAACCGAATGCAATTTGAACAGTAACAACAACATCAATATCAATAACAACAACAACAACAACAATAGTGTAACACTTTGCAATACTACAAATAACAACAATAACATCAACAACAGCAATAATCAACATCAACATGCAATTGAAACGGCTTTGGCACTGCAACAACATTTGCTACAACAGCAATTGAATACAGCAGTTGCCACAGGCATTGGCTGTTTACATCCTCATTCCCATTCACACTCGCATACACATTCCCATTCCCACTCTCATTCCCATTTACATTCTTCGCCGCATCTCATTGACAGTCTGTGTACGTTGTCGGCATCCACATTGTCATCATTGCCACTGTCATTGTCTACGAATGCCTGCTCAACACCATCGTCCATTTCAAATGCCTCCATGTCCTCGTCATCTTTAGCCTGCGGTTATTGTTGCCAACCAATTTGTGATCGTTATATAATGCGTGTCGTTGACACCTCATTCCACGAGAGCTGCCTTAAATGTGCAACATGTTCGTTGCATTTGGTGCATTCCTGTTTTGCCCGCGATGGAAAACTCTATTGTCGCATCGACTATGAGAGGTAAGTTTTTGAGCTTTTCATTCAACAACACACACTCACTCATACACTTATACATTGCATGGAGATATAGTTTTTAGGGACTGACTAACAAATCCTTTGTGAGTTATTGTTTTATTGTCGCATCGATAAAGGATATCAATGGTTTAATATCCTCTTTCCATGTAAAAGCTTAAGGCGCAACTGGCTTTTTCAGAAGATTGTTTTCTTTTTAGAGCACACCGGGTACAATAAAAATGGAAATGGTTGCAGAATCATTTACGTTTGATGGATTTTAGTCATGTCTTGCTGTAGCAAATACTTTATTGGCCATTACAACACGACTTAAGCTTCTCACATCACCTGTGTTAGTTTTTAGTCATGAGTTGCGGGACCTACAGTTTAAGTATCGTCTTTTAACAACAGATTTGAAAAACTTTTCATGACAATTTTATTTACTCTCAGAGATTTTTCATATTTCGTTTTGTTCGAATTGTCTGAGCTGGGGTTTGAACCAGGGGCTTGCTATTAATTAGCCAATACATTACCTACTACACTACGGCAACTTCCAGACAATAACTTGGAAACAAACATTGTAAATTCCAGAAGTTCTTCGAATAGAGATTCTATTCGTTCGTGATTCTGTTTAACATTCTGCTCTCTACACTAGGTTAGGTTAGTTAACCGAATTTCCTTAGACGATAGGTTAGACTCATAATGATACCATAAACCAATATCCGATTCGAGGATCAAGCTTTCCAAATTGAAAATCATTCAGAATAAATTCAGCGATTGCATTAATTCTTATTTTAAAGAGTTCTGTCTGACAGTTCAGAGTTGACAGAAAATGTGAAATTAAAAATTTTCGCCTTTCACTGCATGGGAATTGACATATGGCCTCTTCTTCACTCTCCCAAGGTCCATAACTCCTACGGAAAATGCCAAATCTATTGTGCATTTCTTCCAGGAGGGCAATGGCCTATGAGAACTACAACAGTCTCATGAGTGGTCACGCGACGTGAAAAAAAAGACAAAAAACTTCTTCAGAGTCTAGCAATATTGCATGGATTCTCATGCTGTCAACGAAGTTGAACCTCCCTATAAAATAACTAGAATATATCCAGTTTAACGATTACCTCGGAAGACCTGTAACATGTAGGAGATTGTAAGTTATGTATCACCCCTGCGCAGTTCAGCAGTAATGCAATTAACCTGCTCCTTTAAAAGTCATTCATATCAAGTCAATCGGCTAGCTTCCCCAATACAACAGTGGGATATGAGTACCACAACAGTGCGATAAATGAAGAAGGAAGTCAAATAGTCCTCTTACGGGCCCAGCAAATATTATACCGGCGATTGTCAGCTCAGTATCATATCTTGGTAGTTCATCAGTAATGCAATTATTCCCATGTATTCCCATGTTCTGGAACCCGTATAAGAAGCACTAAATGATCAGAAATTTCACTGAAACACCTCAAGTTTATTATTGACGACAACCATCCTCGAGATGACGTTCGCTGAAAGTCTTGATCGCCAAATGGCTGTTCAAGTAAATTTAGAGATTTAACACCACGCCATGCATGGCTTGTAATATTGTCATGATCTCCACTTGGTAAACACTGCAGTCAGGTCGCCAATAGAAATTCTGGTCCCAAAAGTTAATCGAATACACAAACGTAAACACACCAGAGATCAGCAATGAATCGTATTTTCGCTACTCATAAGTACTCATGAAATTTTGAGTATGAGTGAGTCAAGAGTATTGAAATTCAACTACTCTGATTCATTCGTACTCGCTACAACATTGATTTATAAGTATAGGTTGCAATGAGTATGAGTACAACGTTGACATCAAACTCACAACATTCGATTCATTGTTTGATTTATACGCCTACTTATTCAGATACATAAATTTAGAAAAATACTAAATATACGAATGACTCGAGTCACTCGAATCATTCATCAAAATTTACAGTAGTAGTTACTGTTGCATTTACGAAAGAAGAAAAAAGACAAAGACAGCAAGCAAAGCACACACACAACCTTCTAGCGAGTATTGTGGTGTTCGTACTCGAATCATACTTATTTTGTGCTTCGTGTATAATTTGAGTCATGGAGAGTCGAAATCAAAAACATTGTGCGTATTGTTAAGTATGAGTACGATGAGTATTTCTAACTTTGAATATGAGTGGTATGAGTATGATATTAAAATAAGTATGAATGCGTATAAGTATCTGAAATTATAAGTATGACTCGAATCTAATCATCGTTTTGAATACTCGTTGCTGATCTCTGATACACACCGAGATGAATTTCGTGTAAGTCTTGATCACCAAATGGTTATCCAAGTAAATTAAGAGATTTTCTTAGAAAATCCTATCACCCAACAAGTCATGCACGGCTTATAATATTGTCAGGATCTCCGACTGGAAAGTACTGCAGTCAGGTCGTATACACACCTATCATGCTATTTTAAAACAGGGATCTATCCAAATAGCAGTTTAAAGAAATGGTTACGAATTCTATAAGAATTCTTTTCTTTGAATATCATCTCATAACACCACACCAAGTGATTGCCGCCTACTCCTCTCTGTGGCACATAATTCTGTTGGTGGCCAACATAAGCTCGCAAATGTCGACAATTCCAATAGGAATGAGACTTTGTATGGTGGGAACCTAACGGAATTGTTTCCAACCCAAATAAATTCTTCATACAATTCGTTCCTAATAAGCAAGGCTGGATGGTCTCCCCTGATCGCATAATTTCTAGGAAAAGAATCTTCTGAATTGAAAAAACCTACGTCAGACACATTTGGCGGTAAAATTTCAGAAGCGATGCTAATCCTGCGGCCCTAAAAGCTCTTCAACAGATTAATTAAACTTTATTTCTTTAGGTTAGGTTAAGTTAGGTTAGAGGACGTGTACTTGTCAACTGTGACAAGTACAATACCCGGAGGTCGAATTGACCCATTGTACAACGTCCAAGCTTCTCACACCACTCGTGTTGTGTGCGTTAGTTTTATTCATGAGTGCCGGGACCTACAGTTTAAAGTCGACTCCGAACGACAGATTTTTGAGAAGCTTTTCATGACAATTTTTACTCTCAGAGTTTTTTTTGCCAGAAATCTGCTAAGAAATCGCCGAAGAAATATTTTTCATATTTTCGTTTTGATGTCTGACCTGGGATTTGAACTCGGGCCTTTCGTCTAATAAGCCAACACACTACCTACTAGACCACGGCGACTCTGAAAATGTGCCATAAATTCCAAAGTAATCCCGCATATAAACACAAGAAAATTATTTTCAAAAAAGACTAACGAAATTTTTGTAACAAATCATTGATGAATGGAATGCAAGATTTAAATGGAAAAATAAAAATTTGTTCATGAGATTTTCAATTCTTTTTCTCTCTCCTCCCCCACTTAATACAACAAACCATAGATTATTTTTACGGAATCGTTGCCTTGGTTGCGGTCATAAAATTGCTGCCGATGAGCTGGTGATGAGGACACTCGAAAATGTTTTCCATTTGAAATGTTTTGCGTGTGTCGTATGCGGTGCGATACTAAAGAAGGGCGAACAATATGTTGTAAAGCAGGGCCAATTATTCTGTCGTTTTGATTACGAGAAAGAAGTCGAAATGCTACAGGGATATGGTAAGTAAGCATACCTCTTGTTTTTCTTCTTCTTATTGCCTTTAACATGCTTTAGCAAAAATAATAAATTTTGCATAAGAGCTGCTACAAAAGCCGCTAAAGAAGCGAAAGAAAGGCTTTTGTTAAGCAAATAAAATATTCAAAATTAAAGCACAAACAAACAAATCAATTTAAACCTGTGAGAAGGAGGAAGGAGAAGAAAAGAGAAGAGAAGAGGTGGAGAAAAATGTTTAAATGTTATTTTTGTATCTTTTCTTTCCATTGCCTAGATTTCTATGGCGATGATTTGTTTGCACCCAAACTGGATGGTCGTAGAGGACCCAAAAGACCGCGCACCATCTTAAATACTCAACAGAGAAGAGCATTTAAGGCATCGTTTGAAGTATCACCCAAGCCATGCCGTAAAGTACGTGAAAATCTAGCCAAAGAAACTGGCTTAAGTTTAAGGATTGTACAGGTAAAACGCAGACACATAGACAAACAAACTTAATGAAATTGATTTTAAGAATCTTCATGTTTTTATTTGATTACCTTTAAGGTTTGGTTTCAAAACCAACGAGCCAAAGTCAAAAAGATACAAAAGAAAGCCAAACAAGAGGGCCATACGAAGGGTAACAGCGATTCGCAGGATTCACAAGAGTCCGACAATAGCAACATGACCAAGATTAAGGATGAGGCCCAAAGCGACAATGAGTCACTAATGGATTCACCATTTAGCAGTGCCACCACAGCGGACACCATGGCCAAGCTAAGGAGCTGCATAAAAGATGAAAACGAAAATGCCCCCTTCAATTGTATAGAAACCAATAAAGGTACCATACAATCTCTTATAATTATTGAATGAAAATTGATTTCCTTTTTTAATAACAGAAAATTGCAATAAAACCAATGAACCGATTTTAAACACCATCTTGGGTTTAAGTTACTCCACATTTCAGCAACTAATGGGGCCTTTCTCGCAAACACCCATGATCAATCCCATTGATCGTTTGTATAGCATGCAGAATTCCTATTTTCGTCCCGAAGAATTGGCCTACAGTGATGCAGGTGGTGGAGGAACTGCCGACAGAGGCGGTGGCAGTATTATGGGTAGTGGGGTGGGTGTTAATGGTATGGGCGGTAGTTTAGCTAATAAAGATTTAAATGACAATTAATTAAAGTTTTAATATTTTTTAAGTTGCACTTAATATTACTTGAATTAGAATTAAAAAACCAACAACAACAAAAAAATCAAAATTAGTATTTGTAAAATATATTAGAGGGAGAGCGTAAGGAAATCAAAGTTTAAAATAAAAAAATTTTATGTTTGTCACAGTTTAAGTGTTATAATGATTTAGAAAACAAAAACAAATAAAAAAAATCTATTGAAAACCTAAAAAAAGACATAAAAAAAATAATTTTTAAAAGAGAACTACTTTTTTTGAAACGGGAGTGTAAATCTCAATCGATTATTTAAATTATAAAATCCAAAAAAAAAACAAAATTAAAATACATTTCAAAGTCAATTTATTTAATAAGTAGTGGCTGCTTAACCAGCTACTCAGACTACTAATTTACAATTTCATAGAAATTTTAACTTCTTAAGAATTATTATTCCTCCTCCAAAGACGTAAAGCGCTGCAATAGAGGATGGTTAACGTCAGCTGGACATGTGATTGCAGAAATACTCGAAAGGCTCATATTGTCCTATGTCGATGCAAATCGTAGTCAGATACCTACCTATTCCTGCAATACACACGTGAAAAGAACGGTGGGGTGTCACAAAGCCATAGGACATAAAGCCATATGACGTTAAGTCCCATTCCATTGAGACATAAGGGCATATGCCATTAAGTCTCATTATAATGGGACTTAACGCCCTAAATTTTTTTCCGAAAATGAGACATAAAGCCATATTTTTAATAATGATTGCATGATAAAGCCATCATGGCCTTAGCTCACATTAGCAATATTAGAAAGCGGCTTTATCTCTCATTTCAGTTCCTGAGACAATAAAGTTAAGTATTGAAATCTGGCTTCGCATAATATAATCCAGTAGGACGCGGCAGGTGGCTTCGCTGAATAAAGTTTTCCTGCGTGCGTCACAAGAATAAAAAAATGTTTTCCAATGATAACTAAGGATTTTTCCTTTCACAAAATGTTTGCAGCTGTAATTCCTGGAGCTTAGAAATTTTGGATTTTTTTAAATCATTAATTTCATAGATAAATAGGCATATTTAGTGAAATAAAGCATTTGTAACGCAAAACATCAAATGGGACATATAACCATAATGGCTTTATGTCCCATTTCACTAAAATTGATATGAGACTTAAGGCCATATCAAAATTATGGCTTTATGTCCGTTTGGATTGAGACATAAAGCCATTATGGCTTTATATCCTATGGCTTTGTCACACCCCACCGAAAAGAACATACTTAGCTTCAATAAAAACAAGGCGCACCTCAAATCGTTTAAATATCGCCTATCTTGCTTAAAGCAGAGCCTATATTTCAGAGTCCAACAAGTACGACGTATGTATAATACAGCACTCGTAGATGATCTTAATGAATTGAAGGGGAGTTAACACTAGATTTACCAAGAAATTTTTATACCTATTTATACCAACACCAGTCAAAATGACTGGTGTTAAAAAATAACGTTTTGAGTGTGTTAATTTTGTATGTGCTGTAATGTTACTTTATCGGTAATAAGGGAATTGCCAGATAAATTGGTAATATATTATATCTAAACAAAGATCTATCGCTGCCATAGAAAAACATACCAGTCAAAATGACTGGTATTGGTAGTACCAAAAACAAAAATTATTTTTTTTATTGTGAACACAAGATCAATATAAGTTATCAAACTAATTGTATTTAGTTGTCGTTATAAAAATCATATAATAGTTTCGGAAAAAAATATTCACACAAAGTCAATATTTAAGGCTAATAAGGCAAAACCAGTCATTTTGACTGACGCGGTAAATCTAGTGTTAATAATACAAATTTAAGAAAAAAAAGACCTCACTGTGCAGAGAAACTGGAAGGACATCAGTCACTCTCATTGGCAGTGGTGAACAAAGTAATTACGACAAGCAGATACTTGAATTCGCCATAGTTTTGGAGGTAGTGTGCTAGCTTAGATTAAGATATGAGGCCGTAGTTCAAATATGAAATATAAAAAATATTTCTTTGAAGCCTTCCTCTCAGCAGTCCTCTGCCAAAAGCTCTGAGAGTAAGTAAAATTATAAATCTGTTGCTCGGAGTCAACTGTATATTGTAGGTCCCGTCACATATGGGTGTAATTTACAGAGACAACATGGGTGGTGTGAGAAAATAGGTTGTGATCCTGACTGAAGGGTTGGAATGAAAACAAAATAAAGAATGGCAGTAATTAGAAGGAGACGACTCGATTAAAGGAATGAAACAATCTAATAGACACCCGGAAAACTGAATAACTTTAATAGAGCTGAATACAAAAAGGAGTTCAGACAATGTCTATCTGCAGAATTAAACTGATCCACTTTTGAAATCTGGCTTACAATATTGGTTCGAAATAATTTGCATTCTGTTATGGTAGGAAATTAAGTGCTATAAACAGTTCCCCAGCCACCAAAGGCGTGCTATTAACAGGATACATTTAGGAGATGTTTACATACGTGCGTGAAGTTAGCTATGAAAGTTATATTCTTCTTTTTACAGTGAATGTTATGTTAATAAAGACTGTTAAGTTAACATAATAGAAAAATTTGGAAAATAGAAAAAAGAAAATCCCAAATAATTACAAAAATAGAGATAAATTGGAGAAAAAGTTAAAAGAAGACGGAGCAAAAGCTTTGAATTTTTTTAAAAAATTTATGAAACTAACAATATAATGAAATTGAAAAATCAAATACGCCCTCCATAAATTAGCAGAATATAAAAATGTACGGTTTTCCAACCTAGTGGGTGGGATAGCAATTGAATCAAAAGATTTCATAACAATTTTCGTTACGGTCTGACGTTTGTTAGGAACTAAGACATAGGCGACGAAGCCTACTTATTTTTCAAATTAGCAAAAAGAAGTGTTTTATATAAATCGGGCAAAATCGAAATTGTAGGGGACTGGATAGCCATGGTATCAAGGATTTCAAAACAGGTTTCTTATGGCAGGTCGTCACTTGGGACCGGAGATATAGGCGACGAAGTTAATTGTTTTCTTAAATGAGCAAAAAAAAGTGTTTTATGTAAAAAAATGCAAGTCATAGACCAAAAATGCCAGTTATCGACCAAAAAGGACAAGTCATCGATCAAAAAGTGCAAGTCATCAACAAAAAAACGCAAGTAAAATTTGCCCGCTTTATATAGAGAACTTTTGTTCGTTCATTTAAGGAAAACAATTAGCTTCGACGCTTATGACTTACGTTTACTTATCAGATTTTGAAATACAAGAATCACAGAACTGGCTGACCATATACCCAAAAACTTTACTTTGATAATAATTATTGTAACCATTATACAAAAGCTGTCCCTTTTGTTTGTTCTCTTCTTACACCCAATTGCACAAGTGTCGTTTGCCTCCACCCCAGTGTTAAACGTTTTAGTGGCATAAATAATCGTACAATTGCTGTAACAAATCTGACACATATTGTGACAAATTACCCTTCGAAATGTGATGAAAATAAAACGTAAAAACAGGAATATAATCTCCCCTTTTACAACAAAATTTAAAAAGAAAACCAATAAATAATGTGGGTGTGTATGTGAAGATAAATTCAAATCTGAAAATCCAAGACAAAAACAGAATTTTAGCAGCACCACGTTTAGCTAACAAATCAAAATTTGATTTTTAACAGAGCACTGTTAGCGTTCTAAAAAATATGGAAATGCGCCCATATACAATTGTGTGAAAAATAATAGAGACACCCCCAAGCCTCAATTTCAATACTTAAAAATTTAGACAGATAATAATTTTCTTTAAACTGTTTTGTTGTTTTTTATTAGGTATTATTATAGTATAAAAAAAAACATAAATTAAATATTTGAATTCATTGTCCTAAAAAATAAAATAAAAAAATTCGGTATATACCCATATTTTCTCTGTGAAAAAAAAAATAGAGCCATCTAAACAAACCTCCTAAAATTATTAAAAATAAAAAGCAAATAATATTTTTAATAAAATAATAGCTTACACAACTGCTTATACTACCTCAGTACTTTGTAGAACTGCCTTTATTTTTTATTACTGCGAAGAAGCGCTTCGGCATAGAATCCACTAACTTTTGACAAGTCGTGACAGGAATATTCTTCCTTGCAGTCTCAACCATTGTCCACAGCTCATCTTTATTTGATGGACTCTTTCCTCTAAGAGATCTTTTAACCTCGCCCCACAAGTTTTCGATGGGATTTAGGTCTGGTGACTGAGAAGGCCATCCCAAAACATTCACATGGTTATCCATGAACCATGTCTTTGCCAAATTCGATGAATATTTGGGATCATTGTCCTGTTGAAATATCCATTCAAGCAGCATTTCCCACTCAGCATGACTTCTCTTAAAATATTAGTATTAATTTTTGCATCCATTATATCCTGTACGCCATATAAGGGTCCGACTCCATAATAGGAAAAGCATCCCCATACCATAATATTACCCGATCCATGTTTAACGGTTTTAACGGTATATTGAGGATTAAGTTCTTTATTTTTGGGTCTCCGAACTTGACGAGAACTTCGATCCGAGTAAAATAAATTTACTGTGGCCTCATCGGACCACAAATAATTGCGCCATTTAGATACGGGCCAATTTACGGGTTCCTTTGCGAATTCACGTCTTTGCTTTATGTTGCGCTTTTATAGAAAAGGCACTTTACGTGCACTTCTTGCTTTTAAATCATTTTTAAGGAGCATATGCCGTATTGTAGAAGTATCCATATCAAGTTGATATTGTTTTATAAGGGCGGAACACGTCACAAAGGGATCCCGTTTTACATGACGCAGTATTTTTTGGGATGGCCTTCTCAGTTACCAGACCTAAATCCCATCGAAAACTTGTGGGGCGAGGTTAAAAGATCTCTTAGAAGAAAGAATCCATGAAATAAAGATGAGCTGTGGACAATGGTTGAGACTGCAAGGAAGAGTATTCCTGTTACGACTTGTCAAAAGTTAGTGGATTCTATGCCGAAGCGCTTCTTCGCAGTAATAAAAAATAAAGGCAGTTCTACAAAGTACTGAGGTAGTATAAGCAGTTGTGTAAGCCATTATTTTATTAAAAATATTATTTGCTTTTTATTTTTAATAATTTTAGGAGGTTTGTTTAGATGGCTCTATTTTTTTTCACAGAGAAAATAAGGGTATATACCGAATTTTTTTTATTTTATTTTTTAGGACAATGAATTCAAATATTTAATTTATGTTTTTTTATACCATAATAATATCTAATAAAAAACAACAAAAAAGTTTAAAGAAAATTATTATCTGTCTAAATTTTTAAGTATTGAAATTGAGGCTTGGGGATGGCTCTTTACACAAATGATAGTGCTAGTGGTCCTCTAACAATCCACATTATAATTTACTCCTAAACAAGTGGGCGTATTTAGATGGGTGCTATTACGTCCAAGAGCCAAGAATTGCGGTTTACGCCTTGGATTTTCGAATTCGAACTTATATTCACACACATGAATTGAAGATGATCAGGCTGCAAAATGTTTCCAAAAATCTAAACATCTTTAATGAGTCCTGATTTAATTCAATAAAAATTATTAAACATTTCCCTGCTAGTTTCTAGTTTCTGTGCAAATACGTCTGTATGTGCATGCAACACACTTGTGCAAATGTCAAAAGTATTCGTGAATGTTTCAATGCATGTTCGTTTGACTGGCTGGAGTGTGTAACATGTGCATGTATTGAGGCATTCAAATTCATTGAATTCCTTTAACTTTTCAACTTTGGCACCAGAGTCAATGCTTCAACTCACACAGTTTGGCATACTGCCTAGCACACAACAACACAGCAGAACAGAGTAAAGCATTGAATTTACGCTTCAATAGCAGCCAACAAATATTTTTTTGGGGGTTTATGACAGCCTGACCCCCTCTCTTCACCACATTCAAAGAAACGTTGTAACTCGCAATGAGTGTGACATTTTATATCCTGTCCTGCTTTACTTCTCTGGCCTCCTCTTCCCGTTTAGTGTTTAACTGTATCCTGGTAACATTTATTTTTTTGCTTAGCCATGTGTGGCACAAGTGTTTGTGATGTTATTCTAGCCATTGTTTAGATGCAATGTGACATAAAAACAACAATTGTCGCCCTTTACAACAATGCATGACGAAATAAGATTTTTTACGCATTTTTAACTAGAAACGTACGTTTTATGTACCAACTTTTGTTTTCTCTTTGCGCGTTACTGTTCTGTATTGCTTTCATGGAGACAACCCCTGTTATGTGGATGAACACAGCCAACAGTCTGTGTCATTGCAGTCTCATTCACGTAACTTACATTCTTGGTTCTGCCTGTCATTCATTCGCAAATGTTTCTAATTCGCCACATTTTGTCAATGTGATGATGCCTGCCTGCCTGCCTGGCCCTTGTTTATGTCAAACGAGCTGAACGAATTTCGTTTGACTGCACCTGCAAACACGTTTCAACAGTTAAAATTGTTGTTTGTCGTCGTTTTATCCTCTTTTTCTCCAAGGATTTTTGTTAAACTTGAAAAATTTAATTGGGCATCAAAGTTTTTAAGCCATTTTGTCAATTGATATTTTGTAAGAAAATATTCGCTATGCAACCAACATACAAGTATTGCAACCGACAATCATTGCAGATACTTAAACGAAGTTTTCAGGTGCCATATTAATGGAATCCTAAGGCCATTTGAAACAAGCAAAGATTTGTTAGGAAATTCTGATTAAATCAGATAAAGTCTGTTCTCATAAGCTCGAAACAGAAGAGATAAACGCAAAAGAAACGAGTTGTTGAAAGCCACATCAATTTCTTCGAAGTTCATCAGAAAAACTGAACATAATGACTCATAACCATAGCTGCCAGATAAATGAAGCATCAAATCGTCAAATATTTGAGAAAAAATCGTCAAAATCGTCAAAGACGTTCATTGAAATCGTAAAAAAAATCGTCAGAAAAAATAAATAAATAAATTGAAAGGTTTTTAAAAACAAAAACAGATAAAGTCAATGTTAAGCAGCAATAATATTGCATCATCTATGCCCATGTGTGGTGTAAATATTAGGGAGTTATGGCCATGCAAATTCAGTGTGATGTTGGCTAGAACTTACACATTTTTCAGTTCCTTGGTTTCTTAAGACGGTGCAATAAATACTTCACTTCATCTGATCTACTTACCATTTACACCATTTATAATCGACCGAGAATGGCATACAACTCTCATGTATGGGTTGGCCCTTAACGTCTACTTTGAGGCTTCTGGACCGTTTACAGGAGAGGCCGTAGTAGCTCGTTAATCACGATAGTTTGTCCTCCTCCTCCTCCTTTTATTCATTGGAGCATCGTTGCAATGTGGATTGTGTTTCAATGTTCTATCGCTACTACAACGGATATTGCTTGAGCGAAATAAGAGACTTGTTCCCGAGAATCATGGATTCCTACGTAACGCTCGTCTTTCTCGGTCAGCAAATCCGTATGTGGTCAGTTTGCCAGTGTATCGCACACTGCATTACAGACAAAGTTCGTTTGTTAGACGGACTATTCATATGTGGAACTCCCCTACCTGCGGAGATCTTTCCTGTTACTTATGGTATAAAAATGTTATAAAAATATTCAAACCTAGTGTCCATAAACACTGCTCCCTCTTTCCTCCTTCTTATAATATATTTTCCTAGTCCCAAAAACAATGTCATCCCCTGAGTGTTGGTCGTATGAAAAAAAAATAATGGCACTTGCCTTTGTTCTTCCGATGGTAATATTAGAAGCTACGAGTATAATCGAATTTTTAAAATTGTCTGCAACGGCAAATGATAATTTATTCTCAACTATGATGTTATTTAGGAGTTGTAATTTTTTGGGTTTTAGGGGATTAAAAAGGCATAAAATACAGAAATATCATTACAGGTATTCGAAAATAACTTAAAAATATTGTTACGAAAATGGAAATGGTGTTATTAAAATAATAAGCAAAAGCTCCAAAAACAACACAATGGACTTGATCACGCATAAAAACAAAAGCTCCAAAAACAAAACAATGCAGTTGTTCACGTGATCAACGAATAAGTAAGCATATAGCAACAAAAACAACAGGGCTTGTTTACAAGATCGATGAAATAACAAAAATGTAGCAACAACGTCCGTGTATAAAAAAAAATATAGCAGAAAGACAAACAAACAAAACAACAACAACTCTGCCTGGACGAAAGTAAACAAGATACACGAACAACAAAAATGGAAACAAGTTGTTTACATTTTTGGATTGTTCCCGAAGGTCGTCGTCATCCTTCAAGGGCATCCATCACACTGTTGATCCAGTGATATAAAAGGCAAGATAAAGCGAACAACGATGATTCAGTTAGAATTCAGTCAGTCGTATATGAAGACACGTGATTCTCGGAGATCGAGTTAAGTTAGTCGTGTGACGACGTCGCGTTGAATTGAGTGAGAATTCAACCAGTGGTGTGAAGATACGAGATCGAGTTATAATCCAGTCAGACTTGTGTGCAGACAAGTTGCGTGAAGAAAACAGTTGTTAGTGTGGTGCTTACAAAAAAAAAGAGGTTGTGAGCAAAGAAGAATAACTAACAAGTGTTGTTGTTGCTTACAAAAAAAGGTTGTAAGCAGAGAAATATCACGAATAAGCACATATTGGGAAAGTTATCATTGTATACGTGAAATAAGTTCGAACAGTGGCACAAAAGTTGTGCAGATAATAAAGAATTGACTTAAAATTAAACACAGATTTATTTTTATTTTATTTGCAATCTACGAACTCATATTTTTAACGTTTTTAAAAGGTAAAAACGTAACAATATAATAATTTACTCCTGGTTATTACTAGCATAAATTTCCAACAGTAACAACTGCAAAGCAAATACAAAGCTTGAGCAGACTTTTAATGTAAAATGTGTAAAGTAAAGAAAATGATGTAAATTTTTAATTGCTAAAAATCGTCAAAATAAGGGCATAAATCGTCGTCATATCGTCAATATGATATTTTTGGAGCACCAAATCGTCAAAATGACGATAAATCGTCAAATCTGGCAGCTATGCTCATAACGGCTTAGACTTTGCTTCTAATACAGGGATTACCATTTCATAGCACAATTGTGCAGAGCGAATTCACACACATTGCTTATGCTCTTTTATTTAGTCGTCGATCAGACTGCGACAAGCACACATGTCAGCGGATGCTATGTTATTTTTCTTTTTTAGGTTTACACTCAAAAAATATTTTATGTTAATAAATCCTTGTTTTTAAAATTCAAAGTTTTATATGTTCTTAAAACACATTTTGATTGTTTTAATAGTCAAGTTAATAATTTAGGTGATATGGAAAGAGAACAACTTTTTTATAGACATAAAGCAATATTTTGGAAAAATTAAAAGGTTGGTTATTAGCAGGAGACGAAATTTATGAACCATTAGTATCCAGCAAATATCTAAAAAACAATACCTAATTATTAAATCAAAGATGTATAACGTCATGTATGTTGATGAAATGAAAATCAAAATAGGGTATATTACTAACATTTATCTATGACTGTAAGCTCTCAACTTATTTTCTCTCTCTTGCTCACTAATACACAACCAAAAAATTTTTGGTAACCCCTGTTCTAATATTTCAATGTTACTGAGCGTACCACTACTACATACCCAAAAAAGGTAGCTCAGAGGTTTTTGCACTGTGCCTCCATTGCCTTTTTTTAATTTAGCAAGAGCATCCTGAAAAACTGAATGAGGAAATGGTCGACATGAAACGTAAGCTAATGTTGAAAGAAATCCATTGGCTTCGACGGAAGGAAAGCGGTGGCACTAACAGGCCAGTATTCTGCCCGACATGGAGCTCAAGGTAAACAATTTCATGAAGGTAGCAACCAGAGATCAGCAACGAGTATTCAAAACGATGAGTAGATTCGAGTCATACTTATAATTTCAGCTACTTATACGCATTCATACTTATTTTAATATCATACTTATACTACTCATATTCAAAGTTAGAAATACTCATCGTACTCATATTTAACAATACGCACGATGTTGTTGATTTCGACTCTCCATGATTCAACATATACACGAAGCACAAAATAAGTATGATTCGAGTACGAACACCACAATACTCGCTAGAAGGTTGTGTGTTTGCTTTGCTTGCTGCCTTTGTCTTTTCTTTCTTCTTTTTTTGTAAATGCAACAATAACTACTACTGTAAATTTTGATGAATACTTCGAGTGACTCGAATCATTCGTAAGTATTATAAGTATTTTTCTAAATTTATGAATCTGAATGAGTAGGCGTATGAATCAAACAATGAATCGAATGTTGTGAATTTTATGTCAACGTTGTACTCATACTCATTGCAACCTATACTTATATATCAATATTGTAGCGAGTACGAATGAATCAGAGTAGTTGAATTTTAATACTCTTGACTCACTCATACTCAAAATTTCATAAGTACCTATGAGTAGCGAAAATACGATTCATTGCTGATCTCTGGTAGCAACTGGAAATGGCCTAAAGGTTAATATACTCACAACAAATGTCAGGTGATTGAACGGCACGACTTCTAAGCCACATTGAGGGAGAATCTATCAAAAATGTTCAAGGTAAGCGAAATAAAACGTAATGGAAATCAAGCTGTATTTCCTAATAACACACTAACTACTAGACTGCAGCAACTTCCATATTTCCATTTACCTCAATAGCAAAATATTCAACACTTATAAGAAGCATGTTCCATTGTATGCATGGGAAGTAGGGAATATAAAAAAATGCAAACTAATGTCGCTAATCAACTAATGTTGAGAAGTCGCCGTAGTCTAGTAGGTAGCGTGTTGGCTTATTAGACTGAAGGCCCGAGTTCGAATCCCGGGTCAGACATCAAAACGAAAATATGAAAATATTTCTTCGGCGACTTCCTCTCAGCAGATTTCTGGCAAAAACTCTAAGAGTAAATAAAATAGCCATGAAAAGCTTCTCAAAAAAACTGTCGTTCGGAGTCGACTTTAAACTGTAGGTCCCGCCACTCATGTATAAAATTAACGCACACAACATAAGTGGTGTGAGAAGCTAGGTCGTAATCCTGACTGATGGGATGTAATGACCAATTATGTATGTAATGTCGCTATAAGTATTCGGCAATCGATGCCTAACAACCAAGCCATACATGGAGATGCCAGTTTGATAACGAAGATGTTGAAGAGAACAATTTGTTAAATGAAGTGATCTCAGTGGAACGCATTAGTGGAGACGTTGTGGATTTTATAAAACGAATATGCTCGCAATAAACGTCTAAGCCTAATCGGAATATTCGAAAACAGTATCTACAGGTTCTGCCTCTACTGTACAGGTGAACAGTCCCTACCAACACTACAATTTTATGAGCTAGTTCTATTAATTAACATGTGTAATTGATCAAGGAATGCACAAGAGAATGGAAATAGTCTCCTAGACTTCATCCCATCTGCATTACATTACATACAGTCAGAATTACGACCTAGCTTCTCACACCATTTATATAGGTTAGGTTAGGTTAGGTTAGAGGACGTGTACTTGTCAAGTGTGAGAAGTACAGTACCCGGAGGTCGAATTGACCCATTGTACAACGTCCAAGCTTCTCACACCACTCGTATAGTGTGTGTTAATTTTATACATGAGTGGCGGGACCTACAGTTTAAAGTCGACTCTGAACGACAGATTTTTGAGAAGCTTTTCATGGCAATTTTTACTCTCAGAGTTTTTGCCAGAAATCTGCTGAGAGGAAGTCGCCGAAGAAATATTTTCATATTTTCGTTTTGATGTTTGACCTGGGATTTGAACTCGGGCCTTGCGTCTAATAAGCCAACACACTACCTACTAGACTACGGCGACTTCTCACCATTTATATTGTGTGTAGTAATTTTATACACGAGTGGCGGGACCTACAGTTTAACATCGACTCCGAAACACAGATTTTTGGAGAAACTTTTCATAACACTTTTATTAACTCCCAGAATTTTTGCCAGAAATCTGCTGTGAGGAAGTACCCAAAGAAATATACCTGGTGTTTGAACCACGGCCTTACGTCTAATCAGCCAACACACTACCTACTAGACTATGGCGACTATGATATGGAGGCAATTTGGTCCTTATAACAAGATTATGACCGTAATAAACACCTGCGCCTATTCGGCATACAAGAATATATCATTTGCAAATTATGCCGCTACAGTACAGGTGGAGAGGCCTTATCGATACTACAATTTTATAAGCTAGTTCAGTTACTTAATATAAAAAGTGTACGATTGATCAGGGAGTGCGCAGAAGACTTGAAGAGGTCGCATTGCACAAGGCAGTTTAGGATTTAATTCCATCTGCATTACATTACATTAAATATAAGAGAAATATGTGATATAAACCACAATCCATGTCTATCTATAATTTTCTTTTATCAAATATTTTCATCGAATCCCTTTGATTTTTCCCCTGAAGTTCAAGCAAAAAAATTGTGATGGCATTCATTACATTCTCTGCATATTTTATGTAAACAAAAAGCATTTGCTAGGACAGAAAGAAAAAAATATTCTACAAGACATACAAAGGAATGAGAGAGAGTGAGACAGAGATATATTTTGTGGCCGTCTTGGCATAAGAAGTTGCAAAAAGAAAAGACAATGATTTGCATTCAAGTAAAAATAATTAATTGTAGCACAAAAGAAAAGCAAAGAAGAAATGAAAAATAAATAAAAAGAAAGTTCAACTTACCATTGGTTCTTAGCGTTAAGGGTTTAAAGGGCTTAAGAACAATCAGCCAATTTAGTTGTTGTAAGTACATACGAGTACTACTTATGTACATATGTGGCCGGCATAATTAATGACTTTTGCCACCCAAACACTTGTGGCGTCACATATGTACCTATTCAACACTTTTCTTTTAATCAACAATTACTTACACTTACACTTACACACACACTTATAACAATTACATTATTTGCTTATTATTTTATTTTTTATTAAAAATTAATTTTTTTCTTTTCTTTTCATGCAATTCTACGAAAACCACGCACTTTTTTTCTTCTCGCACTGACTAACAAAAAAAACCACTATTTTTGCATGACATTGCGCTCACACTCGCCATCAACGTCAACTGTGTTGTTATTGTTGTTTGCTAATAATTAGTGCCTCTTCCACGACATTTCACTTGTGCGTTAAGGGTTGCCGTTGTTTAGTCATGTGACATTTTAATGTGATGGGGGTATTTTTTCTTTCTTCTATTATGGAAATGCGATAATTAATTACAATTTCATTTTAAATGTGCGGTTACCGTTGATAAATGATAAAAAAAAAACACAGAACGTAAGTATTTAGAATAAAAAAAACTAAATTATAATAAGAGAGAGAAAAAAAACAAAGAAGTGACATTTTCATGAAATATGAGCATATCCTTTTAAATGTATGCCAAGTTTGTTTTTATAAAGGAATAGTGGTTGCATCAATTATCCTTTTTGTATCCTTTACTACTGGAACACGTGTTTTCTTTGGAACACCATAATATGTGGCACATTTTTTGTAATGCAAGCATTCCGTAGCGATACATTATACGGCAATTATTGTTTAAAATTTGCATAAACATAGTACCAGAAATAAAATCAGCAACTAATAAGAGAAAATGGGTGGAATCATGTTATTAAAAATGAATAAATTATTGTCCTTGTGGATAGCCGCCCAGCAACATAATCGCATAAATAATTCGAAGAACTACACTACTAACTACATCTCTGAGAGCGAGTTACGCTGAATTGAAACCTCTCAAATCCACTATATCTCGTCAATTTTTAAACAAAACAAAACATTTGCTAGATATCATTGAAATGTTTCTTTCATTTGAAAGAGTTGCCGTATATGTGAGGCCACGGTTCAAACCCCAGTCAGACATCTCCAACAAAATCAAATTGGAAAAAATATTTTTTCCGCAACTTTTTCAGCTGATTTCTGACAAAAACTCTGAGGGTAAATAAAAAATTGCCATGAAAAGATTCTCAAAAAATTTGTTGTTCGGAGTCAACTTTAAACTGTAGCTTCTGCCACTCATCTATAAAATAAACTCACAACATAGGTGGTGTGAGAAACTAGATCATAATCGTAACTGAAGGGTTGTAATGAATCATTACTAATGATCAATTATGTATGTTTTTTTTTTATAGCTTTACGAGCCAAATGTTGGGAATCTTCGAAAGACATTGGTAGCCCGACCCACCAATGTGCACGATTCGCCGCAAGACTTACTATCGGCTTGCTAAGCACCTACGTACTAAACCCAACCTTGTTCGTCACACTTCCAACCATTTGCCCCCCCGGGACCACATTCAAGTATTACTTCGGGGGGGTGGAGATTCAGCGAGAGCTGCCTTCAAATTCCGCTGACCTTGCTCTCTCAGCCAATCTTTGCCGTAACAATACCTTCCTTGCGAAAACACATACTGCGTTCCAATTGTCACATGAGGTTAACATCAGGTATAGCACTGGCCATTTTATAGTCACCTAGCAGCAACTCGTTTCCTTGCCGTTCGCATCTTCCCCCTTTCCACCTTTCCTAAAAAACCTGCACAATGCACTGCATGAGTAGGGGCCATCCCCTGAGTGCTGGTTTCTTAAAAAAAAAAAAAAAAAAAAAAAAAAAACTATATTATCGGGCGTTACCTGGTACTCTCCAGGCAATTTCGTTGAACAACATATCGCGGGCAAGTAAAGAAAACAAGCTCCGCCGTCTCCCTTTCATTACGGCATTCTGGGCATGACTCGTCCACGTCATGACCATACTTATAGAGATATGCCTTAAAACATCCATGGCCTGTTAGCAACTGTACCAGGTGGAAGTTCACCTGACCGTGTCTCCTTTTGGTCCATACGCCTATGTTCGGTATGAGTATGTGGGTCCATCTTCCCATGGTGGAATTGGACCAGTCCTGCTGCCATCTATCCACAGTATCATCCGCTAATTGAACAGGGTTCGAAAAATCTATTCCCCTCCTTGTGTCATGTTTCCTCCTCTCTATGTCCACTACTAGCTTCAGGGGCATCATCCCCGCAATCACGAACGCTGCATCAGTAGACACCGTGCGGAAGGCGGAAATCACCCTGAGAGCTGATCTCCTGTAGGCCGCTTTTTTTCCTGCTCTATAGGTCCTCTTATCCATAGCCCCGGCCCATATAGGGGCTGTATATATAGCGATCGATGTCACTACATTCATCAGTAACTGTCTTCTCTCCTATTTTGGGCCTCCTAGGTTAGACATTATTCGGGCAAGTGCACATGATGTCGCCGCACATTTTCCACCGATGTACGTCAGGTGTTCCTTAAACGTGAGCCTGTTATCAATCATTACTCCCAGATATTTAATCGCCTGCCTTGATGTTATGCGCTGTTCATCTACCGTTATTGTAATAAACTCCATCCTCTTTCTACTGCTTACAAGTAGTGCATCTGTTTTATGATCAGCAAGTTTAAGACCTATTCCTGTATTCCTTATGTATGTACATATGTGTGTACATATGTTGCATGTCCGCCACAGCTTCTTTGGGTCGTGCGCATTCGAAATATCCAACTTTCTGCCGTTTGTAGCTTATTCACATACACCTACGACTTTAGCAAACCCCATAAGCAAAAGTCTATCTGAGTCAGTCTCACCAAGTGAGATGACCATGTCCTCAAATCGCTCGTGCAGAATATCGAATGTGGCGTAAGCTGTACATCGGCAATTTTGTTTATTCACGAGTCCAAGTCGTCGAGTTTGAAGTCGTCGTAGTCTAGTAGGTAGTGTGTTGGCTTATTAGACTGAAGGCCCGAGTTCGAATCCCAGGTCAGACATCAAAACGAAATTATGAAAACATTTCTTCGGCGACTTCCTCTCAGCAGATTTCTGGCAAAAACTCTGAGAGTAAATAAAATTGCCATGAAAAGCTTCTCAAAAAACTGTCGTTCGGAGTCGACTTTAAACTGTAGGTCCCGCCACTCATGTATAAAATTAACGCACACAACATAAGTGGTGTGAGAAGCTAGGTCGTAATCCTGACTGAAGGGTTGTAATGACCAATTATGTATGTATGTACGAGTCCATAAAGTTGGCGTAGTACAATTCGAGTCATAGATGGTTTTTTGTAAGTTCTTGTACTAAACCTCGTCCTAGTAAAATACAATTATGTACTTCCTTCGGATAGTTTGAAATAGGTTCGAAGAAATATAAATGCAAGCATACATAATAACATGGCTGTTATTAAAACACTGTGTGCCATGAGGCTCATCTTGCTAAATGTGAAGATCAATGGCATTGTCCAATAGAACAGCAAGCGAACAATACTGTAAATTGATGGACTAAAGCTAATTTTAATTGAATAAATAATCCACAAATTAAAACAAATACAAACACAACGATAACCCATACGAAGTTGGACTGCGTTTCCCAAGTCCCAAGGCATTAAAAAGTGTCTTTGAATAATAAACAAATATTATCGGTTCATTTCAAAAAGTCACACGACTTTGGATCGTTACACTAACTCCCTAATGGCTTTTGGGCATTTTTATTTGTTTAGGCTTAAAACAGAGATTCTTTTGTCTTCTGTAAATAAACAAAAACAAAGAAATATTGAGAGAACATAAAAATACTCATAAAATGGTCACAAAAAATTATTTACCCACTGTCGTATTGGCATACAAGCCCAAACGCTTGCATACACTAAACTAGGCAAACAGAAAATCTCAATATTTTATTGTTTTTATTGAACACACAAACAATATGTCACAGCCAGTCAGTCAATTTAGTAGTAGACAGTGCCAGGATATGTATGCCTGTACATATGTATGTATGTGTAAGTGTAAGTGTTGGCAATGCAGCCAATGACATTAAAATAACATTGCAATTTTTGGTAAAATTTTATACCAAAAAAAAACAGTATTTTAACACATACACACACACACACACACATACCTACAAATGTTGGAAAAAAGTGAAATATGCTCTCTTTAATCCTGAAATTTATAGGCACTCACACACATCATCCATAACTTTATTGTTGTAATAGCAATTGAACAATACGAACATAGTATAAATAAACAGTTATTGTTGTTGTTGTTGTTGTTAATGTTATTGTTTTTATTATTGTTTCTCGTTTTTGTTTTGTGGTGTATTGGAGACTGATTTTCACATACATGTGTGCCACTCACTTGTGGGAATTTTATTACAACACAATGGGATTGACAATTGAGAATGACCATTTCGTTAATTTTTTTTTTTTTATATTTGTTTAACATCCTGTGGTGCTTTAGTAAAATTACATGTGTGTGTGTGTGTATTTATAGAGGAAGTATGGGAGATGGGTATTATTATTGTCGTTATTGCTTTAAGGAAATGTAGCAATAAAAAGTACAAATTGTTGTATACAAACCCACAGAAAATTTCCCATAATTCGCATGATGTTATGGATTTTAAGCAGTTTTGTGCTGTTCATTGTAGGCTTTTGATTTGGTAAACCCAAAGATATTTTAATTCATACTTAAAAATATGAAGCCAAAGCCATTTTATTTCAAATCCTTATATTACGATAAATAGGCTTCTCTTTGAAAAATGTCGATTAAATGTTTTAGAACAGATTATTTTAAAATTCTGTTTTTCTATGTCTAATTTTCAAATGCTTTAAAATAGGCCCGCAAATTATAAAGACATCGAAATTTCCTTCATAAAATATGTGTGCCCCCACCTGAACTGTAACAAATATTTTTTTAAATGGGCACACACAATGCACAGTGTACGATTTAGCCATTCTAGGTAGACAAAATTAAATATCTTGGAAAACAAGGTGCAAGGTACAAGGTGTTACTAGGCCAATATGAACCATTGCCAAAAATATGGGCGACATTGGACCACTGTCACGCCCACTTCCCATACAACTGAAAAATTTATTTTTGATATTATTCGCGAAGGATAATCAAAAAGTAAAAAAGTATGAATGATAATGTTTAAAATAAATAATAAAGAGGTAGAAGTAACAATTAATTTTGATTTATTAATTTTTTTTTTTAATTTTTTATTAATTTTTAAATAATTTCATATGTACATAGTACATATAAATTAAAGTATGAATAAAATATTAAAAGTCATAGTTTTCTTCTGTTAATTTTGGAAATTTCAATAAATGTAGAACTTCTGGTTTCAATGCAGCTTTTTTATATACAGGAGGTCTTCGCAAACTGTTTATATATGGATCAGATGTTACTAAAAGTCTGTTTATTAAGCCATATGTCAAAAAGTTTGTGATATGTGGTGTTATCACTCATTATTTGTTTTTTTTTCTTTATCCGGCAAATCTCGGCAGATAATTATTTTATATGTGCCTTAAAGTAGACACTTCCG
This sequence comes from Sarcophaga caerulescens, assembly GCA_927399465.1. Taxonomy (NCBI): domain Eukaryota; kingdom Metazoa; phylum Arthropoda; class Insecta; order Diptera; family Sarcophagidae; genus Sarcophaga; species Sarcophaga caerulescens. The sequence continues at coordinate 73,493,011 of OV656867.1, forward strand.
GCGTTCGTATAACACTAATTTGGTGTTGATCCGGTGTGAACCAAAAAAGTTATCGATTACAGAATTTTTTCTTTTTTTCTTAACTTAACAAAAAAAAGTAATTGTTTAATTGAAATTGAACGAAAAGAATTTTTCTTTTAGAACCGTAAATTCTCGTGATGTTGATAGCGAATATGTTGAGCTTCAAAACAAAAAAAAAATAGTTAAAAAATTCCGATCCAATAAAAAGTTACACGCTTTTAAGAATAAGCAACTTAATGTAGATATTTTTATTGTTTTTAATTCACTCAAAAATATGAAGTTTGAAGTACCATTACAATGTTATTGCTGACAAATTAGGAAAATTTTGGCGTTTTCTTATTTTATAACAAGTGCTCTTTCATATTGGATAAAAATATTTACTCAAATCGAAACTCAAAATAACGAGTTTTGTCCAGCTAGATTAGCAAAATCTTACACTGTGCAATGGTTAAATATCAGCCAGGTTATGATATATACTTGCGTGGAAACCGTTCTTCGAACCTTCAAACAAAGCGAAGGAAGCGATCGTATTTCATTAGGACGACGTTTAGTATAAGCGATTACAAGAAACCATATTTGACTTAAATTGTACTGCTCCAACTTTATGGATACGTGAATAAACAAAATTGCCGATTTTAGAACGATATCAATCCATATGAGACCCAAGAGCGTACAATGCATACCGAAAAAGTCACTGTTTGGCGTACAATTTGAGCTGGCAGCATCATCGGTCCATATATGTATCTTTGAGATCGACTTAGGCCAGGCCACAACTGTCAACGGCGAACGCTGTAGGTCTATGATTGCTAACTTTTTTTGTCCTGAATTGGATGATCTGGACAGCAACGAAATGTTATTTCAACAGAACGGCGCTACGTGCCACACAGCTTATGGTACATGCGATATTCTTCACGGGCAATTTGAGGGAATGGCCATCTCACTTTGAGTTAAAGTTAACTCACCCCGATAGTCTTTTACTTGTGGAGTTATAAGAAAAATAAAAGAAGAAAAGAAGAATAAGGAGAATAAGCCCCAAATCACAGCGGTCCTCAAAGTCAATATAAACCATGCCATCGCACAAATTCAGTCTGATTTATGAGCCAGAGTCATGGAAGATTAGACATTTCGGATACTCTCTAGACAGAGAAGTCGTGGCGGACATCAAACCATAGTTTGTCGATATCGATTGTTCTCATGCAGCTAAAAATATCACACGGTGCTATTCAAGCCCACCATTCAAGTTCATTGGAACAGTAAGGACATAAAAACGCACGGTAACATTGCCTACAGTTGACAAATATTCTTAGTATTCGTGATTGATAAAAGCGAGAAGCTCATGACAAAAAACCTGTTCCCTAATAATACAATACATACATACATACATAATTGGTCATTACAACCATTTAGTGAGGATTACGATCTAGTTTCTCACACCACTTATGTTGTGGGTGTTACTTTTATACATGAGTGGTTGGACCTTCAGTTTAAAGTCGACTCCGAACAAAAGAAACTTTTCATGGCAATTTTTTTTTTACTCTCAGAGTTTTTGCTAGAAATCTGCTGAGAGGAAGTCGCCGAAGAAATATTTTTTCATATTTCGTTTTGGTGTCTGACCTGAGGTTTGAACTGAGGCCTCACATCTAATAACCCAACACACTACCATGGTATGGGTATCCATAAATGGAAGAAAATAAAAAAAGAAGAATTCTCTGCAAACTTTTTTTGACGACCAATCATAATTTCATTACTCTATTTAACCATTAAAAATGATCTGATAGATAGCTTAGGGTGAGGTAAGGTGGCGGACTTCCCTTAAAGGGAAAGGAAAACAAACATTGCTTAGAGAAAACCGACTCGATTTCAAAATAAATCTTGCTATTGCAACAATTTTTATATTGGAAAGACGAGAGTTCGAAAAACCTCAGTCTTTTATGACAGGAGCAGGGCACTGACAGACAGTCTCTTCCCCCTCCTCAGAAATCACTTGCCGAAATAGATAGATGATCATGCAATTTAAGAACAGAAGTGAATCAGTGTCCAATTAAGTCCAGCAACATTGCACGTACCCTCTTGCTGCCTACGAAGATGAGTGCTAACTGACAGATAAAAGTATTGTATTTCAGCCAAGGCTTTAAAAACATATCCTAACGTTTTTATTCAACATTGAAGTATTTTTTAATGATTTATTTTTTATTGTTTTTGTTGTTGGTCTTGATGCTTGAATAAAAACGATACGAGAAGTATTAAAAAATATTTCACGAAAAAATACTTCAGACTCTTTCTATACATAATTTTTTTTTCTCTCCGGAGAGAGAGAATCTACATGTTGTTGTTGTTTTTATATTTTTATTTAATTTATTGTTGCCGCAGTTATTATTGTTATTGATGTTGTTGTTGTTGTCCTAGATATATGTATGTGTGTAGGTGTATAAGCTATTGTTTGTTACTACTGAAATAACTGTTGTTTGATGTTCCTGTTGCTAAAGCAGTAACAGTGCCTGTAATTGCAAAGACAAGATGCGTTACGACAGCGATAATGCAGGCTCAAGTGAGATTTTTTTTCCAACAAGATTTTTAACATAAACTTACCCACACTTTCGTACGTACACACACTTCTAACAAACATACACCTACAGTAGGTGTATGTGTAACAAGGAGTAGCTGTATGAGGAATAAAAAAACTTAGCCAGAGAAAGAGAAATTATACGGCGAAAAGTATAAAAAAAAAAAAGAAATTTTATATTTAAGTTACGAACGATGTAAAAAATGTTTTTATTGCATTTCGCGAATATACTCGCCGTTTTATAATAAAAAAAAAAACGAAAAAAATATAAAAAAAAATGAAAAAAATCTGAGGAAAAGTACTGCAAAGAATATGAAACAGAAAAAAAGAAATTTTATAAAATATTATTATAAAGATGGAAAAAGAGAGAAATTTCATACTTTTGCTAACAAGTAAATCAAAAAAAAAAAATCCGTGTGTTTTTTTCTTTTCTTGAAAATATGCTCGTTTGATATACAACCGTAGCAGCAGCAACAGCATTGAGGCAAAAACGAGAAAAAAAATGTTAAAATGCTGTAGAAAAAAAAAATAAACTGATAATAAAATAATATAAAACGGAAAAAGGTGTATAGTCAAACACCCTCAAACCCATGCCTTTGGAGGATTCTTTCGCCATCACAGGGATGGTATGCCAAGTCTATTAATCGCATTTTTTTTTCTTTTATCTTGTACAACCAATACTCAGGAAATGGGCTATGCTCATGTAGTGCATTGCATTTGGGAAGTCGTGAGTGACTGCAGGAAGATCACCCCACATACATATGTAATTATTATTGTATTAGTACTGCTACCATACGGTGTATTGTACTCCCCTCATAATTTCTAGGGTATCTCTGTGATGTCTCCTCCAAGCTTATTGCCCTGACAAACCTTAGAATACTGTTCGGCGTCAAAAGTGCCAATTCCCCGAATAGCACTTAAGATTTGTATTCAAAAACAGTTTGTAAGACAGACATTCATGTACATTTTACTACCATTTAGACCATTTCACTCTATTGATATTATGCTTAGGGAGGGAGAGAAGGCAGGGGTAGGGTAAACATTTGTAAAAAAAAATGGACATACGTTCTCACTTTCAAATATTGTTTCCTTATATAACAGTTTTGTATACAAAACTCAGCACTTTTAGTTTCATTTGACACACATACAAATAAAATCATAAATACCAACGGACACCAACCAACGAAGTCGCCGTGGTCTAGTAGGTAGTGTGTTGGCTTATTAGACTAAAAGCCGAGTTCGAATCTCAGGTCAGACATCAAAACGAAAATATTTCTTCGGCGACTTCCGACGACTTCTGGCAAAAACTCTGAGAGTAAATAAAATTGCCATGAAAAGCTTCTCAATAAATTTGTCGTTCGGAGTCGACTTTAAATTGTAGGTCCCGCCACTCATGTATAAAATTAACACACACAACATGAGTAGTGTGAGAAGCTAGGACTGAAGGGTGCGGGCTTCTTGGGGACGATTGCTGTAGACTGTCTAATGGTGAAGGTATAGCACTGGCCATTTTATAGTCACCTAGCAGCAACTCGTTTCCTTGCTGTTCGCATCTTGAGATGTCCACAAACACTACTCCCTCTCTTCCACCTTCCTATAACCCATTTTCCTAAAAAACCTGCACAATGCATTGCATGAGTAGGAGCCATCCCCTGAGTGCTGGTTTCACAAAAAAAAAAAAAAAAAATTCAGCTCCTCGATGTCAACAATACTAATGCACTGCCTAGCACCTGGTGTGCACCCAGGTGTTTCTTCTTGGACCATATTAATGGCCCATAGATTCCAAGAATGTGTTCTCTTGTTTCATTCTCATAGCCACAGAATCCCCATGTTGGTCTCCCTTTTCTGAATAAGTGCTCTGTCAAAAGACCGGTTATCTCAATCCCAGGATATTTCTCGATAGTCTGATGTATGACTCAGATCTCCTCTTATTGTAATTTTCCAAATTTCCAAAATTTTGATTGTCTCAAGCCCATTTGGATTGAAAAGAGTCTTTATCTCTCTTTAACTTCCTTTTCGTTGAGCGTCCCTTCCCAAACATCAGTCCCCACTCCACAGGAGAGTTTTGGCCCAATCGACGGCGTGGAAACTCCCCTTCTCGTAAGCTCACGTACTTGCTCATTGCCACACACCAGAGTGTACACTTATTCTGCCTACCTAGCGGATTCAGCTTCTTCGGACAGTCACAAGCTATCTTTGATTTAACCTCATAGGAGCTGAGTGCTCTAATGGCGGCTTGACTGGCAGATAGTATTGCTATGTCCTGTCTTTTGTATATCCTATCCAAGTTGAATTGAATATATTGTTACGAAAATGGAAATGGTGTTGTTAAAATAATAAGCAAAAGCTCCAAAAACAACACAATGGAGTTGATCACGCATAAAAACAAAAGCTCCAAAAACAAAACAATGCAGTTGTTCACGTGATCAACGAATGAGTAAGCATATAGCAACAAAAACAACAGTGCTTGTTTACAAGATCGATGAATAAACAAAAATATAGCAACAACGTCTGCGTATAAAAGAAATATAGCAGAAAGACAAACAAACAAAACAACAACAACTCTGCCTGGACGAAAGTAAATAAGATACACGAACAAAAAAAATGGAAACAAGTTGTTTACATTTTTGGATTGTTCCCGAAGGTCGTCATCATCCTTCAAGGGCATTCATCAGACTGTTGATCCAGTGATATAAAAGGCAAGATAAAGCGAGCAACAATGATTCAGTTAGAATTCAGTCAGTCGTGTATGAAGACACGTGATTCTCGGAGTTCGAGTTGAGTTAGTCGTGTGACGACGTCGCGTTGAATTGAGTGAGAATTCAACCACTGGTGTGTGAAGATATGAGATCGAGTTATAATCCAGTCAGACTTGTGTGCAGACAAGTTGCGTGAAGAAAACAGTTGTTAGTGTGGTGCTTACAAAAAAGGTTGTGAGCAAAGAAGAATAACTAACAAGTGTTGTTGCTTATAAAAAGGGTTATAAACAGAGAAATATAACGAAAAGAAGCACATATTGTGAAAGTTATCATTGTATACGTGGAATAAGTTCGAACAGTGGCACAAGAGTTGTGCAGAAAATAAAGAATTAATTAAAAAATAAACACAGATTTATTTTTATTTTATTTGCAATCTACGAACTCATATTTTTAACGTTTTTAAAAGGTAAAAACGTAACAATATCTTTAGATGACATAGACTTCGACTTAGAAGATACTCAAAACTCCTGCTTCTGACCCATCCGTTCTTGACCCATCTACATACCACAAAATAGAGTTTAAGAGTGTATGCAACTTTCAGATGTTTCACATATGAAGAGGTGAACGAATTGTCCCTGTAATGTATTGACGTTACAACGACTACAACGGGATGCGGTCTTCGTAACAGAGATATGCTACGTAAATATATGTGATCTTCGAAAACAAGTCCCTTTATTTCACTGGAGCACAATCCTCTATAGTAGCGATATAACAGTGAAACGCGCTATAAGTGATCCTGATTTTTCAAAATGGTCTTCAGGATATTGACTGTTGTCGGATGACTCTAAGTAGGATTGAAGGGATAGACCCATGGAAACAAACACCAATACTGGCAGCAATTGAATCGACTAAAAAAAGAGAGCTCAAGGCTTGGTCAATATAAGAGTACATTTATGATTCATCAGATCAATCCTATATTTTCAAATAGAAAGAAATTCGCCTACTTCTCCGGTAGGTGAATGGTAACGACTACCTCGGTATTCAAATTCTGATCACTTAACAAGCTTGCGAATATCGATTGTTCTAGTTTTGCTTTCGATATGGACAAAGGCTTCTATAAAATGAAGCGATTAATATAAAAAAAATTAAAAACTTCTGTTTCCTGGATTTTTAAAAAAATTGCCTTATTTTTATTATTGGCATACCTTCCCTTATTAGAATAATGGTTAGAAAATTTTCTTCGCTTTCGCGCCTCTTTTATGCTGTTGAAGCTTCAAAGTGAATTGTTTTGTTTTGTTGTAGTTTTTCTTTTCCTTTTTTCTTTTTTTTTTTGCTTGTATCCTTAAGTGGTACTTCTTTTATGCTTTTGTTGATTTGCAGAAAATTTATATACAAACATTAAACCTACACACACACATACACACGTACACTTTTCTACCTACAAGAAGCGACAACACATACACACAATGTAGATTTGTATGCAAATCCTTCATTCAGCACAGTTTTTTTCTTTTTTTTTTTCATCCTTTAGAAGGATATCGTCTTTAGAATGTACGTTTGAGTTCTTTTTTCTCTTTTTTCTTCTTCTTTTTTTTTTGTCATTCATTTTAGCGTTTCGCTAACCAACCAGTTGTTGTCGTCAAGGTAACTTTTCTTCTTTTTCTCAACAATTTTTTCTGTCATCCATCCAACCATTCACTAGCAATTTTTTTTTATTTTTTTTTTTTGTTCCTTTGCAACGTCGTCATACAAATTCAAGTCAAGTTGAATTGTTGACAAAAGCATTCGCTGACGATAAAAAAAAAATGGAAAAATTAAAAAAAAAAAATTATTGAAAAGATAGTATGGGGGGCAGGGGCAAGGAAATCTCAGCTACTTAAGTTGTTATTTATTAAAAAAAAACAGCGAATAAAATTCTTAAAGAAAAAAGAAAAAATAAACTCAACGTACGTTTTAAATGTAGTCACAGTGGATTTTAAAGAAAAAAAAACAAAAAAGTAGCAAAAAAAATACACCAACGAACAAAGGAAAACACATATTTTAGAATAAAGAATGGAAAAAGGGATAGACTTCTTGGAAAGCATTTTTTTTTCCAAAAAATATATTCTATTAAAAGGAAAATTTAAATGATTTTCACATCAAACGTTGTCGACAAGATAATTTTAAGCTGAGTTATTGAATTACTCTAGTGCTGGGATTACAAACGAAAATTTTTTTTTTTTTGGTTTTGTTCTTCTGCAGTGTTGTTAAATGCATAATGCATGTGAGATAATAAACATTATTAAATGAAATTAGAAACTTAGATAAAACATGTGAAAAATAATAAAAACAAAAGCAAACATTTTCTCTTGGTTTCTATAGCTTACAGCTTCATATGGTTTTATAAAGATTTTTAGAAAAAAAATGACTGTTAATCGGAGTTTTATAGATTTATAATTATGTACCACGAAAATCCTGTAAATAATAAAAATTGTAATGTACATATCAGAGATCAGCAACGAGTATTCTAAACGATGAGTAGATTCGAGTCATACTTATAATTCCAGATACTAATACGCATTCATACTTATTTTAATATCATACTCATACTACTCATATTCAAAGTTAGAAATACTCATCGTATTCATACTTAACAATACGCATGATGTTGTTGATTTCGACTCTCCATGATTCAACATATACACGAAGCACAAAATAAGTATGATACGAGTACGAACACCACAATACTCGTTAGAAGGTTGTGTGTGTGCTTTGCTTGCTGTCTTTGTCTTTTCTTTTCTCTTCTTTTGTAAATGCAACAATAACTACTACTGTAAATTTTGATGAATGATTCGAGTGACTCGAATCATTCGTAAGTATTATAAGTATTTTTCTAAATTTATGAATCTGAATGAGTAGGCGTATGAATCAAACAATGAATCGAATGTTGTGAGTTTGATGTTAACGTTGTACTCATACTCATTGCAACCTATACTTATAAATCAATGTTGTAGCGAGTACGAATGAATCAGAGTAGTTGAATTTTAATACTCTTGACTCACTAATACTAAAAATTTCATAAGTACCTATGAGTAGCGAAAATACGATTCATTGCTGATCTCTGGTACATATGTGGTCACCGCACCCTAAGGGGTAAAGCATTTTACTATCACACAGCAGCTCGACAGTTTAAACCACAGCTCTGACATCTTGAAAAATAAATATTTTTTGTTTGCAGTATTCCTGTAAAATCTGCAAGAGTAAACTAATTACTGTGAAAAAAGCTCCACTATTCTGTCGTTGGGATTCGGTTTTAATTTAACTGTACAGCATACCATTCATAGACATTCATTAACACTCCCAATAAGGGTGATATGAGAAGCTAGGCGGTAATCTCCACTAAAAAAGGGGTTTATGACCTATACTGTAGGTAATGTGCTTCTATTTTTTTTTTTTTTTTTTTATGAAACCAGCACTCAGGGGATGGCCCCTACTCATGCAGTGCATTGTGAAGGTTTTTTAGGAAAGGTGGAAAGGAAAGGGGGAAGATGCGAACGGCAAGGAAACGAGTTGCTGCTAAGTGACAATAAAATGGCCAGTGCTATACCTTCACCATTAGACAGTCTACAGGCAATCGTCCCCAAGAAGCCCGCAGTTTCTCACACCACTTATGTTGTGTGTGTTAATTTTATACATAAGTGGCGGGATCTACAGTTTAAAGTCGACTCCGAACGACAGATTTTTTGAGAAACTGAGAAGAAATCGCCGAAAAAATACTTTTTGTATTTTTTTTATTTTTTGATGTCTGGCCTGGGACTCGAACCCTGGCTTTTACGTCTAATAAGCCAGCACACTACCTACTTAAATACCTTCAAATAGTTGAATGAAATTTACACTCACAACATTTGTGCTGTGAGAAGCCAGGTTGTAATCTTAACTAAAAAGTATAATGACGAATTAAGTAAGTAAAATATATCACTTACATATCACAAAATATTACACAAACAGAATCAAATTTCAACTATTTTGCTTTATCAAACTCTAAAGTATCATCTTCAAAGGGTCTATTCGTCGTAGCTTTGACTTTACTCTTTTGCCAACTCTCCTATCTTTTCACAGCAGCATTCTCACACACACACACACACTTTGTTTCAGATCAGCTAGACCATCAAAAAATATTCTATCAATAAGCCTTTTTCCAGTCCTCGATAATGTCGACATATGTACTCCTTTTCGAACTCATACTCCTGGCCAATAGCGTAATTCTTCTAAAAGATTTTATCTAGACACTCTTTGTTAGGTGGCTTTAAAACAGGGCTTACCAAAAATTTTTTGGTTATGTATTAGTGAGTAAGAGAGAGAAAATAAATTGAGAGAATTGATTTATTTACAGCCATAGAAAAGTGTTTGTAATATACGTTATTTTGATTTTCATTTTATCAACTTACATATGTAAAGCTATGTATCTTTGGCTTAATAATCTTAGATAAATAAAAATAAAATAAAAAAATTAATTTTTTATTAAAAGATCGTAAAGATATTCATCTTTGGCTTAAAAATTAGACCATGTTTTTAGATAAATAAAAATAAAAAATAATAATAAACCATATTTTATTAATAGAGAAAAAGCAAGCATTCCAAAGCATTTAAAAAAAATTACTATGCGACAAAATATATAAGGCATTGAATATTATCAAAAGCATCTTTTAACATACAATATTTTTTGAGTGTCATTCTGAAAAAAATGGTAAAGCATCCGCCGCACATGTGTTCTTGTCGCAGTCTGATCGACAACTAAATCAAAAAACACAAGAATGCGTGTGAGTTCTCTCCGCACAATTGTGCTATGAAATGGTAATCGTTGCTTTAAAACGAAAAGGCTATCCAGAAATAGCTTAAGAATAGTAATATGCTTTCTGAATAGAAATCTTTTTGTGTCCAATATATAGCTTCTGTGAAAATGGTAAAGACTCATACCGCTAAGGAAACATTCAGTTGCTTATCAAGTACAATGAAGTACTACTGAGAGTGAACATTATTCCGAGCTTTGTCAAGAACATGAGACCGATTGAGGGCCGGTGTAACCTTTACCCGACAACACAAAACTATACTGTCAATGACTAGTACAGGTAGGCCTAGCTTAGCACGTACTCTTTTTAACACGGCCTCGGTCTAACGCGATTCACATTTTGGTTCACATTTTCGGTTAACACTAAAAAAGCCTCGGTTGTGCGCGGTTTACAAAAACCATTCTGCACATAATTATTTAAGTGGGTTGTTTTTAACAGCGGTTGATGTCAATTGAAATGCAACATTGAACATAGAAATAAATTCACAGCGTTATACATATGTAGAGTTGGCTCTGTTTTCTTTTTAGTTTCAATAAACGGGTAATTCGCCGTTTGATTTGAACTAAACAAATCAACTCTAAGCGGATGTAGGAAAAAAATTTTGCCATTAGATGTTGAAAATGAACCAGAAGTCAACCTGCTAGAAGCCGCAACTGCCGAGATCTTAAATCTTGCGCATTCAATACAAGGTGAAGGTTTTAGTGACATAACTTCTAAAGACATTCAAACTTTGTTTAGTGATCCGGAGTTAGAAGAATCGGAGCTGATAGAAATAGTAAAAGGGGCAGAAAGTAATGAAAAGGAAAATTATGACAGCAGTGACAATGGTGATGAGGCTGAAGGCAATGATTTAACACTACAAAATTTAAAGACTGCATTTGTATTGGCTAAAAATTTAGAATCATTTTTATTAAACTGCGATACAGCTTTTGAACGTCGAACAAAATTTAAAAGAGATCTTGAAAAATGTTTGTTATGTACCATACAAAGAACTTTACAAAAATCTTTCTAATGATCAGACAAAGATAATAGATTTTTTTAAAGAAAAAGTAGCAACATTGAATCTTGTAGTGAAGCGTCCACGTCGGATAGATCTATCCAGTGATGAAGATTAAATTTTATGGTTATGTATTTTTATTTTTTTAATATTACTGTCGTGAAATATATTTTTTTTTAATATTGCGAGAATTATTAAGTTAATTGAATGTAGTAATATTTTTGTTTTTATGCGTAGATATGGATTAACATGTATGTATATATGGGCAATTTCGTGTCAAGTGACCCAATTTTTAAAATCGATGTCTGCCGATTTGGACGAAATTTGCACCAAGGTTAGTACTATTGGATAGTTGGCCAGACACAAATTTTCAGCTTTATCAGTCAAGAACTGTCGGAGTTAGAGGGGGTCAAAGTTGGACATTTTGGTCATACAGGGTTTTTTTTAAAATGTGTGTAACTTTTCACCTATTGGTCCTAGCAAAAATTTTCTATTTTCTATTTCTTCAGTCTTTCCAAAAATAATTTTTTTAATTTTAAAAAAAAAATTTTTTTTATTTTTTTTTTTAAATTAATTTTTTTTTTTTTATTTTTTTTCAATTTGGGCCCTTTTTTTTTTTTTTTTTTTTGCTTAAAAGAAAGCTTATAAAATTTCCTTTAAGACCTTCATAATCGCTGAATGGGATGCGAGTGGGATATCTATCAAAAAAATTATTTTTTAACTCAAGAATAAGATTTTTCAATATTTGGCACATGTACCATTTTCATTTTCCCCCATTTTTTTTTCGAAATGGAGTTTTTTTTTATTTTTCCTCAAAAGAAAACTTAGACCATTTCTTTTAAGGTCTTTGTGGGCACTTAGTAGCAAGAGGCATATCTATAAAAAAAAATATTTTAACACAAAACCAAAGTTTTCAAATTTTACCATATGCACTATATTTTTTTTAATGGATGTTTTTTTTTTGCTCAAAGAAAGCCTAGTTCTTTTCCTTTAAGAGCTTTGTGGTCACTTAATGGGATGCGAGTGGAATATAAAAAAAAAAATAAATTAATAAAATTTGCTTTTTTGAAAACCATGGAACGTAACCCCTCTTTTTGTATTGGTTTCTTGTATCGCTTAACACGATTTTGCTTAACACGGTATTTTCATGGAACGTAAACCCCGTGTTCAACGAGGCCTACCTGTAATCGGTTGAATACTAGGGAGACCAGGGGTTCTTTTGCAATGGCAACGGAAACATATTCTCATTGGTGTTGCCGACTTCAATAATTTTTCACAAATCATTGGGCATTCTTTGACATTTTATGCATTCATATATTCAACATCAATTGCAAGATTGCTTGCACTTAGATATGCCAACACTATTGAAATCGAAATCATTGATAATGAGCGTAGAATTTAATTCGAAATAAATTTTTTCAGTACTGAATTTTTTTTTACGCAATTGCGTTTGACATTGCCATAGGAGAGCTTTTTAGACCCTAGTTGTGCGATTTTATCGCAATAAGTTTGCGTTTCTAAAACATTTTCAGAAATTAAAATGTTCATCTGCATTTTAAGTTGCGATCGTTGCTTCGACGCTTGTCTTCATCTATGAATACCAGGATTTCTTAAGTGAAGTTCGATTCATTAAAAGGTAATTCTTAAATGAATTACAGGATCGCCGAAAATTACATTGCTAATTAAATTGTCAGAGTTACAGGGCTTAGGTGTTCCGAATACACACATTACAACCCTTCATTCAGGATTATGACGTAGTTTCTTTCACCACTTACATATGTTGTGTATGTTAATTTTATACATGAGTGACGAGACCTACAGTTTAAAAGTCGACTTCGAACAACAGATTTTTGAGGAACTTTTTAAGGCAATTTTTATTTACCCTCAGAGCAGCCGCCGAAGAAATATACATATCGCTCCTTTATTGCAACATAGTCATATCTCCAAAAAAAAACTTGAACTTTGGCAAAATGCGATTTAAGTTTTCAAGACATAAGTCCTATGATCTAATTGCCTAACTTCTAATTGCTATAACTTCGGTTCAGCTTGGGATATAAAACTGATTTTTTTTTCAACATGTACAGAAGGTCTAAAAGAGCAGTTTTGCTTAAGTAACAACATATTTTTAATTTTTTGAGATATGACTATGTTGCAATAAAGGATCGATATGTTTTCATATTTCGTTTAGTTGAAGATGTATGACCTGATATTGAATTGTGGCCTCACGTCTTATAAGCCAACACACTATCTACGAGACTACGGTATTTTCCGATCGGTTTTATTGAATCGCACAATTTCGTTAGTAGCTTAAGGGCACATGTAATTCTGGAGGACTGTTCGTATTCTTTCCTGAAATCACAAAGCCATACATCGTACAATTGCGCTTCTCTTGCAGATATTCTAAAATTTTTCAATTTAATTTCAAATAAAAATTAAATTTCAATTCATACAGATGTGCTGAACCCAACACAAAAGTTGTTCTTTTAACAAAAATTAGAAATGTTTTTAAAACACAAACTTATTGTGGCCAACAAATTAAGTGGCAACAAAATGGTCAAATGATAATAAGAACAGGACGCCCCATTATTGGAAAAAAAATCACCTCATAGTTGAATAACAAAAAAAAATGATTTTCCAAAATGCTAATTTCAATAAAAATTTTTATAAAACCAACACAAAATATGCATAGAGTAACAACAACAACAACAGAATACCAATATGAATATTTACAGAAATTTTCATAACAATTCCAATTCCAAGCAAAAGATTATGATGATGAGTTTATGAACAGCTGAAGTGTATGTCCGTCCCCAGTATTCTGTGTTAATGCTGAATTGGACTGACTGTGCTGCCTGCCAGGCTATGTGCCTCTATAAGTGCGTATTTATGAAAAAGCCAAAAACACACTCTAGATTTTAATAAAAAAAAATCTCATATCGATGATCATATCGATGCCCGATATTAAATGTTGATTTTGATTCTGTTTCTGATTCGAATGATGAGTACGGATATGAATGGATTGCCAGCAGAGCAGTGTGAAATGAAGCCATCAAGGATTTTATAACAACCAAACCAGCCAATCATTCCAGCAATACTAAAAACAACAATCATATTGAAAATGAACACTTTAGATTTTATATTTTGTATGTACATACATACATACATACATACATATGTATGTACCTACGTACACTTGGTGTGTGCTATTGAGATTGTATCGAATATTATTGTTGGTTTTATCCAAAACCAAACCAGAAAACATATAATGAATGCACTATGGGCCATAATAATAAGCAGAAGATTTGCATGGAAATCCTAGGAATGCCAAACAGGGATTATGTACTTGATGGTATGCCAAGATGCTTACACACATACACTGGTTATTACAACCCTTCAGACAGGATTACGACATAGCTTCTCACACCACTCATGTTGTGTGTATTGATTTTACACATGAGTGGCAAGCACTACAGTTTAAAGTCACCTCCGAATGACAGATTTTTTGGAGAAACTTTTCATTGCAATTTTATTTATTCTAAGAGTTTTTGCCAGAAATCTGCTGAGAGAAAGTCACCGAAGAAATACTTGTTCAGCTTTCGTTTTATTTTAGATGTCTGACCTGGTGTTTGAACCATGGCCCCACGTCTAATAAACCAACACACTATGTACCTACTAGACTACGGCGACTTCAAGATGTTTGCCTCGTATAAAGTTGAACAAGATTCTTTGCAACAAGACTTAGTAACAAAACTGAATGCAGTGCTCTGTTTTAAAAGAGGTACCACTTTGGGGCATTTGGATCGCTCTGGGGATGGGAGCAGAAGCTTTTGATCTCAAAATAAAATATTTCGAACTCATGGAATGAAATATTCTCAAACAGAAGTCTATACCATCGAAAGATATGCTCAATTCAATTTTAATAAGAGATACAAAAGACAGGATGCGGCAATACTATCTGACAGTCATGTCGCCATGCGAGCCCTTGGCTCTTATGAGGTTAAGTCGAAGATAACATGCGACTGTCGAGAGAAGATCAACCAGTTAGGTAGACAAAATAAGTTCCCAGGCTGGGTAGCAGGTCTTGTAGGAACTCTCAGCAATGAGCAAGCAGACGAGCTTGCCAGGAGGTTAAATTCAACAATGGGACCTGAAGCCTTTTGTGTAGTGGGGGCAGATGTTGAGAAACGTATGCTCAATGAAAAGCAAGATAAAGAGAGGCAAAAGCTCTTCTCAAACTCTACTCAAGTGGGTTTAAAGCAATCAAAACATTTGTTGAAAAATTACAATAAAAGGAGATCTGTCTCATGCAGCAGACTATCAAGAAATATCCTGAGGTTGAGATAACCAGTCTTTTGGCAGAGCACTGTAAACTCAGGCATCACTTGTTCAGAATGGTGGTTGTGTCGAGCCCAACATGTGGATTTGGTAACCATGGAAATGAAACATCCGAGGAAGAAACTCCTGGGGGCACACCAGGTGCTATGCAAAGAATTGGCATTGTTGACACTAGGGTTGGCAATCCCGCTCTATATTTTCAATCCCGGAATTTCGGGATTTCATTTACCTAGTCCCGAGATCCCGGGATTTATCCCGGGATTTTAAAAAATTTGTTCTTGAAAGATATTAACATATTATTTGAATAAAATTAATAACATGACAGATCCAAAAATAGTTTATAAGAAAGAATTTATTAAATTATAAGAAAATTAATTTTATTTTTAATTTTACGCATTTTTAAATTAATTATAAAGAGTTAATTGTTTTTATAGATACATATAAATACATATATTATACATTATAGATACATATATATATACATATACATATATTATACTCTTTTCTTGTTCAAGTGCGATATGTTATTATTTTTTATTATTTTTAAAATACGTTTTGAGGAAGCACAGAGCATCCAAAGTTTCATCGCTCAAACGACTTTTTATTTTAGTTGCGAAAAATCCAGCTGCAGGAAAAGCACGTTCAGACTCTACACTGGCTGGCTTAATAGTCATTAAAAAATCGTATGCTCTTTGCAAAAAGTCACCACGTGTTCCTCCATTTTCAAACAAGAGCATTTCTCTCTGAACTTTTACAGACAACGTCTCACATCGAATTGATATCCTTGGTAAATGTGCTTTTTTTATAGCTTCATTGAGCTCGTCTGAAATATTTAAAGGTTCTTCAAGAGAACAAGAAAGAGATTCAGATGGAAGCTCAGAAGAATCTGACACAATTTCGAAAGGTGCCTTATCTGAATCAGAAGGTGTAATTTCTGGCTCAGAAGCTATTAGAAGTGATGTAGCTGGACTTGAAGCATTTAGTCTTTCGAGTAACGCAACTATTAATTTGCGACATTTTATGGAAGAAGGAAGCGTTACGAACTCTGTTTCGGATACGGACTGAACATTTGTTCTACCATTGTGCAGATACTGAAGTTCCCCACTGATATCTGTTATCCTTTGTTGCATGCGAAGGATGAGGGCTGAATGTAGTTTTTGACTTATAACATTGTTAGCATCTTTAAGTTTTTTTAACATTAAAGTTATGGCAACATCCGCTGTGAACAGATTAGCATCCCGATGGCAAAGGGCGTCAACTGTTGCTTTAACTGGGACAAGAGCACTAATGATTGCGGATACCATATTAATCTCATCTTTGGATAAAGCAAAATATTCACCTTCAGGTGGACCTATGTCTATTAATGCCTTTTGTACACAATTTCTTAATAAATAAAGACGTTCCAGCATTAACAAAAGGCTGCTCCACCTAGTTTTACAGTATTTTATTAGAGTTAGTTGCTTTCCAAATTCAGCCGTAACATAGTTTTGCAAGACATCGTTTTTTGTTGGCGAAGTTTTGTTTCTAATTTCAGAGCGGTTAATACATTGAAACAACAGATTAAAATTCCTAGAAATTCGAATTAGAAAGAGTTCTAATATACAATTTTTTTCATTGCGGCTTAAAAATTCAAATCCCGGGATTAAGTGCTCAATCCCGTGATTTCGGAATTGTTAAAAACTGCGGGATCCCGGGATTCCCAACACTAGTTGACACCGAGCAGCATCTTCGAATTTGTCAAGGCAATAGGCCATAGAGGAGTCATAATAGCGATACCCTATAAAGTTTGAGGGGAGTACAATAGATTGTAATTACAATTGGTCTAAGTGTTGGACTAAATGGCACCCTTTTCTTTCAAGTGAAGGTTCGCCACCTTACCAAACCTAACAATATCCGTGTGGACTAAACTGTCATGAAGTGCTTCCAAAATTTGCCTTCGAAGTAGTCGCCAAATTGTAAGTCTCCCAACTCATCTGTGAAACCTGAGGGCTCTAAGAAGGCAGATCGTTATCTTGTCCAAGAGACTTGTATGTGTGCAATAAATTTATTTCTTTTTTTTTTCTTATCCCCCAACCCATTGTGCATTGGTATTTATGATTTTATTTGTTGTATGTGTGCCAATATGAAACTAAAAAGAGATGAGTTTTGTATACAAAACTGTTATGGATGGAAACAATATTTGAAAGTGGGAACGTATGGCCATTTCTTTTACAAATGTTTATACTACCCCTCTCTCTCTCTCTGCCTTCTCTCCCACCCTACGCCTAATATCAATAGAGTGAAATGGTCTAAACGGTAGTAAAATATGCGTGAATGTTTGTTTTACAAACTGTTTTTGAATACAAAATAGTCTTAAAGGCACATGTTATTATTGTGATACGAAAACAAAATTACAAAAAAAAAAAAAAAAGGAGAAGAGAAGGAAATCTTTAACTAGATAGTATCTGTTGGCAATGAACACACACAAACAAACACATACAGAGATACCCATCTAAACAAATAATCTTTTTAAACGTACTATTTGTTCTACAAGGATACAAGCATGTAGGCAGTACATAAGTAAGTAATGTGTGTGTGTGGGTGGATTGGTTGGTTGAGTAAAAATTGCCTCTTAGAAATGAAAGTAATTGGCTTTTTCCAACTGCGTGTTCTCAATTTACTTGTAAACATTTTCCAATCTATGGAAAATTACAAAAGAGAACAACAACAGAAACAACAACTATTGAATAATCAACTAAAACTTGAAGAAATACAAGTAGGAATACAAGTGAGTATCATCACTTTTTAAAAAGCAGACTATTTTAGTTAGTGGCAACATTTGTTTTCTTTTCTTTTGAAATGAATTTTCAAAATGTTGCAAAATGTGCATAAATTAAAAAAAAAAAAAATACACTTACAACAACAACAATACCAACTAAATGTATAGAAATGTTAAAAATATTTAAATTTTGTAGAAATTTTTAATTAAAATGGATAACATTTTTGTATAATTTCTTGGGCCTGTCCATGAAAATTAAGGAACATTTGATTTGATTGGAATAATATTCGTATTTAAAAACATTAAAGAAACTTTATTATTCTCTCAGCTAAAGAAACAATGCCAACTAAAATACCATTCCAAGGATCTATTGAAGGAGATTCACCAAGAATCTTCGTAATACTGCAACCGTTAAATATGCTCCAAGAGCAGTTAATATCACTAACCAGTAAAACTCTTACTTTTATCGCTTCACTCACGGCCCTAATGTTTCACTAAATAATAAAGAAATAGTCGCCGTAGTCTAGTAGGTAACGTATTGGCTTATTAGATGTGAAGCCACGGCTGTAACCCCAGGTCAGACATCTCCAACAAAACGAAATATGAAAAAATATCTCTCCGGCTACTTCCTCTCAGCAGATTTCTGGCAAAAACTCTGAGAGTAAATAAAAAAGTGGCATGAAAAGTTTCTCAAGAAACTCTCATTTGGAGTCGACTTTAAACTGCAGGTCTGGCCACTCATGTATAAAATTAACACACACACAATGTAAGTGGTGTGAGCAGCTATGTCGTAATCCTGACTGAAGGGTTGTAATGAGCAATTATGTCGTGTATAATATAGGAATGTAAATCCGCAAGCTTTGTAGACAATTCGGTATTCCAGAGCTCAAGTCAAGGTACACAAACTTGTCAAAGGTACAAAAGCATAGATGTGATCACATTATTGTTACAACTCTTTGCACATTAGTTTAAAAAATGCTTATATCAAGTATTGGGTCTTCTGTTAGGAACTTCCGAACTTTGCCAGTCGATAACAGCCATCTTGTTGAAACTACATCTGGCAAATTAGTTGTCATTTATTCAGTCCGTTTTGTCAAATCACAATGGACAACCACAGACAATGACGTGAATTGACTGAATGGGCTCTAGAGCAGTTGGCATCATCGAAGAATTAGCTTCAACGGTAAATCCTATGTCTAGATGAATGAGCATATGAACAACGAAATTATCGATTTTGGGACGATACCAGTCCAAATGAGATCCGAGAGCGACTAATACATCTCGAAAAAATCACTGTTTGATGAAGAGATTGGTGTGGATCCTTCTTCGCTCTACATTTCTTTTAGAATGACGACAATCATCACTGTCAAGGATTAGCATTATAATTTAATGATTATCAACTTCTTTTGGCTTGACTTGGATGTTCTGTATACCAACAACATGTTATTGCAACAGTACAGTGCTACATACCACACAGCTCATGTCATATTGAATAGTCTCCACAAGCGACTTGAGGACATGGTCATCTCATGTGCAGATCACGGGAGCTGGCTGATTTCACGCCGTCTTGTGGGGTTTTCTTATGCCGCATGTGTCTGCTAAAAAGCCTCAACCCACAGCTTTCCTCACAGTCAACAGAATCATTACCATTGGTCGTAGTCAGCCTGATTTATGTGTCAGAATCATGGAAATCATAAAATCGAATGCGCTGCACCCAAAATATACTACACACGATGTAATATACCACACATAGTGGCATCAATACCAGCTGCCTTAAAACGTTTCATGTTCTGTATAGCAGTTAGCTGGCTCGATCTCGGGTATGATGGGATTCGTAGAATCAATAAACATGGCTAGCATTCAGTCTTATTGGTGGATATCTCGCTAAGGACCTGGAAAAGATCAACATTATGTCGCGTGAATGTTGATTCTACACTGCAGTGATGAGTTCCCCATCCTTTTTCTTTAGGAGTTATACAACGACAAGCGTTTGGTGCACATCCTTATCGGCATGGCAGACAAACGACAATAATCACACTTGCGGCATTTATTTTCGATTTATTAAAAGCAGGGTTTTGTGCTTATTCGTTCGTTAATAACCTCTCATTTTGAGAACCGGTTTTTCCATGTTTTACATCTGTTTCCCAGGATTTCATATCCAATGTCCGTGAAATCTTTGTTGATATGATGCACAACGTCCATGTGTTTGAGAAGCTCATACAGCTCATTGTTGGATCGGATGCGGAAACTGGCCAACTCGCACTGGACCGAAGGTCTTACATAAGACTTTCCTCTCGAATACTCTCAAGGCTGCTGCAATAGTGTTTAATAGTATCCAAGTACAGGGAGAATGAGCGTCTTGCAGAGAATTAGTTTTGTCATACGAGAGAGGTCTCAGCTACTCAATTGCCTATTGAGACCATAGTAGCACCTGTTAGCAAAAGTGATCCTACGCTTAATCTGCCGACTGACATAATTTTTGCTGGTAACGGCGAAGCCAAGATAAATAAATTCTTTGACCATATCGAAAGTATAGTTACATACATACATAATTGGTCATTGCAACTCTTCAGTCAGGATTATTGACCTAGTTTCTCACACCACTTATGTTGTGTGTGTTAATTTTATACATAAGTGGCGGGACCTACAGTTTAAAGTCGACTCCGAACGGCAGATTTTTTTGAGAAACTTTTCATTGCAATTTTATTTTACTTCCAGGGTTTTTGCTAGAGATCTGCTGAGAGTTAATTGATGAATAAATATTTTCTTCATATTTCGTTTTGTTGAGGATGTCTGACCTGGGGCTCGAACCCTGGCTCTACGTCTAATAAGCCAACACACTACCTACTAGACTACAGCGACTTCATGGCGAATTCATCGAAAGTATAGTTATCGGCCGTAAACTGGGATCCAATACGGCGCATGTCCCTTGTCGACATCCCATCTTAACAGACTCCCGTCCAATAGCACTAAAGGCAGCAGTTGTTTGATACCTGCGTGTAATGACGTACGGGTGTTGTAGTAGCCAGTGCTTGTTACTACTATCAGAAGGTCAAAGGCAATATCAGCAGTACGTTTATGGTGTACGTCTAACCAACTGCATCTTCACATCTTCATCATGCAAACGTCGTCAATTTGATTCAAGCTTTGAACGTCTGACGTCAATTTCAGTTCTGACAGTTTTTGTGACAATATTTCGAGCGTTACAAAGTGCTTCAATATCTCCTACTGTTTGAACCTTAACCATTGTTTTAAAATTCTTAATAATGTTGATTTACAATAATTACCATTATTTGCCTTATCAATGATTAATTGTGGGTGGAAAGTTAGAATTCTTTATTTCGTTCTACAGATCAATTTCTCTAATATTTCATACGTTTATTTCACAGCTATTTTCAAGTGCTGTTATGAATGCTTATTTGACCCACTCCCATCATAATATTTCCATATTACCATACTTTGAAATGTTTTCCAGTAGTTGAAGAGATGATGGTGATGATGACTCCATAAAAACGCAATATGACGCTTAAAATGGTGGATTTTTTTTTTTTGTATTCGTTAAACGTCCATTGGTTACTGCCGAAAAACTATGAGAGGAATTTTAAATTGTTTGTTTGAAACATACGGTTAATTTACCAAAAAAAAAAAACACAAAAACAAAATAAAAAAGTTTTGTAATATATTCGAAACTTTTTTCCAAGCGAGTGGTTGTTGCATATTTTAGGGGAATTTGTTTTTTATTTTTTGTTCTCATTTAGTTGGCAGCCATACGCATATAATAATTATTAAGGAAATTATCACGAATATTTAAAACAAAATTATTTTATTTTATATTTTAAAAGAAATTATTTTAAATTTAATTTAAATTTAAACTCTGTGAAGCAGGATTTGGAAATAGTGCCTTAAAGTAGGCAATTGTAGAGAGTTACTAATTAAGCCTAAAAGTAGTTTTAAAAAATTGGAAATATTTTTTTAAATTTTTATAAATTTTTTAAAACTAAACAAAATAGGCCTTCTCGACATCTGTGTCACACACACATATTTCTTAATTTCGTTTGAAAGAAATTTTATTCACCATAACAACTCGTATGTGAGCAATAAATGGCAGTTTTGTAAAGGATTTCTTTATAAATGATTGTGCCGTTGTTGCATGTGCCACATTTTGGCCATAAAAGTAATAAATGTACGTGTCTTAACACAAATGAAGTACCCGAATAAAATAGTTCCAGTGAACAATGAAAAGACATGTTAAAATCCACAAAATATTTGCGAGTTTCTGTCTCTTTTTATTTTTTTTTTTTTCTTTCATTTTGTGGTGTTTCATACTACTGCAGAATATTAGAACGTTGCAAGTCGTTGATGCCACATGTCACGCAACAATGACATAAAGACTATCACACATACACATATACATACATAAATATATTCATTTGTGTAAAGGTGCCAAAGCAAAGAAATGTCTCTCTTGTTGCCTTTTCTGAGGGATTTTCTTGGTAAGACTATTCAAAATCTTAACACGGATTTCTGTGGCAGTTAATACAACCAGAAATATATTTTATGCCTGTGTGCGAGTGTATGTGTGTGTTTGCTTGTGAATTTAAATTTCAAAATAATCATATTAAAAGAAATAATAATAAGGATTGTGTTCCCTTTTTCTTTCTTCCATACACTGTGTATGGCTTTCTTTTGATTTCATTTCCTTTTCCTCCACATTGGAAAAATATCTCCATTCACGACAGTACAATCTTACCCAGCCGAAGGAGTTCTTAACGCTGTCTTTCTAGTTTTCGTTTTTTTTTTTTTTCGTTTGAAACGTTTAAAGCTTTTCGGTAGACAAGTACCCTTCAATTTTGTATAGCCTGTGTAAGTGGCCTGTCTTTTAGTCACCATGGCAGTTGTAAATTTTAATGAAAACATCACCATTCCGCGTAAAAGAAAACTGGGAATAATTTCTGTTTTAAAATAGAAGAGAGAGAGAGAGAGTAGAGAATGAGAAAAAATTATGCAAAAAATATTCCAAGGATTTCATTTGAATAACATCAAACGCTGTTAATATGCAACGATAACTATAAAAAAAACTGTCAGCGCCATTGTCAGCGTCATTTATTTTAAATTATTAATGCAATATTAAATTCAATTGAATTGAATTGAATAATTTATACAATATTTTATTAAAAAAAATTTAAAAATTGTATCACAGCTTATAAATAGAAGATCAGTTTGTATGGCTTTTTTAATTATGATGATACCCGTTGTCTGTTCACTGAATTAGTTTTAAATTTGTAACAATTTCCGAAATTCCGACACAAAGTAAAACTGCAGGTCCGCTCACTCCTGGCTACAATTAAAGCACACAACACAAGTGTTAAATCGTAATTTTGGCAAACGTATTGTAACGACCAGTCATTAAGCAAATGATGCTGGCATTTATATCCTAGAAATTCCTCTTCAAATCATAACGTGATTGTTAATAAATATTATTTTCCTTGTATCGGGTCTTGCGTTGAGCGCCTTCTGTCATACATACATACATAATTGGTCATTACAACCCTTCAGTCAGGATTATTGACCTAGTTTCTCACACCACTTATGTTGTGTGTGTTAATGTTATACATAAGTGGCGGGACCTACAGTTTAAAGTCGACTCCGAACGACAGATTTTTTGAGAAACTTTTCATGGCAATTTTATTTACTCTCAGAGTTTTTGCCAGAAATCTGCTGAGAGGAAATCGCCGAAGAAATATTTTTGTATTTTGTTTTGATGTCTGGCCTGGGGCTGGAACCCTGGCTTTACGTCTAATAAGCCAACACACTACCTACTAGACTACGGCGACTTCGTCATTAAACTTTAATAAAACACAGTGTTGTCGTAGTCTAGTACGTAATGTGCTGGCTTATTAGACGTGAGACCACAGGTCAGATATCTCACACAAAAGGAAATATGAAAAAATACTTCTTCGTCAACTTCCTCTCAGCAAATTTCTGGCAAAAACTTTGAGAGTAAATAAAATTGCCGTGAAAAGTTTCTTAAAAATCTGTAGTTCGGAGTCAACTTTAAACTGTAGGTCTCGCCATTCATGTATAAAATTAACACATACAGCAGAAGTGGTGTGAGAAGCTAGGGCATAATCCTGATTGAAGGATTGTAGTGACCAATTATGTATGTATGTATGTGTGTGAGATATCATCATTATGTGTGAAATACAATCTCGTTCAAATATCCACCAGAGCTCTTCTAGGTAAAGCCCAACCGAAATGTCCAGTTTGCCACAACTCTGAACTTGTTCGATGGCATGGATAATGTTGGCTTTGAGGACTGCTATAGTTTGTGGATTCTTCACAGTCAACTGCAAGTTAAGGATAAGCAAAAAGAAAAATTCTAACAGGATCAAATTGCAAGATTTCGGTGGCCAGTTCACATCACCTACATTTGAGATGACCATGCCAATGTGGCATGATCAGTGCGACATTCTGTTGAAATCGCATACCATTGGCAACCATATCATCCAATTTTGGTAATGGTAATCATCGATCTATGGTGCAGGCAGTTAACAATAATGGTCTGGCCAACGTCGTTCGGAAAGACATATATATGAACCAATGACGTCTTCAGGCCAAAATTCACATCATAAAGTGACTTTTACGGGATACATAAGACGCTATTTGATCTCATGTGGATTGGTATCGTCCTAAATTCGATAATTTTGTTTGTTCACGCGTCGTTGACTATTGTTTTTTACTTTCAGTTCCCAAATATTTGCAAAGGTTAGTAGTCTTTAATTTTGGAAATTCATTCTATTACAAGCCTTTCTGGTGGACTGCTCTGGACAGACAACACAACGTCAGACTCCTTGACAAGGTCAGAAGATCTGCCGCCATTTATGTAACTGGTGCTCTACGCACCACCCCCACGAAAGCCTTGTTCGCGATGCTCAACTGGCTTCATACTGTGCTTCTCGCTAACCAGGCGTCCAAGTTTACTGCGACTAGACTTAATGCTTTGTCTCGCTGGCACATTATACCTTCTGGTCACTCCACTATCCTGGAGGTTGATCGGGTGGCCCCTGTGAATATGGACTATATCACTGCTGAATATTGTCTTGACAGATGTTTCCACTCTCTGATTCCGAGCAGGGATGACTTTAATCCTAATACGGTCGTCCCCTCGGAAGTCCTGGATATATATACCGACGGCTCTAAACTCGATAATGGTGTTGGAAGCGGTATCTACTCTGGGAAACTGAACCTGAATATTTCTCTCCGCCTGCCGGACTACTGCAGCGTGTTTCAGGCGGAGTTGATTGCGATTTACCGGGCCGCTCAATGGATCCTCGTCAACGATGCTCCTTTCACTCGCGTCTCGGTCTTCTCTGATAGTCAGGCCGCGATAAGATCTCTATTGGGTTTCGTGAATAACTCTAGGATCGTTAGGGAATGTCGTCGCTGTCTCGACCTCCTTTCGGGGCTCTTCACCAGTGTCTCTCTAGTGTGGGTCCCCGGGCACAGTGAAATTCCGGGAAACTGTAGGGCCGACGAGCTCGCCAGAGCTGGTGCGCTCCTACCGGAATCCTCCTCTGTTGAATTGGGTATACCACTTGCCTCGGTCAAGTTGACCATTGCGCGGAAATTCTTTCGGGACGCCAACCTATCCTGGGTCAATGAGGAGTCCTGCTCCACCGCTAGGCTCATCTGGCCCTTGATGAATAAAAGGCGTACCAACCAATTACATGGTCTTGGTCGTGACGTCATCTCGACTACAGTGGCCGTGCTTACGGGTCATTGCGTCATGGGTAGACACGCGGAAAGAATGAGACTCCCTTTTAATGACTTCTGCCTTGGATGTAGGTCCTCTGAGGAAGAGGAGACTGTTATTCACTTTCTTTGTCAGTGACCGTCTCTTTCTAGGTGTAGATTTAGGTTATTTGGCTCCCCATTCCTTGTTAGCTTAACGGAGCTATCATCCATTGATATCAAGGATATAGCTTCGTTCATCAAACTTTCTGGCTGGTTTTCCAGTGCGGGGTAGTCGTGCTTCCGTTATGCAGCCCTTGCGCTGACCAACTTCTTCCTTTTCCCTGATTGTGGTCGAACTTGGTCAGTACAGGGACTGCGTTCACCCATGGCATCACAACGGGCGTGCTCAAGTGAGCTTTTGTGACATCAGAGCTCCCACTCCGACCTAACCTAACGTAAGCCTTTTTTAAGGTATATTAGAACTCTCTTTTGATTAGATTTTGATATTTTATGCTTCTTTCTTTAGTGCAGGCTATACCGGAATACTTTTCAATGTTTTGATAAGAAATGAGGTACGACTTAAATCACCCACTATGGAGTTCGATGGTATCCATCCTCTTGACTCTCTCCACTCAACAGGTACATAGAATACAGAATACTACGCTACATGTTTCCTATAGCGTTTAAGGTTTAAAAAGTTTAAAAGTGCTAATCGTTTATTCCAAGTGGGCCTTCCTTAAATTAAAAATAACTTCCTAAGCAAATGCCTCCACTAGAGGGGAGCTTCGTTCCAATAACTAGGAAAATGAGCAGGAAGGAGGACTTTAAGAGTTTTCTTATGGTTCAGTAATCATTTCATTCACTCTTAATAGAACCTGTATAACTGTCTACTCTACTAACATCACTTAATCGATCCATTTCCTCTTGTAAAATAACCAGCAAAAACATTTCATTACATAACTTGGGTTTAAAAATGCTATTTAAAAATATTCAAACGTATTCAATTGTTGGCCGCAGTTTTTACTAAAAAATTATTTTTAAATTGTGAAATTGTAAAAAAATTTATTTCAAATTAAAAAAGAATACATACATACATATATAACTACAATATTAGATAGAAAGCACTTAATTAATACACAAACAAAAACTGAAACTAATAAGAAACTTTTTTCTTTAAATTAATATCACTCATACGCTACGTATGAGAGTAGTATGGTGTTTAAAACAAAACTTTAGTTTCACACACACACACACATGAAATAATGGAAAAATAAATGGAGTAGCTAGTACATGTCGACATGTATGATATGCTACACGACAATGTAATTTTCAGAATAATCTGTTTCAGCATTAGCCTTAGTCGAGTTTTATGTTTTATACGGAAACACAAACCCTTAGTAGCTTGATCATAAAGGTTTAACTGAGTCAACCTGCATTTAAACCTTTCACAATACTCTTAATCTCTCTGTCGCATGAGGCGTTAGCTTCGTAGAAAGTTGTGGATAAGAAGAAATATCATACATGCATACATAACATACAGTATTCCCTCGATTTACGTCGTAGAATATTCCGGAAAAAGGCGACGTAAATCGAAACGACGTAAATTGAATTTCATATTCCTTATACTACAAAGTAGTATGTTTTTAACAAGGAACTTAAAAAAGATTTTCGATGTACGTCGCAGTTGGTTCCAAAAAAAGGCAACGAAAATCGAAGTTGAAGGGAACAAAATTTTTGACGACGTTAATCGAAACAACGTAAATCCAGACTACGTAAATCTAGGGAATACTGTATGTAATTGCTCATTACAAGTACTCTTCAGTCAGAACTACGACCTAGCTTCTCACACCACTTATGTACATATTGTTAAGAAAATGGAAATGGTGTTGTTAAAATAATAAGCAAAAGCTCCAAAAACAACACAATGGACTTGATCACGCATAAAAACAAAAGCTCCAAAAGCAAAACAATGCAGTTGTTCACGTGATCAACGAATGAGTAAGCATATAGCAACAAAAACAACAGGGCTTGTTTATAAGATCGATGAATAAACAAAAATATGGCAACAACGTCCGTGTATAAGAAATATAGCAGAAAGACAAACAAACAAAACAACAACAACTCTGCCTGGACGAAAGTAAATAAGATACACGAACAACAAAAATGGAAACAAGTTGTTTACATTGTTGGATTGTTCCTGAAGGTCGTCATCATCATGCAAGGGCATTCATTGCACTGTTGATCGAGTGCAATGATGATTCAGTTAGAATTCAGTCAGCCGTGTATGAAGACACGTTATTCTCGGAGTTCGAGTGAAGTTAGTCGTGTGATGACGTCGCGTTGAATTGAGTGAGAATTCAATCAGTGGTGTGTGAAGATACGAGATCGAGTTATAATCCAGTCCGACTTGTGTGCAGACAAGTTGCGTGAAGAAAACAGTTGTTAGTGTGGTGCTTACAAAAAAGGTTGTGAGCAAAGAAGAAGGTTATAAGCAGAGAAATATCACGAACAAGCACATATTGTGGAAGTTATCATTGTATGCGTAGAATAAGTTCGAACAGTGGCACGAAAGTTGTGCAGAAAATAAAGAATTAACGTTTTTAAAAGGTAAAAACGTAACAATATGTTGTGTTAATTTTATGCATGAGGTACCTTCAGTTAAAGCCGACTCCAAACGACAAATTTTTTCAAAACCTTTTCATGGCAATTTTGTTTACTTTCAGAATTTTTTCTATAAATCTGCTGAGAGGAAATCGCCGAAGAAATATTTTTTCATACTTCGTTTTGTTCGAGATGTCTGACCATGCCCTCACGTCTAATAAGCCAACAGACTACCTACTAGACTACGGCGACTTCTGACGATACAGATATTCGGATTTACCTTGGGAGTCTCTAGAATTTGCTTTTGCTGTGATATGAAAGATTTCTCAGCTCTACGTTAATAAAAGATTTTGTGCTGCGTCTAATATTCAAAGAAGTCATTTACTAGTATGTGTTTAAAAGGGAAAATGCTTAGGTCTGGCGCAAAACAACTTCTATAGAAGTTCCAGTGATCTTCTGAATCACTACTATTTACGCTGAGGTCTGAGAATAGTTTTCCACATTTTTGTAAAAGCTTTCACAATTATAACGAGTTGTCATATCGCAAAAGCCTGTATTTTTTATAACCGGAATAAACATGTAAGACCGCTGCCATATTTCAGAGTTCATGTACAAAAAAAAAAAAATTATAATAAATTTAAAAAGTGCCCTATTACTGATACACTCATTAGTTTCATCTGAAACGTATATTAAATAATGTATTGAATCCAAGTTAAAGAATTAGGAATATTATTCTCCTCTGATATGTCATAAAATGTTGCACAAGTCAGTGCAATGCATTGAATTATTCTAATGTAGGGTATAAAACTACAAAAAAATAAAAAAAAAACATAAACACCCACACACATATAAATATATTTAAAAAAACAAAAAATACAAAAATTATAATAATATTTTAAACAAAAAAAGATGAAGAAAAAGAAGAATGAATGAAAACCTCATTTATTTTTATATAATATTTGCTTCATCATATTTTATGCGAAATGAAATAATGGCAGAAAATATAGAGAAAAAAAATGACGATGAGGAACCGGAAACTATAAACAAAATTAAAAATGATCACGCTTACAAAGAAACCATTTTTCGTTTGTAACCAGCACACTTCTTTACTGTTAAAACGGGAAACGAAACAAAAAAAAAAGAGAAACAAAATATGAAACAAGAAATTCTTAACATATGAATTTTATGCTCTCGTCCTCTTGCCCTATTCATATTCAATTACGTTATATGATGAGAGTATATGAGTGTATGGGTGTGTATAAGTGTCTCTATTGCTTTGCTTCACATATGCATGCAAAAGAAAGTGTAATGTGATGTGGCTGTTAAACATGTATGAGTGCAGTTGTTTCTTTATAGTTGTCGTCTTCCATCTTTATTTCTTAGTAAACGGTTGTTGTTACTCTTTTATTTCATTTCATATGTTTTGTTTTTTTTTGTTTTTTTTCTCTCTCACTCTCACTCAAATATTTTACAAAATATTTTACCCGTGTGTTGAATATTAATAACTTTTGTTTAGTCATACGTGTTAATGTGACTTTATGACTCTCTTTTTATCATTTTTTTCCATTTTTTTTTTTTCTTTTCATTTTTTCATTTTACTGTTAGCATATGTATATCTGTGTGTGTGTGTGTATGAGTGTGTGTGCTTTGTCTCTTTTATTTCATTTGCTGTAGTTTGTGCCATTATATCCAACATTGCCATTTACAAAGTGTATGTATGCGAGTGTTGCGTTCTTTATGTGTGTAGTTCAAATGCTTGTCATAGTATGAGTAAGCATAAGTAACTGAGTGTTATTTCATCCCATATATGTTATGTGCACGTGTGTGTGTGCGTGTGTGTTTTATATAATAATTTGTTTTATTATAGTTTATATTTCTCTTTCTTTTTTGTACTTTTTTCCTTTGTAATAATTTTGTTGTTGGCCATATGTATGCATGTATATGTTGTTGCAAATGTTGTTAGTAGAATGTCTCTTTGAAAATATGGTTGAATAATCATATGCAGTAACACTTTTATTTTATGAAAATTGTTGTTTCATTATTATTATTTGTTGTTTCCCCTCCTTCTTTTGTTTCTACAATCAGAAATATTGCATGCATCTGTGTGTATGTGTGTGTGTTTTTAAATTAAATCATCACCATACTTGGCAATACAAGAAGGGTTTTGTTTAAATTGCGTCAAAAAAAAGTGCTAAAAGATAAGAAAACTGATTACAAGTTCAAAGTGTTACATCGAAGACTAAAGTGAGTGTTTGATATCCTACACTACGATCCAATATCAAAACGACTTAAAGATGTATGTTAATAAAGCCTATGAGTACTTAATTAGAATTTAATTACAGTCATTTAAGAATCGCCCCATGTTGTATACATGCCATTGCCATTTAAATATAAAAACTTATGGGGTATAGTAGGGAACCGACTGTCGCATAACCTTCGACAGAACGTTACAAATATAGGAACCTTAATGAAAGATAATAAAGCTTTAATTTCTATGAACAATTTATTGTATTATAATGCTCGTACCTTGGCATTATGTAGGAAATTTAATGTCATTTAAACTACCACCCTGGAGATAGTTTTCGATATCTCTTCCCAGCGAAAGCTTGACAAATTGATGATTTTCAAATGCTCCAATGTTTGGTAATTATTCGCGTTCTTTGCATGATCTTGATGACTAATTGGCGTGCCCAAAACATCCAATTAATCTCTCCGGAAACTTTTCACGGAATAATGCCACCGTGTTATGTTGATTCTGAAGTCGTCGTAGTCTAGTGTGTTGACTTATTAGACGTAAGGCAACGGTTCAAATCCCATATCATACATCTCGTTCAAATCGTAATATAAAAAAAAAAATATTTCAGCGGCGACTTCCTCTCAGCAAATTTCCTGCAAAAACCCTGAGAGTTAAATAAAAATTGCTCAAAAATCTGTCATTCGGAGTCGACTTTAAACTGTAGGCCCCTTCACTCATGTACATATAAAATTAACACACACAACGTAAGTGGTGTGAGAAGCTATGTTATAATCCTGACTAAACATAATGACCAATTATGTATGTATGTATGTTATGATGATCCTGGTAACGTGTAAATAAGTAAAAACAACTTTATTTGTTTTTATTGCCAAGTGGGCCAGAAGCGCACAGTTTGGCTATAGTTTAGTAATTAATTCTTATCCCTAAAATTACTCAGTATTTATACATAAATAATGCTGATCAAGCATTATGTCTACAGTGGAAGTTATAGCAAGAATTTCAGACAATTATTAAGAATATGAAAATATGAATATGTCCAACACTAACAGTGTTGACAGCATTGACTATTAAATTGCAAAATTTACCAAACAGAAGTGCCATCAACAATGTGTGTGTGTATGTACATATGTACGTTATTGATAGTTTGTAATAAAACACAATAAAAGAATTACTTTACACATGTGTCGGCAATGATGACATCATGAATATGCTACAAACGTCTTGGTATCTTATCAGTTTATAATCTTCCATTGCAGACCTAAAAACTCGGTTATCACACGTGTTTATGTCTGACGATCAATAAGTCCCATTCCTGATGACATAAACAGGATTGTTTAAATGATGGCAAATTGGCAACAGAGGGCGCTGCAGTGTAGACTATAGCTTTTTTATATTTTTTGACATAAAATTTTTGTTTTGTTTTTTATTAATTTTTCATTCGTTTCTGTACCATCCGCAAGGATGCAAATAATTTGTTTAGAAAAATTGTAAATTTGTGCAGTAATTTTTTTCTTGTTAACTGTTTTGTAAACTTAAACAGTGAAATTATGAGTTTGTGCATAACAAAAGATCTCAAATTAATTAAAATTTGTAAAAAGAAATTAATCTTTGTAAAATAAAATAAATACAAGTGATAAAAGAAATTAAAAAATATTAAATTATTTCGCGAAGACAATCAGAAATCAAAATTCTCCAATAAGGAATAATGGCAAAATAACAACAACAAAAGAAATACAAAAATATAACAAAAAAAAAGGAAAGTGTTTTCGTTTTGGTAATTTATTTGTGAATATGAAATCCTCTAGTTTGGTTCTTTTTTTATTAGTGCGCAACAACCCTTTTTTTGTGTGTTCTTCACCCCGCCACATACAGTCCACGAATTATCAACACGGCTACAGGGCCGTGAAATGACGATAACTGTTGTTCTAGAAGTCGCCGTAGTCTAGTAGGTGGTGTGTTGACTTATTAGACATGAGGCCTCGGTTTAAGCCCCAGGTCAGACATCAAAACGAAAATAAGAAAAAAAAGGTTCTTCGCCGATTTCCTATCTCAGCAGAGACAGAGCTCTGGGAGTAAAATAAAGGCTGCCTTCCAAAATGTATCAATACAAAGTTTGTATGCAGTTCTACTACTGTATATAAACTATGTAGATATGCAAAGTAACCAAACAATGCATCAACTATAAATCCAATGCCAGATTGCTTTTTGACTGCGTTAAAAATACACATTGACGACGTTATAAAATAGAATACATTGTATACATTTTGTACAGCGGCATTATGAAACACGATACTTTGTTCAAACACAAAGCAACTAACATTTTGGAAGGCAGCCAAACATTGCCATCAGAAATCTCTCAAAAATCTGAGCGAAGGTAGATTGTAATCCAGACTGAGGGGTTGTAATGACCAATTATGTATGTATGATATTCCAGGAGCATTTTCGAAAAAAATATAACCTCTACTGACAATAAAGCGCAGCAAGTTGTCATCAGTTGCACCATACAAACTTTTTCAGGTTGTAGTGACACATCTCTCCACAAACTCACAACTCCCAGCATCATATGTGACAATTTTACTTGGTGGCGTAACTACCGAGGGAGAAATGAGTTTCATCCCTACAGTAAATTTTGCATAAGTTGGATTATATATGCACGGATTTGTAAATCCAAATATAAAACACACCATAATGAGCTGTTAGATAGACCTTACGAAGCTTATCCAATTGTATCCATTACAACGCTCCCAGCAACACGGATTTATTCCTAAAGTAAATTTTGCTGAAAAAATTAAAACTGAAAACCTGTTGCTCAAACACCCAATCAGCATATCTACGGTGTTGTAAATGGCCATGGGGCTTTAACAATTGCGCAATGTGGACTAAATCAATGTTTACCATTTCATAGCACAATTGTGCGGAGCGAACTCACACGCTTTCTTGTGCTTTATGATTTAGTTGTCGATCAGACTGCGACAAGAACACATGTGCGGCGGATGCTTTATCATTTTATTTCGGAATGACACTCAAAAAATATTTTATGTTAAAACATGCTAATATTCAATGCCTTATATGTATGTTATAAAACATTTAAAGAATGTAGGGAATATGTTCTTAAAAGACATTTTGTATGTTAATATGTAAAAAATGGATTTCTTATTTTTATTTATCTAAAATTTTTAAGCCGAACATAGATAGTTTTATGTATGTTGATGAAATGAAAATCAAAATAGCGTATATTACTAACACTTTTCTATGGCTGTAAATAAATAAATTCTCTCACTTATTTTGTCTCTCTTACTCACTAATACATAACCAAAAATTTTTTGGTAAACCCTGGATTAAATAGACAAAATGAGTGTCTGACATCTCTTAATGAATTTGGAAAAGATTTATCGTGCATGGACTGTAATCGGTTGTTGAATAACTAATTACAACGACCAGAAAATTGAATACTTCGTACATGGACTTTTTTTATTGATGTCCCATTCGTCTCGTTTAGGGCATCACCGTCAAGATAGTTAGTCCCACGTGCTTTAACAGGGTAGTCGTCGTATTCTAGTAGATAGTGTCCTGGCTTATTAGATATGAGACCACGGTTTAAACCCCAGGTCAGACATCTCACGCAAAACGAAATATAAAAAAATATTTCTTCGGCGACTTCCTCTCAGCAGATTTCTGGCAAAAACGCTGAGAATCAATAAAATTGCCATGAAAAATATTCTCAAAAATCTGTCGTTCTGAATCAACTTTAAACTGTAGGTACTGCCACTCATTTATACTCGTAAAATTAACACACGTAAGTGGTGTGATAAATTAGATCGTAATGCTGGCTGAACGGTTGTTGTAATGACCAATTATATATGAATGTATGAGATTATCTAAAAGATTATAATAAAATATTTCATTTCAAAAATATTTCTCTCCAGTATTTCCATTTTAAGTACTCATGCTCTTAAAAAGTAACATATGGGCAATTTCGTGTCAAGTGACCCAATTTTTAAAATCGATGTCTTCCGATTTGGATGAAATTCGCACCAAGGTTAGTACTATTGGATAGTTGGCCAGACACAAATTTTCAGCTCTATCAGTCAAGAACTGCCGGAGTTAGAGGGGGTTAAAGTTGGACATTTTAGTCATACAGGGTTTTTTTAAAATGTGTGTAACTTTTCACCTATTGGTCCTAGCAAAAATTTTCCAAAGGATATTAGATAGCTATTTCTTCAATCTTTCCAAAAATAATTTTTTTAATTTAAAAAAAAAATAAAAAAAAATTTTTTTTTTTTAAATTAATTTTTTTTTTAATTTTTTTTCAATTTGGGGCTTTTTTTTCGGAAGACATTGATTTTAAAAATTGGGTCACTTGACACGAAATTGCCCATATATAGGTCCGGAAAATGAAGAAGGATGCTAAATGCAAAAAGAATGCTGATGATCAAAAGTACACTCCACTAAATATATACACGAAGTAAGGAGTTGCATCTAGAGAAGTGTAGGTAGGATACGTGGCATTTAAATCATAGAAATTGTTTTTAATTGAATGAAATATTTTATTTAAATTGTTTTAATTGAATTCTAATAATACAATACATTTTCATTTGCTTTTAACAATCCATTCTTTCTTTTTTTCTTATACTTAAAATTAAAAAGGAAATAAAAGAGAATATTTAAACACTGAAAAGGGAAAGGAACTCATAAAGAAATGAGTAGATAGACAGACTTACATGCAAACAGTTTAAATAGAAATATTTCTTTTGCGTTTTTTTTTAATTATTTTTGTTTTTTTAAATAGATTTTTAACTAATTTATAAACTAACAATATGATATTATTTTATTGTATTTAATTTAATATAATTTAATTATAAATTCATTTATTTTTTTAAAACTAATTTATGAACAATTTTTATTTAATTACAGTTAAAGAACTAAAAACTATGTCTTTCATTAATTAAATTTAAATTTAAATTTGTTTTTATATAATAAATTTATTGTATAAATATGTATAGAAAAGCTTTGTTTTATTTTTTTTTAAATTTATTTTTAAAATATTAATCAGGCAAGATTATGTCGTACAGCAGGTATTCAAAGAATTTAATTTAAGGCATAGCAATTGAAATGAATCACATACAAATATACTTAAAAAGAATTAAAATAATTCACATATTAATTAAAACAATTAAATTTAAATAAAGAATAATCAACACTAAACAATAATAACACATACATACATAGCGAGTGACTAGTAAGTATCTTTTAAGAGGCACTATTTTATTAAAAATTTCAAGAATAAATTTTATTTTCTTTTTTTTTCAAATTTTAGGTTATATTTAGCAATTCCAATAGTTAAGTATATGGTTTAAGCTTGGCTTTATTTGAAACACTTTATTTGTTATACTTTTTTGTTCCATTACTAGGTTATGATCAATTGTACATTATTTCCTAATTTAATGGAGTACAATAATATTACAAGTACATATATTATCAGGGTTTTGTATTTGATTATAAATTTTAATTTTTATATTGTTTGTTTTGTATATCATTTGAAAGCTTATACAATAATATTCATAACCTAAAAAAATATTATTTTAGTAGCATATTCATGTTGATTTTTGACATTTCATTAGACTTTGAAATGATATCACTTTGCTGACTATAATTACTGTAATTAGACTATTTGAATACATTTTAATAAAAATTTTAATTAAAAATATTTCAATTTGTAAATAATAATTATCATATGAGAGGTTTTTATGCAAGTATCACTTTTTTTTTGCAAAGAAAATCGATTTTTGTAAAGCTTCCTAACTAAAGTTTATTGTCTTAAGATAAGATAAGATTTAGTGGCAGCTTTTATAAGTACAACTAGCAGCCCGTTGTGATATCACATGAAGCAATACGTCTGAACACAGCGTCAAAACTTGATTTAACGGCCTCGACAATCAGCATCAGGACTTCTTATTTCAAGCACGACTCCCTTAGAATCATGGCTGAAGCCACATTAAAAGTTCAATGAATATAGTGATCGATATGGTATCTTTTAACAATAGATTCGTTAGACTATCCAGAAGGGATGAGTTAAATGAAAAAAGTCTAGATCGAAGCAGAAAAGGATATGGGCAAGCGATCTACATTCCCCGCAGATGCCATTTAAATGTAAGCAAAGTCTCTTCATATATGTACCTACCAATACGAATTTATTCATAAGAATAGATACAGTGACAGAAACGTCCCTCAATTATTCAACAACTTAAATGTTGATATGTACCTTCACTACTCCATTAAGGCCAGGTGAGTTCAGTTGTAAAGCAAAATTCTTTCTGAGCATGAGATTCACTTATAGTCTGACTAACGGGGGTAAGAGCTATACCCATTTTCATGTGTTAGTACTCGTTACGTATGTATGTGCCTGCTCTAATAAGTTCATCAGATACACAATTACTAGGACCAGCAACTTATATTCGATTAATACAAAACTGCAGCGAGAGAGATTAAAACTGTAGGACTGAAGGTTTCACCCGAAAGAGATCATTGAAGATACTTAATTGGTCATTACAATCTTTCAGTCAGAATTACAATTTCAGCCTCTCATACCACTTATGTTGTGTGTGTAAATTTTATACATGAGTGGCGGGACCTACAGTTTAGAGTTGATTCCAAACGACAGATTTTTAGGAAACTTTTTCATGGCAATTTTATTTACTCTCAAAGTTTTTGCCAGAAATCTGCTGAGAAGAAATCGAAAAAGAAATATTTTTTCATATTTCGTTTTGCTGGAGATGTCTAAACTGGGATTTGAACCGTGGCCTCACGACCAACACTTGGTCTAATAAGCAAGACTTGGACATCTTCTTTGTAGATCGATATGTTAATAATTGAAGACCTTTTACTCAGAATCAATTTCGCAACATAATAAATGGCGACCTGTTATACATTACAATAGAAAGAGAGGGAAAGAAACAGACAAATTCGTAAGGATATCCTAACTCCAAGCATTTCAAAAAAAAAAATACAACAGCCCAATATAATCTCTTGTTTACAACAGTCCAAGTAGACTTCCACAGAACCCACGGATCTAAACACATCAGTACATCAATCTACCCTACTTGTAAAGTTTCTATGAAGATCAGGTTCTAAGTTGGTGTAGTGAGGAGTCTGGGGATCTTCAGATAGGATAGAAGATAGAATATCATCAGCTAGGATAGTGGAGTACATAGACAAAATAATGTGCCAGAACGATAAGGCATTAAGTCACACTGCTGCAATTATTGTATATTATCTGCTCGGTAAACGTGGTGAAAGCCAATTAAGGGAGATGCCTTAGAAGCTTCGTACTTCTTTTATACTCGTATAGAAAGGAAGATTTAAAAAAAAATATTTGTAACGGTTATATTGAGGTATGAGTTCGAGATTCCAATATTTTAAGGATAACACCATATTAGACATAACTCGTATCAAAGGAATGTACTTGAAGCAGCTAAGAAAATTTGTACAATGTACAGATGCTTGCTATCGCTTAAAAGCGAGTGTACAACAAGCTAACTGATAGCCTAGGCACGATGTAATGGCCAAAATCAGAGAATTAATCTACGAACTGCTTCATCACTCATTTTTTTCCCCAGATTTAAACCTCACGGTTTATTTTCTATTTACAAACTTAAAAAATGGCTGGAATCCATACTCTACTGAATGTTCTATGACTACTCTTACAGGAGTACAATACATGACTTATGGACATGAAGACCGATAGTTTTCTGTCTGAGTTCAAAGGCAAGGCCTTTTGAAATTACTCAGAATGGAAATCATTTCGAACCCAATCTATAGATTTTGCAGTGAGAAGAATGTGGAATCAGAACATGTATACCTTGATTAATTCATACTAAAAGGACACACCTGGATGCATGTCGGTAGCTGGGCAAGAAATTATACTTCTTAACATTAAGCACCATGTTAAAGTTTTTTTGGGGCAATAGGCCTGGAGGAAACAGTATAGGAATAACACTTTCAATCTTCTCAAGCCTACTTTATATAAATTCCTCTTCCTCTTGCTATGAGGAGCATAATGCTTAAACAATAGACCTCAATTCTATATGCTTCAAGTTGCTTCAGTGAATTTCACAATTTATTTACCTTGGCTGCCTCTATCTCTAAGTGTTGGCACCAGATGTGGCTTGGATTGATCTGGTGATTCTAGTCAATTACATGCACGTTCGGACAGCTCATCTATGAATCTCAATTGCAATTGGGGTCTTCCCGTTTTACGCCATGAGTTGAGTATTGTTGAGAGTGTTTGACCAGAAAATCAGTAAACAATTTGCATGATTCAGATCAGAGATCAGCAACGAGTATTCAAAACGATGAGTAGATTCTAGTCATACTTATAATTTCAGCTACTTATACGCATTCATACTTATTTTAATATCATACACATACTATTCATATTCAAAGTTAGAAATACTCATCGTACTCATACTTAACAATACGCATGATGTTGTTGATTTCGACTTTCCATGATTCAACATATACACGAAGCACAAAATAAGTATGATTCGAGTACGAACACCACAATACTCGCTAGAAGGTTGTGTGTTTCCTTTGCTTGCTGTCTTTGTCTTTTCTTTCTTCTTTGTTTGTAAATGCAACAACAACTACTAATGTAAATTTTGATGAATGATTCGAGTGACTCGAATCATTCGTAAGTATTATAAGTATTTTTCTAAATTTATGAATCTGAATGAGTAGGCGTATGAATCAAACAATGAATCGAATGTTGTGAGTTTAATGTCAACGTTGTACTCATACTCATTGCAACCTATACTTATAAATCAATGTTGTAGCGAGTACGAATGAATCAGAGTAGTTGTATTTTAATACTCTTGACTCACTCATACTCAAAATTTCATAAGTACCTATGAGTAGCGAAAATACGATTTATTGCTGATCTCTGATTCAGATCCGTAGAAGGCAATAGCATTCATGTAGCTCTTAAAAATATACTCCGGGTATATATAGCCTACATATATTGCCCTGTTAATGCGGTCCTCAACTTGCTCTATAGAGACAATGTCCATTGTAATCATGCTCCTTACGGTGTAAGTCTGCTGCGCAGATGCCTAACATAATCGATTTTCTTAGCATACAGTACGATCAACACTAAACAAATTTCAAATCCTTTAACAATTCCTTAACAATGCCCTGAAATACTTGCATAAAAATTCGCTCTCTATATAAAATACCGATTCTGGAGCCTCTATATAAGTTAAGATTAGTTTGATAAGTATCCTAAAACCCTAAATACTCAGATAAGATTGTGCGTTAGTTTAGGAATAGAAAAAATTATTGTATAGAACAGACGGCTGATGAGTCAGTGTATTGATTATTTAAACGACGTTTCATACCCTCCAAATAAATATCACGACAAAAGAGACCAGCTGCCAAAGGAATGCTAAAATCATAAGAAACTCATTTGATTACAATCATTTGGAGAATGTGATTAACTTACGAATCTGTTCCAGGTCTAATAGCAGTCTTGAATAAAGCCCATACAGGCTTATGGTCCGATGTTGTTATGGACGGCACCGAATCATATAATAAACATTGAACCAGAGGTTGTGAGGGCGATGTTATGCCTGGTATAGAACTTTGACGTCTCATCATTAGACCCTGAGGTTGGCGGTATTTATATAAAATGCGATCCGTATAGGCGGGAGCCCTTTGTTTCGATGAGGTATCAAAGTGTTGAGTACCAGGATCATACTGTAAAGGGGATTGTATTTAAACTTCTCTATTAAATTCTCATTCATTTTAAACGGAAATAACTGTACCTTATAGGTGGGAGGAAATGTTATATTCGCCTCCATAAAACCCCGAAACGCTGCACCATCTGCCAATACCGACGACAATTGATCCGTATGCATATAGCCATGTGGCAGATGTGAGGGCAGGGGAAACTTGGTATTTTCTATCCATTCTAAGAGTTTCTCTCTGGGTTCACCTAAACGAAAATTTAAATCGCCACACCAGAACACATTGTCGAAATTTTGCGTTACATCCTTATTTTTATGTCTTAAGTTTAGATTTTTGGGCAAGTCTAGAGCGTGTATGATTCTCTTGACATCCGATACTCTTTCCTTGACCTTTTGCTGATGTGCTGTTAAATGCGAGGTTACAAAAAGCATTGAGGTACCGAACAGACAAAACGATATGGCTACTGCTCCTTTTGTGCGAAATGCTGAACCCGTTCTCACCGACATATTGGCATCTTCGGGCGCCGAACAATACCATATCAGGTCTCGTCTCATGAACACCGCCAAGTGTAATGTGCCCAATGTCGTAGAGTGGAAGAGTACATGTGATGGTCCCAGAGTCTCTTGTATGGTTACCTCCCATTCGAAACGATCTGGACTAGATTCTTGTGTGCCTATGACTACAATATCGGGTACATGTTCCACATTTGCAGGCAGCACAAAATCATTCATTTCCCTGGAAATTAAAACGGCAAGTGATTGTTGGCATAAACTTTAAAATTTTTGTGACTTACTTTGGCGGACTTTGTCCATTCATATTCCAGGTACCCACAAAAACCGTGACTTCCTTATTGCTTAACACTTTTGCCAATTCGTTGGGCCCTAAAAGTGACGATGAACCCAAACGTCCATCCAAAAAACTCCTGTAAGGCAAAATATTCCGAATTTATTCTCTGTTGTAAAATAAATAAAAAACGCCTCAGCTTACCTTCCTCTGGCCTGATCGGTTGGAATTAAACTTAATACTTGAGCTGCCATAAGAGCTTGACGCGCCAGACCCGAACTTGAAGTTTGTCTTTGTATTTGTATATTTTCATGGGACATGAAGCGTATAGATTGTGCGTCCTGTTCTTGATTAACCAAACCGGTAATTTCCGTTTGACTGGCAATGTTGGGAGAAGACATATGTTGTGGTGTGGTGGCTCTTTTTATCTCAGACACATCCGCCTCCTGTTTAGCGGGAAATTCCGTGCCAAATGGAGGCAATTCCTTGCCGGGAGGGAAAAGTTTTAGCCGTAAACGTGAACGGCAAGCTGTTACCGCTATGGGTCGTATGGGTCCTGAAGCGGGTGAATTATTACTGCAATTAGGCGAATCACTTTGATTGCTTCGTAACGAGATGTTGGAAGGTGAGCCATAAGAACTGTCAACAGTGGGAAACATCATGGACTTGCTGGTTACAGGACTCTGAGGAGCACTGGCACACTCACTTAAAGCAGCGGCAGGCACGGCCACAAATGAAGGTTGTAAGCTACTGGTTGGATTGGATATTACCGAACCCACTGAAAGCGAAGCATTATCGTTTGTGCTCCAGCTCAAGGACATGTTATCCTTTTTGATTAGATTACCACCATCTGCTATGGAGTTGTAACGCACTGTAACCGGTGGTGTTGCCGGTTTCTTTTCCGCCTTACAGCACAAACTGAATTGATGACTGAAACGATTATGATTAGGTGAACGATTCTTGGGCATTTTCCTTAAGATAACTTCTCCTGTACTGCTAGCCAAACCACCATCACTTTGAGAGCCATCTGTACTGTGGCGGTGTATGTGGTTTTTATTTTTGCCTGTCTTCACTTTACGATGCAAATTTATAATGCCGCTGCTTTGTGATTTCTCTATGAATTGACTGCCTTTCAACATATCACTGGGCGTGGCATTATTGGGCAGCGTTTGACTTTTGCCATTCAAACGATTCACATGATTAAGATCATTCATTATGGGTGACTTTCTATCTGGTGTGCATTTAGCAAACGAGGTATCATGATTGTTCGAATTATTGGCGGAATTCAAGGGATGTGTATTGTTTGCCTCATTATGTTCAACTTCAACGGCGGGATGAGGTTCAACTTTTGTTGAACGTTTTGTAAGCAGACCCAGCAAAGCAGAGCCAGGATATTTATTGCTATGGCGAGGACTGGAATTGGCACTAGTTATGCGTTCATCACTGTTGCCACGTTGCATTTTGTTGTTGTGCTTTTGAGGTCGGGGTTT
Source organism: Sarcophaga caerulescens (assembly GCA_927399465.1). Classification (NCBI taxonomy): domain Eukaryota; kingdom Metazoa; phylum Arthropoda; class Insecta; order Diptera; family Sarcophagidae; genus Sarcophaga; species Sarcophaga caerulescens. Next base: position 73,535,819 of record OV656867.1, read on the forward strand.
TTTAAAGGTTTAATTGTAGTTTAATAAAGTTAAGTATTAAAATTTGAGCATAGTTTTAGGCGAGTTTCTTTTTCCAAGTTGACAACACTTTTGCGAGGAACTTGTAGGCGTTTTAAGGTTTTTATTTGTGCATAATTTTTGTGAAATTAATTCCAGTTGATGAGATTCTACAAATAAAATTTGATAAAGTGTTAGTAAACAATACAATGAATAAGAAATATTGCATATTTTTAGGTTAATAAATTACTTTATCACTATAATCATGAATAATTACACGCTAAAAACAATTTCACTGACTCATGGTCACGCGACAACATCTCAGATATTTTGTTGTTCTGTTCGTTATTTTGGATTTATCACATGTTTATGAATAATAAACCACTTTTATAGACTGTATGGCAGCATAATGTAAATTATTGGCCTATATTAAGGCGTAAAAACCAAAACATCACTTTAAGTGGCTTTGCTTAGAAACTCTTATTAAAGTTGCGTTAGGGGAATGTGCCCTAACAGTTATATAATATTTATTGCACTTTATAACAACAATTATTTGATTTTATTTTATTTTTTCTTTATAATTTTCTATTATTATTGTTGTTGTTGGTATCGCATTTAATAATACAATGCAACTTAATATAAAAAAAAAATTATATAGTATTTCCTTAGCGAACGAATATGGATGAGATGATGAGTGTTTATAAAGAAAACACTTTCAAACTGACAAAGATTTTTTCGATACTAAGATCTGTATTATTGTTGTTGATAATATATCGGCAACAACAATTCGTACTCTTAATATGTACGAATGTCAGGGTCTGAATTTTCTAAAGATCACTTGTTTGTTGTTCTTATTGTTGTTGTGTGAATATATTTTGTTTTGTGTTTTTTTTTTTTTTTTTGTTTATCTATCTATCGTCTGTTGTCTACATTTGCGTGACAATTTTATTTGTGTGTGTGTGTGTGAGTGTGTATATTCGCCTGTCTTTTTTTTTTGTTTTGTTGTGATTTTAATTTGCCGTTTTTTTGGTTTTTTATTTTTTCCCAATTCATTTTCAAAAATGTTTACTTTTGTTAAGATTTTTCTTTTAAAATGTTTTCCCTCTTCCCCGTGCCTTTTTTCCTCTTTTTTTTTTTTTTTCTTCTGCTGTTTTCTTATGTTAATTGGTCACTTATCTAAAACACGTTTCTATTGTTATAATTGCATATTATGTTGTTGTTATTGTTGTTGTCGTCATTATATTATAAAATCATTCATTATGCATACATTCATCGAAATACTCACATGCTAATGATCATATGCATTGCTTACATCAGTGATTCCGAAACTGTTTGTATTTGAATTTGGTGGTATGAAAAGCTACGTTATAATCCAGAACGTTTTAATGACTAATTAAGTAAATAAATCGAATTTTGAAATATTTTAGAGAAGAATAAGTTAATTATCGCTTACTATTAGCCTTTAAACATTAGGCCTGTGAGTATGGGGCCTGAATAGATAGCGTCTGTGTTTTATATCAAGATTTGTGAGATACAAAAAGTAAAATCTAAATAAGATCAACGAAACGGAATTATAGACATATTCAGGTTGATTACATGGTTCCTTATATTTTTCTCGATAGTGGATTATACCAAAGAAAATAGAGTATAAATGAATGTGCATTTAAACATATTTTGGAATATTTTTCAAAAATATTTCAGGACGCGGGGGGAAAGATAGGAGGGAAGGAAACAGAAACGAAGAGCGTAACAATGCGTTGCTCTCATTCTTTGCTCTCATCGCGATAAGATCAAAGACTATAAATATATGAAGATGTTGCACTGCCATACATTAGAACTGCCAGTGCCAAATTTGTCGATGGCAGTACGGCTACTTTTTAAATTCACACTTTTTATAAAACAATTTTTCAGTTTTAAATATCAACAGAAAATGTGGATTTTTTATTTCGGTGCGAATCGATATAATTTCATTTCTACAACAGTAAATCACATATTCTTACCCTACAATAAAACAAACGGTAATATTTGTTTACCACAGGCTATTTGCACATACATACATTTTGCGAAAACATGACATCTTTCAGTTTGTTTATTATTTTATTTGGCAATGTACAAGCACACACTTATACACGCATATGAGAATAAATTGCTTAGAGAAGAGAACAATACGTTCTCTGAGCAATACGTTCTCTAAGTATAATAAGTTCTCTGAGTACAATAAGTGTACTGAGTCTTTTTTGGTGAGAGCGGGTCGTACTCCTACAACCCGCCATAAGAAATTTTACTTCTACATAATGCGCTTTCTTTATATCCATATTCTTTGATTATACTTTACAAATCCTGGGTTGACAATCCGGAGTATTCCCACAATGCTTTAAAAATATATCCTAATGAAGGTCCTCCTAGATTTTGGATTATATATTAAGGCTCTGGATACTAGACTTTCGTATAGCCTGCCTAACTGCTACAGAGTTTTCCAGCTCAAAGTCATGGCCATATTGTTAATGGGACAATGCTTATTGGATGATTAGACTTTAACTGAAAATCATGTCTTTCAGACACGTCACGTTCTAGCTCGTGAATATTGCATATTTTTCAGGGAAATTTCTGATCCCTTAAAGGCAACTTTCATATATATTCCAAAGCATAGGGATCTCTTCGGAACTTTCATTTTTGGTGGATAGATTAGTCCTCGTCCAGAGTTTGCAATCTGCAATATATTACAGGGCATACTTATTCCGTTTATCTCAATTAAACTCCTCCACTTATTATACAGGAAAACTCAACTGAAGTTATATTAGAGTCTGCTTAACGGATCTGGATCATTTAACAATCGAAAAGCCCTTTAAAACTGTTGCAGCCGACAACAAAAGTGGTGATTCAAACGTGGTCATTTTTCAGACATTACATACATAATTGGTCATTACAACCCTTCAGTCAGGATTACGACCTAGCTTCTCAGACCACCTATGTTGTGTGCGTTAATTTTATACATGAGTGGCGGGACCTACAGTTTAAAGTCGACTCCGAACGACAGTTTTTTGAGAAGCTTTTCATGTCAATTTTATTTACTCTCAGAGTTTTTGCCAGAAATCTGCTGAGAGGAAGTCGCCGAAGAAATATTTTCATATTTTCGTTTTGATGTCTGACCTGGGATTCGAACTCGGGCCTTCAGTCTAAGCCAACACACTACCTACTAGACTACGGCGACTTCAAGACATTGCGAAATAATTATGGTCGTGATACTGTGCCATGAATTGATACCGAAAAACTTTAAGAAACCCGAAAGCATTACAGATGCAATCAGGCCTTTAGATTATTGCCATGTATGCACTACCTAAAATTATGCCTCAGCCATCGTATGGACTGGATTTAGAATAGGATAGTAAGGAGTACCGGTTTTGTTAAATCAAAGCTCCCTTCAGAACATGTAGTGGACCTTTGTAGTACCACATAAAGCGATGCCCAATACTAACTGACAAGTCCGGATTAGCCGATCGTGATAATTAGCATTTCAGCTTCGCATTTAGATCACGTCTTGCTTAAAGCCTAGCTGAAAGCCAGAGAATGTAATGAAGTGATCAATGTGATATCTAGTAGCGATAGCTCTCATCGAGAAAGGATGCGTGAAAAAAATGAGAAAACTGCATCGAGCTGGAGACATTGGCAAATAAATTGAAGTAGTCAAGCAGGTAGTGTATTGACTTACTATAGGAGAACTCGTGAGTTCAAAACTCAGCTCTGAAATCTTGAACAAAATGAAATATTAAGAAATATTTCTTTCGGCGCTGTCCTCTCAGCAGTCTGCTGACAAAAACTCTGAGAGTAAATTCAATTGACATGAAAAGCTCCTCAAATCTATTGTTCAGATAAGACGTTTAACCATTGGTATCGCTGACTATGGCTGGTGTGAGAAACTAATTCGGAATTCAGACTAAAGAGTTGTAATGGCCAATTATAAGTAAGATATACAACGATTGCAGAAGCCATTTGCAGGCAAACGAATTCTCTCCCCTTTCGTACACATTACGCAATGATCCATGAGAATCGATACATTGTCAGAGATGTCCCTATGATCTAATTTCAGCACATGATTGATATGCTCCCGATACCATTTAGGCCAGGTAAGAGTGGTAATAAAGCAAGATCTTCTTCAGCTTAGGATAGCCACTACTAGACAACCCAAAAGGGCTAATGTACTGGCATTGAAACTTGAACGAATGATGATTTACAGCGATTGGGGATCACTGGAAAAGTTCATCAAAAGTACTTTGAGAATAGAAAAGAAAGTTAAAGTAATTTCATTATACCGGACGGCTATTATTTAAAAGAAGAAAACTTTGTGGAAAACTATTTGAGAATATTTAATAGTTTGGGAATCCCTGATATATTCTAATATATATTCTTAACCTGTGATTTGCTTTTGCACTGTCTTTTACAGAAAATCTAATTTGTTGTTTTATACTCTGGCTAAGAACCCATGTGAATTGTTTATTATTCATATTGTTTGTCGCCGTGGTTGGTTTGTTTTGGTTATGTCTGGCTAGAAAACAGATGTTGGCATCTATTTTTCGGTTAACAAAACAAAATAAAAATACACAAAATCATGTTGAAATCGATGACGTTTATACAATATTTGTTGCATTGGCTACAATGCACCGAATTCAATGCTCTTCTTCTAATTTTTCGTTTCGTTCCGTTTCGATTTGTTTTTTGTTTTTGTAAATATTCTTGTCATTTTAAATATAATTTTCTTGTAATTAATTCCGAGTTTATTCGTTTTAATTTATGAAGAATTTGTGTGGTAATTTATTAACAACAACAACAACAAAAAGACAAAAAAAAAACAAGATAAAAATTGTATATTTTTAAATCCTTCATAATCACATGATTATAGGTGAGTGAGTACTAAACCAAATCGTATACACTTGCCACACCACAATTGTTCTTCCAACAAACAAAACAAAACAAAATAAAACAACAACTGAATAATATTTTAAATAAATAATTATTTTAAACGTTTCTAATGATTGATTTCTTTTTAAACAATACATATGTATGATGCCATCATCACCATGGCCCATGTGTTTAATTTTAATATGATTTTATGGATTTCAATTCGACGTTTATAAAGCTTTGCAAGCAACCGAAAAAAACTTCTATTAGAGTCCATACATCAATCAATGCAAATTAAATTGCAGATATTTTTGACCAACACCACCACCACCAGCAACAACAACAACAATAACTTTCAACGTTTTTAATAAAACTGAGTCGTCGAAATGGAAATTTTCTAAAGTGGCCAGCATTTAAGTGCCCCAAACAAAGTATATGTATATGTGTGTGCGTGCGTGTGTGTGTGTGTGTGTATATGTAAATACTTACATATAAAAAAGGATTTGTACATAGAACGCCCTCATTATGAAGAAAACGATAAATAAAGCAATTTGCTTTAACACTGGAACACAAAAGTTGAAGGGCAAATTTCGCGTAAGAGCAGAAAAATCCAACGAGACGAATATTCACTTTAGAATTGATGGGAAATTGCCACACAATCCATCTGTTTGCTAAGCAAATGGCAAATGGTAAAGAAAAGAAAGTCGCTTAGGGTAACGTCAAGTGAAATTGCTTGTGATTGAATCACATTAAATAGGCACAAACAAAGTCTACACAAATTTGCCTACAAAAAATTTTTTTCGATTCTTAATTTTGCAGATTAGGTTATTAGGCACTACGTGTTAAATATGTACGGCCTACGGATCTAAACGGTCTACACGCCTTGAGCCGTTTACAAGAAGTAAGAACAAACATCGACAACGACTCGCCAGAAGCTACGGGAAGTTGTTTTAGTTTAAGGTTGTACTTGTAACTTGGAATTGCTAACAGTTCCTCTCTCTGGCGAATAGGTAGAATGAGTAGGTAAGTTGAGGGATATTTACATCCAATATTAGCAACTTTAAAAGCAACTGGAGGTCACATTGTGTTTGCCCTGGAGAGAGAAAAGAAATTTAGTAAAAAAAAATGGGATAGAAAAAGTGAAAGACAAGTACAGAAAATAAAAATGAAGGCTTAATGAAGCTCTATTCCATTAAAAACCTCAAGGAGTCTGAATATCGCCTTCCCACAAAATAATCCTCTCTCAGGGAATTCAACCCCTATCTACAAAATCTGGACAATAACAGAAGAGGCATTGACTCCATCTTCTCCTCAGTTTCATATATCCGGCTGGGAACTGTACCAGATCACCGAAAGTCACTCGGACTGAGTCTGAATATCGCCTCGCCATAAAGAGATTAAACCCTCAAAGAAATCCTCTTTCATGATATTCAATCTCCTCCTACAAAAAGTCGAACAGTAACGCAGGAAGTGCTTTATTGTCTCATTGTCCTCCCCATCTTAATATAACCTGCATCTTCTTCATATATCCGGGTGAGGACTGTACCAGATCCCCGTAAGTCACTCAGACTTCGATTGATTCCAGTTCGCAAGCAATAAAGAAGCTGGTTCAGAAAAAAAAAGAGCAAACATATTTACTAACGTAGCGTGAACATGAACTGTCGCTTGTTATACTTTCATTACTATTGCTTACTTCAGGATTAATTGTAATTTGTACATTTACTTTTGTTTCACACTGTTGAAGCAAATATGAATCACTTTTGGTCATACCTACACCAACACACTTCAAAATCCCCCAACATTTTTTATATACAAAAGGACAATGATTGTATACACGTGTGTTTGTGTGATAATATCACACTCATACTAGTGATATTATGACTACAGTGAGAAGAAAATAAATAGCAGTATTTGAGAAATAATTGAAATAAAGGTAACATTGTCATGAGCAGATTTCTATTTCTGTATGGGGATGAAGTACTCCTTCTATTTAACCAACCTATAGGGGGATTGATTAAAGAAAGCATATTGAAATCAATTCCATTTAAGAAATGGATATTGTGGTCATAGATTACCATTTCAGAGAATTTAGGGGTGACCATAGATGGTTATAATTGACATTTTGTGCAAGGAATTAGAATTAGGATTTTTTTGGCTGGAAATCGGTCTATTGTGGCTCCAATCATGTAAAATCCAAACCAAACGACAATAAAAGCCGTTTAACCATTTACAATGCAATAGAAATACTGATTGGGTGCTAGAGCAACAGACTTTCAACGCTGATTTCGGATGAAGCTCAGTCCTAATACATGGATGGCTACATCAACACCAAAACAATTCCATATGGGGCTTGGAGAAATCAGAATACTTCAATGCAGATAGCCATCGCATATTGGGAGAGTAACTAACACGTCATTGGTTAGGCTTAGTATGGAACCGTTATTATCCATTCAGTTCGTTATGCCACGTAAGAGCCGACAATATTTGGTTTGCATAAGACAGTGTCACGAGCTACACAAAACGACCTATTTTAGATTCTTAGATTTACTGTATGTGATGTTTTTAGAACGAATAACTTTACATTATAGCGACTTTAATTGGCCACTAGGATCATATCATTTGAAGCCGATTGCAATTATTTGTGGGTCTTCGTCAAAGTCCATGCCTTTACCGATAATGCCTTAACATTGAATCATTTAACCATTCATACAGGTTGAAATGTACTTCGAAATTTGGCCGAAAACTACTTCAAAACGACCGACTACCATCCAGAGGTATTCATTCATAATTAATGGCCTGTCGGGAGACCAAGACCGAAACGAAAAAAACTTGCTTTTACTAGGTGAAGTTAAATTCTTCCATAATAACTTGAAATGTGCTTAAAAAGAAATGCTGTTTGCTTTTGGTTACCGTACAATATTTTTTTTAATCACTCATGCTATTTTATTAACCATCACTGTTAACTAAAGTAAAAGGAGGACAAACCTTTTGTTGTTTTAAGCTCAAAAATCAGTTGCTATGTGGAGTGGTGGTAAATAAAACAATCCGGTACAACAGAAAAACCCATAAAAACAAAGTAAAGGAAGAAGAAAATGCGTTTTTAAAGTGGCGATTTATGCCAGGGGGTGGTTTATGTAAAATATGTTTAGTGAACCGTATTTCAATAATTGGCGCCAATGCGGTCGTAAACTTTTAAGACCACAAAAGTTGGGGTGACAAAAACTATAAAACCATGAGTAATTTTTAAATAAAAAAATCTAATAAAATAAAAACAATAAAAATTAAAAGATAATTAAAAAAAAAAAATAAAATGCTTTAATTTAAAAGACGTCATATGAGTGACAAAAAAAAAAAGAAGAAAAACGAAATTAAAAAGAAGAATTGGTCACGTTATTTAAACGCTAGGGATGACAAACTCATTAAAATGTTTTTTTTTTTTTGCGAATATTAAACGCCCACGTTGAAATATTTTTTAAAAAAGATATTGTTTTTGTTTTTGTAGATTTTTCAGTTTTTTTTACGCACTTTATGGTTTAAATCAAATCGCTTAATTGGTCATTTGTTTAAAAATTTTGATTTAAATGCTCTCACACACTCTCACATACTCTCTTGGCGAATTAACACCTACACAATTACACAGTTATACACAGAATTTTTTTTGTCTTTGTGATTCCCTTACTTCAAGTTCAGGTTCAGGTACAGTAGATTCTCAATTTAGCGAAATTTGTATTACTCTTCTAACACTTTGCAGTGCTGTTGTTATATGTATGTAGTTGTTTTTTGTTCTTTCTCTTGGTTGAGTTGAGTTGTTGTTATAAATAAGAACTTTATCATTGATTTTACATTTTAAAAAACTTGAAACTTATTAACTTGGCTTCTAAAAGGATATCTGTTAACATTACTATAAGAAAACATTAATTTTAGTGAATTATTCATTCTGTTTTTTTTTTATTTTATTTATTTATTGTTTATGTAACTCGTTTTTATATTCGATGAAATTCACGACATTTTTGACATTTTTTTTCTTGTGCTTTCGTGTTGTTTTTAAGTGGCTGCAGCTATTTTTCCGTTTTTTGCAATAATTTTCACTAAAGATGTTTTATTTCTTGTTAAAAATGTAATTATTCTATTCAATTAATATGAGCATATTTATTTTTTCCGTATTTTTTTTATTTTCTATTCACCTTGATAACTTGTGTTTGCGCACCGAAAATTTTTCCGCAACTATTTTTCGTCTCGAAACAAATTCAACAACAAACCCCAACAGAAATTCAAGAGACACACACCGAGCAAATGTGTATCAACCACTCTTTTATTTGCCTTTTAAACATCATTCACACTCACTCATGTATATATGATACTTTGTTTTCATACAAAATAAACAACAGCAATTGACAAATTTTTCTTTCCCTTAAATTGTTTTGTATTGTCGTTGTATGGAGAACCTAGCAAAGAGCTTTAAGGGAGCAAAATGCACGTTTTTACTTTGTTCTCTTTAGTAAATAAAAAACTTAAGAGTACAGTTATTTTTGTAAACAAACACTTTGTTTAAGAGTGTCGAAAGAGAGCAAGGAGAAAGAAAATTTAAATACAAAAACCGTTAAATTTCAAAAGAGTTGTTATTCAAAAGAAAAATTGGCGCGTTTTTAATCTGGCAACTTTAATGAAAGCAATATTATTAAAAACATCTGTGCCTCGGTATAGCGGTTGATCCCTTGAAAACCATATTGATGTTAACGAGATTGTCGCGGAAAACCTGAGAACATTAAGTCGACATCGTTCTCAATAACTTTAAATTTCATGAGGCACTACTCACTGAATTTTAGCAAAAGTCCTTTATCTTCATGCTCCAAACTTTAGCCTGCTAAGGAGCTTAAACAAGCAAACCATGTGGTAAGTGCTGCTATTTGTTCAATGGCTAATAAAGCAATATGAAGTCAATGACAATTATTCAAAAAAAAATCCCACCTTCTCCCATGAAAAGTATTTCTATCTGAATTGCTTACCGAGAATTGTAAACTGCATGAGATATTGTTGAAATTTGGCACCTTTGAAATTTTGATGCCGTTGTCAGAATAAAATTGTCAGAGAAAATTGTCAGAATAATCTTCAGAAAAAATTTCAAAAAAATATCGGGAAAAAATGTCCGAATAAATTTTTCAGAAAAATTTTTCAGAAAAAAATTGTCAAAAAAATACTGTCGGAAAATATTGTCAGAAAATTTTATAAAGAAAATTGTTTTTTTTTTTATTATTGAATCTTTCTTAATGAAATTTACAATAGTTTTCAAATCTTAAATCTAGTTTTGAAGGTTAATAGTTAGCACCAGCGTGTTAACTATATATTGTATTCAAATCTTATAATAATACTATACTACATTAGAAATTATGGTCAGTGCAGCCGTCGAGCGAGGCTCAATGTGTCTCTTCGTTGTAGCCTCTGATGGCCGTCGAAATGAAGCAGGTCCCTTGCCAATGCGTTGGGGTGAATCGTCAGTTTATCAATGTATTTTATGGCGAATTTTTTAATTTCTTCCTGAATTGTAGAAATATTGAGATCTCTATGGATATTGTCGTTACGAATATACCATGGAGCGCAGACAATTTGTCGTAAAAGCTTGGACTGTCTTCTTTGTAATTTCGAAACGTTAGACGCGCATGCGCTGCCCCAAAGCTGAATGCCGTAGGTCCATATTGGCTTTATAAAGCATTTGTATAAGAGAACCTTGTATTCAAGATTTAATGTTGAATTAGGAGAAAAAAATAGTGAGAAAAAATTCGCAGAAAACAATTGCCAGAAAAAAATATCGGAAAAAAATTGTCAGAAAAGTTGTCAGAAAAAATTGAAAAAATTGTCCGAATAAAATAGTCAGAAAAACATAGACAAATAGACAGAAAATAATTTTCGAAAAGAAGTGTCAGAAAAAATTGTTAGAAAAATATTCCCAAAAGCAAAAAATTCCAGCAAAAAATTGACAGAAAAAATTCTCAGAAAAAAATTGTAAAAAAAAATGGTCGAAAAAATATTGTCGGAAAAAATTGCCAAAAAATTGTCAGAAACAAAATTGCCAAAAAAATTATCAGAAAAAAAAATTTTCAAAAAATAATTATTAGAAAAAATTGGCAGAAAAAAAATTGACAGTAAAATTTGTCGGAAAAAATGGCCAGAAATAAATTATCAAAAAAAAAAAATACCAGAAAAAAATTGCTAAAAAAAAATTGTAGGAAAATATTGTTAGAAAAAATTATCAGAAAAATATTGTCTGAAAAATTTGTCAGAAAAAAATTTCAAAAAAAATTTCAGAAGTAAATTGTCGTAAAAATAGTCCAAAAAAAATTGTCAGAAAAAAATTGCAAAAGAAAAATTGCTGGAAAATATTGTTGGAAAAAAATTATCAGAAAAAAATAGTCAGAAAAAGCTGTTAGAAAAAAATAGTCAGGATAAATTATTAGAAAGAATTGTCAGAAAAAATTTCCAGAAAAAAATTGGCAGAAAAAAAATTCTAGAAAAAAATGTCAGCAAAAATTGTCATGCCGTTGAAAATTTTAAGGGCTTTACTTTTTGACGGCCTACTGATGCCATTATGTTTGGAGTGTAATATCATTTAAATGTTCTCTTGGTGGTGCACTCCAATTTTCCATGACTCTGGCGCATAAATTACATACGGTGCGATACACCGCATACACCAATTTCCTTTGTCCAGTAGGATATAAAACATGTATTATGGAAGGGCCTTAAGTGGCTTTATTAACTGTTATTAATATGGGCAGACAAAAAGACAAGAGGTTAAAAAAAATTTAAAAAATAAAAACCTGCTAGAATAACTTTTAAGGATATTTTTTGAAGGAATTAATTAAAATCAAACACATGAAATCATTTATTGTTATATTTATAATTGTAGTTTTTCTTTTCTTAATAATTTTTATTTTTAATTTTTTTTTGTTTTTATAATGGAACAGAGGTTTCATACATGACATACAATTATGTGGCGGAGATTGCAGTATAATAAAATATTTCAAAATTTCATATTAATTTTTTGTTTCTTATGTCTTATTGTAATTGTTTCTTTTGCTTTTTTTATTATTATTATTATTAATTTTGTGTAGTAAATAAAGTATTATATTTGATTTAAACACATACATATAATTTATATAACATATAAATACATTACATACATAATAAATACAATTTTGAGGGATTTGCAAGATTAACTGCGAATCATGTGGTCATATAGGGTTACACATTTTTTACTTGTGAATCCCTTCAGTATGATTTGTGAAGGATGCACATAAAATAGAAATATTTGCAATAATAATGAGTAGAATAAAACATTTAACAAATTGTTTTAAGTAAATTCAACAAATATTTATTTTTTAAAACATAAAAAATTAAAAAAATTAAAAAAAAATTCAAAAATGAATTTGATAAAATAATTTAAATGTTTAATAATAATTAATAATTATATTAAATTTATACTAAATTTATCTAGAGTATCTAGGGTTTTCCTAAGGTTATAGTGGTTTAATGCATTCAAATGAAAAGGATTAAGAGAATACGTTGAGTACGAATTTGTGATTTCAGTTGGTTTTTTTTTTTTTAAAGGCATTTGAATTTTTTTAGAATTTATTATGCTTTTATTTTAAATTATATGAGCCGTTTATTTTGAAAGTGGTTTAAGTCCATTTTTTCTTATATTGAGATATTTAAGGGTTTGCGTTTGAATAGTTTCAAAAATATTGTTAACTGGTATTAAGTTGTTTTTATGGCTTTGCAACCTTAAACATGTTAGAATATATAACGTAAAATTTTTTTTAAACTTTACTAGAAAAATAAGCTGTGTTTCAGAACCTAAAATGGACTTAAACCACTTTCAAAATTAATAAAATGACATTTTTGTTTGTGAAAAGGAATAAGTCCCCTTAGTGTTCTTTGTTTAATATTATTATAAGTCAACAAAATACTTTAGTTTCACAATAATATTGAACAAATTAGCCAAAAGAATTGTATACCTAGTGATTCCTCTAATTAGTTAGGTTTTTAAGATAAGTTCTTGAAATTATTATTTTAAAGATATTAAATAACAGAAATTGTAAATATTTTATTTTTGATGTAGATGAATGTAATAGCTTTAAAATAAATAGGTAAGCTTTCAATTTAGATACAGATTTTTATATATGTAATTAGAAAAACATGTATTTAAAAATAAATATTAATTCATCTATTAAAAAATTAAACCAACATTCATTTATTAAGGATAATATTAAAGATTTTACCATATTATTTCTCCTCATTTAGATTATGTGTGAGGTTGTTAAAATATTCATGGTGCTTAGGTAGTATATACCTTAGTAACTCCATCATATCCTTATATTTAGGAGTTGAAATGGGACGTACATTTTTGTATAGTGGTGCTAATTTGATTTTATTGAAGTTCCTTGGTCTTCCCCGACAAGGTAATAAATCCAGTATTTTGAACTCTGTATCCACTTCCATAGATTCTTTCTAAAACATTTTATAGGTTTTACTTTTTATAAATCGCATCCAATATATCCTTAGCCAATTTACAGGTTCGCCACTAATGTTTTTTAGTCTTATGAAAAAAATTATTTCTTTCAATGGTCTTATTAAACCAGTTTCAAATTTATTTTTTTTTTCCATTTCGTTAACAAACTAATTTTCATGTGCCCTCATGATACTAAATTTAAATTTTTTATAAAATAAAAGATTATATAGGATTATGATTATTGTTAGCATTAACTAAATTTTTTTTGAAAAATGGACTTAAACTACTTTCAAAATAAACGCCTCATATGTAAATATCTATCATATCATAGAGGTGAATTATCTTATATTTCTATTCATTATTTGTTTTGTTTTGGTTAAGTTGCATATATAAATATAAATATTTTATAAATTATTTAATATTTAATTTATAGATTTTAAATGTTTATAATAATAATAATAATAATAACAAAGATTGAACTAAGTTGGCATTACAGGATTGAAACAATAAAAATAACTCCTAATAATTTTAATTATTGTGTCTCGGTGTAGGTGAGTGTAGTTGATTTTGAAGGATTTTGTTTTATTCATCATTTTTCTTTTTTCTTCTACAGAGCCTTTTGTATTAAACAATTGACAACGTATTTAAGTTGTAATTAAATATTTAACTATGAACGGGTTTTTTATTTTCTTTTTTTTTTTTTTTTTGGTTTTTAATTTATACACGTGATGAAGAAATATTAAGTTTTGTTTCGTCTTGAAATAAATCCTGGCACCTGATTTCATTGATTTCATTTCTTCTTTTATTTCTAAACATAACACTTTAACACTATTGCTCAAGTGTTGGGTTATTTATTTAGAGAGAATTCCGATGAAAGTTACTAAATTAATTAATTAATTATTTATTAAGCACATTTTGTGAAGTACATTCATTCATTGTTATTAAATATTTAATTTCATATATATCTTTTATATGTATATTTATATATCATAAATATTATATTTACACTAAATCTTTGGACTATAAAGTAAATTTTATTTTATTTTATTTTTTTTTTTTTTTTTTTTGTTTAAATAAAATTATTAAATAATAATAATTATTAGTGTAAATACTATAAATAATGTTGTTTATAATTCCCTAATATAGTATATTTTAGTACAGATTTAAGGATGTATGTATGTAGGTTTTAAATGTTTTGTTTTTGTTATTAAAGTTATAAATATTGGTATTGAAAATGTTTAACAGTGTCTATAATGATGTTTTTTATTTTTATTATTTTTTTTTCTTTTAAATATTTTTTTAAAAAACAAATGCTTTAAGGTTTTTTCAAAATAGATTTTTTTGTATAGGCTTGTTGCTTTAAATGACACTGTTTGAGCGCTAGTTAGAAAAAAGTTGTTTCAAAAATATCACAAAGAAATAATTAAATCAGCACAGTCTGTACACTGAATCAAACTATTGTACGTACATCATGCTATTGAATATATTTTATATTGTTTTTTTAGTACAAACTAGCTCGATTTGAGTCAAATAAAATTTTTTTTTAAATAAATAACTGAGGTAGAGCGGGTAATACACTAACTGATGGTGAATCATCAATATCGTGTAATATAATAAAATTCGTGTTTGCGAACCTGACCTGATGAATATCAAAAAATTATTGATATTTGACAGGATAGTGTTTTCTCTCTCTCATCAGGTCTTGTTTGCAGACGAAGTTCTCTAGTGTAATACTCGCTTAAGAAAAATTTTTAAAATATGTTACAAAAACAAAATAAAACCAAAAAAACTCAAGAAATAAGCTCAAATAATTGTCCGTACACTTATGTATTATCTCAAATTTATCCCTGTCTTATATAACAGGTTTTTGGAATTTGTATTCTTTTCTCAAAATCTAATAATTCTGAGTTATGAATTGTTATTCAGTTTGATGGAACATACAAATTAACATCAAACTGTGTGCAAATAACGAAAATAACAAAAAAAAAAATTTGTATTGATAACAAAGACTTCAGCAGAATTATGGCAATAGTTTGTGGGAAAGGTAAAACACAAGAGTACGCATTCGTTTTTAAATTCCCCAGTAAAAATGCAAAGCAATGAAAGACTGTTCTTTGGGAAGAAAAATCGTACGAATGGTTTGATTAAAAAAAGAGCAATGTTATGCAAAAATTAAAAACTATTCAAATTGATGAAAACAGTTTGATAAATTGCACAAATCTTTCGTTATCTTCTGCTTATGAACAAAAGTAAGATATGTTTTCCATATAAGAAGCCTTTTGTATTCGGCAGGATTTACAATTCAAATAAAATTTATTTATAAGTCAAATGACTTCTGAAAATAAGTTATATTTACAGACAAGACAACCCTTCAGTCAGTATTACGACCTAGATTCTCACACCACTTATCTTGTGTGTGTTAATTTTATACATGAGTGGAGGGACCTACAGTTTACAGTCGACTCCAAAAAACAGTTTTTTGAGATACTTTCCATGGCAATTTTATTTACTCTCTGAGCTTTCGCCAGAAATAAAGAAGAAATATTTTTCATATTTCGTTTTGTTGGACATGTCTGACCTGAGGTTTGAACCATGGCTTCACGTCTAATAAGCTAACACACTACCTACTAGACTACGGCGTTTTCAAATTTTACATTTTTGGTTCAAATGACACACGATTTGTGTGACAGTGCGCAAATAATGTGTTGCAGTCAAAGGACTTCAAAACAACCGTCAAACATGGACATGGTATGGTAGTGGTGAGAGTGGCATATAAACTTTTTGCACAAATTGCTTGTATGTAATTCTTATAAGCACAATTTGAACTTTTAAAAGAATTTTAATCTATTCAAATCTGGTAAGTAGTTTTTGAAAGTTTATGAAAATAGTCTCCGTTTGTCTGGGGTACGTACAATTGTGTGAGTCAGTGTATGTAGGCTAAAGAGCAGCACAATGTCTATTTAAAATATTTTGCTCTGTGCATAATTATCAAATGATTTGGTCATATTTAACAGCTTTGAATATGTTACTGATTTTATTTTAATAAAAAAGTTATCAGTTTAAGCCTTGAAAGAGAATTTAAGGGGTATACAAGCCAATGACTTAAGCCTATACAAACAAATTCCTATATTTTCTTCTTGTAATAAATTCCGAATTACAATTATTAATCAACCAATTAAAAAAAAGAGGAGTAACTTAATAAATAATCCTGGTCCCCAGGTAATATGTAAAAAAAATGTTCTTTATGGAATTTCAATAATTTTTTTTTTTTTTTGTAATACTGTGTAACATGTTTCACATTACCACCATAACGAAACCCTTGTTCGCGCTAAATTCAACAGCTTAGTTAAGCCGTGACTTAGGATTTCCGTTTTATCATCTTTAAGATACACTTTGTGGTTAGCGAGTGAATATAGAGCATATGCAGTGAGTATTGCTGTATCGTTTGTCCATTTGTCCATTTGTCCATCAAATAGTTTACATCAATCAATACTTATACGAATACGAGTAAATCATAGAATAGAAGATCGTTGTTTTATAGAGTATGCTGCTGCTATAAATATATTCGTTAATCGGATTCTTTGTTAAATTGTATTGTGCCTGATTGCTTGATTGAGTATAGTTTTTTTGGGATTTTCATTTTTCTCTGGAGGAGTGTATAATCGGGTTTATTATTGTATGTATAAATATGTTGTATGTATGGTTTGTGGAATAGTTTGTAAGTTTCTCTATATATTTATGTAATTATTAGTTAAATTGTTTATGTTTTTGTATTAAATTTAAGCATTCGATTCCTTAAGGTTTTGTAATCTTTCCAATTGATTCGAATCCAATTCCTCTGGTATGCTGGCACGTCCGCCTACAACTTGTTTGGGTGTTTCTACATCAACATCTTCATGTCTCGATTCATCTATGCTTTGTGGTCCGCCACCTCCTCCGCCACCGCTATTGGCAAAGGCATCGTCGAAGTTGGCATCAAAGTTGGCCTCAAAATTGGCTTCAAAGCCAGCATTAGCAGCAGCTGCATTGGCCTTCTCATTGAAGGGATCTTCAGCCTCTTCCAATGGTTGTAATTCGGATGAATCTTGCTCTAGATCGGACGATGGCAAATCCTCTGGATTGGGTGTAGGCGAGGTTAGGGTTATAGTTACACTGGGTGCTTCCATAACATCATTCCTACCTTCAATAATTTTGTTCTTATCCATTTGTTTAGCTTCCTGGCTCTGCGCCTTTGTGGTCACCTCATCCTTTTTGGAAGCACTCGTTACTTTAGCATTATCCTGGCCACCCGTTTGTTTTGAGTCATCTGCACTATCACCTCCTCTCTCTGCTATTGGAGGGAAAGATTTATCGGAACCGTCTTCAACCATTGGGGTTGCAGCGGTAACAATAATTTGTGCCATACCTAAATTTAAATTGTTTCCACCGTCTTTGGTCACCTTGGCTGCTGGAACGGTTGCAGCATTTAAAGCCGGTGGTGGCTGTGATGGTGGTGGCATACTGCTACCATCTTCGTCCATATCGTCCTGTAACCGCAAATGAAAGTAAAATTAAAAAATTATCACCAAGAATTGTAATTTTTTTTTTTGTTTAAAAACAAATATTATAACAATCATAACTGTAAACTTAATATTAAAATATCGAAACTAAGACAATTCAAAATTTTAGATTTTTTTAAAATTTTCGATACAAAAACGCTTCTGACCATGTTTGCTTAAAATTTTGATAGCTTTGGTAAAAGATATGTTTATATTTCATTACCGTAAAGGCTATGATAAAATTTCTAAAACTTTTCAGTTAGAAACTAGCCTACCAAAATGATAAACAATTCGTTTTATAGGATACACGGCTTAGAATCACTCTGATTTAAACATGAAAATTGAAATGAAATGAAATTTCTTGTAAAAATTTTTAAACAAATTAATAAATTTCGTAAATAATATTATAACCCGCATTATATGCTTTTCAAATAACGGTTTTTTTTTTAAACTTTAATTATTTTTATAAAGAAAAGCATTCATTCTGTTTGATTTACCTCATCTCCAGGTTCTTGTATTAGAACTACGGAAAGCATTAAAGAAAATTAAAATTAATGCAATTAAATTATATTTTTTGTTAATATTTTCGTATATTGTATAACAATAAATATAAAAAGTTATTATATATATTTAATAATTATAAATAACACATAAGGAATAAGGGAAAATCAAAAAAAATTAAAAAAATTTTTGAATACAATTCAAATATATTCTCTTCCTTAGATTGTGTGAAAAAAAAACATGCCTGGGTAACGTGCTTTTTACAATTAGGAACAGTATAGGGTAATTCAAAAAAAGGACACAATACGGTGGAGTGGCATTCCATATGAAGTACACAATTGGATTTAAAGTAACACCACTACGTTTATTTGAAAATCTACAATTTTATATTTTTTTTGTATAATAAGAGAAACTAACAAAATAATATTGCATTTATTTATTCAAAATAAATTTAATTAATAAATTAAATTTTAAAAATCTAGTACGTGTATATTAAAAATTAAACAAAAAAAAAAATAAAAAAATTATTTTTAATTTTCCAAAATGTTTGATCTTGTTTTGTCATAATCTAACCAATGCTTAAAACAGGTTTTTTCTAAATATCTCAAAAAAAAAACAACAAATATAAGAATATGACTTAGAGCCTGTTCAATTTCCCCAAAAGCATTGAAGCCTTTACAAAAACACAACCGGGAAACGTCAGAGTAGTAAAGATAAGAATGCTGATAATACTACCTCGGGTCATGCAATTTTATGGGATGTTTTAGTCAACAAAATTTGTGTGGAATCAGAAGAATTATCACATAAGTTTCCATCAGAAACTATAATATCAATTATATGACGATAATCATAACCAATGCAACATTACATACATACATGCATAATTGGTCATTACAACCCTTCAGTCAGGATTATTGACCTAGTTTCTCACACCACTTATATTGTGTGTGTGTTAATTTTATACATAAATGGCGGGACCTACAGTTTAAAGTCGACTCCGAACGACAGATTTTTTGAGAAACTATTCACGGCAATTTTATTTTACTCTCAGAGTTTTTGCCAGAAATCTGCTGAGAGGAAATTGCCGAAGAAATATTTTTTCATATTTCGTTTTTTTTGTAGATGTCTGACCTGGGGTTTGAACCGAGGCCTCATGTCTAATAAGCCAACAGACTCCATAGTCTAGTAGGAAAGAGGAAATCGCCGAAGAAATACTTTTTGTATTTTGTTTTGATGTCTGGCCTGGGACTCGAACCCTGGCTTTACGTCTAATAAGCCAACACACTACCTACTAGACTACGGCGATAGATGGAACATTACTGATCGAAAATGTTCGTTAACCTCAATGCCTCAATATCCTCCCGTAACTCAATACATTACTTTTTAGTTCCAACACAAAGTCCTGTGTAAATATTCTTATCGCCGCGGTACTCTTACTCTAGTGACTAATGCTGAGGTAATCTAGTAACTATTAGACTGAGGGTTCCAATTCCACCAGAGATTATGCTCTGTTATACTACACTCAGCCTATGCTCCAGTTATTTGGTTCGCAATAATTAAAATATAGTTTATAATTATACTGTGATAAATAGGTTAGTTTAGATATGGTAGCTGAACTGTCTTTATGAAAGAGGCCCACTTAACTTAGCATGTGCGATAGGTCCACTACAGTACCACAATCAATATTCAACTCGATGATCAAACATTCCCTAGAGGAAACCAAACCGGTTCCAAAAATAAATCCTGCAATTGCAGCTATCTTTTTATTAGAGAGTGCGGTCAAGGATGTCAGAAAGTGAGAAATCAAAAAATACCGTCTTTGGAGATTGCAAGCAGAGGTCAGCTAATCAGCAATGCAATTTCCAAAACCCTTATATAAGTTAACATTTGCATGATCCGAAATTCCACTGACAAATCGGGGATTTCAACATTCATGAACGGACATTGAGACTACATTTGTTAGGGACTTAATGGCTGTCAAAAATAAAAGTATTACGATTACTGAAATTCGTCAAGTCGCAAGACCAACCAAGACTATGAGCTCGAAACTAATGGCGTTTGCCATTTGCGATGTAATATTGACTCAAGGCAGAAAATTATGAAAATCAGAATGAACAGAGTTTATCATATATACATACATACATGATTGGTCATTACAATCCTTCAGTCAGGAGTACGACCTAGCTTCTCACAACACTTATGTTATGTATTAATTTTATCCACAAGTGGCGGGACCTACAGCTTAAAGTCGACTCCGAAAGGGAAATTTTTTTGAGAAACTTTTCATGGCAATTTTATTTTACTCTCAGAATTTTAACCAGAAATCTGCTGAAAGGAAGTTGCCGAAAAAATGTTTTTTCATATTTCGTTTTTTTGTAGATGTTTGTCCTGGGGTTTGAACCGAGGCCTCATGTCTAATCAGCCAACACACTTCCTACTAGACTATGGAGTCTAGTAATTAGCAAGCTATCATGTCATCATCAAACTTTGATCAGTGGGAGAGGAATAGTGTCAGACAACGTCAGACAATTTAAATATCGGCTGCTTGGTTTGATGTTTCTTGTGCACGAAGTAATTATTGCCTGCTTCTGGTTATGACATAATTTCCTGAACACTATGAGTCCTTAGACTATGCAAAGAAATGCTTTAAAGATTGACAAACACATTGATACAAATGTCCTATATTTGAGGGGAATTATTTTAAAGGCGAATTCATTTACTATATCTTGAATATGTTTTTATAAATATTTTTTTTACATATACATATATGTATGTATGAAAACATCCATAATATTTAAATAATTTAAGATTTTTAAAACATTTAAAATTTCTTTATAAGAATGCAATACGAAAGGTTTTTTGAACAGTCAAAATATGTATTCAGCATTCAAAGTGAATAATTGTTTGTAATTCAAATAAAAATTTTTGGAAAGAAAATTATTTAAGTCTTCATTGATGAGCAGCATTATGAATATGTTGCAATTGTTGTTTTTAAAAATTTTAAATATTTGTTGTTACTATTCTAACGAATTATTAATAAATTAATAACGAATTAAATACTAATTTATTGAGTGCTTATATTGTATGAAAATTGTAAATAAAATAGAACAAAAAACCTAATAGCCCATTTACACTACAGCGAAATCTAGTAGATTAGATTTCAAATCTTGCTCAAAATCTAGATCGTTTACACTGGATTTATTTGACAGTAGCAAGATTTCATTTTAATAACAAAAACAGCTGACTGAAATTTAAAAGAAAATAATATTTCCAAATTTAGTTTAATACTAAACAAAAATGAAAAATATAGGACATTTAGTATCGTTTTCATCAAGACCAAATAAGATCCAATCAGAAATAATGTTGGTGCAAAAAAAACGTCAGCATTTGTAGAATATAAGATTTAAAAAATAATGCAAATGTATTACTACATACAATTGCTAAATAAAGGGTCCGCCAAATAACTTTTTTTTTTTGAAAATGCTTTAAAAAAAACTACTGAATATTTTCTCAAATTTCTTTTTTTATTTGAAAGTATAATCCTTCCGGTTAATAATGGAAAATAATTTCATTCAAATGGCTGCCTCGGCTGGTCATGCAGTAGCCTACACGATCGGTCCAATTTTTAAGCACATTATCGATTGTGTGCAGCTGTATTTCACCAATGGCTTCACGAATATTGTCCTTTAAAGCGTCAATTGTCTCTGGCTTGTCGGCGTAACACTTATCTTTGACGGCACCCCACAAATAATAGTCCAAAGGTGTCAAATCGCAGCTCCGAGGGGGCCCAATTATGCCTCTGGACCAAAATCCGCACCAAACAGTGACTCGTTTTGGGTGCGTCGGCTTTTCAATGTATGCGTGCGGGTGTTCTGTGCCCCAAATGCGACAATTTTGCTTGTTTACATACCCGCCAAGATCAAAATGAGCTTCATCTGAAAAGATTATTTTTTGCCAAAATCGGCATCTTCTGTAAGTCGATCGCAGGCCCACTTAGCAAAGCGAAAACGAATAATCATTTATTTTCCATTATTAACCGGAAGGTTAAAAAAAGAAATTTGAGAAAATATTCAATAGTTTTTTTTTAAAGCATTTTCAAAAAAAAAAAGTTATTTCCTTTAGCAGAATGGAATGGGTACATGTTTTTAAATTGAAAGTCTACTAAATAAATAAATTTTGTTTTGTATGGGAAATCTAGTTAAAATCAACTAGATTTGGCTCGAAATCGCATAAGTACTAGATTTCGCTGTAGTGTAAATGGGCTATAACACTAATTGGATTAAGATTAAAAAAATTATTTGAAAAAAAATATTAAAAAAAAAAACTTCAAACTATAGAAGAAAAAGAAAACTGAACAGAAACATAAAATTTACCCTTTTTGGCGGACGATTTTTTCAGTGCTTAAATTGAATTGAAAGAAAAATGTTTCATAAACAAAAAAATATTTATACAAGTAGGTACAAGGAAGGAAAGCAAAAAACAAAATTATATATACACTGAGAAAAATTTCATATTCTGTTTTTGTTTTTCTTGAAAAAAAAAAAAAATAAAATAAAATAAAATGAATATTGAACTGAAAAGCATTTTTTAGGCAATAACACTCAGCTGACAAATTCGTTGTAAAATTTGATTTTCTTTTAAGCTGCAATGAAATTAAAAGCGGTGAAAGGAATAAAAATAAAGAAAAACACTTAGAAAATAGACACACAGATATACACTTAAACAGAGAAAAGTAAAATTCAAGGATTTCCAAAATAGAAAAATTCTTCTATTTTTTTTTTAACAATTTCTTTGTATTTTTTTGTTTTTTTTTTTTTTATTCATTGTTTACTCATTCGGTGTCTAAAGTTGGGAGGTGACAAAGAGGAAGATTTTATCGTGTTTCTTTTTTTTCATGTTTTATCGTATTTTACCTCTAGTGGAGAAGAAGAAGCAGGATTACAAAAGTTATTTAAAATTTTGTAACACAATTAAAATGTTTGGAACAGTAGTAGTTGGTAATGTCATAATAAAAGGAAACTCAAGAAAAATTTTGTATCAAATATGAAATCAATTTTTGTTTTGTTTTCTTGTTTTTTTTTTGTTTTTTTTTTTTGTTTTAAATATTTATAGAGAAATATAATAAATAAAAAAAAAAGAATTATTGAAATGGTAGAAATTCTAAAGGAATAGTGAGAGAGACATGAATATACACATAATCATAATTCGTATAAATTGATGATTTGAAATCAAAACAAATTCAACATATTCAATTACCTGGTGGAGGCATACTGGGTGCAGCACCGTTTGGTATATAGCCACTATCATCATCTAAGTAAAGAATTAAACAAATTAGTAAACTTTACAAATGAAATATTAACGACAGCTTACCAGCAGTATCCTGAGAACCAAACATATCATCGGTCAGTTCATGGGCATATTCTGGTGGCAATGCTGGGGCTGGTGGTAAAGCAAAACTTGGTGGCGCCGAGGGTGGTGGTGACTCTTCGCCACCTTCCGTTAATGGTTCACCATTCTCATCACACTCTTCCACCACCAGCGAAGGAAAATTACCAAATTTACCATCCAATTCACCTTCCCACCAGCCATCGTCCACACCGTGTGCTGTTTTGGTAACGATTTTTATTATTTGTCCCTCCTCGAACGTGAGCTCATCCTCGGCCGTGGCATCGTAATCGTATAAAGCTATACAGTACATGACATCGGATTTCTTTTTCTGTGGCGCCATTATAACGGAGACCTGATCGGGTGATTGCAACGAGTCCACAGTTTGATCTTCATTGTCAACGGTATAATCAACAGATGAAAAGGATATTTGTGAACGCAATTGATTGGCTGAACTACCATTCACTGGTGTCTCCTGTTCGATATCCAAATAATTGTGAGGCACATAACCTTCCTCGCCGCGATAATTACGGGCACGTAACCAGCCATCACCATCACCTTCGCCAATAACCTCCAGTTGTTCGTTTTCAACGATGGTCAATTCGTCTGGATTTTGCGCCTATGCATAGAAGAGGCAAAAAATTACGATTCATTGTCCGGTTTTATGCAACTTGTGTCCACTTACTGTGTAGCTATATAAAGCAGTGCATTTAAATATGGCCTCTTTGGGTTCAGGAACAATAGGTTCTTCCTTTTCCTCAGCTTCTTCCTCTTCTTGCTCGTTATCCCAATTAACTTCGGTTGGATCATCCCAAACTGTATTCGAAGACATCATTGGCATTTGTGCTGCTGGTTCTGGCACACGCTCTTCCGTTTCTACAATGAAATTTATTTCATTACCAACTTAAGTAATAAATTATCATAATCAGACTCACCTTCATCACTATCGCTGAAAGTTCGATCTCTTGTAAGCTGTGGTTCTTCCTTAGGTTTACTTGCTGCTGTGGTAGCAGCACCACCACCAGCTTCTTCCTTATCGCTATCGTAAAATGAATCTGAGCTTGGATTTTCCTTTAATTTGAAAAACACTTATTCAATTGAGTTCTTGAAAATAGAAACTCTTTCCACTTACCCCTTGACCCGAAGCATCGGTACGCATTGAAATTGAACTGGCCGATCGTGTCAATTCTTGTGCTCCTATAATTTCGGCTTCCTGTACCCATTCGTCCACATTAATGCCACCCTCACGTAAGCATTGCAAACAAGCTTCAGCCTTGGCTTTTTCCGTTTCTGAACGTCTTATCAAATCGCGGAACTCTTCAATCTTTGTATCCAGATCTGGTCCATTAGGATCATTGGGATCACTACGTTGTCCCGAGTCACGTAACGCAACACATACTGCCAACTTTTTGGCATTCTCCCTAATCGATACATTCTCTTTGACAACTCTACCGGCCAAATTCTTAGCCTCCTTTGTTAAAGTCTCAACAGCCGATTCATGTTCGGTGGTTACTTTCCGTACTGGATCATTATCGCATGGCTCAAACTCATACTGTATGTGTTGTTTCAGTACGGGATAGAACAGATAACAACACTGTAGATTGTACTCGCGTGTCAACTGTTGGGCCTGATCACGTATTTTCCCAAAAGAATTCTGTGTAGCCGAACATGTCAACAGTTCGGTGCGACCCATTAGGGTCAGGTACTCGGCCACACGTTCAAATACGTAATTCTCCATTGTGGTCATTGTAGTCTGAAGATCAACCGTAAAATAACGATTCTGATGAGCATTGGCTGCAGCCAAACTTAAAATGTAATCATTACGAGCACCGGTCGATTTCTCTTCCAGTAGCTCTTTGCGCGATGTAACACGTGCACTATTCTTTTGCAGCGAGGTAATCGATTGGAAAAACGAACCTTTTTTCTTTTTCAATTTCTCTTCAATATCTCGAGCCTTGTCACGTACATCGTGAGCACAGTGCTCTTCATCGAAATATTGTTTTTTCGTTTTATCCAAATCGCCAACACTCAAATGCAATTCCTTCTGTACGTTGACAATTTGCGATAAAGACCTTTTCGCAATTGCCAACTTGTAATCGCGCAACACTTTTGCTTCATCCGCAATCTGCTGTTGAAATACTTCAATAGCAGCTAAGCGTGCTCTAGCCAATTTCTCATTCTCTTCTAAAACCGTTCGCCATACACTCCACATATTCCTGCAGTTAGAAAAAAACAAACAAAAAAAAATTATTTGAAATAAATAAAGGGGGTGTGCAATATAATATCTAGGTTTCCACCCCCTATTGTTAATAGTGTGCCATGAGTTGTAAGAATTATTGTTTAATACGCGAGAAACTATACGCCCCTTAGTTTTTATTTAAATCTTATAGACCTCAACGGTGCCAAGATATATTTATATTCTTATATACATCCATATCCAATAAAGTCTTTAGTAATCGTTGGTTTTTCAATTATGGCTAAAGCAAACAGCTAGAAGGGACTTGATCATCAACATCCATTTTGGTCAAGAAGTGCCGGTTATTTTTAGAAGTGAAGATGAAACATACTGCATTTAAAATTGCAATGAAAAGTTTCTCAAATCTGTCATCGGGAGTCGACGTTAAACTGTTGGACCCGTCACTGTTGAATACAATTAATACACGCAACATGGGTGGTGAGAGAAGCTAGGTTGTAATCCTGACTAAAGGATATTCTTTTCTTTTCGGAAAAAAATGCGATTTTCATTTTTAATGATGATGTTCTAATGCTTTCGTAAATAAATTTAAGACTAAAAAATAATGAAATACACTGTCGGACAAAACAAAGCTTAAAAGCATTAAAAGTTACTTTTTAACATTAAAAGAGTCCAGTTTCCTTACAGAATTTCATCGATATTACTTTTAGTAGGAGATATTTAGGACTAATGTTGGTCCACGTATGCCGGTTTTAAATGGGACAACACATCATCATAAATATTGCGATGAGGACATTCTTCATCTAAACATTTCAGATGCGAGTTTAATAGGAGGAGTCACTTGCGGCTGATCCAGGTTAAGGAGGAATGGATCAAGAGCCACAAATCGTATCATCAAAGAATAATTAGAATACTGAACGAATGTTAGCCTACCGCGGAATTATCCGGTAGGATGTTAACTACATCTCTTTGTAGGCAAATTTTTTTGTCCTTTATGCAAATGCCCGTCGGTAATTATTGGCTCAAGCTTTTAGATAAACTTTTCGCCTAGTCGCCGTAGTCTAGTAGGTAGTGTGTTGGCTTATTAGACGTGAGGCTGCGGTTCAAACCCCCAGATCAGACATTTCCGACAAAACGAAATATGAAAATAAAATTTCTCCGGCGACTCTGAGAATAAATAAAATTGCCATGCAAAGTTTCTCAAAAATCTGTCGTTCGGAATCGACCATAAACTGTAGATCTCGCCACTCATTTATAAAATTACAACAAAACACATAAGTGGTGTAAAAAAACTAGGTCGTAATCCTGACTGACCATACATGACCACCCATGCAGGCTGCCGGATCTTTCAAGCTGAAGTACGTACGATTAACGATTAACGAGTGTGTAATCTGGGCCAGTGATGATTTGCAAAACTGAAAACATAGGGATTTGAACATATTCATTGATAGTCAAACTGTCAATCAGGGCAATAACATCTATGGACAAGGGGTCGAGAACTATCTTAAAGTATAAGAAGATGATTAACAAGTACTCCCAGCATGGCAGGCACAGAACACATAATATGGCATCAAGGAGTGATTGAAAATTAGGGATCAGATAATTTAGCTAATGAAGATAAGGAATTACAGAACATAAATTTGAATAACAAACACAACTTAATCTAAAAACATTGTTTATACGATCAAACATGGTAGTAACTAATGGTTTGGAGTTGTTTTTTATTTTAACAGTGAGTGCCAAAAGTCCGGTAAAATTAGAATAGAAAATGACTGCAGAGCACTATGTATGTAAGTATTTTACAAGAAAATCCTAAAATATTCAAATATTTTTCTTTATTTTGCCCGCCAGTGTACATTGTATTTTAAATAAAAATAAAAATAAAAACGCAACACGACATACAAATCGTATTGCAAACAAACATAAACACGACATTTCTGAATAGGAAGCTAAGCGCGTATGAATATGTTTTCTTGACAATTAAGGAAATGCATTATAAGGATGGATTACTTACCATCTTTCCTCCATGCCTTCCATTTTAATATCGGGTATATTTGGAATTTTCTTATTTAAATACTGTGATGAGATCTTTAACAGTGCCTCACTATAAGATTTCTCAATGGCAGACCTCTTAATGGTGAACTGGCGTATGTCCTCAAGCAAATCGCACTCATGTTGATTCTTCAATTGCAACTTTGCCACTTGCTCCGTGTGTAAATTCTTTAAGAATTTCACATAGTTACCCTAATGATGTACAATCATCACAGAACCAGCAACAATTGAGATTGAGATTAACAATACAGGAAAGCCAACCACAGCCACCAAATGCAGCCACCAAGAAAAAAAAATTTAATAAAAAACTTAGAATTAGAACAGCATAAGCGAAATTAAAGAAAAAAAAATTCTAAATTTTATGTTTAGTTTTTCTTTTCTTTCCTCTGTTTTTTATTGTAATTAAATATAAACAAAATAAATATTTTATATTTGAATGAATGAGTACGTATGTATGTATGTATGTACATGAATGAATGTTTGCATAATTGGTTTATAAAAATATATTGCAGTCATATTAGTAGTAAGTTAGCAGTAGTAAGTAAGTAAGCAGTTAAAAATTATTATTATTATTGTTGTTGTTATTATTGTATATTATGAGTAAATAAAAGCTTAGAATATTGAAAAATATATATGTATGTATGTTTGTATATAAATATATAAGTTAATGAGCATATAACAGAGTATGTATTAGATTAGGGAAAAAGTAATTTCTTGTCATTATTAGTGAATTGTTTTAGAGTTGAGTTCGAAAATGAAATTAAAAACATATTCGAAAGAGTGTTTTAGTTTTACAAAAGAATTGAAAAGAAATGCAAAGAAGCAATAGAAGACATTCGATCTTGTGAAGATAATGCTGAATAATAGTTTGAAAGTAAAAATATTACAAAGAAATTATTTTTTAGAATTCATTTCTATTTTACCATCATTTTTGTATTTTTTTTTTTTTTTTCTTAAAAGTAAAAGTAAAGTAAAGTTTTATTTTTTTCTGCTTTCCATTACCGTCAAAAACAGATCCATCGATTTTAGTTAACGTTCCTATACCTGCGTCAAAAAGTGAAACACCAATACCCGCGCGTTGGTCTGTGAGACCGACAATGGAAAATCCTATATCCTTGGTACTATTTGAAAAAAAAATTTTTAATGCAAAAACGAAGCTTATTACGAATAATGAAGCTACCAGTGATATCAACTTACTGGCACTATTTTTTTACAAAAAAAATCGCAATAATAAAAAAATCGGTCTCACAGAACAACGCGCGGGTATAGGAAGGTTAATCAAAACCGAACAACTCTTAAATTATTTATTGATTATTATTCATTGATATTAAACAGTCAAAACGCTAAAAAAAAATCGGGCTAAGAATTAACACAAAGAAAATCAATGTAATGCGCGTATCATACTAAATAGTGTCTTGGCTTATTAGACGAGAGTC
Source organism: Sarcophaga caerulescens (assembly GCA_927399465.1). Classification (NCBI taxonomy): domain Eukaryota; kingdom Metazoa; phylum Arthropoda; class Insecta; order Diptera; family Sarcophagidae; genus Sarcophaga; species Sarcophaga caerulescens. The sequence continues at coordinate 73,565,321 of OV656867.1, forward strand.
CGTGGCTCAAACTCCAGCACAGATATTTCCTACAAAACGAAATATGAAACAAAAAATTTCTTTCGGCCACTTCCACTCGGGAGTCTTCTTTTCAGAAACTGAAAATAAAAATGAAAAAAATGAAAATTGCCACGAAAGGTTTCTCGAATCTAATGTTCGGAGTCGACAGTAAAAAGTCGGTCACACCACTCCTGAATAAAATTGATGCACACCACATAAGTGGCCTGGGAAACTAGTTTCTAATCCTGACTTAATGGTTGTAAAGATCAATGTGAGTAAGTAAGAGAATCGAAGATGTGGATTATACCAGCAGTAAACACGTTGGTTCTTATTCAGATATTGGGAAGGGGCTAAGCAAAACCTGAAATGCTAATCACCCTTTGCATAGAATATCTCTCTTAGCTTTCGTCCAAAGCAAACTGAAGAATCTTTGACTGTAGTGTACAGTCTGTACGTCTATGCTCTATGAAGACTACAAATCTTCCATAACTCTTCATATCTTCTGACTTTCAATGGAGAACCGCAAACAAATTGAATACAGAGGCCGCATATTACGAGAAGAACACCATCTGGTGACATCGTTAGTCAACATCTCAACTGGAATTCACAGGGCTTTAGAAATGGTGGGAATCGGATGGTAAAGAACGAACTAAGTATTCGTCCAACGAATACTTTAATAAAAAATTAATAAAAAATGTATGCCGACTGATTCGGTACAAAACATAAACACATCGGTGCAAATTTGTTTTGTTTCATGCGTTCAATCGAAAACATAGCAGCGTTGAATTTCAATACATATTTATGAATTAGGCAAAGTTTAACTAGGTCTTTCAGAAACCACCGCATTACGGATTTTACGTAAGAATTGGGGCCTTAAGCAGTGGTGTTGTCGAGCCGGAACGCTCCGGAAGTTTAACTGGGTCTTTCAGAAACCACCGCATTACGGATTTTACGTAAGAATTGGGGCCTTAAACAGTGGTGTTGTCGAGCCGCAACGCTCCGGAACGTCGTTCCGGTACTTCCTTTTTGGACAGGAACGCGTTCCGGAACTAAAGATGATTTCTGAAGATGATTGAAATATTATATTGATACTGGAGGCAAAGTAATTCCTAAAGATGTAGAAATCTTAATTCGATACATAAATATTGTACCTTGCAGTTCGGCAGAGTGTGAGCGCGGATTCAGTAAAATTAATATTATTTTAAATGAACAAACAAATTGAAAATCTAGCATATAGTATTTATTTTTTTTATTAAAATGAATGGCCCACCACAACAATTATTTATTTAGAAGTCGCCGTGGTCTAGTAGGTAGTGTGTTGGCTTATTAGACTCAAGGCCCGAATTCGAATCCCAGGTCAGACATCAAAACGGAAATATGAAAATATTTCTTCGGCGACTTCCTCTCAGCAGATTTCTGGCAAAAACTCTGAGAGTAAATAAAATTGCCATGAAAAGCTTCTCAATAAATTTGTCGTTCGGAGTCGACTTTAAACTGTAGGTCCCGCCACTCATGTATAAAATTAACACACACAACATGAGTAGTGTGAGAAGCTAGGACTGAATGGTGCGAGCTTCTTGGGGACGATTGCTATAGACTGTCTAATGGTGAAGGTATAGCACTGGCCATTTTATAGTCACCCAGCAGCAACTCGTTTCCTTGTCGTTCGCATCTTGAGATGTCCACAAACACTACTCCCTCTCTTCCACATTCCTATAACCCATTTTCCTAAAACCTGCACAATGCACTGCATGAGTAGGGGCCATCCCCTGAGTGCTGGTTTCACAAAAAAAAAAAAAAAAAAAAAAAAAAGATGATTATGTAAAAACTTAGTTAAGGTCTCATCGTTCAGCGGATGACAACAAAACAAGGAAAATACAACCACAAGATCCTCAACATAATCCTATTTGGAATATTTTATAAAAACCATTAGTTTTTTCATATTTTATTTTTAACAATAATTTATGCAATATTGTTTGAGTATCTACTAAGCGTATTTTATAATTTGTTAACTAATTTTTATTAAACGTTCCTATTGTTGCAATAAACGTACATATATAAATATATACATACATATAAAGAAAATGGGTTTCGTAATGATTTTCGCTTCCTTTCCTTTTTATGCTATATACGGGGCCGATCATGGCGACGGGCGAAAATTGGAGGAAATTTAGGACATGAGACCTAAAAAAAAAACGCCGCCGCCAGGATTATCATTTAAAATCACCCCCGTCGTTAAATTTGGGACATGAGACCGCACAGAGCGGTCGCCTACCCAGGATCGGCCCTGTCTATATAATTATATATACGCGTTCCGGTAAAAAAAAAAATTAGCACAACACCACTGGCCTTAAGTTTTGCCAGACTCAACATCGAGAGAAACAATTACAGTCAAACGTTCATTTGCAAATTTTGAAACTTATTAATACAATTGAAGAACAATCGTATTTTGCTGGAAAAAAAAACAATATTTTCTCTCAATTCAATTTTAAATTTTCTGTCTTGAGAAGAGTCACAATTGTCTTGAAGTTGGTTTGCACCCGTGGTTCTAACGCCAGCTCAGACATGTCGAACATAACGAAAGATTAAATAAAAGTAAATCTTTCGGCAATGTTTTTCAGCATTCTTCTGGCATAAACTCTGAAAGTAAATAAAATTACCATGAAAAGTTCCACAAATCTATCGTGTAGAGTTAAACTGTACGCCACTCATGGATAAAATTAATACACCCAACATGGGAAATGTAAGAAGCTAGGTTTTAATCCTAAGTATAGGGTTTTAATGACAGATTAAGTAAGACAAACTTAAATTAAATTTTCTAAGAAATTTTAAATACAAATTCTAGCTTGAAAGACTCTGGACTCTGTAAAATGTACACCAAACAGGCAATGATTTTGATGCACTAATGAATGAAACCAAAGAGATCATTAATTGTCTTCACGTAAATTCTTGCTGTATACAGCAATAACTGTATGTATATGAATTCCGCTTTGAATCTACATATAAAGGAAGTTCTAGAAGTTCTATTAAAAATTTAAAAAGTCCTTGACTAAGAGTCTAAGTAATTCGAAATAAAGTGCTTTTCATAATTATAGCACCACCCTAATTTTTTGAATTTTTAAAATGTACATTTATAATAACAGAAACAAAACATTTCATTATGTGTAGTGTTAACGTAAAAGAAAAAATAACACTAAATTTTTCAAATTATTAACGCAATTCTTACTTCAGTATAAAAATTAAGGTTTTTGGTCTTTGCATAATTATAGCACCATCAGTTCTGAAAAGCGGGGAAGAAAAATTATTGATTTTTTTATTGTTTTGTTGTTTCTAATAATAAAAGTAATATTTAATTACACATTCCGCCCAAGAAAATGTTGAGTGGTGTTGGAAACGGGCAGATTTTAGTTTTAAAAGACCAATCTCTTTCAGTACGTGTCTTCACAAGAAAAATTGGAAGATCTCACAAGGTGGTCATAAATTTTCTGTAAAACCCAGACGGATATGGTAAGACGAAACATACGGGTCGCCCAAGAAAGCTTTCGGTGCGCAGCGCACCTAAAATCGCATGGGAGATTTCCGGTACATCAAAAAGTTGCTGTGAAATTTCTCAAGTTCTTGACTAGGCCGTCAGCATTTTAACCGTCTGGTGAAAAGTTAAACGCAATCTTAACATCGAAAGACAAAATTGGAAGTTTCTCCACATTTACTTCCTATGCACAAAAAAGAAAGATGCGAATTTGCTGAACTTAACATGGATAGGAATTGGGAGAATGTAAGAGTAATTTTTCAATAATAACAAACAATGAATATAAAATTTTTTGCCTTCAGATCATATTCTCTGATAAAAAAAAAGTGAACTTAGATGGACCAGATGCCTATTGATACTACTGGCGTGACCTTAGATAGGAACCAAAGTATTTTACTAAAAGAAATTTTGGGGGAGGTAGTCTCATGGTTTGGGGGGCTATTTCTTCAAGTGGTTGCCCCGCACTTCAGTTTCCATCCATGTACATGAATAGTACAGAGTACATACTGTTCTTAGCTATAGTTTGCTCCCCTACTTGAGAGAAAATAATGAAAAAAATTATGTTTTCCAACAGGACAATGCCAGAATTCATGTCAGCAGACTGAGTATGGAATGATTTCGTAACCAATCTATTGAGGTTTTATCGTGGCCAGCTTGCTCTCCTGACAAGAATGTTATTGAAAACGTTTGGGGAATTCTTGTCCGAAGAGTATATTCATATAACAGACAATTTACCAGTGTTGAAGATTTGAAATTAAAAATAATCGAAGAATTGGGGAAAATAGGCGGAGAAATATTGAATAATCTTTATACGAGTATGAAAGATCGAATATTTAATTTAATAAGCTCTAAGGGAGGGATTACTAAGTTTTAAGTATCAATATTTTTGGTAAATAAAGCTTCTTATTTAACAAAACTGAGACTGGGGCTATAATTATGCAAAGACCAAAAACCTTAATTTTTATACTGAAGTAAAAATTGCGGTAACAATTTGAAAAATTTAGTGTTATTTTTTCTTTTACGTTAACACTACACATAATGAAATGTTTTGTTTCTGTTATTATAAATGTACTTTTTAGAAATTCAAAAAACTAGGGTGGTGCTATAATTATGAAAAGCACTTTAGTTTAAGGATATAAAATTCAAGTTGTTTTTTTTTTTTTTTTTCTCTTATAATTTTTATGTCGCTATTATTTTTTATATTTAAGCAATACCTCTTTTAACAGCTTTAATAATACGGTTTCGCATAAATTTTTCTACAATCCATTTCACTTATTTAATGTTAATTTTCAATTACGTACGAAATTACTTTTTCCATAATCTAATAAATCTTATAATTTGTTCGTAACATTATAGCTTACCTTACGCGGTGGGGGCTGCATGGTTTCTATTTTTATATTTTTTTTTTGTTTTTGTTTTTGTAATTTTAATTTATGGTTTTACTTTTTAGCCTTGTCTACTAAACAATAATACTTTTGAGTTGTTTTGGTTTTGTTTTTGTTTATTATTTTTGTTTTTCTTTATGGTTCTTGTGTTTTTATGTTTTGTCTAGCACACTTTTAGGCGGTTGAGCCATATAAGAATGTTAGGTACGTCTGTGTTTGAGTGAGTGAGAGTGAGTGTTTGTATATTTTTGTATACGTAGGTGTTATAATTACTTTACCAAATTATTTTTTTTCAGGATATTTTTTAATTTGTTTTGGTTTCTATATACGATTTTTATTTTCCTTTTTTTTTAATTTTCTTTCCTGTTCTTTCTGTATTCTTGTTATTGATTGATTTTTTTTTTTAATTTTTTTTAGACAATTTGAAAACTCATCTCATTTTCCATCTACAATAAGAAGGAAAAATTAGAAAAATCACACAAAATACAAGAAAAAAATTAAAAAAAAAAAACAAAACAAAAATGAAAATATCAGTACAGATTAGCGTTATTAGATAAATAAGAAAAATTAATTATTTATTAATAATTAATTAATAGTTATCAATAGTTTTGTAGGCATATGTATATACGAGGTAGTAAATAATATGATAGCAGCACTGTAAGCCAACATAGCAAAATTAAGGATTAAGTGTGACAGTGTATTAGTATTCTTTTTGCGTGGTTGTGTGTACATGTGTAAGTGTGTGTGTGTTTAAGTGAAACAGTTGAATTCGTATTTGTGTTATATACACTTATGTAATATTTATATAGGGGAGAAGGAAAAAAGGATACTTTTTTTTTCTTTTCTTTTGGCTTTTTTTCCATTATCGAATAGCTTAATAAATGGTTTCAATATTTTTTTAACTAATTTCGATTGATTTCAAATATAATTTCATATTTTCTTTCTTTTAACTGATTTAGCACTTTTAAAAATTAAAATTTTTTTAGCATAATTTTATGATTCTTTTCCTTTTTTTTTGTGTGTGTGTGTGTTTTTTTTTTTTTTTTTTTTGATATTAGAAAGAATTTTTGTTTAGTATATTTTTTTATTATTTAAATATAAATATATATGTATGTATATATGTATCTATGTATGTATGTATGTATATGGTTAAAGAATTTATTTAATTATTAAAACTAACACTTTTCTTGCTTGTCGATTCCTTTTTAGCCATTGATTTTTAATTTAATTTTAAATTAATTTCTTTTTTCTTTTTTATTACACTACAACACCACTTTCTTTGAATTTGAATATAAATCCCCAAAAGAAATTTTCACTTTTTTGTGTGAAAGAAAAATTTTCACACACAGAAAAATTAAATTCCTTTTCTTACGTATCGATTTCGTCGTCGTCGATGTTGATGGAAAAAAAGTCTGTCAGCTATTGAAAAATTGGTATTCTTCTCGTGGCTCTTAACATTTTGTTTTCAACTGGAATTGCGTTGAGCCCCAAAAAATTGCGTGAGTGTAACTTTCCAGTTCGATTTAGTGTCACAATTCTATTTTACTGTTCAGCTGAGCAACCGATTTTCCCTGTATTGTAATGTATTTCATTCATAAAAATGACAATTGGAATGCACTGACAGTTAGTCAACATAAGGATAGCTTATGAATACTACGGCCCCATAAGTTAGTTAGCCAGCGTTGTAATTATAAAGCATGCGCATGGAGAACACATGTGAGTTAGTTGGCTGGTTAAATTGAAACTTTCCCGTATTAAACGAAAGTTGTTACACTCAAAATTATCATACGGATGTTTATGTTCATGTACTCGTATGTACGTGGTCCAAACAGCAACCGTTAAAACAATATTGCCATACGCATATGGCAGGTCATTGGTGATTGTAAAACAGCTTTTAACACAAGAATAATTTGTAAGATTTTGAATTGATTTTATATCCTTTATTTTCTATTTTCTTTTATTATTTTTTATACATTGCATTTTTAGTTTTTCTTATTATAAAAGTATATCTTTTTTTTTAATTAATAAATTACAGTAGCATTGAATTAAATTAACTTTTGAAAACCGTTTACAAATTGCCGTGTTGTAAGTCACTTATTTTTTCAAAAAAAAAAAAAATTTAATTCTTTTTATTCCTTCCTTATCTATTAAATATTCACTAAAATCATTTGGTTTTGATAACGATAAACGTAAAATTTAAAAACAAAAATTGCATAATATTTTATGTACAAAATATTTGTTTTTAAATAACTTTTAATTTGCCAAGCAATTTATTACTAAGCATTTTTAAGTGGCGTGCAGTTATACTTAGTTTTCATTTTTGTTTATCTACATATTATTTAATAAATAAAAATGAGAATAAAATTTCATTTAGAACTACACTCGATTGAGTGTAAATTGTAGTGATAAAGTAAGCATTTGCCACTCACTTCATATTGATAAAAAGTAATCTGAATGAAAAAAAAAATTGTACCTTAATCAGGAATTAAAAGAATGCTTTCTAAAGTAGAAATCGTAATCAAAAATTTTAAATATCCAATAGAATCCTAATATACAGTGGCTCCCAGCTTATTTCAATCAGCATCATTAAAAAAAATTAAGCTGGTATAATTTCGAAACGAAACCAGATATTAAAAAAATTTTAATAAGAGTTTATAGAATATGTTTAAAAATTAGGAAAAAAAAGTTTTATTCAGTCTCAAATGTAAACTTACAAACTAAAAACCAAAAATATATGCACCCAATTCGTCACAGCTTATTTCAACCACTTACTATAAACAAACAATTAAATGATTAATTAACTAATTAAGTTTTAATTTCAAAATTTAGTATGACCTCCTATTTGCTTAATTACAGCTTTCAGCTTTTTTTGCATTGATTCCACTTCCTATTGGCTTGGAGAGTTATTTTTGCCCATTCCTTTTTCAGAGCTGCTATAAGGTCATTCTTGTTCGAAATCTGGTGTTGGCAGACGTTTTGAACACAAATTGCCCATAAATTTGAGACTGAATAAAAGTTTTTTGTGTAATTTTTAACATATTCTATAAACTTTTATTAATTTTTTTTTTAAAATTAAAAAAATCAAAAAATCTTTTCAAACTTTTGACCCAAAGGGGAAAAAAATGGGACAAAAGGAGAAAAAATGGGCAAAAATTAGTACTTTTATGCATAAATGCTGTATTTTATCTGTTTTAAAGGTATTTTTTTACAATTTAACTAGGTTAAGTTTCCCAAATAGCTATTGGAGGTGTTCCGTTTATAAAGTTGAACCAAAAGGGGTCCAAAAAGGGGAAAGGGGCCAAAAACGGGCAAATTGAGTGCATAGCCAATCACGCCTGACCGTCTGGACCGATTTTCTTGAAATTTGGGATATTGAACGAGCTTTTGTCGGTGCAGGTTATAGACAAAAAATCTTTTCAAACTTTTGACCCAAAGGGGAAAAAAATGGGACAAAGGGAGAAAAAATGGGCAAAAATTAGTACTTTATGCATAAATACTGTATTTTATCTGTTTTGAAGGTATTTTTTTACGAATTAACTTGGTTAAGTTTCCCAAATAGTTTTCCAATAGGAGGTGTTCCGTTTATAAAGTTGGACCAAAAGGGGTCCAAAAAGGGGGAAAGGAGTCCCGAAAAACGGGCAAATTGAGTGCATTTATATTTAGGACTTAGAGTATTCAAAAAACTGGGTTGTTTGTTAAACCGGTTTCCGAATAATATGAATTTTTTAAGAAACCGGTTTCAAAACCGGTTTCGAAACCGAAAAACCGGTTTTTTATTTATTGTTATTTTTAATGCAAAAATGACCCAATAATAATTTTTTTTTAAATTTAAAGAAAATTTTATGCAATAGGGTGTCCTATGGCCTTTTTTGTAGAAATACCTCCCAAACGATGCCTGTCTTAAATTTAAAAACATTTTTAATTTTTTAAACTAATCCAAACTACATAACCCGCGCAACGCCGGGTACAATCTGCTAGTCTATATATATAAAAATGAATGTGTGTTTATTTGTTTGTGGGTTTGTTTGTGGGTTTGTTTGTTTGAAGTCTATAGACGGCTAAACGGCTGGACCGATTTTCTTGAAATTTTAACAGTACCTTCCTGTATGTCTGGAAGAAACCATAGGCTATTTTTTATTATAAAATTTCAAGTAGGCGAGGTGCCACGCCCACATACCCAATAAATATTTAATATCGCATATCTCATAAACTTCAACAGCTAGAGTCCTCAAATTTTGTATGGACGACTTTGACGTACAATATAGGAACAAAATGAGCGGATTGGCTATAGTGGGCGTGTCACATGCCATATAAAAAATATTAAATTAGTATATCTAAGAATGTATAACAGTTAGACTCCTAAAATTTTGTCGAAGCCACTTTAGTATCAAAATGAATATTTTAGACAAAACTGAACTGACTAGCAATAGGGGGCGTGGCACCCGCATATGAATATATGAATCTATATATTTAAAAACGGCCAGACCGATTTTCTTGAAATTTTGACAGTACCTTCCTGTATATCTGGAAGGAACTATAGGCTATTTTTTATTTTAAAATTTCAAGTAGGCGAGGTGCTACGCCCACATACCCAATAAGTGTTTAATGTCGCATATCTCATAAACTGCAACTTCTAGAGTCCTTAAATTTTGTATGAACGACTTTGACGTATATATGAACAAAATAGGCGGATTGGCTATAGTGGGCGTGTTACCTCCCATAGTCTATATATATAAAAATGAATTTGTGTTTGTATGTACCTTATATTGGTATGACCAATATCCGATAGGTGGCGAAAATTACTCAAAATTAATTAAATCGTAAACTGTGCATTCTTTAACAAAGTTGTTGCGTATGAGTTGACGGAGGTTGGTGCGATTAATTTCCGATGGATAGCGTCACTGAAAATTATTCAAAACTAGCAGATTGTACCCGGCGTTGCGCGGGTTATGTAGTTTGGATTAGTTTAAAAAATTAAAAAAAAATTATTGGGTAATTTTTGCATTAAAAATAACAATAAATAAAAAACCGGTTTATCGGTTTCGAAACCGGTTTTGAAACCGGTTTCTTTATAAATGCAATTTTTCAAATTATTCGGAAACCGATTTAACAAACAACCCAGTTTTTTGAATACTCTAAGTCCTAAATATAAATGCACTCAATTTGCCCGTTTTTCGCCCCTTTCCCCATTTTTGGACCCCTTTTGGTTCAACTTTTGAACACCTCCAATAGCTATTTGGGAAACTTAACCAAGCTAAATCGTAAAAAATTACCTATAAAACAGATAAAATACAGCATTTATGCATAAAGTACTAATTTTTGCCCATTTATTCTCCCCTTTGACCCATTTTTTCCCCCTTTTGGTCAAAATTTTGAAAAGATTTATTGCCTATAACCTGCACCGACAAAAGTTCCATCAATATCCCAAATTTCAAGAAAATCGGTCCAGGCGTTCAGGCGTGATTGGCTTTACACTCAATTTGCCCGTTTTTGACCCCTTTCCCCCTTTTTGGACCCCTTTTGGTTCAACTTTTGAAACGGAACACCTCCAATAGCTATTTGGGAAACTTAACCAAGCTAAATCGTAAAAAATTACCTATAAAACAGATAAAATACAGCATTTATGCATAAAAGTACTAATTTTTGCCCATTTTTTCTCCCTTTGTCCCATTTTTTTCCCCTTTTGGTCAAAATTTTGAAAAGATTTATAGCCTATAACCTGCATCGGCAGTGGCTCGATCTATATCCCAAATTTCAAGAAAATCGGTCCAGGCGTTCAGGCGTGATTGGCTAACAAACAAACAAAAAAACAGACTTACAGAAAGATTTATAATATATATTAGGATGAATGACAAGCAATTGCTCGCTCTACACCTCAAGCACGGAAGAAAAGAGCATTACGAGCCTCAGAATCAGACGAGCATTGAGACTGGAAAATCTTCTAATATATGCCGCTGAGACCCGTTCGCTTAAACCACTTGAACAACGAAAAGTCAGATTAGAAACTGATCGAATGCGTTCTACTCAAGCCCGTTCATCTGAATCATAAGGACAACGGGAAACAAAATCAATAAAATGATTCAAAATTAATTGGACATTCGTGTAATGTCTTTCCTTCAAATTTATTTTAGTTGGTGGCGCAGCAACACGCACAAGGTACAGCTAGTATAAAAATAAATTGTAAATTTCTTGGATACCTTGGTAGTCATGGGTTCAATTTCAGATCAGAGATTCTGCTCTGTTGTTCTGTTCGTAATAATTAAAATAAAATTTCTATTTGTATTCTAATCGATAAATAAATAAATTGTAAATTTAAACGTATGAAACAAATGCGGCCCACAGTATTTAAATCGCCAATATGATGACATAACAAACATACATAATTAGTCATTACAGCCTTTCAGTCAGGATTACAACCTAGCTTCTTAATTGTTACTTTAAAGTCGACTCTAAACGACTCATATTTGAGAAGCTTTTCATGGCAATTTTATTTACTTTTAGAGTTTTTGCAAGAAATCTGCTGAGAGGAAATCTGACCTGGGGTTTGAACAGTGGTCTCACGTCTAATTAGTCAACACACTAACTTCTAGACTACGGCGACTTCTAGTACAACGGTTATCGTTTTTTCAGGCCATATAGCCGTATGATAACCGAGTTTTTAGATCTGCAATGACAGAATAGAAACTGAAAAGGTATCAGGACGTTGCCAGGATCAACAGAACACGGTGGTTTTATTCCGCGAATAATTACCAAACATTGGAGGATTTGAAAATTATCAATCTGTCAAGTTATCACTGAGGTAACGACTGAAATGTGGAAAGATATCGAAAACTACCTCAAATGGATCGTTTGAACTTTAATTTAACAATACTTACTTAAAATTCAGAAATTTGTTGTACTATTTGTTGTAGCAATTAAATCAGCACAATATACAGCCGCAATAGGCAATTGAATAGCAGAGTGCTCTCCCGTGCGATGTAATTAATGCTATACAAGCCGCTCATCCTCCCCGTGCTTTTCATGGTGCTGCGTACTTATGGAACAACCTGGACAGTATTTGAGGGAAATGTTCTACGTAATATCTTCGGTCCAGTGCGAGTTTGCGATGATTTCCGCTTCAACAACGAGCAGTACATCTAGCGGCAGCGCTAACTCGGCCATGTGGTTCATTCCGACGAGACAGGTATTCGATAAAATTATTAGCGTCCGTTGGTGTAAAGGACAATCTTGACTTTTTAAATTTAATTACCCATTTTTACAATGGGTTAATTTGACCTCCTAGTATTGTACTTGTCTCAATGGCAAGTACACGTCCTCTCGACGCAAATATGAAGTTGTTTAATCTGAATTAAATTACAATATTTCCTCATGGACATAAATATGTATTTTACCACAAAATTTGATAAATCTTTAATAACTTTATATGTTATTAGCTGCGACACAATTGTAAAATCTAAAAAGAATTCAATTTAAGATACATCATCGAAGAACAAAAATAACTCATTTATTTCATTTCACATCTACGCTTAAAAATACCATCAAGTTTGATGTGTGGACTATAAAAACACAAAACAAAATCTTGGACTTCAACAATAAAAACAAATACTTTAAATACTAATTTTAAAATAAAAGTTTAAAAACAAAAAAAAAAAAAAAAAAAAACAATTTTACAACACCAAAACTTTATAGGGCTCTAAATAAATATCCAATACATTATTATTGATTTCTAGCTTATACGGCATAGTGGAGTCATCAAAAAATGTTTCCAATTTTGAACCAATTTTAATTAAAGAAAGCGTTGCCGGCGAGATAACAATACCAAAGGATTTTAAGGAGATATCACTTTCAACGATCGTTGCACCATAAAATGTATGTAAACCAACTACTTTAAGTAATTGACCAGAATGTACGCCAAATTTCCGATCATACTCTAGAAATCGACATTTCGTCGTGTCAAGAGTTAAAGCCCGTTGAAATAGTTCTTCATAGCCTCCGTTAAGTACTTTGGATGTACGTTTCTTTTCTCTTTTCTTTTCAATGGATTTTTTTGTTCGTTCATCTCGTTCGATGAGATCAATAAGTAAATCTAGTTCTGTGGGATTTTTATCATTCGATTTTTGTGTTGATGCTGAACTTTCTATGAGTTGCGTTGGTTTTGGAGAACTGCTTAAGCATGGAGAAAATTGTTCCACATTGACTTTGTTAAAGACATGAGATTTGCTTTTATTTTCTTCGTTCTTTCCAATGATATTTTTAGGTCGTTCATCTCGGTCCACAAGATCAATAAGTAAGTCCAGTTCTGTTAGATTTCTATCATCAGATTTGTTTCTCGATTGTATTGATTTTGGTGAACTGCTTAAGAATGGTGTAAATAACTCATCACGAGTTTCTTCAAAGTCTATTAATGGCGTTGAATTTAAAATGGATTCCTCACTCTCTACTGTGTTATTTACTGCAACACTTGTGCTATGTCGCTTAGGAATGACTGAAATATCCAGAGGCTTAAATTGTGACCATTTGGTACGCTTTCGACCTCTGTGAACAGTATTCTTCAAGTTGAAACTGCACGTCAATGGCAATTTTTTTATTGGTCCACGGGAATCTTTCCCAGGATAGGAATAATTACTGCTTTTTCTTTCACACAGAGTTCCATTTACTTCATCTGATAACGTAAACGATTCATTGCTACTTTCATTTACTCTCTGATGGTTCTCTAGTTCATTTATGGTCTCATGAGGTTTCTCCAAAACTACATCTAGTGATATACTTATCCCTTAGACTTCTCCCTTCCTTAGTTTCATTGAGAACAGCTTGTGATGTAAAATTGCTTGTATTCCCTCCGTTTATCGAATGGAAATGTAAAGGAGTTGAGTTTCCAATTGTATTGCTTTCGTTGCAGGAATTTTGCTTACAGGAATCAGATTTTTGAGAGGCTCTGCTTTTGTTCAATGGCAAACGCAACAAATGTTTATCAAACTTAAATGTTTGCTTCCTTTGATGTACAAATTTACGCGATTTATTAGGAACTTTACAATTTATATTGAATTTTTCAAATATATTTTCAAATTTTGTACTCATCCTGCCATTCAGTACGTTTTTGTTTACAAATAAACAACAAGAGAGAGAGAGAGACAATTTATGAATTAAAATCCACTACTATGTGTTGCCAACTATTGAAATAATGACTGAAGCAACAGTGCGTTCTTAGTGTTAACAATATGGTATAAACATTGAGAAACAAGCGTTTTTTTAATTACGATCTAATATTTTTCCATAAAAAAGTCATGTGATGGAAAATTGTTATACATTTTAAGCCCTTTATTATTAATTACATTTTTTAATACAAAATTTTAAATGAAATAATGTTTATTGATACAGAGTATGATTTAGGTTATCTAAATATCACAAAAAACTACTAATATATCCAACATTATACTGTTTGTAACGATTGGTTCGTGATTGTAAAGGCTTCATGAGATCTTGACCCAGATCGATCTATGGGTTCTGGTACATAGTGGTATACCTTGATACAATACGGCAGATGCTCTTGCTAGATTGTATTCACATTCCATAAGCGACTTCGTGGTTGACCTTAATTCTTCAATCTGCTATCTCTATATAATGAAGTCGCCGTGGTCTAGTAGGTACTGTGTTGGCTTATTAGACGAAAGGCCCGAGTTCGAATCCCAGGTCAGACATCAAAACAAAAATATGAAAATATTTCTTCGGCGACTTCCTCTCAGCAGATTTCTGGCAAAAACTCTGAGAGTAAAAATTACCATGAAAAGCTTCTCAAAAAATCTGTCGTTCGGAGTCGACTTGAAACTGTAGGTCCCGCCACTCATGTATAAAATTAACGCACACAACACGAGTGGTGTGAGAAGCTAGGACGTTGTACAATGGGTCAATTCGACCTCCTGGTACTGTACTTGTCACAGTTGACAAGTACACGTCCTCTAACCTAACCTAACCTATCTCTATAGAATTATCGGAAGATGGCTAAGAGAAAAGGAGAAGAAGCGTTGAAAAGATAAACCGGGATATTGTTCAACCATGTTAGAACCGCTTTGGTTCTTGTTAGGTTGAATAAATCCAGCGTGAGGCTGGTAATTGGGTTTCTTACGGAATATTGCGAAGTAAAATCGCTAACAAGAACTTGAGATGGAACTATAAAAGTGTTAAATATTGAAATTTAAAAATTGAGATGAAATCCCTGAGCTACTCTCAGACAAAATATATATTCGCCAACATTTTTACCCCATAAATCATTTACTTGTTGGACTTTGTTAATTTAATATGTTGCTTCTTTCACACACTGCTATCAGCCGTTTCTGTTATCAAACAGCTGATGTGTTACGCAGACAGTGGAACGATGAAACAGGTTTTCAGAGAAGTAAACAAAACTTTTCACACACTAGTAAACCAAGAAACAAACATGTATTAACTTGACTTGAAAGTTTAAGTTTAAGAGTATTTAAGTGGGTTAAAGAGCAACGAAAGCTCGAATATATTTTAAGTCGAGTTTCACTTTCCAAAGTGATAGCAACGAGCGAGCAGGCGCGCATCGAACCGCATCATTTTAACAGCAGTGTGCTATTTAAAAAAATTATTTTTTTTTTGTGAAATTATAAACTAAACTTATTATGCAGTCTTCAATATTTGTGTGGTCGCAAGTGCGTAAAATAAATAAAGTGAATTTGTTGACAAAATTTGCCAATAACCACAGGCAAACTGTTAATCCTGTGTCTCTGTCGACAACCGCTACTTCGAAAACTTTCACTTTGAAATACAACGGGAAACAACTACCACACCTGCAGATATTGCGATGCGTAACAACATCACCGAGCCATACGGTGGTAGGAAATGAGAAATTGGCTTCGAAGCCAGCTGCGCCCAAACACGATTGGAATCGTGCCGTTAGTGAAGCTGAACGTATTGTCGGCTATCCCACATCCTTCTTAAGCTTACGTTGGCTCTTAAGCGATGAGATAGCCAATGTTGCGTTACATTTACGCAAATTGGTAGGCAGCAGTCATCCATTACTAAAAACAGCCAAGTAAGTTAAAATTTCAAACCATTCAACAAAGAAATATTTGCCCATGATGACGCTAATTGTTGCGACATAAAAGTGTGTGTGTTTGGAATGTTAAAAATCCAAGAGATTGCATGATTTGTTGTGTTTTATTTGTAAACTTGGGAAGACGACTAAAATCAAATAAGTCTCCCTCTCTCTCTCTCTCTCACACACACTGCTTTTTGTGTAAACAATAGATGGAATTTATTAAAATAAATGCATAAATTTCTTTGTTTTGTTTGTTTATTTCATGCTCATCTCTTTCGGGTAAACTTAGGCATTTACTATACAATGGCAAAAATACTATGCAAGCATGGGGCTTGATTGTTCTGTTGATATCTAAAGCGGCTGGTCATGCCCCTACAGTGCCTGATATGGATCAAGATAAAAGTGCCGGAGTCCTGCATAGCCAGAGAGGTCTAGCTGAAGTAACGGAAATGATACGAATTTCCCATTTGGTTCATAGTGTAAGTCTTACTTTATATGTAGGTATGTCGGTTGCTTTTTATTTTACTGAATTTTTTTTATTTTATTTTTAGAGTTTAGTAAACTTGCAACGATCATCACAAGCTGGCCAAGACGCCAATACGTATGAGGATATGACATTTGGCAATAAAATAGGTTTATTGATTGGCGATTATCTTTTGGGGCATTCCAGTGCAGAGTTAGCTGGTTTGCGTAATCAAGAAGTGGTTGAGCTTATCTCATCCGCAGTTAGAGATTTTTCTGAATCCGAATTTATTGGCGAAAGAGATGAACAAAACAATCCCTTGCCATCTAAACCAGGATCTAATCCGGCACAAAGTAATGGCACTGCCACAACTCCCGATATTGACTTTGACGAGAAAGACGTCCTAATACCCATGAACATATCAAAAGTAATAGGAAATCCGGAAAAAGAGTGGGAATGTCGAAACATCCTAAATGCTGGTAGTCTTTTGGGGAAATCATGCCAGGCAGCTTTAAAATTGGCCGGACAAAATGAAGAAATGCAAAAACAGGCCTATCTCTTTGGCAAACATTTGTCATTGGCTTGGCAGGCCTGTTTAGATGCCGAACCTTTTCAAAGTCCCACATTGCCTCTTGGTATGTTATGTTTAAAATTTATTTGTATTTTTTCTTAATTCTCTTCCTCCTTTCAGATACGACATTTAGTTTGGTCAGTGCTCCGGTACTGTTCCATTTGGAGCATGATCCTAAACTTTATGAGGAAATCGAAAAGGGAAAACAATCAATTGAAAATGTTGATTTTGCCAAAATACACAAAATCATTTTGCAAGGGCCTGGCTTAGAGAAAACTAAAGAAATGCAGCGCAAACATACTACTGCAGCCATGCGTGTCTTAGAAAGTTTTCCAGCTAATGATGCCAGAACTGCATTGGAAAATATCATACTAGCTATGCAAGACCTGTAAAACACATAGTTATAGTTACCAAACAAAATCTTTTGGGTGTTGGCAATAGCTTTATAGGTTTTATTTAGTGACATAATATTTATGGTCCATTTATAAACAATTTTACAATTTTTATATACATACATACATTAATTAATTAAAAACTAATTTATTTTCCTTAATTGTTACACTAAGAACTTGTTATTTTTATTAGCACCAAATGTTTACATCGCTCATATTGAAAGTATTGTGGAAAATCTGTCTGTACATATTGAAATCTCCAAGGTTTTGGCATTGTCAATTTAACAAAGTGTTCAAACATGGGTGCGACTGCATCACACTCAGTCATCGTAAAGACATAACGCTTTTCCAAAGCCACATAAATTGTCTTTTTTCTTTTACTAACCAACTCCCTATGGAATATTGCCTCAATTACACGCACAAAGGCAACCGTCAAATCGTCATCATATATCACATCTGCAGCTACCACTATATCACTGCCATTTATGGCCTTTAAAAGTTCATCACTGTAGTTCTTTTCCTCCTGCATGAAATCATATTCCAATACTTCTATACTATTGCGTCGACACAATTTCTCGTTTCTCTTGACATTGGCACGGATTAAATCTAGTATACCGCCAATGTCGACGTCAGTACAAATGACTTTTCTTACGAACATGCTTGCCGCTATACTGGTTAAACCTACACCTGCACCCAGTTCAATCAATTGCATCTCCTTAAACTCTTCACGCTTGTGGAAGATGAAATCGGCCAAAAGAAGCGCACCCCGCCATACTTGCAGGCCAACCAAACGTATTTCCGTGGCCTCGGAATGTTGTATTTCAATAACACAGTCATGTTTTTCAATGTCATCTCTTCTTCTGCGCACTACAAGATCACCATCACTATCGACCGTTACACCACAGCTGTCTTCGTTGTTTTCATCGACCGTTTCATTGATGGGATATTTGAATTGAAATTTTGAAACAATTTTCCCATCTTCGCCTTTTGTTGGCTTAAAATTAGTCTCTTTATAAATTTCTGATGTTACTGTGTACATGTTGTGTGTCTCTTAATTTCCTTTTATGTAATAAAATTGTTGTTATTGCAATGCTTATAGTTTTGATGCCCTTATATTAAAAATATTTTCCTCAATAATTTTCATCTTCTGGTTTTGGTTTTCACGTACTAAAACTTATAAATAGCAAGCATAAGTGTTGCCAAACTACTTTAATATCTGTTCCGTGAATATAAAAACGAATACTAAACTTTAGCGTTTTTACGAATTTGAAACGAAATAGAATCGAAATTAAATTTATTGTGAATCTTCAACAAAGTAGATAAGTAGAAAATAACATTTTAAAAATGATTTCAATATATTTACTTTAAAGAATATCTTACTCCTTAGAGAACATGTTTTTGGTTTAACACAAATACCTTAAAATTTATTAGAATTGTTATGGTTTGTAAGGGAACTAGGTTATGTTGTAACATATTAAGAAAATACATTGTTAAATATATCTTGGAATATATAAAGTTTTCGTTTTTATGACCAGATAGTCTTCCCCAACTTTCAATATTTATTATATGATGTTAATTAAAATGTATAAGAATCTCGTGAAAATAATATAAATTAAATAAAATTAGCGTACAAATTCTATATACTTCTTTTGCAATTTCATTTAAGAAAAATTTTTAGCAGCCGAAAATATAAAAATTAACACTTTTCTATTAAATTTTGAGATGGTGGTGAGTAAATAAAAATATAATATATTCACCATTAGAAAAAAATTTGCCAGACTTGCTGGCCACACAATGACACTTTAACACCGAGGCGTCAATAATTTGCTTTCGTAAAATAGACAACGACTTGTTTTTCACATTTACATTAAAAATTTGCTCATTTTTATCTTTTATTTTTACTATTTAAAAGTATTTTGATATTTCGTCGTACGATAAACCGGTGAGTTATGAAAATATTGTTGGAATAACTTAAAAGAGAATAAAACAGCTCTAAAAATTGAAAAAAGTGTGTAAAACTAAAAAAATGTGATGGGGTGTGATTGTGATTTTCGGGAATTGGCAGAAAGCAATGAATATGTGGTGTAAACTACTTTTCGTAATAAAAACTAATTAATATAATTAAAATTTTATATATTGCTGTAATTTACAAATAAATATATGCATACGGATGGAAAAAAGGAAATGTAAAAAAGCAACAAGTATGTTCAATTTCGTTTTGTTGTGTTTTTATGGCATCTTTGACGTTTCCATTTTGCATTTCTGTCGCCGCACCGTCAAAGGTAGAAAATGGTGAAAAGTGGCTGAATGAATAATAAGCTATAAAACGAATAAATCAAGAAAGAGTAGCAAACAAAATGAAAATAAGAAATGTCAGCATGTTAAGGAGATGCCAGATCATTTCAGATCCTCCGGATCTTAATCATTTTAATGAAATTTGTTTGTTGTTTTGCATAGGCAGGCAAATGATTACGCAGGATAATTTGTTCTTTTTATCTTATTTATATTGTGTTTTAATATTGTCTTTTTTATGTTTTTTGCTTTAACGATTCTTGAGTTTGTGGCTCTAAACTAAATTAATATCCAATTCACTTACATTATTGTAGCATTAAACTTTCGGTGAATTTTATTGTAAATGTAAATTTTTTCCATCTGGCATCTCATTACAAACACGATTGTCAAAATAAAAGTACTTTTTTTTCTTTCTCTCGATATTGAAATTTCTTACAGAAGAAGAAAAAATCGTTAAACGAGGAAACGCAAAAGATTCTTGATTTTATGCAGTTAAACAACGCAAAAAAACATGTTACACACCTAAAAAATGTAATTGTAATACTATAATATAACATATTTATTAACAAAACAAGTGAATAAAAAAACTAAAGCATAAATTTATGAAATCTTGAGTATAAATAGCCACAGTAACGCTGCAAAAATTAAAACGAAAAGAATCACTCCCCCTATAGAGAAGAAAACTGAAAAAGTCAAATTGAAAAGAAAAAATCATTCATAATTACTGAAATATTAAATACCTTCCGAATCTGTGTTAAATTTATATTTTCTTAATTTTATTTTAGTGTTGTGAAATATTAAAACAAAAAACTTATAAAACTTAAAAAAAATCTTGTGAAAATCTGTAACAGCAAGTAGGAAAAAGAAAAGACGGAAATATTTCTTCATCATTTTCATTTGTGCTGCTCTGCTGCTGCCACCAATAACGCGTCACGCAACAATTATATTTTGTTGTTGTCTTTGAGTTGGAAAGAAGATAAAATAAAACAACACAAATACAGTGTGACAGATACAAAAATAAATAATAAAAAACAAACAAAAATAAAGACTCGAAGATAAATACAACATTGTTGTCGGTAAAAATAAAACAGAATGTTTTGGGATAATCAAGATCCGCCTTCACACAATATAGAGGTTCTCCTGGAATCACCGGTAAGTAGTTTCAAGTAAAAAGAAGATATTTTATTTACTTTTAAATTTCATATATGTATGTGTATACAAGACCAGGATGTGTGAACGAAAACAAACCTATTTTTATATAAAAAAGTTTAGTTTGTATCAAAAGGATACGATTTTAGGGCAGGTGATAAGTGTATGTTGTTCAACACATACCTGCTGTTACTCCTACCATAGCAAAATAAAAGTGGCAATTATGTCGGAGATATGCAGTCCATTAATACGTTTTTTTTTTTGTTTATAAAAATATTAATTCCAATGGTTCTAGGCAGGTTTAAGGGAAAGGGCTTTAAAAGTCATATTCTCCATTCTGGATTTTATTATCAGCTATTTTGGTGTCAAGATGTTAGTCCCCAGAAAGGCTTCTGTAATGGCAATTATCGTACTGGCGATAATTAAACTTGCGAACCTTCTCTTGAAGTCACCTAATGGCACGTGATTGGTTACTTTATTCGCAGCATAACTTTTAATGCATTAAGGAATTAAATATAAGGTAGTGTGATGCCTTGTTATACAAGAGCTTCGTGGTTCGAACATCATGTTAGACAACTTGAACAAAACAAAATGTGAAGAATATTTCTCTCTAAGTCTCTTCTGACAAAAACTCTGAGACTAAATACTATTGCCATGAAAAGTTTCCAAATCTGTTGTTCTCGAGGTCGATGTTAAATTCTAGGTCTCACCAATCATGAATAAAATTAACGCACACAACATGGGTGGTGTGTGAAGCTAGTTCGTAATCCTGACTAGGGCGTTGTAATGGCCAATTAACTAATAGGTAATGTGCTAAACTACCGTAAAATCTTTCTATGTAACAGCAATTGTTTGTACACTGACTTTGAAAGTTATTTATTTGTTCTGGGACCTTCTAAATAATATTCACCTTAAGTTTGGTTTTTTTTTATTCGCTTGAAAGATTCCCACAAATATTGTGATAAAAGCAGAATATGTTATTAGAAAGTACAGATAAAAACTAGACTCTGCTATCAAAATACATACTAATTTTTAATTCCTTTTCAAAAGCTATTCCCAATCGTTATAGAACCTTTACAAAAGTAATGGCATGAGATTGTAAAGTTTTTGGAGATAAAGATGAGTAATTGAGAAACAAGTCAAACGTAATAGGATAAACGAAAAGCATTCTATTATTCCGGCAATGGTAATAAACTATGGCTGTACTCTGGTCTCTTACGTACAGGCCAGACTATGCATTCTAGTGCACTTAACGCTCAAAATAGCTTTTGTTTTACACTTCATACATAAGCAACCACGTTTTACTATGATGTTTCAAAAAACGTGGATTTAATTAGGCTTTAAATTGTGTTATAATCAGAAAACATCAGCAAAAGACAAAATTAATGTTTATGAACATATCTTTTAGGATACTAAAGTTGAAGTATTTTTGGAAGAGGACAACATCGTACAGGAATGTAAGACTCTTAAGAAAAACATTGTTAACTAGTAAGTCTTAAAATAAATCAACTTTCTAACACTTAATTTTATTTACAATATTAATTAAACATTTAACTTGCCTCTAGTTTCACTCGACCAGATGTTATCAGACGTTTGATCGAATTGATAACAACAGAACCTCCCGAAGATTTACCATTGTCTGAGCGTTTTCGTCATGCCAATGTGGCCTGTGAAATACTAACAATGTAAGTATTTAACTTAATGCAGTTAAAGAAGTTCTTGAAATAATTTTTTTTTTGGATATATAATAGGGGCTTACCGTCCTTAGATGAAAAATTACTCGCCGATACAGTTACATTAAATTTGTTATACTCATATCTGGAAAATGAACCACCGTTAAATCCTTTGCTAGCATCGTTTTTTAGCAAGACATTTGGCATGCTCTTCACTAAAAAGTCTGATCAAGATTGGTTTTTGTATCAACAAATGTGCCTAAAACTATTAGAATATTTAAAGACGCAAAAGAATTTTTTGGATTTGATATGCAAACATTTTTCCACACCCATTGTGCCCGATCTCATAATGGAAATGATGGGCAACGTCGAGGGTAATCAACTGAAAAGAAGTTTGTACGAAGTAAGTAAATAAATAAATTTCATAATGCATACATACCTATTGTATTGTATATGTATTGTTTTCGATTTTCAGTGGCTGAATGAAGAAAGACTGGTTGAGAAACTTATTGAAATTATTGGTGATCCTGAACAAAGTGAAAAGCATGCAAATGTTGCTAATTTTCTCTGTGATCTTATACATCAGGGACGTACAATGCGTCAAACTGATTTAGATACTGATAGTTTTGAGCCTGCTTTTGAAGGTTCTAATCCTATATTAAAAAATATTGAAAGTGCAACCACTTTATTTGCCTTGTTTAATGTGATTTTACAACCAAATGCGATAGAAAGTGCTATTGTATCCGGCATAACGGTTGTACTTAAGATAATTAAACCAGTTAAAGTGACGTAAGTCCACCATATTTTCGTTTACATGATATTCATTCATAAAACATAAACATTTCTTATTGATAATGGTTTTAGGGATGAAAGAATGGAACGATGGATTTTACTACAAGAGCGAGAAGAAGAAATTCACAAGGAATTATTATCAACTGTGATTCGTGTTATTGAACCTCAACTAAAATACTTTAATGAACTTCTTAGGAACCCGCCAAAAGTATGCAATTCTTAAAACATTTTAAACAACTTAAGTCCAAAGAAATTCTTTTGATTTATTTTTTAGAGACCTGATATTATTACTTCGGCAGCTAAATTGTCGCCACCGTTTGGTATGACACGCTTGCAAATTTGTCGTCTTTTTACTGTGTTATTGCAAACCAATAATGAGGAAATAGCCAAAGCGTAAGTCTTACAATACCTTAAGTATTTTAAAGAGAATTTCCTTTACGTATCTTCTTTATTCGTTTTAGAATCTGTGAAACAGATTTCATCGATACATTGCTTTCGTTGTTCAAAGAGTATTGCTGGAACAATTTTCTACACAGTGAAGTAGAGAAGTGTTTCGAGACTATATTCTCAAATGGTTTATCTAATAATGGCAATACCAATAACAATACCACCCAAGCTAGTTCTGAAGGCAAACAGAATGATACGAACAACGATTATTTATATGATGATATAAAAACCGATTTAATGAAAATAATAAATGATTGCGTACCAAAAAGTGAGGATAATAAGGAGTCATCTGAGAAATCAAACGATGAAACCGAAAAGCCTCAACCAGAAACATCAGCAAACGTTGATGAAAAGCTGAATTCTAGTAAAGAGACCGACGAAGCCGCCGATGTAACGAAAGTACCAGACAATAATCCGTCCGTTATACAAACGCATGTAAGTTTGCTATTTGATTACGATTATGAATTACAACTTTATGTTGCTTATCTATGCATTTACAGGTTATTGTCAGTTGTCAGGTAGTATCGAAATTAATTGAATGTTGGAAAACAAATAGAGAAGTAGAGTAAGTTGTTTAATTACTGCGGTAGTTATACGTTATTTTAATAATCAATATTTTTGTTTTAATTTTCGATTAAAAGGTCTGGGGAAAAAGGCCGTCGTTTGGGTTATATGGGCCATTTGATTAATATCTTTAAACATATTACGAATTGTATATCAGAATCGGAACATATCGGTGCCTTAATTGAGAGAAATCTCAGAGACGATGATGAACGCCAATTATGGCAATCTATTGTCAATCCAGAAGATGGTGATTTAACAAAAGCTTTGAATACACAAAGTAAATTATTAGCCGACTTTAAGCCCAGTAACTATAATGCCTCATTGGAATTCTTCACCGATAACAATATATCAGATGCATTGTATGTTTTTTTAAACTAAATTTCCTTCCTTCTTGTTTTTGTTTTAACAAAATTTTATTTTTTTTTATTTTCCAGCAACGGTTTATGTACACTCATGGACTCATCAGACGCAGTAAGTAATCTTGAGATAATGTGTGTTGTAATCTAGTATTGTTTACAATGCATCCTAATTTGTAATCCTGCTTACCAGAGATTCGTATATGATTCCTTGTTTGCCAATAATAATGACAATTGAAATACGAATAAGTTAAACAAAATCTGTTGGAAATTAATGAAATTTTTTTTTTTAAATTAAAACTAAAATTCTACTAAATTCTACTCTCGGTAGATTTATCTGTTATTATTAACCCTGATCCAACAAAATTATGTTGCAAACGTTGTTAATAATTTTTTTTTTGTTTTTTTTGTTAAACGTTCTTTCTATTCTATTAAATATTCTAAATTCAAACAAAACTCGAACTCTCTCTATATCTTTAATTACAATCAATCAATCAATCAAACAAAACAAATTCAATTTCATTCGATTTCATTGACGCAAATGAAATGTGTGCGGTACGTACGTGTGCCGGTTGTATGCGTATCCGTGTGATGAACGAAAATGAAAACGAAAAGGATGTAATTTTTAAACTTGATTACAATACTCAACTTGATGAACACGAGTATGATGACGATGATGGTGATGATGAATATAATAATTTTTACAATGAAAATAATGAGGGCAAAGAAAAAGACCTATGCAACGATGATGTGAAAAATGCTCTAAATTTGTTTCAGTTCGGACGCAGCAATGAGGATGATGAGGGCGATGATGAGGAAAATGCCGCAGCCGGTGAAGGTGACGGTGGTCTAACGTTCTACGTGCTGCCACATGTCAATCCGTTTATCGATAATAGTGATCCTTGGCAAAATACTAACATGGATTCCGATATATTTAATACAAATCAATCTGGATTTGCAGAGTTTCCTTCGATATTTGGCTCCCAACCATCTACAGCTGGCAATGAGAATGTGGGCGATAATTGCTTTAGCAGTAAGCCTGATGAGTCTACAACAACATCCAGTGCGACTAAGCCGCCCACAGCAAGCACTAGTTCGGAAGAGTACGATAATAACGCAAATGTAGAGATCGTCTCATGGAGTGGAGATTTCACATCATTCCAAATACCAAAAAAACCCACACACCATACATGCACTTTCATTGATGACTACGAAGATGATGAGGGTATGTGGACAAAACCATTGGGTGGATCTGCCACAACTACATTGACTGTTGAACAGTCGCAATCGGTAGAATCAACAAACCAAACAGATGAATCCAAATCCACCAATGTTACCAATGGCCCAGTTAAGGCTGAAGCGAGTGAGCATTTACAAGAAGATACACCAATGAATCAACTGTAAGAAATTAAAAACATTTTTACTAAACATCATTATTCATTAGATGCCAAATATATACGTTTTTGATACAAAAAAAAAAATAAAAAAAATATTTTGGCATCTTATGAGATTTGATAATTGATTTCATTTCAAAACATAAATTTACAATTAATTTTCAAATTTTAATGCTTTGCAATTAAAATTAACTTTTGCATTGTATTTAGAAACACAAACACACAAACTCAATTAATGTTTATAACTTTTCTTGCCATTAGGAATAATTCAATCGAAGATAATAGCCTTGTATCCGAAACTGAAACAGCCGAAGACATAGTTTTAAATGAAAATACAACAGAGGAAATTAAGGAAATCAACAACGATACGAATCAAAAAGAAGATGATGATACAACGCTTAAGCACAAAAAAAATTTACTAGAAACTGGCAAACAACAGTTGACTGATACAGCGCCACCTGTCACAGAAGTTTTAGACGGTTCATCAACAACAGAACAAACTACAACGTAAAAACTTAAATATTTTCAATAGAAAGTAATCTTAAAAAAAGGGAGAAAACAATGAAAAAAAAAAAAGAAAATTAAACACACAATATTTTTTTTTTTATATCAAAAAAAGTCACTATCGCACATTCGAAATTGGAAAAGTCTAGCTTAGATTAGGTAAAGGTAAAGGAGAGCAAGGAAAGGAAATAATCACAAAACCAAATACCACTTTTTTTCCTTAAATAAACCAGCAATCAATTGTACTTGAATGTACTTTTGTTTCTTTTCTTCAACTTGTTTTCCTTAAGCTTCAAAGATATGAAGCAAAGCAAAGCAAATCATATACAAAATATAGAAATTAAAAAAAAAAAAAAATTGTTGATTTTTTAAATAAGTTGAAGTGAAATGAATTACCAACAATAATTATAATGAAAATGTTTTTTAGTTGGAGTTTTGTTATATAATCAATTTACATACATTTACCCGCCCACTCTTCCTCTTTATACTTAAATATGTTTAAAACAAAAAGAAAAAAATTAAAGAAAAACAAATAAAAAAAAAAAAAAATGTTATAAGAATTAATTTTTAATACAATTATTATTATTATATTAATTAGGCTTTTTAGTACAACAAACGATTTGTGTATTAATAACCGCCCAAAGTATATATAAAAGGAATCAAACAAACAAACAAAACAAAACATATTGTATTTTACAAGAAGAAAAACATGCGTAATTTAATAAATTTCTTATTCAATTATACTTTAAAGAATATACGTACGTATCTACATATATCCTCGCTCCTATTGCCAATTATATAATTTTTTATATTTTTATCTACTTTTCGTTTCTATTTAGTTGAACAATTTTCGATTTTCTCATCTAAAAAAAAAAACTACACATACACACAAACACACATCCATTTATAATATATACATACATAGTTATAATAATAACATATGTTATAATACGCTTAAAGCGAAGTATGTGCTGCTCACTTAAATTTAAAAATAATAATCATAATAATAATAATAAAAGAACAGAATATATTGTATACATTTAATTAAATAATTTTATTTTTGTTCTGTTTCGTTAATGAAACGAAGAAAGAAACATTCATCATCATCATCAAACTGAAGCTTTTATTTAGACAGAGATAGAGAGAGATAGAGATTATTTAAGGACACTACTAAAGCGTTACTATTATTGTTTAGATAAACAAACATATAGTTATGATATGAACTTTTTTAAAAGTATAAATAATTTTTATTGTTTTAATTATTTCCTTCATATCTAATTACACCAGAAAAAAAAAAAGAAAAAAAAAATAAAATGAAGAGAATAAATGTATAAAATAAAAATTTAGTAGAAGAAAAAAATAAATCAAAAACAAAATTTAGCATTTTTTTGTTTTGTTTTACACACTCATCAAGTGTTCGTCCAAATTATTATTAATAAATGAATAAGAAGTAATTTAAAGAAACGCTCATAATGTTTTAATGCATATTTGTTAAGATTGATTGACCAATTAAACGTATGAATGAAAATTTATTCAGTATTTTCATTATAACCAACTCAACAACAATCAATAATTTCAAGTTTTAAGAGGCAATATTTTTGAAAAAAGGTTTTGAATTAAATAATGTTTTTTTTTAATTTTTAAAACTCTATTTTTTATTTAAAAAAAATTTTTTTTTTATTCAAAAATAATTTTTTTTGTCAAAAATGTTTTTTAATTATTTATTATTTATATTATTTTTATATTATTATTTATATTATTATTTATATTATTTTTTTTTTTTAAATTAATTTTTATGCAGAAAAACTAATTTTTTATTCGGTAAATATTTTTTTTTTTATCAAAAATAATTTTTTTTGTTAAAAATGTTTTTATTAAGAAATATTTTTTTATATTAAAAATTGTTTCTTATATTATAAAATGTTTTTTATTTAAAAATATTTTTTTTTATTCAAAAAATACTTTTTTTTAATCAAAAATGTTTTTTTTTATTCAGAATCGTTTTGTTTAAAAAACGTTTTTTATTAAAAAATATTTTTGTTTAAAAAATGTTTTTTATTAAAAACTATTTTTGTTTAAAAAATGTTTTTTTTATTAAAAAATATTTTTGTTTAAAAAATGTTTTTTTATTAAAAAATATTTTTGTTTAAAAAATGTTTTTTTATTAAAAAATATTTTTCTTCACTCATAAAATACTTTTTTTAAATCAAAAATGTTTTTTTTTATTCAAAAATGTTTTGTTTTTTATTACAAAATGCTTTTTTTTTTTTATTAAAAACTGTTTTTTATTTTATAAAAAATTATTTTTTTTATTAATTTTTTTTTTATTTTTTTTTATTAAAAAATGTTTTTTTTGTAATTTTTTTTTATAATTTTTAAATTTTTTATTTTAATTTTAATTAATTTTTTTTAATAATAACCCTTAATGGCTTGTGTTGTATTATTTTGTTCTCCTTAATAAAAGTCAAAATTTTTAAAATAACATTTATTGATAAAAGCTTGAGTTGTTGATTGTTGTAAGCCCCCCCCCCGCCTTAACTACTTAAATGTGTGTCTCATTAAAAGTTAAACAAAATTATTCTTTTTCCAAAAATTGGTTAGGAAGTATAAAAAATATATTTTTTATTATAAAGAAAGTACAAAATTACATTCGCATTAAAATAAAAAAAAAAAAAACTTAAAACAAAAAATAACACAAAATATACAAACATACATCAATAAATAATTTGTAAAATGTACAAGACGAAGAAGACTTTTAAGAAGACAAAATAAAAAAAGCAAAAGAAAAACCAAGACGTAGAGAATTATACTTTCCAACAAAGTATCAATCTATGTATTTAAGTATAAAAAGATTTATTTTCACTTAATTTTAATTGTTTTACAATTTTAATTTAAAACATATCTTTAAAACTAACTAAATTGCCATTGTTTGCTTCCACATACATATAAAGAATGAAAAAAGAAAACGTAAATAATTAAAAAATAAAAAAGAAATTAAAAATAAAAAAAATTAAATGAAAGTAAAACTAGTAGCGTAATCTTTAAACTGGTATATTAAATTTATATACATAGTACATACTCTTTTTTGATAAACAATTTATTTCTTAGTAAACGTTCGGTAGATGTAATTTCTTATTTAAATACACCACTCCTCTCACCCTTACTGTTAAGTTAATTATTGTGGTCTCTTTCTTTTGTTTGTGTTCTTTTTTTTTTAATAATTTTGCGCATAAAATCAAATGACAGCTTTAATTATTATAAAATAAAAATATTTAATACAAACATACATATATACATACATACATACATACATTAATATTGTATATATAGTACGTATAATAATAATAATATAGTTGTTTGTGTTTTTGAATAATACCAAAATTAAATTAAAGCACACACAGTTTATA
Source organism: Sarcophaga caerulescens (assembly GCA_927399465.1). Classification (NCBI taxonomy): domain Eukaryota; kingdom Metazoa; phylum Arthropoda; class Insecta; order Diptera; family Sarcophagidae; genus Sarcophaga; species Sarcophaga caerulescens. The sequence continues at coordinate 73,595,301 of OV656867.1, forward strand.
TTTGTTTTATTTTATGTCAGTATAGAAATAGTAACAAAACAAAATGAAAAACGAAATTAAATAAGAATAATAAAATAAAAAAAAGAATACACTCAACGTCAACGAATCCTTCATACTCGTACATACATATATATAATTTCCATAATCATAGAAAACTGTGATAAACATAAAAGTGTAGTTGCAGGGTATTAAAATAAAAATGGAGATTTATTAAAATATTTCATTCCTTTATAACAACAATTAATAAAAGAGAAAAAAAAAAAACAAATAAATAATACCCCATATCATTAACAAAAATAAAAAAGAAAACATAACAAAATGAATGAAATAAAATCTACCACAAACGAACAAACAAACAAACAAACTTAATAAACAAAGAAATCTAAATGTTTTATTTCCCATTTCAAACATAATCCCGCCCAGTGAAAATATTAAAAAGAAAATAAAAACAGAATTAAACTTGAGAACAATTTTCTAAATTCCTAAAAATGTATTTGCAATAGTTAGTTACTACTTGAAACACAAGACAGAAGAAATTTTATGAAGCATTAATTATAAATAGAGACAGTTTAAAAGAATATGTTAAATAAAAATATAATGTATACTAAGAAAACTAAAAAAGAAAAAAAAAAAAAAAAAACAACAAACCAGTAAATAAATATAATAAATACATACATACAAGTTATTGATAAATTAATAAACAAATAATAAATAAATAAGCAATACTAAAAAGTGCAATGAAAATTAATTGCATTTCACTTTAAATACAAATTTAAATTATTTGTAACTTTTATTATTATTTATTAATTGTTGCTAAAACACAACAACAACAACAACAACAGTAATAATAAAAATATATTTAGATTAAAACAAAAAAGACAAAAACAAAACAAAACAAAAATTAAATAAATAATAAAATAAAACAACTTTATATACTCGTAAATAATTTAATGAACGGTTTCCTTACAGAAAGAAAACTCAACTCAACTCAATTCAACAATAAAAATCAAAAAACACAATTACCACAACGTGCATGACATAGTAATTCAAATCCTACAATAACAATAATTTCCCTTTTATTTGGAAAATTAAATTTTCGAATTCGAACTGATCGTGCATTATGCTATGCATTGTTAACGCACAAACCACAATATGAATGTATTTTAACAGAAAAAAATCACCTTTAAATATTTCCCTAATTTTTTTTTTTACAATGATTCAATGTTTTGTTTAATGTTTGATATTTAACACGTTGATTGCCACGGCAATTTTCAGAAAACTGACCATAAAAGACCATTTGATTTAAAGGGTGATTTTTTAAGAGCTATAGGAAAATTTTTCAAAAAAAAAAAACACATAAAATTCTGAAAAATGCATATAATCTTTATTTGAATCGATAGTACGGTCAATATAATTTAATGTTTGAAGATTATTTCATGCAAATGTTGACCGCGACTGCGCCTTAAATGGTCCATTCGCTTAGCCCAATTTTGGCATACTCTTTCCAACATGTCGGCCGGTATCTCACGAATAAATGCTTCAATGTTGTCTTCCAATGCGTCAATTGAAGCGGGCTTGTCTGTATAGGCATGTGTTTTAACATAGCCCCACAAAAAATAGTCTAAAGGCGTTAAATCGCACGATCTAGGCAGCCAATTGACCGGTCCCGAACGTGAAATAAAATGTTTACCGAACTCGCCTCTCAATAAGTCCATTGTTACGCGTGCTGTGTGGCATGTGGCTGGCACCGTCTTGTTGAAACCACATGTCATGCAAGTCAAGCTCTTGCATCTTGGGCAAAAAAAAAGTTGGATATCATCTCACGGTAGCGCTCACCATTCACAGTTACGTTACGATTCGCAGCATATTTGAAGAAGTACGGTCCAATGATGCCAAATTCAATGATTTGCAAGCGTTATTCGTTTGTAAGACGATTCATGGTTAAATTATAGACCAAACTGAAGATGTTTGACAGTGAAACAAAACACGAAACGTGTGTGAGCTGTTTAAACCAGTGTTGCCAAAAAGATAATAGCTAAAAAATCACCCTTTAGTTTAGGTTTAGTGAGTACGAGATAACTCGTAGTTGGCACCCTAGAAGGGAACGCAATCTACGAGTTATCTCGTAGTTGGCAGTCAACAACGTGTTAATAAGGCAATAAGAAATTAGTTCAAGCTAATTTAATAAACGTAAAATTCAGATTGACAGACAATGAAAATTTTTTATTAGAATATCTTACAATTTCATTGTCAGATAATTGTCAGGCAGAAATGGTAGATGTTAATGTGTATTAACACAGCAAAAATTGTCAGATTTGTTATCAGACTTTCATAGAATTCTAAGTATTTGATATTTTTTTTTGTCACAAAACACTTGCCAAATATTGGTAGACAATTAGCTGGTAATTTTTCAGTGGCCTGACAATGTTTTTTCTGAAAACGATGTGAGACCAAAATTAGCAGGCAGCTTTTATTGACAAAAAGCCAATACTATACAGTCAATGTATATATACCAGAGATCAGCAACGAGTATTCAAAACGATGAGTAGATTCGAGTCATACTTATTATTTCTGATACTTATACGCATTCATACTTATTTTAATATGATACTCATACTACTCATACTCAAAGTTGGAAGTACTCGTCGTATTCATACTTAATAATACGCATGATGTTATTGACTTCGACTCGTCTCTACTTAACATTTACACGAAGCACAAAATATGTATGATTCGCGTACGAACACTACTATACTCACAAGAAGATTGTGTGTATGCTTTGCTTGTTGTCTTTGTCTTTCCTTTCTTGTTTGTTTGTATATGCAACAATAACAAAGGCTGTAAATTTTGATGAATGATTCGAGCCACTCGAATCACTTATAAGTATTATAAGTATTTTTCTAAATTTATGAATCAGAATGAGTAGGCGTATGAATCAAACACATTTCGAATGTTGTGAGTTTGATGTCAACGTTGTACTCATATTCATTGTAACCTATACTTATAAATCAATGCTGTAGCGAGTACGAATGAATCAGAGTAGTTGAATTTCAATTCTGTTGATTCACTCATACTCAGAATTGCATGAGTGCTTATGAGTAGCGGAAAAACGATTCATTGCTGATCTCTGATATATACAAAGGACGTTACCTATAGACAGCGACAGAGACAACTCTATCCTCTAAGAATCTGTTGCAATTTGTTGCATAGCAGAAAAAAATTTGATCAATGGTACAGTAACAAAGTAAAGAAGGAATATTGATGAGATATTTTGTGGCAGTCCTGTGGTCCTTACTGGAACGAAAAAGACTTAAAGGGTTTTAGTATACTGTTTGCTTAGGCCATGAGAATGGTCAATTTCCTAAACGCAGGTTACATTGTAGAGAAATGTTTTGTATAAAAGCGGTGTTAAGGAATGCATACAGTCTTCCTTGTTTCCAAAGTAATTAAAAAATAAATTTTTATAATTTCCTTTTCAATCAAACACGTTGTATAGGAAATTTTGTTAAAAATTAAAAGAACAAAAAATAAGAAAAAAAAAAGCAAAGAGGAAAAATGAAAAATAATACTAAAACAAAGTATGTAATATAAAATGTGTCTTGTAATACATAAGAGTAAAAAAACAAAAATAAAACAATTAAATTAAATTGAATTCTCTATAAAACAAAAAGTAATGAACTTGAGTACATAACTAATGAATACAACAAACACTATACATGCATATTGTGAAATACAACAAAAACAAAAAAAAAAAAAATTCAAATTTATTAAAGTTAATAAACAAACATAATTGTAAAGCTTTAATTAAACAAAAAAAAAAATTCATACGTATTTATTATAGATTAATTATTATATATAAAATAAATTAAAAATCATTAACGTATAATTTCCTTTTATAATTGCATACCTAGATTATAAAATATATGGGCAATTTCGTGTCAAGTGACCCAATTTTTAAAATCGATGTCTTTCGATTTGGATGAAATTTACACCAAGGTTAGTACTATTGGATAGTAGACTAGACACAAATTTTCAGCTCTATCAGTCAAGAACTGCCGGAGTTAGAGGGGGTCAAAGTTGGACATTTTGGTCATACAGGGTTTTTTTAAAATGTGTGTAACTTTTCACGTATTGGTCCTAGCAAAAATTTTCCAAAGCTATTAGATAGTTATTTCTTCAATCTTTCCAAAAATAATTTTTTTAATTTAAAAAAAATTTTTTTTTATTTTTTTTTTAAATTAATTTTTTTTTTAAATTAATTTTTTTTTATTTTTTTTTTAAATTAATTTTTTTTTTATTTTTTTTTTAATTAATTTTTTTTTTATTTTTTTCCTTTAATCGCTTATCTATCAAAAAAAATTATTTTTTAACTCAAGAATAAGATTTTTCAAAATTTGGCACATGTACCATTTGTGTCTTTCCTACTATCCAATAGTACTAACCTTGGTGCAAATTTCATCCAAATCGAAAGACATCGATTTTAAAAATTGGGTCACTTGACACGAAATTGCCCATATACATATGTATACTTACGGTGACCATCCGTCCACTATTATAGCGGGCAGTCCGCTATTTTAACCTCCTGTCCGCTATTTTTTTTTGCGTCCGCTATTTGTCCACTATTTTACCACACGTACTAACTTCTAAAAAGTATTTATTTACCAAAATATCCGCTTTTGTCCATTTTTTCACTAATTCGGTAAAAACGAAAGAGTACTTTCTTAAACAAGAAAAATGCCCAACAATAATCACCCTTATTCTGGTTGTCGTCGTCGACGTCATCTTGCGTCGACAGTTTAAAATTGGTATTCTGTTTGTTGTTATTGACAGTTATAGATGACTGTCGGACACACATTTGGTATTCTGTGAGTCAATACGCCGTCGATATTGTGTTGTATCGACTCTGATTTTGTCGACTCTGATTTTATCGACATCATTTTTGGTAACGACGACGACGGTGACGACGACGACGACAACCAGAATAAGGGTGATTGTTTAATTCTTTTAATAATCCTTTTCCCATGTCTTGGTTATTACTTATACACAGTCAAGGTAGTGTAGTGCATTTAGAAAGTCAACATACTTCAATGCCTAAAGCGGCTATAATATTCAAAGAATTTTAATCAAAGTTAATAGAACATCACAATGCAGTATTTTTACGACTTAACGTACAAAATTGTTTAAGGAAAAAGTTAAAAACCTTTACAGAACCTGTATTAGTTACCTGAACCAATGGGATGAATCTTTTAAAGAAAATAAGGGACTTGCTTGGATATTGTTAGATGCAATTCCATCTTGGTCTTCAGTTCAAAAGTCGTTTATAAAGGTAACAGAAATCAGAAATGATTTAAATACATACTCGTATATGTAAATAATAACGAAATTTTTGATGAATTCACTTATGTAAAAACTTATGCAAATGCTAAACAAATAGAAATATGGAAACAATCAGCATTAAATCCCGATAAAAAGTGGGTTGAAATTTTCAAATTTTTCGAAACGAAAAATATTCCTTATAAAAACATCCTGAAATTAGTAGATTTTTCATTTGCTTCGCCAGCGTCTAACGCAGCAGCAGAAAGAGTTTTTTCTATATCTAACAATATTTGGTCTTTCCGAAACTCCCAATTGGGACTATAAACTTTAGAATCTCTTCTGACCATAAAATGCAATTCTTAAATGGACTATTCGGAATTTGAAACATTTTTATCTAACAGGCTCAATACTATAAAAAAAAAAATACATTCTGTAGAGAAATACCAGAAGTAAATTTATACACATAAGTATATCCATATGTATGTATACATACAGTGTCGGACAAAACTAACTGAACAAAATACTAATACAAAATATATATTAAATTTTTAACGAAATTTCACTCGATTAAATACAACAAAAAGATAAAAATAAAAGGCTTAAATAACTCTTGTAACAAAAATATAAATGTATTTTAAAAATTCTTTTTTTAATTTATAACAAAATAAAATATTATTGATGATTATGTATTCAAGCGTCAAAACAAACTGAACAACATTTAGACTTCAGTATTTAGTGGCAAAACCTTTGTTCTTGATAACCTCTTGACACCTATTTGGCATTGAATCGACAAGATTATCGATAATTTCCATTGGAACATTTAACCATGCATCTTTGATGGCAGTATAAATAGTTTCTCTGGTCTTCCCCCAACCTCACCCCGATTAATTTTTTGATTTACTATTTCCCATAGATTTTCTATGGGGTTAAGATCAGGGGACTGTGCAGGCCACTCCAAGACAACGACCTTTTGTTGCTCCAACCAATTTTTTACAACTTTTGAGGTGTGTTTTGGGTCGTTGTCGTGTTGAAATATCCAGGAGCATGGCATTTTGTCTTCAGCGTGCGGTAACATTACGTTCTGCAAAATTTCTCTGTACATATGCTTGTCCATAATGCCATTGATTTTAAGTAAGCGTCCTAAGCCTTGCCCTGAAGAGCACCATTACGTGGCCACCTCCATGCTTAACAGTACCTCGACAGTATCGAGGACGCAAGCGTTGGTTAGGTGGGCGACGTACTCTTTTCATCCCATCTGAGCTTACGATATTAAATTTGGATTCGTCGGAAAACAAAACCTTATTCCACTGATCTCTAGTCCAGTTTATATGTTTTTGTGCAAATTTAAGTCGAGCGTTTCTATTTTTTTGTGAAATAAATGGTTTTTTTGCTGATCTATACGATTTCAACCCTGCTGCCACAGCTCTTCTTTGAATGGTACGCGTGCTAATATTTAAACCTAATGACTTGAGAACACCGGGAGCGGACTGGAATGGATCTTTTTTAAATTCTCGAACTATACGAGCATCCTCTCTTGAAGTAGTGCATTTTGGCCGTCCTCCAGAATGAACTGCTTGTAGCTAGTTTTGCTACTGACCAGCTTTGTTCAGTTTGTTTTGTCGCGTTGTGAGTAGAGTTTACAAGTTGTTTATTTTATTTATAGACATTAAGAGTGTGATTTTTAAGAAAAAATAATGGTTTTATCACCTGCTATGTTTAACAATTTTATTATAGTAAATATTTTGAAAATATCGAGTTTTTCTTTTTTTTCGTATGGTTTAACGTTGAAAGTAAGATTTGTTCAGTTAGTATTGTCCGACACTGTATGTATAAAGTTAATTTTGTGTATATTATTTGTACCTATTTATGTCTGTATTTTAAAAGTTTTTATATAAAATATTAATTATAATAAATGAATTTTTTTGTTTTTCAATTTTATATATACTATATTTGTCCGCTTTTTTCTCTTGGAAATAATGGTCACCGTATGTATACTGCATACATTGTATACATTGAACCTCACTATCAAAAACTAAAATTTCGTCCATTAATGTAATTTTTTATTTGTAAACGATTTTAGGTTGAGTAGTCATAACAATGTGAAGGAAATGATCGTTGATGAAACGTATTTATTTTCCAAAAACCTTTACTTCCCTTTGCTGTCAAATATTGTGCTATAATTTAGGTCGATGACTAGCTAACCTAGGGGCTTGGTTGTATTGCAAACTGTTACTCTAGAGAGAATCTAATAGGAATTATTTGTTGGCTTTATTTTTCTATTGTTTGCATATGATTTTTAAGCAACTTAAAAGACGTACAGTTTCACCGTAAGATAAGGTTAGGTTAGGTTAGCAATGACGTGGCACTTCTGCCTTGAAGACTAGAAATGTCTCTTTAGAACTGTGGGTCAACCTCAAAAGTGATAAGCAATAGAAAATGTGATTTATATATAAAGAAGAGAAGAAATGGAAGAAAAATAAAGAAAAGCGGCATCATGTCACGCCGATGATAAAACTCTTAACATCAGAAAATTTAGCAGAGTCACACTCTCTAAAGCCATTGAAGGCCGTTCTACTGCTACCTTAACGGAATGTTGAAATAAAAAGTTGAGAGAAATAAAGGAATTTGTTGCCGAAATTTGTGTTTTGAGTTTTCGCATCTGCACGACAGGGCAAAACCACATAATTTGCTACGGTTCCCCATATTGTCCAAAACCGGTGGGGTGTCACAAAGCCATAGGACATAATTTTAGTGAAATGGGACATAAAGCCATTATGGTTATATGTCCCATTTGATGTTTTGCGTTACAAATGCTTTATTTCACTAAATATGCCTATTTATCTATGAAATTAATGATTTAAAAAAATCCAAAATTTCTAGGCTCCAGGAATTACAGCTGCAAACATTTTGTGAAAGGAAAAATCCTTAGTTATCATTGGAAAACATTTTTTTATTCTTGTGACGCACGCAGGAAAACTTTATTCAGCGAAGCCACCTGCCGCGTCCTACTGGAGGAAAAAACCCCTAAGCCACGCAGAAAAACTTTATTATGCGAAGCCAGTTTTCAATACTTAACTTTAGTGTCTCAGGAACTGAAATGAGAGATACAGCCGCTTTCTAATATTGCTAATTTGAGCTAAGGCCATGATGGCTTTATCTTTCATTCAAAGGAAAAAAAAAAACAAAAATGGCCTTATCTACCATGGTATTAAAGCACCCCCCCATGCAATCATTATTAAAAATATGGCTTTATGTCTCATTTTCGGAAAAAAAATTATGGCGTTAAGTCCCATTATAATGAGACTTAATGGCTTATGCCATTATGTCTCAATGGAATGGGACTTAACGTCATATGGCTTTATGTCCTATGGCTTTGTGACACCCCACCTCCAAAACCATGCAGAAAGAAAGAGTGCTCATGTCAGACATACTAGTTCTAGTTGTCAAGATGGAATGATCCGCCAGAACTCATGACCAATTTCGTTCTAGAACAGTCGAACCTAGGCTTTATCAGACTAGAGATTCTGCAGTCTTCACTATTATCACTCTTCGTTTGATCACCTGATTGATTAGCTTGAAAAAAATCATTCTACTGTTCCTAGGCTTTATTAGACTAGAGATTTTGCAATCTTCACCATTTCTACTCTCCGTTCGATCAGCTCGAAAAAATCATGTTCCAAGGATTTCGCAACTTTCCCAGCGTTTTTCCTTGCCAGCTCATCTCTAGTCTCATTGCACTATACATTACAAACGAAGTCCAAACACAGTCTAACCCTACACCAATACATTGCTTTCGTGAAAGTCTTTCTACAGAGCTTGACGATCTACATAAGCAATCATCTTGTTCCCACATGCCCACAGATTAGCTTTGCTGTCTAGGTAAGCAAGAATTAAATTGCTATCTATCTGATTTAGATTTCCCAGACAATCCAATATTATGTTTGATTTAACCTCATAAGAAGCGAATTACGGTTTGACTGCCAGACAGTGTTGCCAAATTTTTTTCAAAATTTCCCGTCAAATTGGGCTTTAAAAATCGCCAGAAATCGCTAAATTAAATTTTTACAAAACAGTCAGAAACCCGTCAAATAAATAGTTTAAAAATTTTAAATTAACGTTAAAACAATTAACAATTGCGTATAGTCTGTATAGTGTACTATTTCTTATATGTTCGAAAATGGCCACTGAACTTCTAGAGAATTTTCATATATTTTTCGGCCAAAAATCGATTTTTTTAAATTTTAAAAATCTCAACTCACAAAATTAGTTCAGCTATCCCAATACCACGGTTGGAAAGAGCACCCTCTGGACTACCATTTGCATATAGTCTGTATGGTATACTATTTCTTATGTGTTCGAAAATGGCCACTAAATTTAAAAATCTCGACTCACAAAATTAGTTCAGCTATCCCACCACCACGGTTGGAAAGAGCACCTTCTAGACTAACAATTGCGTATAGTCTGTATAGTGTACTATTTCTTATATGTTCGAAAATGGCCACTGAACTTCTAGAGAATTTTCATATATTTTTCGGCCAAAAATCGATTTTTTTAAATTTGAAAATCTCGACTCACAAAATTAGTTCAGCTATTCCAATACCACGGTTGGAAAGAGCACCTTCTAGACTAACAATTGCGTATAGTCTGTATAGTGTACTATTTCTTATATGCTCGAAAATGGCCACTGAACTTCTAGAGAATTTTCATATATTTTTCGGCTAAAAATCGATTTTTTAAAATTTGAAAACATCAACTCACAAAATTAGTTCAGCTATCCCAATACCACGGTTGGAAAGAGCACCCTCTGGACTACCATTTGCATATAGTCTGTATGGTGTACTTTTTCTTATATGTTCGAAAATGGCCACTGAACATCTAGAGAATTTTTATATATTTTTCGGGCAAAAATCGATTCTTTTAAATTTGAAAATTTTTAATTTAGAATTTAGCTTTTTGAGACTTTTTAAAATATTTTAATAAAAAATCTATGTAAATTTAAATGTTTGCGTTAAAAGTAAAAAAAGCTAAAAAACGCTAAAGCGCTGTAAAAAACTCCATATTTCACTCTAACCGCTAAAAAGCATTTTTTCCCGTAATTGGCATTGCAAAAACGTCAGATTTGACGGGAAAAACGTCAAATTGGCAACAATGCTGCCAGATAATATTGTACTTCGTATCCAAGCACTGTTTCGATGGCAAAGACTTTCGTGTGGAAGTTACACGCAAGTTTCCTTATCATGTTAATTTAGTTTTCAACATGCAAACAATCGATAATCGACGTTTTTATTGGGGTTTACTAATAATGATAATGGCCATAAGAATAGCTTTTAGTATTAAAAAGTTTAGGGGAATTTTTTTTGAATTTTAAGATTTTTTAGATTGCACTTACGACTAAAAATCGTTTATAAAATGTTTAAAGGATTATACATTTTTTTTTCTTTAAAATGCTGTCGAATAGAAATTAATATTATGATTTAAGTTTAAAACTAACAGGTTGTAATTTTAAAATGGCGCAATTATGATTTCCAAATGCCGGCACATTAAAAATTAACAAAAAAAAAAAAATCAAAAAAAAAAAAATTAAGAAAAAAAAAGTGAGAAAATTTAAAAAAATATACGATATTTAGTAGATATGGTATACTAAGTAAGTATTATTTGTGGTATTTTTAACAAGAAAAAAATTTCTATTTATAATTTATTATTGAATTATTATTAATAATGTTAATGATTTAATTTGTACTATAAGCAAGAGAAGAGAAGAGAAGAGAATAAAAAATTAAATAATCTATGAATTAATAATAATTTTAAGTAAAGAAGTAATAAAAATCTACCTTAATGGGAACAACAACGATTGTAATATTTGAGTATTTTGAAAAATAAAATTTAAATATTTAAATAATAATTATTATAGATATAAAGAAGAAACCATACATACACAACACATACATGGCATGACATGACACGATATTACATGACATGACATGACATGACATGACAAGCATTTGTTAATACATAAGAAAATATTATAAATAAAATAAAAACTTTTGTAGTAAAATTGGCTAGAAATATAAAATTCAAGTTTTCCGTACCAAAAATAAATAAATAAATAATACCCCCTCCCATATAAAATTAAGAAAAAAAAAAAATTAAAAGAAAAGAACAAATTAATTAACAAAAATTAACCCAAGTGTGCTTCTTTCGAGACAAGAATTTATGTTTCAGATTAAAAAAAATATATAATAAATGTATTTATATATTTGATGTGTATATAATATATACTCAATATATATATACATATATATGTATGTATATACTCGTATATGTATATATGTACATATGTATATGTGTGTGTAAATTGATAATAAAATTATTAATTAACACAAAAGTATGTATACAAAAAAAAAATGTTGTTGCTACAAAAAACTAACAATTAAACACTCAAGATACCAAAATATTACGATAAGCAAACAAAAAAATAGGCCTTTTTCACATAGTAAAACCCCTCCGATTTTCGAAATTTGATTTCATCTTCTGTATACCTCGGAAGAAGAATTTTTGTAAAATTTTTTACATTAAATTTCATGCGGTTTTGGATAAAGTATTAAAAAATTTAAAATACCTGGTCGAAATATTTCGGTATCATCGTCGTACACACCTAAATAATATTGATTACATACATACATATATACATACATACAATATAGAATGAAATAGTATATCAATATGAACAAATATCGGTGTCTATTTATCTCAATTAAATTCTAAAATTTTTACAGTTAATTAATAAAATGAAAAAAAAAACAAAAAAAAAAATAAAAAATAAATTAAAATAAATAAATTAATAAAAAAAAAATAAAACAAAAAATATTATTTCATAAATAGAATGAAAAAACAAAGACAACAACAGAAACGAATACATATAAAAATGAAAACATATTGATGCTCTTAATGAAAAGAAATAAAAAAAAAAAAAAATAAACTTTTTAATTTAAACCATTTAAACAATATTTAATCATATTCATACTGTGTGAAAGAAAGTTTAAAAATAAAAACTAAATGAATGAAATAAAAACTTTAAAACGTATGCATATTTAATAATCAGCCCAATTACGAATATTCCCGGGGAATTTTCCACTTCTCAAATAATTTTTCCCGCGAAAAAATTTCCCTTATTCTAATCTCCCCGGGAATAAGAAAAAAGGGAGAGAGAAAATTATAATCAGCTGATCGGAAAGAGGAAATGATTTCATTTACTTCGACTCAATATTTGACAGTAGCGCAGTCAATTAGAAGAAATATTGGAAATACTCTTTAAAATATGTTTTTGTTTTAAAAAATAATTTATATTTACATAAGTCCACTTCTTGGAAACCAAAAAATACTAAATTTAAAATATAATATGTACACAAATTCAGAAGATTAATTAAAAGATTTGTTTTGTTTTGCTGTAATCGATTTTTTTCTAATTTGTATTCCACTTCCTTGGCTCTCATTTCTTCCATAAAAGAGTGGTATCGTCGCATTTTCTGGATTTCCTCTTTTTTTAAACTTTCCATTGCTTGAAAATGCTTTTTTTTTTGTAGATCGTGCATTTTGTCCAATGATCTATAAATTTTTTTAATGCAATTCGTTTGATCCTTAACATCAACTACTGCTTTTTTAACGGTTTCAACCAAATCCCTTAGGTTAGGTTAGGTTAGAGGACGTGTACTTGTCCGTTAAGACAAGTACAATACCCGGAGGTCGAAATTGACCCATTGTACAACGTCCTTGGAGAGGGAAGGAAATAGAGGGAATAGGATGAAAGGAGGGCATAAGGGTAAGGGGAGGATGGGAATCACACAGAAAGAAACAGACACAAACAAGGGTTGAGCGCGCGACTACACTTATGAAGCCCTAGCACCTCTCAACCAGCTCAAACTGCTAATGAATCTGTGGAGAGCCTTGATGTCGGCTCTCGACACAGAACTCAAACTCTCAAAGAAGGCTCTGCCAAGGGTTCTCAACCTCAACCTACCAAGGGCTGGGCAGTTACAGAGGAGGTGTTCGATAGTCTCTAACTCCTCCTCATCGCAACATACCCTGCAATAGTCCGGCTGGGATCTGTTCCAGATCCCCGTCAGCGACCTAATCTCGCAGTGCCCTGTGATAAAACCGACAACCAACCTTACGCTGGCCTTAACCAAGCCCAGCAGCCAATCTGTTCTCTTACTGTCCACAGCAGGCCATAGACGTCTAGAGACAGAACAACCTGATCCGTTCCTCCAACGCCTCTGCTCTTCCTCCCTGACCCATCCATCGATGAGGCCATAGAGGTGGCAGACTGGGGGTTCAGGACCAACTATTAAATCCAGCATAGACGGATACGGTCCGGTCCAAAAGACCTCAACGACTCTTTGCACTCGCGAACCAGTCGTGATTTGCACCAGACCGACGCAATGGCCTTAAGGGCAGCCTGACTGTCAACGAAGATCATGTAAGATTCCGAATCCGAAGATGGGCCACCAACTATGGCCTCAATAGCCTTCAGTATTGCGAAAATCTCCGCCTGAAAAACGCTACAGTCATCATTCAACCTGAAGTGGAGTTCAAGACCGAGTTCCCTACAGAAAACCCCAGCACCTGTACATCCACCTAACTTAGACCCATCTGTGAAAATGGGTATACCACTCTGCCCCCGGAGTACCCCACCATTCCATTGTGCCCTATCCGGTATAAGTGTCCTTAAACCAGGTAGGAATATAGCCTCGGGCACAATGTAATCAGTGGCTTTTTCCGAAAGTCCATACCTTCCGTCAGGAAAGACGATACTCAGAACTCTGGAGTGACCTATCGAGCGCTGCTTCCAGCAACCCGATTCCCTCAGGCGTATGGCACTACGCGCTGCACACCTCTTGACATATAAGTCAAGCGGAGTCAGACAGAGCATAGTATCAAGAGCAGCCTGAGGTCAACTCTTCCTCACTCCAGTGATACTCAAAGAGGCAATCCGCTGAACCTTATCCAAGATTTTCCGTTGAAAACTCTTGTCTAAGGCACAACCAAATCCCTTTGTACAGCAAGTTCTGCTAATAAAACATCGGCAGCACTCTTTTTCGATATATTATCCTTTCGTTTAGTGGGCAATTTTGGCGTTCCATTTCCGTTGGAGTTTTCCGCACACTCGAGGTTTTCTTTTTGTGGAACAGTTGGCATTTCCACGTCTGTCTCTATTGTTTCAGACATATCTACGTTTTTTGGTGAGCCCAGACCGAAACTCTGTACGGAAACACCTTCAACAGATGTTTTCATTGCTATTACATCAAATATAGCTCGTTCAGTAGCTGAAAACTTATATTCTCTTTTTGGTCCCCCACCTTTGCCCTTCTGTTGTTGTAGATTTTGGGCCGCCTTCTGCCGAACGTATTTTTTTTGGTCAGTCCACACCTGCAAAGAAAATAAGATACAGAATTGCTATTTTAATGAATCAAGCTATTAACCTTTTTCCATTCATTGATGTTCTTGTTTGGTGGGCCTAGTGCATATAGTTCATTTTCAGCAGTTTGCCAGAATCTTTGTAGTTCCTGTCTCTCACCCTTAAAAAATCCTCTAGCTATTCCAGGATTTTTGTGCATTAGACCCAACAAATGTTGCATCTGGTGTTTATTTGTGGTTTTCAACCTAAAAAACAACTTTTAAATTATTGAATTCTATTTTTTAAATTTATTACTTACATTTTTACAATAACTCCCTTTTAAATATTTGAGGAAAAAACTCCCATAAAACGTTGACAGTTTTTCCTTTTTTTAAATATTCGTAATTCGTACTTTTCCCTGACATATTTTTTCCCCTTTTTTTTAAAATAATTAGAATATGAGGAAAGAGAAAAGGGAAAAAAATTATGGGGAAATTTTAATTCATAATTGATAGAATAGGAAAAGGGAAATTTTTCCCGGGGAATTCTTATTCATAATTGGGCTGATTCAAAAAAAAAAAAATTTTTCATTGATTTAGAATATTTCCCTTTTGTAATAGAAATATATGTTATCCTTTGCATATATCAAATATTTTTTAACTACATGAGGACCATTGTTATCAATAATTATGATTTGACAGCTAAAAATGTCAAACTGTGTCGACATTTCATTTCATTTCACTTACTTGGAATAAAAATAAGTTTTTTTTGCAGACCTCATAGAACACTTCGTCCTTTTTATAGTCCACGCTATCGTCCTAGCGAGCAAGTGATTAGTACAGTTATTGATTACACTATGCGACAAAATAAAAAAAATTAAATATACCCGGCTAATGACTTAGTGTAGATTGTGAGTTTTGTTGAGTAGATCTCAAAACAATTTTTTTTTATATTTCTCGAACCCTTCAAACTTTTTTTATTTGACAAAAACTGTTTTTTTAGACTTTACGCGCAAATTTCTGTATTACTCAAACATTTTTGACCCGATTTCCAAAATTTAAATCTTGTTGGAAAGGGGAGAGATGGACCTTTAAAACGGTATACATATATCTATTATTCGACTTAATATGCTATGAGTTTTGATGAGGTAAACTTGGAAAATTCGAATTTCTTTCATATTTTTTCAAGTTTGTCCGTTCATAGTAGCAAACTTTACTTAAAAACTATGAAATAAGTGATTACATTCTAAAAGTACATTATATTGTGAAGAGATTGGTCGTTTGATCAAATCGGACAAAAATTACCGGAGTTATTATATAAATAGTATAACAGTCGTGTTATATTTTTTATATATGTCATCTCATCAAATGAACCTTTAGTTCAAAAAATTTTAGAATTTTTTATCGATCTTGATTGTTTATCACAAAATGTGTCAATTTCACGTTTGAGCGACCACCAGAAGTTGGCCAATTTGCGCAAAGAGAAATAATAATATTTGCAAAAAACACAAATATTAGCCGACTTCTGGAAGTCGTGCAAACGTGAAATTGACACATTTTGTAATAAACAATCAAGATCCATCAAAAATTTTGAAAATTTTTGAACTAAAAGTTCATTTGATGAGATGACATATATAAAAAATATCACACGACTGTTAGACTCTTTAAATAATAACTACGGTAATTTTTGTCCGATTTGATCAAATGATGACTCAATCTCTTCACAAGAGAACAGACTTTAAGAATGTTATCACTTATCCTATATTTTTTTATTAAAGTTTGCTACTATGAATGGACAAACTTGAAAAAATATGAAAAAAATTCGAATTTTCCAAGTTTACCTCATCAAAACTCATAGCATATTAAGTCGAATAATAGATATATGTATACCGTTTTAAAGGTCCATCTCTCTCCTTTCCAACAAGATTTAAATTTTAGAAATCGGGTCAGAAATGTTTGAGTAATACAGAAATTTGCGCGGAAAGTCTAAAAAAACAGTTTTTGCCAAATAAAAAAAGTTTGGAGGGTTCGAGAAATATAAAAAAGGTATTTTTGAGTTCTTCTCAACTAACTGAACAACATGGACTATGTAGTTACTCGGGTGTATTTTCACTGTCGCACCGTGTTATTAACGCATTAATTTTACTCTTCTCGATTCAAAATCACTTGCAAGGCAAAGAAATGTGGGTGCCGAAGAGAATACTTATGCTGTAGCGTCCTGACGAAGCGGATGAAATATTGATTTGTCGTCATTTGCAAATTGTCATTGTCCTTAATAATTAATTATTAATTATGCATACATAATTAGTCATTAAAACACTTTTGTCAGGCTTGTGACCTAGTTTCTCGCACCACTTACGTTGTGTGTGTTAATTTTATTCACAAATGTCGGTACCTACAGTTGTAAGTCGATTCCGAACGACCGACTTTTGAGAAGCTTTTCATGGCAATTTTAATTACTCTTAGAGTTTTTGCCAGAAAGCTACTGAGAGGAAGTCGTCGAAGAAATATTTTTTCATATTTCGGTTTTGTTGGAGGTGTTAGACCTAGGGTTTAAACGTGGCCTCACACGAGCCTACTAGACTACGGCGACTTCAACAAATTTACTTAGAATAAAAATAAATTTGTTTGCAAGCAACATAATCGTCCTAGTGAGCAAGCGATTCGAGCAGTTATTAATCGTTTTCGCATTAATTCTACTCTTCTTGATTCATGTCTTACGCAAGGCAAAGAAATGTGGATACCGAAGAGAATACTTATGCTGTAGTGTAAAGTCCTGAAGAATAGGACAAAATATCAGTTCGTCATCGTTCTCAACTTGTTAGTCTTCGTCCTTCGACTACGTTGAAGAACTTGACTTACGTGTCTATTAAAAACAGGCCGAACAAGAATTAAAACCAACCGCTCATCGTTTGAAACTGGTTGAAGATAAGCATTTTTATAAAAGGATTGTGTTTAGTGGTGAAAATCATTTCGGGTAAAATCGTTTCGGCAATAAAGTGGGTATTACACTAGCGAAGTTCGCCTGCAAACACCACCTGATGAGAGAGAGTATTTTGCTATTACTCTATCCAGCCAAATATCAAAGATTATTGATATTCATCAGGTGAGGTTTGTAAAAACGAATTTTACTTCATTATACACGTGTTTAGACGGGTTATAGGGTAGGGTTAGTTTGAGGGTAAGAGGGGGTAGGGTATACTATATATAAGTAGTTAATGCACAAACCTTTTTGGTATTAATATTATACGAGTATTTAAATAAATGTAAGTAAGTGTTTAATTTCTATTTGTTTATTTAAAACGTTATAAAACGTATCTATATATGTGTGTTTTACAATATACACTAGAGCCCCGACATGCGTCGTTAATGGGGACCGGAGAATTGCGACGCAAATCAAAACGACGCAAATCGAATCAACTTTTTCTATACAAATGCATCGAAATTTAATTTATTGGGACCAAGAATTCAAAGGAAAGCAAAATGAATGAATAATGAAAACATTTTTCATTATTTTATTTAGTTCAACAAATGTTTTTTATTATTATAAAGAAATAACAAAACAATAAACAGAAGTTGCAAGAATTTTAAAATACCAAAAAAATTCTAAATATGTTCCACAATACAAATACTAAAATGGTAGTACTCAATGCAGCAAGAAAAAAATTAAACGTATGTAGCGTTACAAATCGAAATTTAAACGACGCAAGTTGGGATTCAAACGATGCAAATCGAATCGACGCCAATCAGTGTCGAAACGACGCAAATTTAATCGACGCGAGTTGAAATTGCAACAACGCAAGCTGAGTTTTGTCAATTTTTAAAAAGCGACGCAAATCGAAACGACGCAAATCGGATTGACGCAAGTCGGGGCTCTAGTGTACATTGTGTTCACAATTTGATTTAAAGTTTGTTAATGTTCACAATGTTTATTTAATTATTTGTTTTATAGCGCCCTGGTAGTCTAGTGGGTAGTGTGCTAGACTATTAGTGTGAGGGTCGTGGGTTCGATTCCCACCAGAGGCTCTGGTCTGTGACACTACATCGAGCACATGGTCAAAGTCACTCAGCTCGTATATAATTAGGATATAATTTGTAATTGTATTGTAATTAATAAATAAATAAATAAATAAATAAATAAATAAATAATTATTTGTTTTATATTGGTTAATGTTCACAATGTTATGTTTTATTTGAACTAAGATATTGGCTATAGAGCACTCGCGTAGAGATTGTTGGGTTCTTGGTTTGTGTTGTTCAATGATCGATAATCAACTGATCTACAAAGGATGTGAATAACTATGTTGAAGGTGTTGATGGATGTGTATGTGATGTGTGTTGTGAATGTTGATGTGTGTTGGTGATGTCATTGTTATTATTTGGTAGAGTTGTTTGTGTCGTTAGAGATTGGATTTCAGGGTTGGGAATGTGTTCGCATCAGGTCGTGTTTACAGGCGAAGTTCATTAGTGTAATACCCGCTTAAACAAAATTCCAAATTCTTACTTAATTCGTCATTACAATTATTAAGTCACGACTACAATCTAGCTTCTCACACCGTCCATGTTGTGTGTGTAAATATTATCCATGAATGGCGGGAGCTACAATTTAACGTCGATTTTATTTACCAGAAGACTGCTGAAAAGTCGCCGAAAGAAAAAATTTTGAATCATGGGCTCTTGTCTAATAAGCAAACGCACTGACTACCAAACTATGGCCAGAAATCATCATTGAATCCATTAAACTTGATTGTTTGATGTAGTTTACATGCTGACAGTATCGCAGTAACTGATTTCTTTCGAAAAAAAGCATTGAGATGGCTTTACGGTGAATAGCGAGCGCTAACGAATGTTCTAAAAAATTTTCTAAAATTTCGAAAATTTATCAATTGAACAGGAATGATGATATTTGGTACCAACAAGGTTTATTACAAAATCAATTAGGTTGGTAAATTCTTTCTGGATGTGATCCTGTCCTTTGGCCCCCTTATTCTTGCGATTTAATGTCTTTAGATTACTTATTATGGAGTTCTATTCAGTATTTCATTTAAGCCAACAAACCAGCAATGCTCAAAGGTTAAACTATTAGTGAGAGGGTTGCGGGTTCGACCTCCACCAGAGACTTTAGTTTGTAACACTACATCAAGCATAAAATCTAACTTACTCAATTCGCAATAATTATAAACAATTTGTAGTTGTATTCTATTTTACCTCGACTGTTATGTAAAATTCAGAGTTCAGAGCTTAATCTATCCATTGAGTGTCTATTCCATAGTGGAGGCAGAGGAATATTAGAACAAGCCATTTATATCCTTTTTAGAAACTTACAATGCATCATTTGGATATTTTTGTTGTTGCTTTATTTAAAAATGTAAAGATTATCGAAAATATTTCTTAATTTTTAACTTAAAACTAGTATCACATTTTGTTAGACCCTGTATACTTGTAAACGTTCTAAAATATTTAATTTAATTGGTAGACGTTGTTTCGTTTTTTTCGGTTACATTCGTTGTACTTGTTGTCGCACTGGAGGAGTATCCATGTCGTGTTTCCATGTGTTTTTGTAAATCCCTTCGCCTTCCCAAGATTTTATGGCACATGTTGCATTGATATCCTTCCGTCGAGCTAGAGCTATTTGCACTATTTTGTAGATGTAGTCTCACATGTTTGTTTAAATTACTCGGGTCACCAAAAGGTCGTAAACAAAATTTGCATTTTAAGGGCTTAAAACCGGTATGTGTGCGTATGTGAATTTTTAGGCCATATTTACGAGAATACACTTTGCCACAGTAGATACAAAGATGGCCCTGTTTTGAGGCACCCATATTACTGACTATTGCTTCGATTTGAGCGGCAGCATTGAGAGGACTTGTAGTGGGCGGCTGCAGAAGGCTCATATGGGGCATGGCTGCAGATGATATGGATGGTAGAAAGGAAAGCGGTGCTGTAGTAGTGTGATGGGATGGCATGCCGAGGCTAGCATTCATTACACTCGGCAAAGAGGTTTGCAAATGTTGATGATGAATTGAGGCCGAAGACGAGATTGGCTTGAAAGCAGAAAATCTTGATACGGAAGGTTCAGTTAATGGTTGTTGTAGTTGAGTTGGCGCTTGGGGTGAATGTAAAGGTGATACGGATGATGATGTTGCTGACGAAGTTGGACACACAGGCGATAGCCGTGAAGCCGTGGTGTTACTAGGCAAAGTTAACGAAAGTGGTAACATGTGTTGAGTGTAATGCGTTGCTTTAATGGCATAATAAAGACGTATCCATAAAATATCAATGTTGTGGCGACCACAACCCAAAGCCAAGTGAATTTTCAAAGGATTTGGTGTTTCAAAAGTCAAATGACACAAGTGGCACGTGTAACGATTATTACCCTGTATATTAAGAGGTGTTAGAAATGGTATCGACATCAGTAAAGTCACTTCTTCACCAAACCAAGCCACTATCTCTTCATCCCTTTGTATATCACGCACGACACGTAGCATAATTTCACCATT
This sequence comes from Sarcophaga caerulescens, assembly GCA_927399465.1. Lineage (NCBI taxonomy): Eukaryota > Metazoa > Arthropoda > Insecta > Diptera > Sarcophagidae > Sarcophaga > Sarcophaga caerulescens. The sequence continues at coordinate 73,616,510 of OV656867.1, forward strand.
TTTCAGTTCAAATAATGCATTGTTGCTGTGCGTATCCTCGGATAGTTTAATTTTTCGCAATATATTGGGTGTCATGCTTAAATTACCGCCCTCCTTCAGCAGCGAACAGTAGGCACGTGTCGTTTGATCAGTGTTTGCCATGCAATTGATTACAGTCTGGGCATCAAGTGCTTCAGAAACAGTATCTCGTGGTATAAGTTGTGTAACATGTACTCCAGCTCTCATAATTTTTGTTTTTTTAGGCAGAGGCAAATCCGTTGGATTCATTGTTCTTTCCGTTGGCGTTGTGTTTAAAGCGGAGGAGGATATCGGTGGACTAGAGGTATTCGGTAACAAGTGCTCTATGCGAAATATCATACTGGGACTGCGTTTATTATTGACACTTTGTGTTGGACTTACTCTTGGCGGTGAGTTTTGAGTATTTGTTGTAATATCCGCTAATTGATTGTGTGACGTGTTGAGAGTTTTTGGCAAAACCGGCAGCATATTATTCTCCACTGTACGCGATATTTTTCGAAGAACTTAATTTTGTAGGAATTTTGTGTTGTGTTTCGTTTGAAATCTAACTCGAATCTGAATCTCTAATTAGAAAAGTCCTGTGCTTTTATACGACACACCAAACATACTGCCTTGCCTGCCACTTGCTAGAATATCTCTCTTCGTATTGCTTCGAAACCACGTGTTCAAAGAGACTGGCATAGCAGTCGTTTTTTGCTTTTGCAAAACCCTTATACGCATATCCTGATTACGATTTGTTGTTGTAAATATTCGAAAGTGTTAAGGTTTTTTCTATTTTGCGATTTACAAAACGATTTGTTACGGCTTGCAGTGTCAAAACATCTAAACTCTCTGATGATGAGGAGGATGATGTGATGGTAATGGCGATGACAACATGTGCCAACAAGTGCTAAAATTCCCAGCGTTTGCGCGCCCTTCACTGCCCTGCATTGCTTTTTGCCAAAACTTGTGCTCGTATACGCAACCAGCCTACTACCACGTTGAATTTTGTTCAGTCGAGTCGTGGTGGTGGTGATTTTTGCCGAAACACATCATTGAAATGGTTATAGCAAGTGCAACATTATTTCTATTGTTTTGAGCATTACTATGAGCAAGTGTTTGGAAAAAAAAAAAAGAAAAACTATACTCTGCCATACGTTTTCGCCTTTGAGTTGATGCTCGAAACAGTCGATTTATTTTTGGCTTTTGGGTGAGCACATTAAAAGGTTTTTAATTGAATATAAACGATCGTGAATTAATACAAACAAATTCCTCCCCGCCTCAAAAGACCAAAAAAAAAACCACCCCTAACCACCGTCATTACAATTGACTAATGCCTTAATTATTAGCTCGGTTTTTGCGGTTTAAGTAGGGTTGGTCGTGGTTTCAATTACATGATGGTCACGATGCTGTACGCAGTGGCAGACAAAAAGGGCCTTTTAACACTAATTGAACTGATATTATCAAATTTGTTTTTGGGAGCCCCAGAAGTCTGCAAAAGTGAAGATGAGGAATTGATTACTACTAGAGATTCTGATCCGTTACACTACACCGAATAAGAAGTCTGTGTTTCTCTTCTTTTAATAATTATAATTTAGCTTGCAACTGTATTATGTTGTCAATGTTATGTTTGGGGTTCGGGAATTCCCGGTATTTCCCGGGAAATTTTTGTCGGGAATTCCCGGGAAAATTTTAAATATTCCCGGGAAATACGGGAAATTTTAAATTAACGTATTCTTGTACACTTTTTTGGAAAAACTCTTCAAAAATATGTAAAGGAAGAATTCAATAAAGAGTATCATCTAATCCTAGATGTACGAACTAGGTGGAACAGCATGGTTGGAATGATATAATCATTTCTAAAAATTAAAAATGCAATAAAAAAGGCTTTAATAGATTTACATTTATCATCATTGTTTGTTGACGATTATGTCCCACACTTGGAAACATTGGTAAACGTTTTGAACCCCATAAATGGTGCAGTGCAAGCATTAGGCAGGCGTGAAACCAATTTGATAATAGGTGATGCTATTATGAATACACTTCATGAACAGTTATTATCTGTTGATTCTATACTTTCGGAAAAAATGGTTCACACGATTAAAAGTAAAGTAAATGAATGATATAATGACAAATTGATGTCATTAGTAAATTATCTAAACACTTCACAACACAATAATATTAACATAACAAAGACAATGTTAAAATCCTATGCAGAGCAAGGAGCACCCTATTCCAAGGTACTGAAATAACATCGGCTGAAAGTGATGAAGATATTTCCGTTGCACAAGTATATCAATATTTTAAAGAAAAGTTGGAAAACGCCATTAATGGGGCTAAAGAAAAAACAAGAAATCTGAAATTAAAAACAGACAACTTATTTAAAGGACAGCTAGCTTTATTTGAAGATAGTACAAGCAGAACCAAAAATTTTGACATACTTTTTAATGCATTGTTAACGCTTAAGCCCACTTCTGTAGAAAGCGAATGTGTTTTTTCGTTAGCTGGTAAATTTTCAACAAATTTACGAAATAGAATGTCTGATGAGTTATTAAATGCACTAATAATTTTAAAAACTCATTTTTTGAAAACTTAGTTCTTCGAAAATTATTTGTATTTTTATTTTTAAATAATATTTTTAATTAATTCTTAATAATAACTGATCTCAAAATGTTATCATTAATCTGTTTGTTTTTGTTTATACAGTATGAATTTTAAATGTATTGTTTTCTTTTTTGTTAATAAAATAACATTTTAATAAAAATCTTAAGCATTTTACTAGTATTGTGATTTCCCTGGATTTCATTCCCGTTTCCCGGGAAATGAAAAAGTCCGGGAATTCCCAAACTCTAGTTGTCATCAATAAATTTTTATTCCCTTGAAGTAAATAAGATTTTAAGCACGAAAATACTTACTTACTTAATTCAGCATTACAACCCTTAAATCAGAATTACGATCTAGCTTTTCTCACCACCCATCTTGTCGATGTTAATTTTATTCATGAGTATCGGGAGCGCTTTACGAAATAGCATACATACATACGTACATAATTGGTCATTACAACCCTTCAGTCAGGATTACGGCCTAGCTTCTCGCACCACTTATGTTGTGTGTGTTAATTTTATACATACCTACAGTTAAAAGTCGATTCCTAACGGTCGATTTTTGAAAAACTTTATCATATTTCCTCTCAGGGTTTTTGCCAGAAATCTACTGAGAGGCAGTCGCCGAAGAAATATTTTTTCATATTTCGTTTTGTTTTTGAAGATGTCTGACCTGGGCGTTGAACCGTGGCCTCACGTCTAATAAGCCTACACACTATCTACTAGACTATGGCGACTACAAACAAAATACGAAATAGCAAGACGTTTTAATTGTGAAAACTTATTACAAAAGTTATGCTAAGACCGCTTGCAAACTTCGATAAACTTCGGGAAAGTGCTCTCTATGTGTCAATAATTCAAAGAATGGTCAAACAATTTGAAGAAACTGGGTAGGTAATGAACAGCAATTCTCCTCTACGTCAGCGTACCAGTCGATCTCTTGTAAACATTGCATAGTTCTGTAACATCAAGTTGGCATAGTCCTCAACAACTTTAAACTTCACGAAGTACTATGCAGTAAGTTTTGACAAAATACATCCACCTTTATGAGTACAAAATTCAGCTTACTCAGAAACTTATCTCTGCAGAGCATAAAAGCGTCAGCAATTCGAGAAATCAATACCAATTTTTCGCAAAACGTCATATTTCCCGATGAATTATTTTTTCATCTTAATGGCTTAGAGATTGTCGAATTAGGGGGTCAGAAAAACCTCATGTAATCCATGAGACACAAATTGATTCACAACAAGCATCTTCTTGTTGCGTATTTTGCTCAGGCGGAGTGATACGAACTTAATATTTTAAAGATGAGACTGAAATTAAAGTAACCTTGAACGGCCTTCGTTACAGGAACACTATTAACGGAGTTGTAATAGTCTCAAATGGACGATATAGGTGTGGACGATGTATGGTTTCAGTCAGACCACGCGCTTTAATCGATTTACTGCAAAGATTTAAAGAACAAATTATCACAATCAATTCTAATGACAAGTGGTTACTAACAGAGATCAGCAACGAGTATTCAAAACGATGAGTAGATCCGAGTCATACTTATTACTTATACGCATTCATACTTATTTTAATATCATACTCATACTACTCATACTCAAAGTTGGAAGTACTCGTCGTATTCATACTTAACAATACGCATGATGTTATTGACTTCGACTCGTCTCTACTTAACATTTACACGAAGCACAAAATAAGTATGATTCGCGTACGAACACTACTATACTCACAAGAAGATTGTGTGTATGCTTTGCTTGTTGTCTTTATCTTTCCTTTCTTGTTTGTTTGTATATGCAACAATAACAAGGCTGTGAATTTTGATGAATGATTCGAGCCACTCGAATCACTTATAAGTATTATAAGTATTTTTCTAAATTTACGAATCAGAATGAGTAGGCGTGTGAATCAAACACATTTCGAATGTTGTGAGTTTGATGTCAACGTTGTACTCATACTCATTGTAACCTATACTTATAAATCAATGCTGTAGCGAGTACGAATGAATCAGAGTAGTTGAATTTCAATTCTGTTGATTCACTCATACTCAAAATTGCATGAGTGCTTACGAGTAGCGGAAAAACGATTCATTGCTGATCTCTGATTACTAAGACCATGCTATTTAACGAAGTGCGATTTTTTTTTTTAGTATTGTGACATCTAGAGTTTATGCGAATAAATCAGAAATAATTCCTGAGCTCAAATTCGACATCCAACGTATCAGGTGAGGTACAGTCTCATCTCTGTAAAAAGCTCATGGAAAATTTCATGAAGAGAGTAATGGTATATCATCCGAGCAATGGCGGTCATTTGAAGGATATTTTATTTAATATATAATCGGAATATGTCCTCTTTACAATCCAGTAAAAAAGTCCTAAAAAATACGTGTTTCTGCTTTCAAACGTTTTTAGTTCATAAGGCCTTTGAAGCAATTTCCCTTCCAAACGTCCCTGTATATTATGAAACTATTTTATTACAAATAGTTTATTGTTGTTATATTTTTGTATGTGTGTACGTTTCTAACACTATTAATATGTTTAGCATCAAACAACTACAAACAATAATAGCTATTGGAACAACAATAACAAAAGCAACAACAAAGGTACTAATAGTTTAAATAAAAAAAAGAAGGATCAACAGGAAAACATTTAAGATTTGATGATGACGATGATGTTCTTATCTGATTTACAATTTTTATATGCACAACGATGAATGGGTAATGTTTCTGTAAATCCCAACAACAACAACAACAAAAAAAGGAAAACAAGGAAAAAGAAAAACACAAAAAAACATGTGTTTCAGGTCACATGGCACGCGCTTCAAATCGAATTGTTTTATAAAGTCATTGAGGGTGATACCATACGGTTTCGAGCCTGATGGCAGGCAAAATCTGAAATGTTGCTAAGGCAAATGTCAATGGTGAAGAGGACTAGAATAGTTAGCAGGATAGATGGATGGATGGATGGATGGATGGAGGCATAGATGCATCATTGCATGTTATGGTGTTTTGCTTGTTTTTAACCAGAATTTTTTCTTGTGGCAAGGAATGATACGTGTATGGTGGTATAATTTGAAAATCTCTCTCAACCGGTTAAGTTTGTTTTCATTTCATTGCCTCACCAAGTACTCACAAGTACCAAGTATATTTAAGTGAACACTTTAGAAGTTGTAAAGTTTAATTAAAATTTAAAAGTGAACCTAAAGCGTAAATCCATTTAGGAATAAATGTTTTGAATTTGGTCCTTCGACGTATAAAATAAATTATTTTTATGGAGGTTTTAAAAGCTGCAAGCCTGCTCAAGCAATAAGTACAGGGTGGGCCAAAAGTCACGAAGGGGTTTAATCGTTTAATCGTTCTTGGGAATCTCGTGGCTTTAGTTCTTGCACTAACTGCAGCTTGTATGGGAAAAGATGTAAATTTCCCTTTAATATTCTGCGTAAAGACCGCCGAGACATTTGCAGCTCAGCAGAGCGCCTTCGAGTTGATGTTTCAGGATTGTCCTCAACACTCTCCAGAAAGCGTTGAATATTTGCTTCATTAATTACAGAATGTGGTCTTCCGCTTTGTGGAAGATCCCTTACTGAGCCTTATTCCTGAAAACGTGTCACTACTTGATTCGGATGGTGAATTCCGCACATTAAAATGACGACGATAGGTTCGTTGAGTTTGAATTATTGATCGATGATGTTCAAAATAAAGTTCTATGATTTTGGTTCGCTGGATAACGTTGTAACCTTTCATAATTAATCTCCCAGATTCATTTTACAAGTCCTAAAAAGAAAAATAAAAAAAAAATTAAATTAGAAAAGTTATTAATTTTTCAAATCCCTTCGCGACTTTTGCCCCACCCTGTATTATTAGCCGATATCAATTAAGTTGTAATTATTGCCCAAAATGACACTGGGTACTGTAAGCGGCTTTGCTTAAAACTTGGAATAGATGTGGCATCATGTGAAGATGATTTCTCCAGCATTTAGGCCCATTGTCATACCAAAATAAATTCTACCCGAGGATCAAATACTTCCTAAAGGAAACCAAGCCGAGTGCCATTACAGCACTCTTTATTTAAGAGATCTCGCTTAAAGATATTAGAAAGTGAAAGGCCAATTACCTCAGTCTCTTTATGACAAGAGCGGAGTACTGCAACATGAGGTGAAAGGGACTCTCTTGCTACTAATCAGACCCACAGCTTCTGCAGAAGATATTTGCCGGAGAGCCAAGTCTTTTGTGGGTAGTAAGAACTGCTATTGTGCTACGGCAATTTAAAGGCAGAAGTGAGTCGTTCCTCTTCTTACCCATATATGTCTAGCAGAGACTCTGACCAGCTTATTAGCAATACAATTTCCAACGATATCTCTAAGTCCCGGAATCCATCTAAGACTTACCTTTAAATGAACCGAAATTTCTCTGATCTTTTTCTTTTTCAGCAATCATGGACAAGAACGAACGTTGTAACTACATTTGTAAGGGACTTAATCGTAAACTCGCTGTCCGAGTAAATCAAGGGATTTTTGGGGAAATCCCTCCACCCAATAAACATTGGTCAGGTAGGCTATACATACAAACCTTCAGTCAGGATTACGACGTAGCATCTCAGGCGGCTTATGTTGTGTATGTTAATTTTATACATGAGTGGAGGGAGCTACAGTTGAAATTCGACTCCGAACGACAGATTTTATTGACTCTCAGAGTTTTTGCCAGAAATCTACTGAGAGCAAGTCGCCGTAGATATATTTCATTTCATATTTCGTTTTGTTGGAGATATCTGACCTAGACTTCTAATAAGCCAACACACTACCTACTAGACTACGGCAACTTCAGGCAGCCTATACTAAAGTTTAATTAATTTGAGATCATCATTATGAACCTCAATGGTCCCATTGAGGACCTTCGGACCTCTAGACTAGATATCCTTTTAAAATCGAATGTTCTATTCAGAAATTTGTAAGGAATCATATGTCTATGTCTTCCCCATTGTATCTAAGTCTTCCCAGGACAGCAGCATGCTCATAATCAAGCTTGGGCCAGGGTTTGACTGCATAGAGTCTTACTGCCACAATAGGAGGTCAGAGGGTAGCCAATTTAGTATAGCAAATAATGCCTTGGTTGTAGTGGAACAGAGTGCACTGATGATTAGAACAGCTGTCTGGCTGCGTAGTCTGTCTAGCAGTCAGCAGTGGTATTTGTGTTTGCACACCATCCACAAGATATAATTAAGATGTTTTAGAGAACATCTTTGGCTTCAAAATCATGTTGAAGACATTCTGCTAACAATACAGGCTGCACCAAAATAAAATAGTCGTGGGTTTTAGGAAAGTGGACTACTCTGTACTACTTAAAGTAGTGTTATGTAAAAATATTTGATTATCGAGTCAACGTTGCCTGATTATATTATTTTTCTGCTTCAATCTGCTTCAATTCACTGAGGGACAATGCCTTTTCCAGGTGGAAGCGTTTTAGGACACTTGATTTAAGGAATGAATTTCGTGTTGCAAGAAAGAGGGTAAATGATAGTATTCGGCGGGCCAAATCTGAATTTTATACTAGGCAGTTTGGTGCTGCTTTACAATCTAAACGGACATGGAAGATCATTCGCGATATTGGTATAGGTGCCCGAAATTCTAACGGGAATGTTTTGGCTGACGGGGAGGATTTGAACGCTCATTTCACTAATCTGCCCGCAACGCGGGATGGTACTGAATTTTACAAGTTTTGCTCTACGTCTAATGATGGTTTCAATAGTTTTCACTTCTCATGCGTTGATCAGAATGAGGTTTTGTCCAGCTTCCTGAGAATCAAGTCAAATGCTACCGGGTATGATGGTATTAATACTAGATTTGTTAGGATTCTTCTGCCCCACCTTCTCCCATTTGTTACTCATTTATTTAATTTTATTATTATGTCTGGTCAATTTCCTACAAAGTGGAAGCATGCTAAGGTAATTCCCATATCGAAATCCAATGGTGAATATCGACCCATATCTATATTATGTTTTCTTTCGAAGGTTTTTGAAAAACTACTGTATGGACAAATGAGTAATTATGTACATGAAAATGACCTATTGTGTGATATGCAGTCTGGATTCCGATCAGGTAACAGTTGTGTAACGGCTTTGATCGATGTGAGCGAGGGGATCAGAAGGGAACTGGATCATAATAAATTGAATTTCCTAGTTCTACTTGACCATTCTAAGGCTTTTGATTGTGTTAATCACCATACCCTCCTTATGAAACTGCGATACTTTTTCAACTTTTCTCCTGGCTCTATTCGACTCATAACATCATACCTATTGGATCGATCACAATCTGTGTTTGCGAATGATATTTCGTCGTCACCACTTATCTTGAACAGAGGAGTATCTCAGGGGTCCATACTTGGCCCTCTTCTTTTCTCTTTATACGCCAATGATCTTCCTAAACAACTGTCTTATTGTAACATACACATGTACGCGGACGACGTCCAGATACATCTAAGTTGTCCCGAAGGTTCGGTTACCGAGAACATTGTCAAAATTAATGCGGACCTTGAGAGTATACACAAATGGGCTTTAGCAAATGATCTCGTTTTGAACCCTTCGAAATCTAAGTGCCTTTTAATACATAAGAGGACTGGCAGCCCTGTGATTACTGAAGATATTCTTCTAGATAACAACAAAATTGCGATCGTCTACACTGCGAAGAATCTTGGCATTGTTTTCAATGATACACTCACCTGGAACAAGCATGTAAATTCTCTTGTTGCACAGGCTTACATATGTAAAGCTTAGATCGCTGTGGGTCACGCAATACGCATATACACCTTTAAGGGTGAGATTACTTCTTGCGAAGTGTTATATTATCCCTGGTATACTTTATGGTTGTGAAATTTTCGCTAACTCTGACTCCTCCTCCAAGCGCCGATTGAATGCTGTCTTCGACAACATTGTTAGATATGTTTACGGTCTGAGAAGGTTTAGTTCCACATCCACCTTTTCTAGAAATCTATATGGGGTAACTTTTGAGAATTTGATTAAGATCAGGGTTTTGCTGTTTTTACACAAAATTATTTACACACAGAGACCCAAATATTTGTTTGATAGCATCACCTTTGCAAGATCTCTTAGGGGTAGGAGACTGATACTTCCTATACACCGCACGCTTGTCTCTGAGTGGCAGTTTTCCATTTACTACGTGCGTCTTTGGAATCAACTTCCACACAGTCTGCAACTAGTGAGTAATGTAATGCATTTTAAAAAGCAACTGTTTCAATTCTATTCTATTTAGTACGATCATGTCTTTTTCTTTTCTTTCTTTTTTCTTTTTTTCCTTTCTTCTTTTTAATGTTAAGCAAACTATAACTTTTGAACAATGCTCGTTGCAAGTATTTTTGTGGCAAAGACTGCAAGACTGCTTACACATTCTGCATATCTTCGGTGGGCACATATAACATCTACGTCGCACATTTGGCTGGTTTGAGAATTCATCCTCGTGTAGTATGGAACGAACATTGGACAAATTATTTTTATTTAATTTTAGAAGACTACGGCGTTTTATATTTCAAACAACAAGTTCCTGAATTAAATCCTTCAAAAATATCTTTCGTCGTAGTTGCTTTTGACTTTCGTTCCAATTTGGAAACTTATTTGTCCAAATAACAAACGCTGCAATGCCTGAAATATCAATTAGATTGTAGAAGTGTACGAGTGGCCAACGATTTGTTTTACGTTTGACGGAAAAGCTGTGTGCCATTTGATCAAGCGTATCTACACCGCCTTTTGTCTTATTATAATCAATAATAATTTCTGGCTTGTTTTTGTTGTCAGAATTTATCTTTGAATCGTAATGTAGTGATGAGAGTAACAAGACTACTTTATTTTTCTTTGGAACATAACTTACAAGTGTCATATTTTTTCTGAAACCATGTAAGGAACTTTCCGTTGGTTTTGTTTTGGCTGCTAGAAAATCAGGCGGAATACATCTTTTATTTTTTCGCAATGTGCCAACGCATGTTAGACCTTTCGAAAACAACCTTTCTACTAATTCAAACGAAGTAAAAAAATTATCGAATGTGATGTTTCGATTTGTTTTTTCAAATGGTTTGCACAGTTCTTCAACAATTCTCTCACCGACATTTTTACCTTTTTCAGGACCTTCTTGACCTAGATAAGGAATTCCATGAAGAGGATACCGAGCTTCTGCATCACAAATCCAAAAAATTTTGAGACCATATTTGTCCGGCTTTGATGGTATGTACTGTCGAAATGACACTCGTCCTCTAAATGGCACCAGTTGCTCGTCAATTGTCAAATATGCAACAGGTTTATACGACTTTAGCAAGTTCCTATTGATGCGTTCCCAAATATCGCGAATAGGAGCAAACTTGTCCTTTGCTTTGCGTTGGGACCGTGTAGATTGGTCATCAAATCGAATATGGCGCAGTATTGTTACGAACCTGTGTTTTGGCATGCAGGCTCGAAAAATATTGCAACCAAATAATGGATGCCAGAACTCTTCGTAACTCATTATACCTTGTTTGTTTAGTCCAGCATTCAATAATAAACCGATAAAAGATTGTATTTCGATGTGGTCTACTGGCTGCCATTTTGCTCCATGTGTGCTGCTTCCATGAATATTAGTATTCTCAACAATAATATTGATGACATCAGCGCCAAAGATGCATTGAAATGCATCAACAACAGAACATATTTGTTTTCCAGGTGTTAAAATTACTTTATGTATTGGTCCCCGAATAATATTTTGTCTGCGATATTTTGCGTTTTCTGCATCGACTGGCAATGAATTCCATTCAGTTCCATCTTTTCCCACATAAACAGTTGCAGTACTTGCTTGTTGATCCATATCTATGTCTTCATCACTTTCGGAGACTGAAAAACTCATTTCAGTTTCTGGAACAAAATCCTCGTCCTCCGAAAAAGAGGTGTCGTAATCATCATCACTAATATCTTCTTGATTGAGAGCTTCATCCAAATCAATTTCCCCAATTATTCTTTCAATTTCTTCTGGTCTTACTATATTTCTTTTCGACATTTTGCAAAAAAAACTTCGTCTTCACTACTTTCTCATTGAAAATTAGAACACAACTGAATAATAAATGAAAGCTTGTGAAAAAGGGAATCCCCGCTCTTTAATTTTATTTTGTTGTTCACAAAAAATAGAAGTAATAGTTAGCGTTACCGTATGTGCCTCATAGACACATTTTGACATGATTTTTGATTGAAACAAAATAAAAAATAAAAAGAAATTAATTTATTACTTGAAATTTGTAAATTCTAAATAAAACAATTGAAGGAAGGAATTCAAGAAGCAGTAGGAACTAGAACCTATATTTAAGGAAGTTACAACATGACAAAGTGAAAAATGTGTCTGAGAGGCACATGTTGACTTGATTAGGGTTAAAATGCGAAAATAAATAAATAATATTTCATTTATGTAACAGAAGAAAAAATTTAATAAAATAAATATAACTTAACAAAATTAATATGTAAATTCTTTGTATGTGCCTCTGAGACACATTTTGACTGGATTAGTAAAATAATTTTCTGACTTGATTAGGGTTAAGTTAAGTTAATTAATTAAGTTAATTATAAACATCATAAATATTGTTTTAGAATTGTTTAATATAGACACATTGTTAAAAATTAATTCTGTACTGTAATTATAGGAAATTCTCTTGTTGTGCAGAAATTCATTTAAAAAAAATAAATAAATAAATAAATCACGGTCTCCTCCATAAATTTATGATTCGGAATTTCGTTTTTATTTCACAACAACACCCCCCCCCCCTAATTAAAAGTGAAGAAAAAGTTAATTTTATTTTAATCTGTTAATAATGTGGCCCACATATAGTGTTTCATTAAATATGAGATTTTAATCGAAATCTATTGAATGGCCTTAAACATGTGTTGCAAATCACACGCACTGTATGCAAAATTAAATGTTACAATTGTATTGCAATGGCTTAAATACATATACAAACGAAAATATTACTGCATTAACGAACCAAGTGTCACCAAGCTAATTTATCATTTAAATAACTTAAACACACACACACACACAAACATACACACATTTACAAGGATCAACCAAAGCATATCCTTCGAATATTTACTCACAAGAACATCTCAATTTGAAGCATTTACTAGTTGGACATGCAATATACCATAACGTATACAGGATCCACCCTCATATACATACATAGTCGTTAATGCGCTCTTCTTCTCTCGCTTAATTTGATAGAAATCTTATCGAATCACCATCATCATCATCATCGTCATCATCATCATCCACATTGTACTCGTACATTAAAAATATTTTTTTTATTGTTTTCAAATAAACAAAAACAATAACAAAAACAAGAGAAAGAGAGAGAGAGAGAGAGAGCAGAAAATGATTTTTATTTTATTAAATATGCGGTTGCCTGTCAAAAGAAAATATTGACAGTAAAGCAGCCAGCCAGCCAGCCCAGCTAATAAGTCAGTTCGGTTGTCTGCCGTCTGTCCATTCCATCCATTGCTCGTATAATTCACGCTTTAATCCGCAAATGCGGGCGATATTTGTGCAATAAGTGCGTGTTAAATTTCAGTTTTGAAATGGACCAACAATTGTTGGTTTCTAGGCCGGTAGAGACCTTATTTCGATTTTATTTTTTGTTTTTGTTTTTGTTCTTTTATTTTATTCTGTGTCGTTTAGCAAGTGCAAATGTTTTTGAAATCATAATATCGTGGCTGTTGGATTGGTCTATTTGATTTGGCTCTTAAGCTGACGCCACTAGCTCGCATACAAGTGGTGGTTGCGTTAAATATTTGCAACAGCACTGCTACGAGTACATTTACGAGTATATTGGGTGGTGTGGCATGGTGGTTTGTTAGTAAAACTTGTACGAGTACGTACCGTACATACATGCATACGTGCATACATATTGAATTTATAGTAGTTTATGCGATTATTTTTATAAATTCGTTGCGGCGTCAGTTGGTCTCATTCTCATTCTGATCCCGTTTAGAATTTAATTTTCTTTTGTTGCGATCATATATGTACATATGTTAAGAAAGCCGTTCTGTTTGGCTTTATCTCATGATATTCATAGATGAATGAATTGAAATTATTTCAAACGTTATTGCCAATTAATTGAAATTGTCATGTTAAATAAAAGGCTTTCATTTTTTGATTTGAGATTATAAAACAATATGCATTGCATTATATTTTTCAAAACGATTTTATAAGTACTCTAACAACATTCTTTACCGAACTTCGAATAAATTCAATTTTAAATTTATCTGGGTAGTGAAAGTAAACTCAAAATAGTTTTATAAATAAACCGACCAAAAACGTTTTCCATTGCCCTGTATGCTTGTAACAGAGTCTTGGTGAGAAAATGGGGCTTAGGACCTAGGATGACTCACTGGATCTACACAGCGGTGGTCAAACCTATCTTGACCTATGGATGCCTAGTTTGGTGGGACTCCCTTGATACATAATTGGTCATTACAACCCTTCAGTCAGGATTATTGACCTAGTTTCTCACACCAGTTATGTTGTGTGTGTTAATTTTATACATAAGTGGCGGGACCTACAGTTTAAAGTCGACTCCGAACGACACATTTTTTGAGAAACTTTTCATGGCAATTTTATTTACTCTCAGAGTTTTTGCCAGAAATCTGCTGAGAGGAAATCGCCGAAGAAATAGTTTTTGTATTTTGTTTTGATGTCTGGCCTGGGGCTCGAACCCTGGCTTTACGTCTAATAAGCCAACACACTACCTACTAGACTACGACGACTCCCTTGATAGGAAAACTAATTTGAACCTAATACAGCGACAAAAATCCGCCTGTATTATCATTAGTGGTGCCCTGCGCACTACACCTACATCGGGTACTGGAAATAATTTTGGACCTCTTTCCGCTTGACCTTTTCTGTAGGGGAGTGGCTGCTAAAATAAGTAAACGTCTGTGGGCGACTAGACAGTGGCATGACTCGGTTATCGGCCACGTAAAAATCCTGAGGGAAGTTGAAGCTTTCGGGAGCAGTGACTACATGACACCGAGGTACGACTCCATGAGGAGATTCAAGACATCGGTCCCGGACAACGGGGTCTGGAAGGGTGGTGTGACCCACCCGGTAAGGAACTCCGAACAAATCTACATCGACGGTTCAAAGCTGAACGGAGCTGTTGGCAGTAGAATTGTTTTGGAATCGGTTGGAATAGCCCAGTCTATAAGACCAGTGGTGTTGTCGAGCCGGAACGCTGCGGAACGTCGTTCCGGTACTTCCTTTTTAGACAAGAACGCGTTCCGGAACTAAAGATGATTTCTGATAATTTTTTTTTCTAATTTTTGACGAATTTTTATATGTATTTTTATAAACAAGGGTTTGAACCGAACCCGAACCGGAACAGAAACCGGAACGAACCGGCTTGTTTTTCCGAACCGTGAACGGGCGAAAATTGGGGGAAATCTCCCTACCCCCGTCGTCAAATTTGAGACATGAGACCTAAAAAAAAAAAACGCCGCCGCCAGGATTATCATCGAAAATCACCCCCGTCGTTAAATTTGGGACATGAGACCGCACAGAGCGGCCGCCTACCCAGGATCGGCCCTGTCTATATAATTATATATAAGCGTTCCGGTAAAAAAAAAATTAGCACAACACCACTGTATAAGACTACCAGACCACTGCAGCGTCTTTCAGGTGGAGGTGGTGGCAAAACAGGCTGCGGCGAGAATTATTGGGGACGGAAGGGTCTCCAAGCGGAACGTCACCATACTTTCTGATGGCTAGGCGGTTATCAGGGCTCTAATTTCCAACGTGATGAACTCCAAGACGGTGTACGGCTATCGCAGATACCTCGACGAGATAGCGGAACGTTATGAGATCCATATCGAATGAGTACCGGGGCACAGTGGTATTCCGGGTAACTGCAGAGCTGATGAACTTGCCAGGCGGGTCACGACAATCGAACTCTCCGGTGAACTCTCGAATCTGGGCATCCCTATGAGGACCTGCAAGCTCATTTTTTTTTTTTTTTTTTTTTTTTGTCGAACGTCCCCGGCCTCACACTAACCCACCCTCACCCGACCGCGGAGGGCTCGTCCCCATTACGTAGGGACACGTACACACTACAGTCCGGACTATAGCGGGTTAGGGAAAATTAAAGGCAACGACAACATAAATCAGCTACAGAACTTAATCACAAGCTGAATAAAGCGACAATAAATCATAATTGATAATGCGATCGCCGATTCCGTCGTAGAACGGCTCGTAAAATCTGGCCAAGGCTGGATGACGGGCGCACAATGAGTCTACCTAAACTCCAAAGAGGGACGCTCAGTGTAGTTATGCGAGGCGCATTGGTTTTGGACATCTTGCTAATGATTTCTGCAGAAGCTGCAGAAATGAGGAGGAGGAAGAGACTGTCCCCCACCTGCTGGGCACATGCCCGGCTCTTTGCCAAAGGAGAAAGAAGTACTTGGGTGCTTGCTACATGGATGACCTGAAGGAACTGTCAAGGATTGACATCGGCAGCTTAAATCGCTTCATCAGAAGCTCCGAATGGTTTCGAGACTAGGGGATAGCCGATGCCTGTGGTAACACAATGGGCCCAAAGCGGCCTAAGTAAGTCCATCCAAATTTTTCTTAGATGGGCAGCCACCTGTACCTACCTACCTAAACCGACGAGTGCCACACAAGTATGTGGATGTGATTTTTATGATATTGATTCTGATATGATTTCTTATTGTCTTAATTCTGTTTGACATTATTATTATTATTGTCGTGCTGGATCACTGCAACCGTCCGATCTATCATACTGCCTGTAATCTGTATACATTGGGAATCCATATAATATCTCTACTGATCCTGTCGTTATGACAAAATTCCGAATGATTTTCGGTATTGGTAAGGATTCTCTGCCTTGTACTTAATACGCAGTCGGATGTTTCCCTTTGAGATGCATTAATTCCGCACAGGATTTAAGTATGTGTTCTGGTGATTCATTCTTCTGATCACAGAATCTACATATTGTACTTGAAGCGATCTCTATTCTGAACAATTGTTCTATGAGTCTATAAAACGTCAAAAGTCTACTCTACAACAGTCTGGAGCATGACTTAAATTTCTTATTGGATAAAGTTTGGCTTGAGAAGAGTCCAAGCTTCTTCCCATCGTCCTTTTCGCTAAGAATAACTTTCCAACATTTCTTCCCACTTTCATTCTTTTCGCTCATGAGCCTGTTTACTTACTTAAATGGTTATTACAAGCCTTTAGTTACGACCACCCATGTTGTGTGTGTTAACTTAATTCATTTCGTGTCAGGAAGTTTAGTTTTAAGTGGACTCCGAACGACAGATTTTTGAAAAAAGTTTCATGGCAATTTCATTTACTGTCAGAGTTTTTGCCAGAATTCTGTTAAGAGAAAGTTAATTTTTGATATTTCGTTTTGTTCGAGATGTCTATGCTGAGGCTTACGTCTAATAAACAAACACACTACCTACTAGACTATGGCCTACTTATTGCCGTTAATTCCCACATGACCTAAGATACAGCACAAGTTAGGCCTATTTCTCTCATTTTCTGTTCCATACTATTTTTGAGTTATCCTCATACGTCTCAAGTGTTCAGATGGCACCTTGGCTGTCACCGACGGCTCCAAATTCGATTGCGGGGTCGGCAGCGGAGTCTACTCTGGGAGATTGGACTTGAACATTTCACTCCGGCTGCCGGACTATTGCAGCGTGTTCCAGGCGGAAGTAATGGCCATCTACCGGGCCGCACAATGGATCCTCGCATACGGAGTTCCTTTCAGCTGCATCTCAATTTTCTCCGATAGCCAAGCTGCGATAAAGTCTCTATCGAACGTTTCGGATAATTCTAGGATCGTCAGGGAATGCCGCCCCAGCCTTAACCTTCTTTCTGGGCGATTCAGTGTAACACTTATCTGGGTCCCCGGACACTGCGACATTCCGGGAAACTGCAGAGCAGACGAGCTAGCCAGGGCTGGCGCACTTCTTCCGGAATCTTCTTCGATCAACTTGGGAATGCCACTTACCTCGTTCAAACTGGCCATCGCGCGGAAATTCTCCCGGGACGCCAACCTATCCTGGATCAATGAGGAGACCTGCTCCACCGCTAGGCTCACTTGGCCCTCAATGGATAGAAGGCGCACTAACCAGTTACTTGGACTTAGTCGTAACATCATCTCGATCACAGTTGCCATGCTTACAGGTCACTGCGTTATGGGTAGACACGCAGAAAGAATGCGACTCCCATTTAACGATTTCTGCCGTGGATGTAGATCCGCTGAGAAAGAGGAGACTGTTATCCACTTTCTATGTCAATGCCCATCTCTTGAGAGATGCAGATATAGGTTATTCGGCTCTCCAACCCTTGTTAGCTTGACGGAGCTATCGTCCATTGACGTCAAGGACATAGGCTCTTTTATAAAACTTTCTGGCTGTTTTTCCAGCGTGGGGTAGTCGTGCTTTAAATGTGCAGCCCTTGCGCTGACCGATTTCCCCCTCATTGGCTCGGAGGAACTTGGTCAGTACAGGGACTGCGTTCGCCTGTGGTGCCACAACGGGCCGCTATGCGTGCTCAAGTGAGCTTTTGGCATAAAGCTACCACATTAACCTAACCTAACCTTGGCTGTCAAATATTAATGCTATGACTGATCGTTTGTGCATTCTGACCAAGTTCAATTGAATATACTTTTGGATGGCGTAGACATCTGCTTCAATGGTACTGCCAATGGGTTTCGAATATTACACTCCAGAAAGGAACATCTGTGCTGCAGTCCTACTAACTGTCCACGATCCGTCGATAAACACAAACTGATTCATCTCTTAAAATAATATGCTGATTCATCTCTTAAAATAATATGCCGCAACAAAATTGCTCCATTCACTTAGAGTTTATTGGTTCCATCTAGGGGACAGTTAAGGAGGGAGTTGTCAGCCACTTTATCTGTCAGATCACGATACCCCTTAATGAATCTTGAGTCAACCATTATCCTAATCGTAATATCTTTAGCTCTAGGCCTTACCATCACGTGTAATATACTTACATATAACAGAGAAGCCAACGAGGCTTAAGGACAGGTTCTTATGGCGCAACATTTCCTAGGATATGTATCTTATCTCACTACATCTGATCTGTTTCCATTCAGGTCAAATAACGGACCCACTGATTACAATTGGTCTGGCTATCATCCAATGCATAGTTCTTTATTGCACACACAAGATTGGTCTGTACACCATAATGGTATGCTGGGCTTTTTTTTTGAAATTTCAGTTTACCAGTAACGTTTTTCGATATTTTGTGAAGTCTTTTGATTTTGCAATTTTGAAATTCAAAGGATATTAGTGTTAAATCGCTTTCTTTTTTCGATGTTGTACAAAGGATATTGAATTAATTGCAAATCTGTTCCAGCAAAGCAAACAAAATTTTATTGAAAACTTTATAATACTAAATGGCTATTAATCAGTGTTTTCTCTTCTTTTTTTTTCCAAAATTAATGTCAACTTAAATGCTATTGAATTTCACACATACATAGATTATAAAATTCGTTTGAATATGTGATTTGTACAAATTCTAATTGATGATCAAATTTTCTAAATGATAATCAAAATCGAATATAAATTACACACTAAACTCCCCCTGTACTCCATTCCTATAACAATTAATTTTACAATGAGCACAGCAAAAACGTTATGGTTGGCCTAATAAATTGGTTAAAACAACAGAACCTGTCGATGCACAAGCAGAAACCAAAAGTTTGAATGAAATTAAATGGAAGGACAGAAAACAAGAAAAAAAAAAACAATGATTTTAAATTAAAATCCAAACAACCCCATGAACATTTAGTTGTCGTAAACGCCAAATGGGTAAAGAACACAAACAACACAAAAAAAAAAAAATTCAAAAAAAGGTTTCAATTGTATTTTACGTGGAATGAAAGAAACATAAAATAAATCTGCAACACCTGCATTAGTTTCTGGCTTTAGAATTTCCCTCTCTCTCTTTCTGTCTCTCTCAATACCATCAAGTTCATGAAACTACAAAATTATGATGATGATGTTGATTATAAAGTTGTTTTTTTTTTTTTTGTTTTTCTAGTGATTGTTTTTGATTAAAGAAAAAAAAAAAAAATTGAAAACAAATTAAAAACAACAATAAACCATAACCACCAAAATCACCAAATTCACCACCATTCAAAGAAAAACAATACATCGAACTTAAACTCAAACCCTCTAAACTCCTTTACCCTTTGCACACAAATACAAGTACATGCAAGGATAATACGTACATACATACATACGTACATGGGATAAATTGTTAATGTAGAATAGATGTCACAACAGGATGAACATTGAATTAAAAAGAGAAGAAAAATTTCCTTTGTTGTTGTTATTGCAAAGGGAATTCCTTTACAAGGGTGCTAAAATACGAGTTAAACTTTAATGTCTATTAACTTTTTGCCTCAGCAGCGGTAGAAATGAACCAGTAGTGAAAAAAAAAAATGTCAATTACACTAGAAAAAAATGGCTGGTAAATATTTGTTAACCTTCAAAGAGGGGAGAAGGTTAAACATTATCTTGTTTTATTTGATTTGTAAAGCTAACCGTTAAGGTTTACTTACTTACTTACTTAATTGGCCATTAACAACCCGATTGACGGATTTCTGCCTGTCTTAATACATCCTTTCAGGAGCCCCCTGCTTCATGCACGCTTTCGCCGGTTGGTCACACTAATCATCAATTTGGTCCTTCCCTCGTAAATAAGGTCATCCTCTTCGTCGACATACGCAAATCCCCACCTCAAATACCTGACTCGCTGGAGCATTCACTTCCATTCGAAAGGCATGGTCGCGCTGAAAAATTTCCGAGAATTCCCAATGGCCTATGAAGGAATTTGGTATAGCATTAAATAGGAACGGATTATTGGCTATTATTCTTAGGGTATCCCTAGACTAGTGAGTAGCTTTTTGATTTACAGAAATGTAAGTAAAGACTTTAAACCATAGCTCTAGTATCGTAAAAAAGGAAGAAACTTTAACTGCAGTCTTCTGGCAAATGCTCTAAGAGTAGTTAAAGTGTGTGCAGTAAGAATGCTTTTAAAAATATAAACACGGCTCTGATCATATATCATTACACTCTTCATGATCTTTTTACAGGTCTTTTGAATCTTAGATATGAGATCAGGAATTGTTTTTGAAATAGTCATACATACTCGTAGTTATTACAACCCTTCAGTCAGGAATACGACCTAGCTTCTCACACCACTTATATTGTTGTGTGGCACACCCAGTGTATTAATTTTTTACATGAGTAGCAAGACACCTGCAGTTTAAACTCGACTCCGAACGACAGATTTTTGAGAAACTTATTCATGGAAATTTTATTTACTCTCAGAGAGGCAGTGGACGAGGAAATTTTTTTTTCATAATTCGTTTTGTTGGATATGTCTGAACTGGGGAATGAACCGTGATCTCACTTCTAATAAGTCAACACACTACCTATTAGACTATGGCGACTTGGAATAATCGCATAAACTAATAAAATACACTACCTAAAAAATTCACTCGGCGGTAAATCGCATGATCTTAGTATCCAGTTAAGAGTCGAGTTTCTTAAGGTAATTTATTCTGAAAATCGTTGCTGTACGCTCGTTGTGTCAGGTGACGATGTCGTGCTGAAATCACATGACACATCACCATTCATATGAACATCTACTTCACCGTTAAGATGACTTACTTTGAAAAGCTGGGATTGACTTCCCTTTGCTGCATTTCCAATTGAATGTATTACCGGCGCTTACTCTGATCTGCTGGTTTGAGCTCCTAGGTAATCTGAATTTAAAACGTATGAAGTTGGAAGTCTATTATCAAAATTCGCTGTGTAGTATATACATAATTGGTCTTTACAACCTTTCAGTCAGGATTACGACCTAGCTGCTCACACCATTTATGTTGCGTGTGTTAATTTTATACATGAGTGGCGGGACCAACAGTTTAAAGTCGACTCCTAACGACAGATATTTGAAAAACTTTTCATGGCAATTTTATTTACTCTCAGAGTTTTTCCCAGAAATCTGCCGCCGAAGAAATATTTTTTTTGAATTTAGTTGGAAATGTCTGACCTGGGGTTTGAACCAGAGATCAGCAACGAGTATTCAAAACGATGAGTAGATTCGAGTCATACTTATTATTTCTGATACTTATACGCATTCATACTCATACTCATACTTAACAATACGCACGATGTTGTTGATTTCGACTCTCCATGATTCAACATATACACGAAGCACAAAATAAGTATGATTCGAGTACGAACACCACAATACTCACAAGAAGATTGTGTGTATGCTTTGCTTGTTGTCTTTGGCTTTCCTTTCTTCTTTGTTTGTATATGCAACAATAACAAAGGCTGTAAATTTTGATGAATGATTCGAGCCACTCGAATCACTTATAAGTATTATAAGTATTTTTCTAAATTTATGAATCAGAATGAGTAGGCGTATAAATCAAACACATTTTGAATGTTGTGAGTTTGATGTCAACGTTGTACTCATACTCATTGTAACCTATACTTATAAATCAATGCTGTAGCGAGTACGAATGAATCAGAGTAGTTGAATTTCAATTCTGTTGCTTCACTCATACTCAAAATTGCATGAGTGCTTATGAGTAGCGGAAAAACGATTCATTGCTGATCTCTGGTTTGAACCGAGTTCTCATGTCTAATAAGCCAACACACCACCTACTGGACTACGGCGATGCTGTGTATTGTTTTGTAAAATTTGATGTTGGTGAGAACGATGTCGTATTGAAATTTATGGGTTATCGGTGCGACTCTCGTTTACAGCAGTAATGTTTTCAAGAGACCGACCAGTACGTTGACGTACAGCAGGTTTATTGCCAATAACCGATCTAGTTGGTTAAAATTTTTTGCCAATCTTCGAATATTCGACTAAATATTCTTTGAAGTTTAAGAGAAGTTTCAGCAGGTTACTTAAGTCCACTTCACACGGTAATACTTTACGTACGTAAAGTCTAATGAAAAAGTAAAATGAAATTCCATCCGTATGACAAAAAAGAGAATAAAAGTCGTATGATATCTATTTTTTGCGTTTACATGATCGGTATAAGACAACACAGCTAAGCAGTAACGAAAGCAATGACATTTGAAAAAGGCTTTTAGCGTAAAAACACTGGTCCAACTAGAGGGAGAAAAAAAATGTTATAAGTGTTGCGAACCAAATGTGTTAGAAGCAACAGATATACAGAGGGAAAACTGATGGATAAAGCAGAAAAATTAAATGTAAACAAACATTTATATTGTGTTAAAAAAGGGAAAATTTAGAATATTTTTTAATTTCTTCAATGAAAATTTTAAAAATTCGTAAATATTTAATTATTAATAGAAATTTGTGTGGTTTTTGGTCACAACGAATATAGTTTCTTGTGCAAAAGATAAGTAAGAAGCTAAATATATCAAGATCAAATAACACATATTGCTCATAAAATTTTTTTCTTGTAGAACTTTGTGTATATTACCAGTATTTATTAATTTCTTGAATGAAAAAGTTAAAATTCGGTAATTTTTTCATTATTAATTGAACTCTTAGCAATTTCTCTACATAATGAAACAAGTTCCGTGTGCAAAAGGTAAGTAAAAATAAAAATATAACAAAATATATACTCACAACTTTTTGTTTCAGGAATTTGTGAATATACCTCTCAATTGGTTAAATACTAAGTTAGTGACGATCGATAAAAGGTGTCACCAAATACGCTAGTTCCAAATTATGTTTCTCCAATAAAATGGTACATCTCCTTTCAACCAAGAACCCGTATTATGTGCATAATTATTCTATTATTCTACCACAATATCATCAATTTCTATCCAATAATAAAAATCCTCCCCGAAAACAAACATAAACAAAACAGAGTTACTTTTAGACAGAGACAGAAATACTTTTTGGTAATATTTGCTGTCTCTTTTACATTCGAACAGTGCTCCTGTCAAATTCGTTTCGTTACTGCTTATATTGTGTAAGACAATAGCAAAGTAAAATGAAAACAGCTGTTACACTTTTTTTCTATGTGTTTATATAAAAATACATCCCTGATCTAATGCGACTTGATTGTTTTTTGAATCATTTTAAAAAATGAAGAGAGCCATACGACTGTCAAACTTTTCATCCGTATTTTCTCTCAATGTGTGATGGTTTCATTACATAGTACGTTTAGACGATCACATCCGTACTCTTCTACACAAAATTTTGACAGATCATATTACTTGTGGGACCGTGTAAAGTAGGCTTTAGTATCTTCAAATTATTCAAAGTTCATAGGTTACTGTACAATTAGATTTGTTCGTATCTGAAGAAACACAGATGAAAGAAAAGGTGATGTGGTCACGATCAGCTTCATAAGTTTTCTGAGAATAGCTTATAATCTAGGCTTGTAGTCGAAACAATTAGTCCTACACGAGTATTTCCTCAAATAATTCACTAATTTTGAATTCATTAATTTTTCTATCATTTACTATCGATTTTACCCTTGAAAATTATACAAATTTTACTAATTTTTTTTACTCGAGTTTAAAGTTAAAACATACTCAGATGAGAATTGTAGACCATGACTTGTATACGTTGTTTTTTATTTCCACAAACGAAAATACATTCGTCATAGACAAGAAGAAGCAGAGCAACATGTAAGTTTGTGTGCGTAGATACGAATTAGCTTGATTTGTTATCGTATTGCCGTAATCAAAATGAAATCAAATGAAAATCAAACCGAATGGGGTGTTAGTATTCTGAGCACTTGTGTACTCGTACATAGTCATGTTAATTCAGTGAGCCTGCACTAATAACAACATTAGAAACTTGTCTTACGAGCCCAATGCGTCTAAGTATGAGTATGAGTATGAAGAGTACGAGCAGAACTAGTGTTTGATGTTGCGCGCTTAGTTAATTCGAACAGCTGACGATTTCTCAGGCGATTCTTTAAGCTTCTTGTACGACGATTGCCAAAATACACACAGGGTGGGCATATAAAGTAACAAAACAAGAAAAAACGTAAAAATATTAACAAAAAAAAAAAAAAAAAAATAGAAGAACATCGTTAATAATGAAACAAGAAAACAAATTATGTACATGCAGCAACAGTGATGGTTATAAAAATACAAACTTCAAGTGTGTAATCAGGAAATTTCAATGTTAAACATTTTATTTACGTTGTCTACTATTATTGTTTACACCACTGTATACATATGTGTATGTTATAATAATTTTGATTGTTAAATTATAACAAAATAATCAGTTTCAAAATTAAAATGTATGAATAATCGAATCGTCTTCTCTTTGATTTTGAACCTGCAACGTGAGGTCATTTTCATAGTGCTTGCACACACAGTGCACAGTAAACAAAGAGCCAAGATGAAGTGCATCCAAGTTGAGATTGTTTATAAAAAGGAACTCCGGTCTTTTATGCAAAACAGTCCAACATTGTAAGACGGGTGATAAAGTCAGATTGATTTTTCAATTAAATTGTGATAAAAATGAAATTGGTAAGAACATGTGGCAATTGTGGCAACCTAAGCTACAACTACAGTGAAATAGTATACATGGGATTATATTCTACTTTTAGATATGTTTAGTCCTTTTTTATGTGGCATGGATTGAGGCTGCACCAGCAGGTTATCCTAGACAAAAACCACCAGGTCCACCACCAAGACCTAAGCCGCCCGCACCAAAGCCGGGACCACGACCTGGAAACGGCAATGGACCAAATACAAATTATTTGCCACCTAATGGAGGAGGTAACGTTGGCAATTCTTATGGGCCTCCTGCGGCTGGGGGCGGTGGTAATGGCGGTGGAGGTGGTGGCAATGCATATTTGCCACCTGGTGGTGGTGGTGGTGGCGGTGTTGGTGGAGGTGGCGGTGGC
The DNA here is from genome assembly GCA_927399465.1 of Sarcophaga caerulescens. Taxonomy (NCBI): domain Eukaryota; kingdom Metazoa; phylum Arthropoda; class Insecta; order Diptera; family Sarcophagidae; genus Sarcophaga; species Sarcophaga caerulescens. The sequence continues at coordinate 73,642,061 of OV656867.1, forward strand.
GGTAATGGTGGTGGCGGTGGTGGTAATGGAGGAGGCGGAGGTGGTGGTCCAGTAATACCAATTATAAAAATGGAATCTAAAATCAGTGTAGACGGCAGTTACATGGTAAACTTGTTATTTTGATTGTTCGTTATTACAACACATTCATGAAATCAAATTGATCAGGGAATCAGATCAGAATGAATTCTTAACACGAATTTTTGATTCAATAAATGTTGTTGTATTAAGTAACATACTTACAGACATAAGGAACTTATTATATATCTTTATTCCAGTATGAATATGAAACCGGCAATGGCATAAATGTTGATGAAAGTGGTTATCTCAAGAATCCAGGTGGTGGTGATGATGAAGCGCAAGTAGCAGAAGGTTCGTTCTCCTTTACCAGCCCAGAAGGAGATACTTTTGTTGTTACATATATAGCAGATGAAAATGGTTTTCAACCTACTGGCGATCATTTGCCCACACCACCACCGATACCGCCAGAAATACAAGAAGCTTTAGATAAAATTGCCGCCGAAGGTGGTCATCCTGATGATGGCAGTGGTGGTGGTGGTGGTGGTGGTGGTAATGGTGGTGGCGGTGGCAATGGTGGCGGTGGAGGTGGCACTTATGTGCCACCACCGGCACCGGGTGGCAATGGAGGCGGTGGCGGTTATGTTTATTAATCCAACGATTACACTTAATTCTACTTTTAATGTTTATCTGAAATGGTTTTAATTTATATTTAACAAATAGATACATAATTTTTAATTTTATATTTACATTGAAGAGAGTTTTGTTTTTCATTGTCTGCCATTTGGTTTAATTAGAGGCATTAATGCCAGGCGTATTGCAATATAATTGCTGATCGAATTTGTAATCCCAGTTTCTTCTTGCAAAAGAAAACATTAAAAACATTACAAAACTTTGGAAGTTACAATAACAATATTTCCAATACAATAACAGTGTTTTACAAGATTCTCATTTTGGAATAATATACCGAAACATTTGAATTAACAATTTCGGTTTGAATGGTATCAAGTTTTTTATAGACCAAGTCTTACCTCTATTGCGGAAACTTAAACTCTATTTCCATGTTCAAACAAACAATACAATCGTAGACTTTTTCTCTTTAATATCAATGAAAAATTAAAAACGTTTTTAAACATTTAGAAAAAATTTAATTCTCTTCATAAGGTTGATTCTATAGTCATGGGCGTTCGTTTGATCGCAGTAAATATTTTTAATTAGATTTGCTTTAATTTAAAATTTTAATAAATCAAATAATTTGCTTATTTATTGGCATAAAAAATTATATAAAACTTAAATGTATTCTACATTGTTATTAAAAAATTCATAACAAATGCAAATCTTAAAGGACATTCGTTTAAACGCATTTTTAATTAAATTAAAAAAAATTATTAAAGTATTGAAAAAATCTTGATAGGTTATACTTTGTCCATCCACCCTTGTATGGTATTGACAAAGTTTTAATACTCGACCAGAATTTATCGACCTAGTTCTTGTTTACGGCCGAAATCTACCTATTTTGTGTGTAAACTATAGCTGCAAGCATTCTTTATGCAGCGAGGGGTTTGCATACAAGCCACAGAGTAGATCCAAAATAGTTGGAAGAAAATCACGCTTTACTTTTATGCGTAACATGTACAGCTAGCTCCCTTATCTTGTTGAATTTTCGTTAAGTTTTGTAATACAGTCAAAGAAAAAAGTCGACATAGACCGCTGTATGTAGACTTTTTTCCCGGTGATTTTTATCAAATTGAAAAAAGTGTTATGGCGTTGTTTAAAGCAGTTACAATTAAGAATGTTTGAAGACAAAAACGAATATGAAAAAATATCACCTAGAAATTATTAGAAAAATAAAAAAAAATTAGAAGGAAAAAAGTGTACATAAAACGGTGTCTGCACAACGGTGTATGTAGACTTTTTTATGTGACTGTAATAATATCTTCTAGAAGATCCAAATACGTTGTGAAATTTATTCTCGTGGTAACGAAACAAATAGGAAACTTGAAGTCATACCATAACGTTTTCTCCATCAAAATTTTGCATGGATTGTACATGCATAAAACAACTGTTGTAGTCGGGACAATCCAAGTTAAACTTTTCTCGTTGGGGAAAAAATAACTTTTTCCACATTTATCAGTCAATGACATGTGAGTTTGAATAAATTTTAAGACGCTGTGTATCTCAGACAGTCGTGACTTACACTTAAATTTTTCCATCCATCGAAGTAGTAGTATTTAAGACAAGAGCGATAGAACTCGTAGTGACTGGAAGATCGAGTTCTTCCTTAACTTTTCGAAATGATATGCAATATTTAGTTGCGTCATGTCCAATATGCCGTCGCTTTCTGAAACCAAACAGTACACTTTAACTTTTTACTAACAAAACTACTTCTATTAACGCCGAATCGTACAACTTAATAATGTTTTTGACTATTGCAAATGTCAAATGAAAGTCGCCATAATCTCGTTGGTAGTGCGTTGGCTTGGCGGTCAAATGGAAGTCGCCATAACCTCTTAGGTAATGTGTTGGCTTAATAGTCTTGGTTCAGAGCCCAGCTCAGATATTTTGATTAAACGAAATATGAAAAAATTATTCCTTTCAGCAGACTTTTGGTAAAAACTCGAACAGTAAATAATGTTGCCATGAAAAACTTCCCAAATCTGTTGTTCGAAGTTGACGTTAAACTGTAGGTTTTGCTACATAGATGAGGTGAGAAGCTAGGTTGTAATCCTGACTAAAGGATTGTAACCTAATTATGCAAGAAAAGAAAAGTCAAACGAATGTCTTACTAAACAAATCTATGCATATTTACTATTAAAATGCCGTTAAACTAATAATTTTTATTATTTTGTTTACCAAGCTTAATAATATCTGATCCGCGATCTAACGTTTTTTTTTCAACTAGTGCTTATTTCGTGAATAGCAACACTTAGCTCAAGTCTGATTTGACAGTTAATTAGTTTTATCTTTCCGCTGAACGAATATGGTTGTGTATACGCTTGAACAACGCTGGGAAATATTGTGACATTACTTTGAAAATCATGGTAATTTTGCAGAATGTGTGCGAAAATTGCGTACGGATTTTGATAGAAGAGAAGCGATCGTTATCGGGCCATGTTGAACGAATTTTTGTTCACAAAAATTGAAGAGGAGGATATTGGCAACATTTGGTTTCAACAGGACGGCGCTACGTGCCACACAGCTAGGGTTGCCAGATTCCGATTCGCAAAAAGCTGGACATTGGGTTTTAAAAGGCTGGACAAAACAAAAAAGCTGGACATAAAAAAATGCTGAGAAAATGTTAATTTTGGTTTTGTGTAAATAATTTTATTAAAATATCCATTGTTATCAACATATGTATATATGTACATATGTATTACACTATGCGACAAAATAAAAAAAAAATAAATACACCCGGCTAATGACACAGTGTAGGTTGTGAGTTTTGTTGAGTAGATCACAAAAATATTTTTTTATATTTCTCGAACCCTCCAAACTTTTTTTATTTGAGTATATTCCTATATTTTTTTTATTAAAGTTTGCTACTATGAATAGACAAACTTGAAAAAATATGAAAAAAATTCGAATTTTCCAAGTTTACCTCATCAAATCTTATAGCGTATTAAGTCGAATAATAAATATATGTATACTGTTTTAAAGGTCCATCTATCTCCTTTCCAACAAGATTTAAGTTTTGCAAATCAGGTCAGAAATATTTTAGTAATGCAGAAATTTGTACGTAAAGTAAAAAAAACAGTTTTTGTCAAATAAAACAAGTTTGGAGGGTTCGAGAAATATAAAAAAGGTATTTTTGAGTTCTACTCAACTAACTGAACAACGTGGACTATGTAGTCACTCAGGTGTATTTTCACTGTCGCACCGAGTTATTATTTAAAAATATTACAATTAAATAAATTCAATGGATTCTTTAAAATTTTAGAAATTGACTATCGCTCGCAATAATATTTATTATGACATCAGCTGTTCAAGTGTTGAGACATGTTGTCAGTGACGATAGAAGAGGAAAATCATAACTTAGTTGTATAACAAATGTACAATCAGTGTTGGCTAACATGATTTGACACAGATAACATGAAAATTATTGCCCAAGTTATTGCAGTGTACTAAAAAATTTCTATTTAGCTGGACAAATTAAATTTTAGCTTGAAACTGGACAAGCATCAAAAAAGCTGGACAATCCAGCCAAGTCCAACCAGGCTGGCAACCCTACACACAGCCGAAGCTACACTCGATGTTTGCGCCCTGTTTTTGAAGATCGCATTATCAGCCGCAGAGCTGATGTCGTTTGGCCACCTCGGAGCTGCGATTTGACAGCGTTGGACTATTATTTGTGGGGTGCCGTCAAAGATAAGTGTTACGCCGACAAGCCAGAGACAATTGACGCTTTAAAGGACAATATTCGTGAAGCCATTGGTGAAATACAGCTGCACACAATCGATAATGTGCTTAAAAATTGGACAGATCGTGTAGGCTACTGCGTGGCCAGCCGAGGCAGCCATTTGAATGAAATTATTTTCCATTATTAACCGGAAGGATTGTACTTTCAAATAAAAAAAGAAATTTGTGAAAATATTCGGTAGTTTTTTTTTAAAGCATTTTCAAAAAAAAAAAGTTATTTGGCGGACCCTTTATAATTAAAAAAAAAAAAGAAAACAAAAATAGAAGTAGAAATAAATGTTACACCAATAAATTACAGCAAATATAAAATAATGAAGTGCAGTCAAACGATTTTCTATGACTGTATCTATGTATGTATAAATTCATTAAAATTGATAGATAAGGACACGAAAACAAGTTCAAAGCGTGAGGTATAGGTACGGTGACCATCCGTCCACTATTATAGCGGACAGTCCGCTATTTTAACCTCCTGTCCGCTATTATTTTTGCGTCCGCTATTTGTCCACTATTTTACCACACGTAACTTCTAAAAAGTATTTATTTCCCAAAATGTCCGCTTATGTCCACTTTTTTCATTAATTCGGTATTGAGTTGGAGACTAATGTTGGAAAATAATGTTTTTCCTAAAATGTAAAATTATCTCGAAAAAAAATTATTGGAGTCAACTGTGTTGCCTACATTCTAAATAATTGTATACAAATTGCAACTGAAACCTTACCAATAGATATAGAAGTTGTAGTTGTTAAACGTCACAATAAAGTATTTTTACCACTTAACGTACAAAATTCTATTTCAGTTCTTCACTCAAAGGGACTTGATATAAAAATGTTTAAGGAAAAAGTTGAAAACTTTTACAGAACCTGTATTAGTTACCTGAACCAATGGGATGAATCTTTTAAATAAATTGATTGATTTGCTTGGATATTGTTAGATGCAATTCCATCTTGGTCTTCAGTTGAAAAGTCGTTAATAAAGGTAACAGAAATCAGAAATGATTTAAATATAAATAATTACGAATTTTTTGATGAATTCACTTACATATGTAAAAAATTATGCAAATGCTGAACGAATAGAAATATGGAAACCATCAGCATTAAATCCCGATAAAAAGTGGATTGAAATTTTAAAATTTTTCGTAACGAAAAATATTCCTTATAAAAACATCCTAAAATTAGTAGATTTTTCATTTGCTTTGCCAGCGTCTATATCTAACAATATTTGGTCTTCCGAAAAATCCCAAATGGGACTAGAAACTTTAGAATCTCTTTTGACCATAAAATGAAATTTTGAAATGGGCTGTTCGGAATTTAAAACATTTTTATCTAACAGGCCTAATACTTAAAAAACATACATTCTGTAGAGAAATATCAGAAGTAAATTTATACACATAAGTATATCCATATGTATGTATATGTATAAATTTAAGTTTGTGTATATTATTTGTACCTATTTATGTCTGTATTTTAAAAATCTTTATATAAAATATTAATTATAATAAATTATTTTTTTTGTTTTCCAATTTTATATATTTGTCCGCTTTTTTCTCATGGAAATAATGGTCACCGTAGGTATAGGTAATGTAAAGTGTATGTAAGAATTGTAAATAAACATTTTTAATTATAAACTTCAATATTGATTATTAGTTGAATTATGTTTTGCAGTATTTTCCTATAAGTTCACTTTGTTCTTTTGCTTCAAACATGTTTTTACCGGCTTTTAAACAATAACTATTTAGCGAACACAATACATACATACACAGATACTGTATCTCTTTACTGATTCATAGCATTTTGTCGTCTTCATTTCAATATTCTAAGAATCTTTTGAATTTGTTATTTTCGATTATGACGTCAGGAACTGTCTAACAAATTCGTCTCTTCATTTTCTCTACAACAAAATGAAATGAAATGTTTTTTTTTTTTTCATGTTGAAACAAAAACAAGTTCAAAATATGAAAGAATATTGGAAAAAGAAAAAAAAAAACAAAGAAATAAGAATTCTACACCCATCTTCACAGTAGTTGCCGTCTACAAATCAGTAGAATTCTTTAAAGGCTACAGTAAATACTTACGTATTCAAAAGCGGTATATTTTCAAAATGAAAATTATAATTGTGCGTATAAAATAAAAATCGTTATTGTTTGTTAATAAAATAAATAATTTTTTGTGTATTTTTTTTGGTTTACAGTTCAGTATTTGTGTAATGGCAACACTACTGCCAGCAGTTCGTTTGGCCGCAATCGAAGGCGAGGAAACCAATGTACATTTTGAGTAAGTTTTGTAGTGTTTGTGAAAAGTGAATTTTATTTTCATTTGGAGATTTTCTTTGTAGCTTTAAAACGGAAAACGGTCAACAACGTGTGGAAGACATCAAATACGTGAACCAACCCAAGTCAAAGGAGTCCACTGCCTCGGAAAATTTGGAAGAAGTTACAATGGAACCAGTTGAATACCGTGGTGGCTATAGTTTTATATCAGCCGATGGTTATGAATATACGGTGAAATATAAAGCCAATAAAAATGGCTTCCAACCTTATGTTACGGCCCATAAATTAAAGTCACCACCAAATATTGGCTCCTCTTAAATTGTTGATTTACTTTTAAGGATTTGAACTGAAGTTTAAAAAATAATTATTTTTTGTATTTATTTTTTTTTTGTATTTTTTTTTTTTTTGTTTTAATTAAGTTGATGCAAAAGCATAACAAAAATGTGTGATAATGTTTTGCTCCTCCAATTAAATATTAAAAAAATTTTAAATACTATTTTGTTAACATAACGATTTACATAAATTAATATTTATATACAAGCTTCGCATTTTAATTCATTTATTAATTAATTATTTATTTTGCTTTTTCTTCTTCTTCTTTTATGAATAGTTATAATTTCAAGAATGATACAATGGAACTGGTTCTTAAATGTGCGTTTCTTTTAAATGCCATCCATTAATGGTGAGAGAATATTTCTATTTTCGTAAATTTTGTTTTCGCACATAAGACTTTTAAACAATACCCGGTGTTATTATTATTTATTGGCAAATTTTAAAACAATAATCCGAAGTTTGATTTGTTTAGATTAATACGATTTATAAAAAAATTTAATTTTGTTTTAAATGTTTTAAATAATAACAATTTAATAGAATTTTGACCAGTAAATTGAGGGGGCCAAATATATCTAGACGGTGTAGCCTAGATAACTAAAGGCAAATTGGAAGAGACTCTTTCTGACATCTCATTGTAAGTCATTAGTGCATGACAGTGAGCCTGAGCATAAACCTGGGCAGGACCACAGTAGTACCATTTAAAAGAAGAAGGAAACATTCTAAATGAAAGAACATTTAACGCCTGGATGAGATTATCACAGAAAATAGAGGTAAAATATCTAGAAATAGCACTGTGTAGTAAAGTAGCATGGAGGGCTTATATAGAGAGCATCTCCAGAAAAGCCAGACATGTTATAATGAAAGGAGGTACAGTATTCCCTCGATTTACGTCGTCTCGATTTACGTTGTTTCGATTAACGTCGTCAAAAATTTTGTTCCCTTCAACTTCGATTTACGTCGTCATTCGATTTACGTCGCCTCTGTTGTTTATAAACAAAATCAGGGGAATTCCCTCTTTAAAAAAAATTCAATGCATAGAATAAAAATTTAATTATTTTAGTTTCTTTTTTTAAATGTACCTAAATAAATAGTATGAGTTTTTTGAAATTCGATTTACGTCGTTTCGATTTACGTCGCCTTTTTCCGGAACATTCTACGACGTAAATCGAGGGAATACTGTATATCATGATAACCAAAACAATAGTGACTTATAGACAGGATAACAATTCTGTCTTGCAGTGGCTCTGGAAGCTGTTTTACATTTAAGTCTGCTGCACAAGACCATGAAGAGCAAATCTTTAGAGATTATAACTAAATTGGTGTGAGACAAGGCTAACATGAAATTCTTTAGAGGATTTCGTGACTTAAGGAACCGATTGGCAGAATGTTCTCTTTTTAACTGAACCAGTCGGCTCTATAATTTTAAGAGAAATCCTTCGCAACAAGACAGTAAAAATTCTTGGAGCAATTTGGAAACTGTTTATCTGCTTACATTGTGGTATACAAATGGATCAAGAACGGAATTTGTAACAGGATCAAGAGTCCATGGTAAAGATGTACTCAATTCAACTTGGATATGATCTACGAAAGATAGGAGATAGAAACACTATGTGGCAGTTAGTCTGCAATTCGAGTACTGGGTTCTTTTAAGATTTATTGGAGACAATACATATGTTGTTTAAAATTTGAACTTTGTATTTAGTCCGGTAACTGTAACATCTAATCATGCGAAATTTCAGTTTCAACTATTTCGTTTCGATAATTTTGATAACAAAGGCTATCATCTGGAAGACCAGTTGCTAGAAATGTCGATAAAACAAAGTAAATCGTTGTACCCTAATATCATATAGGCATTGTTCCGATTGAATGGGTACCACTGCAACACGATTATAGAGCAAACAGCCCTACTGAACCAGTTCTTGTAGATTTAGTGGGAAACATTCTAGATTACTTAAATGTGAAGAAGGGAACCAAATGTGCATTTCTTAACATAGGAGGTGCATTTGATAACATTCGTCACGATTTCATAAATAGGCCTAGAAGAGGCATAAAGCTTTTGAGAATGACATTGGCCAGGATATCACTGTAAACGGTGAACACTATAGGTCGATGATATCCAACATATTTTGGCTTGTATTGGATGATTGGAAAATGGGATTGTCTGGTGATGCTGAATCATCTAGTTAGGTAAAACAAGATTACCCTCTGCTGGGTCCCAGGACATGTGTGAATTCGCGGCAATGGGCAAGCAGGCGCGAGGGCAAGCTTTCAAGGAGAAAAGCCGTTATTGGAACCAGAGCTCTTCCTTTGCTCAACGAAAGGTAAGAAGATAAAAAGTGGCAAAGACTCTTCTGCAACCAACTGCGTTTAATGTAATCACGACTTTCGTTGGGAAATTACAATAAGAGGAGATCTGAGTTATGAATTGGACTATTGAATTCAATATATTTGATAGAATACCTTAAAGTGTTAAATATTGATGTTAATTCCACCTGGGGAGCTGATTAAGCATGATCATATTTTCTTAAAATCGATTTTAAAAACTTTTAACGTTCTTAATCTGGTATGAGTAAAATTTTGCTTCTCTAAACACAATCGGTTATCGATATAAATCGATAAATCGTAAAGTGAAAAATTATTTAAGCAGTAAAGCCTCAAAGTATGTTGGCTATAACATTATTATCGTATGTATCTGATAACTATTTATTTATTTAATCTTCGCTATCATACGTAGGGATGCAACATCGTTAAGAAAATCATCGATGTTGGTAACATCGATTTATGAAAAAAAAACATCGATGTTAAAAAACATCGGTGATAAAACATCTATACATCGATGTTTTTCGATGTTTTATTTTCATGTAAATAAATACTAAAAAAAATAAATATACATCGATGTTTTTCGATGTTTTATTTTCATGTAAATAAATACTAAAATAAATGTTATTTAAAAGAAAAACTCAGTTTTTTGACAAAAAAATATTTAATAATTCATTTCATTTTTCAGGTTAAAAAAGTGTATATTATTTAAAGGAATAACTAAGTTTTTTGACAAAAATTATTTAATAATTCATTTCGTTTATCATAAAAAGCAAAACAAAACAGCCTCATAGGCTAAAATCTCAATAACAACGAGTTTAATGTAAAGAACTCAACACAACACAACAACTCTTAAAGCACATCAGCATAAGCCGATGTATCGTTATTAAACGCCGATGTATCGTCCATAAAAACATCGATGTTAAACATCGATGTTTCGATAACATCGATGTATTGTTTGCATCCCAGAGATCAGCAACGAGTATTCTAAACGATGAGTAGATTCGAGTCATACTTATAATTTCAGCTACTTATACGCATTCATACTTATTTTAATATCATACTCATACTACTCATATTCAAAGTTAGAAATACTCATCGTACTCATACTTAACAATACGCACGATGTTGTTGATTTCGACTCTCCATGATTTAACATATACACGAAGCATAAAATAAGTATGATTCGAGTACGAACACCATAATACTCGCTAGAAGGTTGTGTGTGTGTGCTTTGCTTGCTGTCTTTGTCTTTTCTTTTCTCTTCTTTTGTAAATGCAACAATAACTACTACTGTAAATTTTGATGAATGATTCGAATGACTCCAGTCATTCGTAAGTATTATAAGTATTTTTCTAAATTTATGAATCTGAATGAGTAGGCGTATGAATCAAACAATGAATCGAATGTTGTGAGTTTGATGTCAACGTTGTGCTCATATTCATTGTAACCTATACTTATAAATCAATGTTGTAGCGAGTACGAATGAATCAGAGTAGTTGAATTTTAATACTCTTGACTCACTCATACTCAAAATTTCATAAGTACCTATGAGTAGCGAAAATACGATTCATTGCTGATCTCTGATCTCTAACCATGCAGCGTTAAATATTGTAAGGGCCATTATTCAACTTGCCGTTAAACTTGAGTTTAGTTAAAAGTACCTTGAGCTAAAGCGAACTGTAAAGTTACCTTTAACTGATTTTCGTTATTACAACTTACATATAAAATAAAATTAAAATATGGAAGTGCCGGAGCAAAGTCGATAAAACCGCTCAATTAAACAAGTTTTTTTTTGTTGTATATGCTCATTTTGTTTAAATTTGAAGTTGCCATATCGCAAATAGTATATGATATGGCAAGTTCAAACATAAAGTGACCTTTAAATGTTAAAGGTAGGATGATCTTCCCTTTAGCTTAACGATCACTTCTATCTTATTGGGTACTCATAATAATGAAAAACAATTTATCTGCCCGTTAAAATCCTCCCTTTAGTTAGCGGCAGTTAGTTGTAGTTGTGGCCCTAAAAGAAATTTGTCATATTTATTAATAGTTGGTAGCAGTAGTTTACTATATACCCGCAGATGTACAATTTATTAATGTATTGAAGTTTTGAACAACGCAGGTAGCCCGTATACAACACGGTTAGGTTTTGATTCGATTTGACAAACCCAAATGTGTAAAATTCCTATAAGATGATACTCTTATTTCCTATAACGCAATTATTGCGGAAATTTTCTTGTAACGCAATTTTTTTCAAATAATTCAAACAAGACCTTCATGACAGACTCAAATCGTTGCAAGCAAAAAAGGAATGTAAGACTCATAGACGACATACATAAATTCTGCTGATAAAGATCTGCGCTGAACACAAGTTAAAAGCTTGGCTCAAAATCGCAGAAAATTCAAAGAACCTTTAGGAAACTACATACATACACACATACATTCATACATACATACACACATACATACATACCACTTAAGCGGCCGGAAGATAGTGGAGAAGATGGAAGTGATCGTTGGAGGCACAAAGATCGAATCAAAGAGGGCGACAGGTTGAATTTCAAGGAGCACGTAAAATACATCGGCGAAAAGGCATCTGTAACGCAGGGAGCACTGGCGAGGATGATGCCAAATATTGGAGGACCAGGTCCATTCAAGAGGAGGATAATTTCAGCAGTAGTAACGTCGATAATGCTATATGCTTGCCCAATATGGTCGGAGGCACTCTTCGTGGGAACGACAAGGAGAATACTGTCTTCGGTGTATCGTCTAAGCGCTATTAGACGGATAAGTGGCTTCAGGACAGTGTCTGATGAAGCGGTATTGGTATTGGCAAAGACAACACCAATAGACATATTGGCGGATGAAATGAGGCGGATATACTATCGCCGTCTCGAGTGTCCAGGACGGACAGCGGCTATAAGAGCGGAGGAAAGAAGAACTTCCATGCACAAGTGGCAGCCACGATGGAAGAGCAGTTTAAAGGGAAGATGGACATTTCACCTTGTCCCTTCTATAACCCCTTGGATGGAGAACAAACATTGCGAGCTGAATTACTACGTGACCCAGTTCATAACTGGTCATGGATGTTTTAGGAAGTACCTGCACAGATTTGGACATGATACTTCCCCTATATGCCCAAACTGTGTATATGAAGAGGAAGATGCGGAGCATATTCTAACATGCTGCCCCAGATTTAGATGGCCCGGAGAAACTAGATTAGGACCAAACCGGCTCATGGAGAAGCTGCTGAATTCTAGGACGCTATGGAGACAATACAGCCAGAAAATGGCTGAAGTAATGCTAGAACTCCGAAGACTGGAGGAACGTGGGCGAAATTTGAATTAATGTGATAAAGCTTTCGAGCTAACCCGAGCCCTCCGCGAAGTAATACCTTACGGCAGTCCCGCGGAGGGAGAGTGTTTGAAGTGTGTAGGGGGTGGGTTTAGTACGAAGGCACCAGTGATGGTGAATCGTGCATGCTTTTGTTGGAACAAAAATATCTTTCGAAGATTACCACCTCCGGCTCAAGACAAAAAAAAAAAAAAAAACACATACATAATTGATCATTACAACCCTTCAGTCAGGATTACTACTTAATATCTCACACCACTTATGTTGTGTGCGCTAATTTTATACATGAGTGGCGAGACCTACAGTTTACAGATTTTTGAGAAACTTTTTTATGCCAATTTTTATTGTTAGAATTTTCGCCAGAAATCTGCTGAGAGGCAGTCGGCGAAGAAATACTTTTTCGTATTTGGTTTTGTTGGAGACGTCTTTACGTTTAATAATCCAATACAATACCTACTAGACTTCGGCGGCTACAAAGGATCCTATCCGCCGCGTAATAGAAGAGTTAACTGTAATTCAGTGTAAGTATGACTACATCTCGAATACATTTCGTTTTTGATTTGTACATATAAATAAACTCTATATTGAGTATATATAGCTGCATAGAAAATAATCCATGGTACGTTTTTTATTTCACTTAATTTCCATGTCGAATCATGCTTTTGAAACAACAAATCATTAATAATTTACAAAATGAGAAATAAAGTATGTTGTTAACATGTTATTATAGTGTAATACGTAGACGATGAGAAATAACCAAATGAATCCAATAGACAGTACGGCCATAGCTGCCAGATAAATGAAGCATCAAATCGTCAAATATTTAAGAAAAAATCGTCAAAATCGTCAAAGACGTTCATTGAAATCGTAAAAAAAATCGTCAGAAAAAATAAATAAATAAATTGAAAGGTTTTTAAAAACAAAAACCGATAAAGTCAATGTTAAGCAGCAATAATATTGCATCATCCATGCCCATGTGTGGTGTAAATATTAGGTAGTCAGAAGATCTTGATGTTATGGCCATGCAAATTCAGTGCAATGTTCGCTAGAACTTACACATTTATCAGTGTCTTGGTTTCTTAAGATGGTGCAATAAATACTTCACTTCATCTGATCTACTTACCATTTACACCATTTATAATCGACCGAGAATGGAATACAACTGTCATGTATGGGTTGGCCCTTAACGTCTATTTTGAGGCTTCTCGGCCGTTTACAGGAGAGGCCGTAGTTGCTCGTTAATCACGATAGTGTGTTGATTCATTGGAGCATCGTTGCAGTGTGGCTTGTGTTTCACTGTTCTATCGCTACAAAGGGTATTGCTCGAGCGAAATAAGAGACTTGTTCCCGAGAATCATGTATTCCTACGTGACACTCGTCTTTCTCGGCCAGCACATCCGTATCTGGTCACTTGGCCAGTGTATCGCACATTGCATTACAGACAAAGTTCGTTTGTTAGACGGACTATTCGTATGTGGAACTCCCTTCCTCCCTCCCTCTCCCTCCCTCCCTCTTTCCACCTTCCTATAATATATTCTCCTAGTTCCAAACACAATGCCATCCACTGAGTGTTGGTCGAATGAAAAAAAATAATGGCACTTGCCTTTGTTTTTCCGATGGTAATATTAGACGATTTGCCTGTAGACTGTCTAATGGTGAAGGTATAGCACTGACCATTTTATAGTCACCTAGCAGCAACTCGTTTCCTTGCAGTTCGCATCTTCCCCCTTTCCACCTTTCCTAAAAACCTGCACAATGCACTGCATGAGTAGGGGCCATCCCCTGAGTGCTGGTTTCATAAAAAAAAAAAAATTGCCTGCAACGGCATATGATAATTTATGCTCAACTACGATTTTATTTAGGAGTTGTAATTTTTTGGCTTTTGAGGGATTAAAAAGGCATAAAATACAGAAAAATCATTACAGGTATTCGAAAATAACTTAAAATTGTAATACTTTACTCCTTGTTATTACTAGCAAAAATTTCCAATAGTAACAATTGCAAAGGAAATACAAAGCTTAAGGAGGCTTTTAATGTACTAAAGTGAAAAAAATTACGTAAATTTTTAATTTCTAAAAATCGTCAAAATAAGGACATAAATCGTCATGTCGTCAAAATGATATTTTTGGAGCTCAAAATCGTCAAAATGACGATAAATCGTTAAATCTGGCAGTTATGAGTACGGTACCTGATTAAAGAGCAATTTTAAATAGTTTGACTGGCATTCCAATCACAATAAGCAATGTCTTGAAGCTGAAGTAACTTGAAGCGACTGAATTCGTTCAAAATTAGAACCAACAAAACAAAAAAAAAAAAAAATTCATTAAAATTTATATGCAGAACGTGATCAACATTTGTAAAATTCTCTCAAACCTAATATACTTCCACTTATAGTGGCTTTAAAAAAACCAAAATAAAATTTCTTTTTCAAGAAATAAAATTTATTTCTTTTCTATGCCAATTTCTTTGTGGAAGAGAAATTGCTTTATTGGGTAAAGAAAACAACTATGAAGAGTACTTAATTTAACTTCCTCTAATGCTGCTGCTCTTACATCACATAGTTGCTGTAGGGTATTGTATTGTCACGCCATAACCGACTTATTAATTTTAAATTAAAAATTTTACTTAATAATAGGAAACTTTAATTTATAATCCATACTCTCCACCTGTCTGGTTAAAAAAAAAACCAAAAAAAAAATCAATCTTAAATTTCATAAGAGTTTGTATTTAGTTCAAGACGCTCTGTGTTACGATGCACACAAAAGTGCAGAGAGATGTTTTTCAAGTTTTATGGTTTTTAATTTATTAATATTTTCAAATGTATAATAACAATTTAAATTAAACTATAAACTGTGACAATAAACTTCCAACGGCAACCAGAATGAACCTGTATTTGACGTTTTTAAAAGCATGTCAAAATTTTATTTTTTTTTGAAATATAATTTGTATTGCACACCAGGTTATAGAGATAAAGAGATATCAGATGATTGGCTACAAAAAAGAATTCAACGAATATTAAACACACTACAGTTCAGTCGCCGTCGTCTAGTAGGTAGTGTGTTCGCTTATTAGACGTGAGGCCACGGTTCAAACCGTAGGTCAGGCAACAAAACGAAATACGAAAAATGTTTTTTCGTAGACTTCCTCTCAGCATATTTCTGAGAGTAAATAAAAATTGCATTGAAAAGTTTTTCAAAAAAATCTGTCGTTCGGAGTCGACTTTAGACTGTAGGTCCCGCCACTGATGTATAAAATTAACACACACAACATAAATTGTGTGAGAAGTTAAGTTGTAATCCTAAGTGATGGGTTGTAATTCACCAATTATGTATGTATTTATGTACATTTCAGTATAGAATACATATGTATCTTCAAGCCATTTTTATTCAAAAACTGTCAAATTAGATTTCAGACGATTGAAAATTTATACGAAAATAACTCAAAAATATTTGAGTAATTTTTGATTGTTTCAAATCGTCTGTCTTACAAAAACTAAAGCTATGGATATGTGCTTCAAATATATGTGGAAAAGGTTTTATGGCGTATGGCGCCACAT
The DNA here is from genome assembly GCA_927399465.1 of Sarcophaga caerulescens. Taxonomy (NCBI): domain Eukaryota; kingdom Metazoa; phylum Arthropoda; class Insecta; order Diptera; family Sarcophagidae; genus Sarcophaga; species Sarcophaga caerulescens. The sequence goes on from OV656867.1 coordinate 73,658,323, forward strand.
CAAATTTAACTGATCAAATTTGCATATGTGTTAGTAATATTTGTTTTGCTTAGCACAGCAACACCACATTAAAATTGAACTTTCAGACTTCATTGTTTTTTTTTGTTGTGAAGTAGAAAAGAACATATGATTTATGCAATGCAGAAAGTAAAAATCAAAAGTATTTTCATATTCTTCAAACTCATTTTGGCCTATACGTGTGAGTATTTTTTTTTACCAATGCATGAACAAAAAAGGCGAGTTTGATCCATTATTTGATGCGTGGCCGGGCAATTTTATAATTAAAACATTGCCGTTTATAGTGCACAGCTAAAGGTATGTAACCCATTGACAAAATTCATCATGATAATGATGTTGCTGATGAGTAGCTTATTACGAATGCAAGAGAAAAAAATCAAACATAAAAAATATGCTTTGAATGTTGATTTTATAGAAAATAAAATAAAATACAAAAGAAAGAAAACCAACAAAACATAATCAAGCCATTAAATAGAGAAAGGAAAACAAAATATTAAAGAAACTTTAAGGTTTTCATTAATGAAATAAACTTCATGCCAAACAGTATTAAATAAACTATTGCCGCAGAGATATTGGAATTTGAATTTTTTGTAAAGTGATAGAAAACTTGATAACAAAATATTTGTTTATAAAACTTTTGATTATAAGATAAACTATGTTTTAATAATAAATAATTGGTTAATAAAATATGGATTATTTAAAATACAATGTAAGTTATTAAACTGAAACTAACTTATCTTAAATATTGGTGTTTAATTTTTTTTTGTTTATTTGCAAACAGTGTGCAGTGATTTTTCTTTTAATTATTAATTGCTATGCAACTACATATGCCTTGTATCCAGACAATAATCATGGAAAAATATCTCCATATTCACCATATCAATTGCAACCTCAAAATCAACAATATCATCAGCATCAACAGCAGCATCATGATCAGCATCCGCAATATCTTCGAAATCAACAACAACAACAACAACAACTGCAACAATATGGTCAAGGTTTAACGACAAGAGCTGCAAATTTGAATATTATATTGCCAAAGGCTACAATAGAGGATTTCGAATACATACCCACAGTGCAAGGCTATCGATTTAGGTGAGATTTGTAAAGTACTTGCTCAACTCTATTGACACTATAATTAAACAATTAAAACCATATTTTAGTTATCAATTACTTGATGGCACAAGACGTGAAGAAAATGCCTTTATAACTGGCCTACGCATGGATAATTATTCGCGTCTGGATAGTAAAACAACCGATTTTACCGCAGTGGGTGTGGGTGGCAGACCTAAAATGGCATTGAAAAATCGTAAATTATCACCGGGTGCTTTAAAATCATTGTCGGGGTAATAAATATCTCGAAACAAAGTTTGTTGGTATTGTTCTTAGTATACGCGCATTAATTGTTATTTTCCATAATATATATGGGTTTTATTTACTTAATTATAATTTATTGTTTAAACAAAATAAATATTGTTACAGGTATAGTTTTATTAAAATATTACATGATGATTGCATTTTTCCTATTTCTTAAGATTCCCTCCAATAATACAAAGTTGCTATTGAGAAACAAAATTATAAAAACAATAAAAAAAAACAAATAAATTAACATTAAAACATAAGTCAATGTTAGTTAATGTCATTAAGGCAAGTCTTGTTTAAAGAAAAATCAAAAGACTTAGGAAACAAACTCGATAACAAAAGTGCACACTTTTAGGCCGTTATATTCATGGGCATCTGAACGTGTGTAGGTAGGTAGAATAGCTCATAAAATGTATTTTTTTTTAAATTTAAAAAAACTATGAATAATAATTGTTTTATGAGAGTATCGGTTCAAATAAAAAACTACAAGACCTGTTTTTATGAAAAAATCCGAAAAGTATCGATAAACCAACTTTAAAAAGTGTAAATTTTATTAGACATCATTTTAAAGCTCACAAGTTTTTATTTTTTAGTTTAAATTTTGTTTTAATTTACACTTAGGTTTAGGTGACAGGACGTGTACTTGCCATTGAGACAGGTATAATACCCGGAGGTCAAGTTTATCCATTGTAATACGTCCTAAAGTAGAGGATAATAGAGGAGATAGGGAAAAGGAGAGGAAGTTAGAAAGGGAGAATAAGGAGGCGGATGTATAATGCAGGCCACAAACAGTTAAAAGAGCGTGACTACACTACTGAAGAGCTAGCGGCTCTCAACCAGCTCAAACTAATAATAAATCTATGGAGAGCCTTAATGTCGGCTCAAAGAATTCAAACCCCCCTACCCAGGATCCTCAACCTACTAAGGGCTGGACAGTTACACAGGAGGTGTTCGATAGTTTCCAACTCATCCTCGTCGCAACATACCCAGCAATAGTCCAGCTGGGATCTTTTCCAGATTCTTTTCAGCGCAGTACCTCGTAATAACCCCAATAACTAACGTTAAACTGGCCTTATCTAAGCCCAACAGCCAACACTGTCTATAGCAGGTCATAGACATTTAGAGACATAATATCGCCTCTTCTCTTGCCTCCTAACCCATCCATTGATGAGGCCGTAGTGGTGGCAGTTTGGGGGATCAGGACCAACCATCAATTCCACACTTACTTTAAGGAAAATGCGATATAAGTTTTGAAGACAGTTTGTTATATTGCTATATTGTGGCAGTATGTGGAGCTAGCCTCTAGAAGGTTCGTCTACCGAATTTTTTTTTACCATGATATCAAGGTAAAAAGACTTTCTATTATTTTTCCAATATGTAGCTGGTATTGTATAAGTGCAATGGAATTACACTAGTCAGATAATAAGGTTGTTTTATAATAGCTAGAATAATATCGTTTAGATCGCCTAAAAATGGTCGCTAACAAAGAGCATTTACGATATATTTTAAAGCTTTTCTTTGAAAAAGGCGGAATAGTGCTAAAAATACTAAAACTGTAGCAGCTAATTATGCAAAAATTCAGTTCCAACTATTCCGTTTCGATAATTTTGGTAACAAAGGTCATCACGTGGAAGTCCAGTTGCTAAAAGTACCGTTAAAAAAAAAGAAAATAGTTGTACAGCAATATCATATAAGCATTGTTTCGATTGAATGGGTACCAATGCATCCTAGGCAATCCGATCATAAGGCAGGCAAATCTACTAGGTCAGTTCTAGTAGATTAAATGGGGAACATTCAGGAGTTCTTGAATGTATGGAAGGTAACCATACGAATATTTCCTGACATAGAGCAAATGCGGCCTCTAGCTCTTCTTACAAAATCAAAAGTACGTAGAAGAGGTAAAGAACTTTTGAGGACGACGTTGGCCAGGTCATTACTGCTAACAGTTAGCACTATATGCTGATGATTGCCAAAATCTTTTGATCTGAATTGTATGATCTGAAGACCAACGACATTTAGTTTTAACATAATGGTGCTACGTACAACAGCTCATGCTGCAATGGATATTCAATTTGAGGGTAGAGCTGATGTGAGCTATTCACCGAGATTGTTAGATTTACTGCCGCTAGACATTTTCTTGCGTTGGTTTCTTAAGTCGCATGCCATAACGGTGCCTAAAAGCGACATAACCCATGCCATAAGTGAAAGTGAGTTTGATTTCTGCGCCAGAGTCATGGGAAATTGAACTTTTCAGATGGACTGTACTCAAAGAAGCCATGGCGAACATTTGAATAATGTTATACTCAACACATAATGTCATCAATATGTCTTTCAAATGGATAAACATTTTCGATCTCATCTGGAGGTGATTTAAATTGGTCACCAAGGTCAAGCGATTTGACCCATTTAAAGTTTTTCTTGTGGAGTTTTCTTAAGTTGCAGTCACAGGTGTATGCGAATAAGCCACAAACGATAGCGGTATTTCAAGCTAACGTAACCCGTTCTATCGGTCATTATATTTTGCCTGATTTATGTGCAAGAGTCATGATAAATTGGAAAATTCGGATGAGTTTTATTCAGCGACATATGCCGAATAAAAAAAAATTTCAATAATGTCTCACAAGCACTTTGTTTTATTTAAAGACAGGAAGCGCCTTTGTCTAGTATCTACTGTGTTGGCTTATTAACTTTGATGCCACCGTTCAAACCCCAGGTCAGACATATTTCGTCGACCTTAAACTATAGGTCCCACCACTCATGTATAAAATTAAAACACATAAGTGGTGTGAGTAGCTAGGTTGTAATCTTGACTGAAGGGTTGTAAGGACCAATTATGTAGGTATGTATATTAGAAGTCGCCGTAGTCTAATAGGTAGTGTGGTGGCTTATTAGACTGAAGGCCCGAGTTCGAATCCCAGGACAGACATCACAACGAAAGTATGAAAATATTTCTTCGGCGACTTCCTCTCAGCAGATTTCTGGCAAAAACTCTGAGAGTAAATAAAATTGCCATGAAAAGCTTATCAAAAAAAAACTGTCGTTCGGAGTCGACTTTAAACTGTAGTTCCCGCCACTCATGTATAAAATTAACGCACACAACATAAGTGGTGTGAGAAGCTAGGTCGTAATCCTGACTGAAGGGTTGTAATGACCAATTATATATGTAGTATGTGTATGTGTATTAGAGCGACTCAAGTTGTATGGAAGCGAAATTCGTGCAAGGTGCACCCACCTAAAAATGAACCTTGGACTGTTTTAAGATGACATTTAAAATATTTCGGCTCCAGCTTTGACCTCTCGTGAGCTGGACCATTTTGAAAAAGGGTCTGTTTTTGCATGTTTTGTTAATTTGAGAATGTGTTTTAAATGTCATCTTAAAAAAATCCAACGTTCATTTTTAGGGGTATACATCGAGCACTTTTTTTGGTGAGTCGCTTTAATGTATATATGTACATATGTATTCATTACTGATACTTTCCCATAAATAAAATTGTATGCACACTGTCCAAGATTCGAATAATTGATTATAAGATGGAATAACTATTTTTCGAAAAATTTTTTTTTTTATTAAATCCCAAAGATATGCTGTGATTTTAACATTCTGTGAAGCTATAATCATTACCCAGCAAACAATTTTAACAAAAAATACTAAACGTAGTCGCTAAAGCTTGTAGTATTTATTTTTTGAGCAGAATAATGTTACCTAAGCCTTTTGCAAGAGCATTTTATTTTCTTTTCTTTTATTATTATTTTTAATTTTTTAAGTGTTGGAATATATATGTAAAATATCATATGCTAAGTTAAATATGATTACTTAAGCAATACTCCATAATTGTTAATAAATAATAACCACAGGGAATTCTTATTGCGTGAAACACACTGTTCGTACACTTAATGCAGTCAGAATAGATTGTGTGGTACTTGACATTTTCAATTAAAAAAAATATTCTCTTAAGCTTAAATGTTTGTAATTATTTTTGTTTTTCCTTATTAGAATTTGAAATAAAATTTGCATACATATTTCAAGTGTTGACGCACAAACAGTAGGCCACTTGTGAAATCAAACTATTCTTGTATTCTAGTTTTAAATAAACAGATGCTCTTGTCTGTCACATATTTTATTCATAATTCATGTACTATCAATAGAATTTTTATTGTTTAACCATGAATACAAAGTTTGATTATGACAAACGATTATAAGTACATTAAATTTAAATATTTTATTGAGATTTTTATACTCAGCCATTCTGAATTGTAAAAATTTGTACTCATGTTTTCTGAAGGTAGGGTTAACTATAAATCATATGGATTTTTTAGTAGTAACATCATCTATGTATGTGTTAACCCAGGCAATTCTTAGCCCAACTGTTACATAGATTATGGGTCATTATATTCCTCTAGTCAGAATTTCGGTTTAACTTTACACACCATCCATGATGAGTTTGTTAATTTTATTCTGGAGTGATGGGTCCTATAGACTAACGTCTACTCCGAACGATAGATTCGAGGATCATGGTAACTATTTACTCTTAAAGCTTTTGCCAAAAGACTGCCAAAAGGAGGTGGTTTATCCACTAGACTATTGCTAGCCAATAGTTTGTAGAATAATAATGAACGCGGTATAGGAATAATAACAGAGAAAAAAACTTCATTAATAAAAACAAAACAATGGAAAGCAATAATAAGATGATAAGGGAACTGCCTAGTGACAGTCAAATGCGCCATAAAGGAATGAAAGGGAAATGAAACCGTTTCGCAATTAAACGCATTGTATTACGATACAGAGATTTATTGTTTACAAACTTAAAATTTAGTTTTATACATATAAGGTGTAGTAAAAAGTAATCCACGACTAACTTTTGAAATGTTTATTGGCATTATTTTATGTTTTTGAAACCAAATTCCTTATTAGCAGAAAAGGTTTTTCGAACTTCTGATTTCAACAATTGCTCCACCACAAAAACCACAGAACTAGGCCCTAGTCACGCCTGACCAGATTATAAAAAGAGTTCAGGCATTGTCCACTTGTGGCCAGTTAATTTCCCCAGATGACTTGTTTTTTTTTTTTAGCGAATAGACCATCTGTATGAATTTGGTCGTAAGATGACTTTTTATAGTTGAGATGTCGCTGCTAATCCTTTCCTTACCATCAATGCTCACCGTTTGTGCCAGCTTACTGCACATGGACAACGATAGTTTTTGTTTTGAGTTGTCGTAATTCATTTTTTATAATCTTTATAAATTGGGTTGTTGAGGAGGCTGTTAATATTAGGTATTTTCCTGCAAATCCCAAAAAATATAAGCAAAGCGCTAAATCCTAGTATGGCCATCAGTTGTATCAGCCTACTGGGCTTCAACAATAACAGATTCTTCGCCGTACACTTCAGGCATGGATCGATTTTGTTGTTTTTTACAGGGACCGAAAATAACTGTTATTTTTGAATTTTTGATTAAAAAAAGCAACCGCATTAAAATGTTTGAGAACAAAACCAAGTATACCATTTTGATCGGCTTGGACCAAATTTTTATAAAATGCTATGCTTTTTAAAAATCTGATTTTTATTTTTTAGAAAAAAAAATAATAGTTATTTTTTGATTTTTATTTTTTCGAGCAAAAATAACAGTTATTTTTGACTTTTATTTTTTCGGGTGAAAATAACAGTTATTTTTGACTTTTATTTTTTCGAGCGGAAATAAAAATTATATTTTGACTTTTATTTTTTCAAGCAGAAATAAAAGTAATTTTTGTTTTAATTCATGATGAATTCATAATATTTATTGCAAAACTTAATTCTAATAATTGTTTAACATAATTTACTTTAATTGTTTTAAAGAATTTTTTAATAAATATTATGAATTCATCATGAATTAAAACAAAAATAACTTTTATTTCTGCTTGAAAAAATAAAAGTCAAAATATAATTTTTATTTCCGCTCGAAAAAATAAAAGTCAAAAATAACTTTTATTTTTGCTCGAAAAAAATAAAGATCAAAACATAATTCTTATCTTCTGACTTTTACGATAAAAGTTATAACAGTTACGGTCCCTGGTTTTTTAACATCGTTTCTAACGTTTAAACTTGGTCCAAGAGGTTTGCCTGCGTTTATCTCTGAATTTTTTACGAACTGTACATTGTAATTTGCTGCTGTTATGCTTATTTTGCTATGCGCAAGTCTTTGCAGTCTTGTTGGCTTATTAGACGTGAGGCCACGGTTCAAACTCCAGGTCACACATCTCGAACAAAAAGAAGTATAAAAAAATATTTCTTCGGCGACTTCCTCTCAGCAGATTTCTGGTAAAAACTCTGAGAGTAAATAAAAATTACCATGAAAAAGTTAAAAAAAAAAAAAACTGTCGTTCGGATTTAAACTGTAGGTACTACCACTTATGCATAAAAATTTAACACATAACATAAGCGGTGTAAGAAGCTAGGTCATAGTCCTGACTAAAGGGTTGTAATGACCAATTTTGTATGTATATTATGTATGTAATGTTGCTACCCTCCATTAATTAGAAAAATGTTTGTTTTTACTACACCTAATAGTATTTATGCGGGTAACATTTGCTTTTGTTAAAATTTTTACCGCACACAGTGGATACAATATTAGCAGTTCTCACTAAAAGGAAGTAAAATAAAGAAGAAAAAAATTTTAAAAAATTTTACTTTAAAATTCTAAAAATGAAAACGAAAGTGTTAAATTATTAGCTTCAAGTAAAGAAGTTATTGTTAATAATTATTATTTAAGTTGTTGGCCAATAATCCAAGAAAACAAAAAATGAAGAAGAAGAAAGAAAAAAAATGGCAAAAAAAATTTTGTTTTTGTTGTTGGTCTGGATTAAAACCAGATTTTCGTTTGAATTTTTTTATTTTCATTGTGAGTTTTTTTCTTTTTTTTACATTTTTTCTTTAACATCAATGCGATAATTTTATGGAACGTGTTGGAGAAGCTTTTTTGGGTCTCCATACGCTGTGGCCGGTATTTTTTTTTTTTTCTTTCATTTGTAAGCGGTTATTAAGTCACTACAACAATAACAACAACAGCAATAACAGATATTTAATAGTCATAAGATGAGGCTTAAAAATACAAGAAAGAAAAGAAAAATGTGAAGTGAAGAAGCAACGACCACAGTTTTAAGCATCTTGAAATGAACAAAAAAAAAACTTCGAAGTAAAAGAAACACGTTGAATAATAAGAGAAAAAAAAAAACAAGCAGCCGCAGCAGCAGTAGACAGCAATTTGTATGTCAAAATTTACGCAGACGTAGTGAAGTGGGCTTGAAGACGACCTTGAATTCGTAAAATGTTGAAGAAAAAAAAAAAAAAAAAGTAAAAGTAAAAAAGAAAATTAAATGCCATTAAAATAATTCGATTTGTATTTATTTTTTCTTTATTGTATTTTTTTTTTAGTTTTTGATTTTTAGTTTCAATGCCAAAAAAAAGGGGAAAAAATTAAATTTTTAAAAAATGTTTTAAGGCATGCATTTAAAAAATTCTTCTTCCTTTCTAAAAAAAACTTTGATGCTGCAGTTGATGCTGTAATTGTTTAAAAATACAAAAATGCTGTAAATACTTATATATATATTTTAAATACCATAAGATTAATACCTGTGGTGCTATTTCGTAACATACAATATCTGTTGTATACAATGGCTATAAAATTTTTAATTTTAACTTCAAATAATATTTAACACCTCCGCCTATCATTGATTAAATATGTTTATACATGCAGTCAAAATTGTTTAATAATTTTTGTTTTTTCCTTTTTTCTTTGGAGAAATAACCAGAATCAGTTTTATCATAACTATTTTATGTTTTTCTTCATTAAACATGATCACAGATTTCAAAATCTAAACTTGTTTCTATTAAACAAATATTGATAGCCTACATACATATGTATGTACATATGTATGTACGTACATAAGTTTGATTGTTACATGAAAACATAAAATATTCAAGGGCTTGAATTTAAAATTGATTGGTTTTAAATTTCGATAAAAAAAAAATTATCGAAAACATGCGTTTTTTTTTTTTGATGGAATATTTTTATCCTCAACCCATTTTATTTACGAAACCAGTTGTCTTCTTGTAACGATAACCCATAAATGAACATAAAAATTTTTTATTGTGGTTTCATGTTACTATTTGTGTTGTTGTTGTTGTTCCTATTACCAATTTTTTTTTTTGTTGTTTTTTAGTATTTTGTTTGTATATCCATTTATCTAAATTGTTAAAGCTTTAAGCTTCAGCAACAACATTTATGTTGAATGTCAGGGACATTTTAAACATGATCTTTATCTAGCAATTTTGTTTTCTATTTTTTTCTTTGAGCTGCAGCAAAACGATTAAAATCAACTGCTACACATCTTCGACATGCATCGTTTATTATGAGTCTCTGTAAACTCCAAATAAGTTTAAAAGTCATTTTTATTTGGCTGTAACCGATCATTTGTTATGTAAAATACGAAAAACTCATGTTCAACAACAAATGCTTACAATTTGTCCATTAGAGAAGACATAAAATTGTGATCATGCGAGGTGTTGTTAAAATGTTGTTAATGTTACGCAAATAATTCGCTTCTCTTGCTGTAGAAATTTAATACAATTGTAAAGAATTTAAACAATCGTTTCAGAGTAGCACAATTAAGCAAGTCTTCTTCTCTTGAGTCTAAGTGGAGGTACTCCTGTGATATCCGCACAGGTCCGATAAATATAACCAACAGTTATGAAGTTTACTTGAAGACGCCATAGTCTAGTAGGTTGTCAGACATCCCCAGGTCAGACATCTCCAACAAAACGAAATATGAAAAAATATTTCTTCGGCGACTTTCTCTCGGCAGATTTCTGAAAAAAACTCTGAGAGTAAACAAAATTGCCATGAAGAGCTGCTCAAAAATCGTTCGAAGTCGACTTTAAACTCTATGTTCCGCCACTCATGGATAAAATTAACGCACACAACATAATTGGTGTGAGAAGCTTGGTCGTAATCCTGGCTGAAGGGTTTAAATACAATAAACATGATCACAGATTTCAAAATCTAAACTTGTTTCTATTAAACAAATATTGATAGCCTACATACATATGGATGTATCAGAGATCAGCAACGAGTATTCAAAACGATGAATAGATTCGAGTCATACTTATAATTTCAAATACTTATACGCATTCATACTTATTTTAATATCATACTCATACTATTCATATTCAAAGTTAGAAATACTCATCGTACTCATACTTAACAATACGCAAGATGTTGTTGATTTCGACTCTCCATGATTCAACATATACACGAAGCACAAAATAAGTATGATTCGCATACGAACACCACAATACTCGCTAGAAGGTTGTGTGTGTGCTGTGCTTGCTGTCTTTGTCTTTTCTTTTCTCTTCTTCGAGTGACTCGAATCATTCGTAAGTATTATAAGTATTTTTCTAAATTTATGAATCTGAATGAGTAGGCGTATGAATCAAACAATGAATCGAATGTTGTGAGTTTGATGTCAACGTTGTACTCATACTCATTGCAACCTAAACTTATAAATCAATGTTGTAGCGAGTACGAATGAATCAGAGTAGTTGAATTTTAATACTCTTGACTCACTCATACTCAAAATTTCATAAGTACCTATGAGTAGCGAAAATACGATTCATTGCTCATCTCTGGTATGTATGTATGCACATAAGTTTGATTGTTACATGAAAACATAAAATATTCAAGGGCTTGAATTTAAAATTGATTGGTTTTAAATTTAGGTTAGGTTAGAGGACGTGTACTTGTCAACTGTGACAAGTACAGTACCCGGATGTCGAATTGACCCATTGTACAACGTCCTAGCTTCTCACACCACTCGTTTTGTGTGCGTTAATTTTATATATGTATGAGTGGCAGGACCTACAGTTTTTTTTTATGGCAAATTTTATTTACTCTCAGAGTTTTTGCCAGAAATCTGCTGAGAGGAAATCGCCGAAGAAATATTTTTCTTTCATATTTCGTTTTGATACCTGACCTGGGATACGAACCCAGGCTTTACGTCTAATAAGGCAACACACTACCTACTAGACTACGGCGACTTCAAAATGTATGTATGTATGTATGTAATAATTGAAATCTTACTTCATAAATGACTTAACATAGATCAACAAAAATTTATCTAGAGACATTAAATCGCAAGTATGGGTGTGCTAGGGAACTTTACAACTTCTAAAAAAAAATTGTCACCAAATCGATTTTGTGGCATCGTCTTGTTGTAAGTAAAGGTCGTTGATGTTTTGATGAATAATTTTTAGAAACATTTAGTCAGTTAAAGTAAACTTTTTGCTCATTTCAACAGAAATAAAAATCAACGATGCTGCCAGTTGATTTTAATGGATACCTATAATGGTTATCCTTTAATGGATTGAGAATTGTCTTCTTCCCTCCAATACAGTAACTTTGTATATACATTAACGTCAATGTAGTCATTTAAAATAGAAATGTTGTTCATAACCAAACACAATTTTTTGTTCAAAATACTAATTCTCGGGCAATTTCAAAAGAGTCCCATCAGCAAAAATGTGACACGAACGAAGTCATATGACTGGCTTAAATTTATAGGCACCTAAGCCAAGATACTTATGTAAGATTTTCTGCATAGCCGCAGAACAAAAGCAAATAAGTTGAGAACGACATCGGCATCATTTTCAACTTTGCTCTGCAGCAGCAATATTCTCTTTCGTACTCACATGTCTTTGTCTTCTTTAAGGCTTGAAATCGGCAAGAGCAAAGATAATGCGAAAGCGATCAAACTGAAGGAAATGCTTGCTCACTAGGCCAATTATGCTGTAAAATGGACGAAGTTCAAACAGATTTATTGTTTTCAAAGTTGTTTCCACAATTTAGAAGCATTGTTCTGGAGTTAAACGATTTATAGTCACTTGTTTTTTGTCATTATCAATATCTCTAACAGATAAAAAATTCACGATAATTTCACAATTGCTAATGTTAGACAGTGAATTATGTGTAATCGGTCTGATACATACATACGTACATACACACTTAATTGGTCATTACAACACTTTAGTCAGGATTACGACCTAGATTCTCATACCACTTAGGTTGTGTTTATTAATTTTATACATGAGCAGCGGGACCTACAGTTTAAAGTTGACTCCGAACTACAGATTTTTGAGAAATTTTTCATTGCAATTTTATTTATTTCCAGAGTTTTAGCCAGAAATCTGCTGAGAGGAAGTCGCCGAAGAAATATTTTTTCATATTTCGTTTTATTGGAGATGTGTGTTGAACCGTGGCCTCATGTCTAATAAGCCAACACACTTATACTTGAGCCTACTTGACTACGGCGACTACGATTTATAACAATTTGTCATTTGACATTTTTAGCTGTCATATCGATATCCCTAACAGATAAAAGACATCCCTAACAGAAAAATAACGTGTCCTAAACACATAATAATAATCTTAAACACATAATCAGCCTGATACTTAGCTAGCTGATACTGGTACTAGCCTATCAGCGACTAGATTTTTTTCAATGCCTACATATTTCTGTACATAGGCGAGTATTAAAAGAGATTTTTCAGGCATTATTTCGAAATCTTATTTAAGAATGAATGTTTTTATAATATATTAGCCACTTTAAAGATATTCCATACATACATAATTGGTCATTGCAACCCTTCGGTCAGGATTTCGACCTAGCTTCTCACACCACTTATGTTGTGTGCGTTAAATTTATACATGAGTGGCGGGACCTACAGTTTAAAGTCGACTCCGAACGACAAATTTTTGAGTAGCTCTTCATGGCAATTTTATTTATTCCCGAGAGTTTTTGCCAGAAATCTGCTGAGAGGCAGTCGCCGAAGAAATATTTTTTTCATATTTCGTTTTGATGCCTGACCTGAGATACGAACCCGGGCTTTACGTCTAATAAGTCAACACACACATGATCTTTAAAGATATTGCCTTTTAAAAATATCTCGATAACATTTAAAAAAAATGCTAATTTTATGAGTCTCTTATTAAATTGCAGATAAAATGCCAAGAATTAAAATTTTTCAAGACCGCGTCGGACAGTCTCTGGCAGGTATACTGTTACTCGTTTTTACTTTTCCAAATATTAAACATTTTAATAAATTAAAAAAAGATATATATATATATATATATGTATACATATACAGTGAAAGCTCTCATAGGCGGACACCGACCGTCAATGCATTTTTGTCCGCCTAGGGGAGATGTCAGTCCAGGGGAGATGAATTTGCTCAAAAAATTGACGAAACTTCGTCCGTCTAGCGGAGATGTCCGCCAGTGGAGCTTTCACTGTATATGTTTTGTTTTGTATTTCTTTAATTTAAAATATTTTGTTTAAAATTTAAATTTTTTTTTTGATTTTTATTGGTAATATTCGAAATTAATTCTTGTCAAATGCTTGAAGTCGTATTTTAAATTATGCACAATTAATAAAAACAAATTAAATATTAATGTTGGCTACTAAATGTTGTCAACGAAAATTTTTTTAATTTTTTTTTTAATTTTTTTTTTATTTTGTCTCTTTAAAAGGTTAATGGCACAATTGCAACATTTATCTTTGTTTCGTAAATTTGTTGGACAAAAAACAAAAAATAATAAAAAAAAAAACATGAGATGAACGCATGATGCTAAAGAATTAAGAATATAAAAGTAATTGCTGAATAAAAATATACATACATACGTATAGGCATATGTATGCATATGGATTTCGAAAGAAGTGAACAATAAAAAAATTTAATTACTTCTGAATTTGAAATTATAAACAAAAAACTATAAAACATTACGCAAATGATTAGAGAAAGAAGCAAATGTTGCGTTTCTTTAGCAAGTAAATCACGAAAAGGATGCATATTTAACCTGAATGGTATCATTCTAACTATTTGTTAAGGCATTTCATACTGGCCATAGTCCTTTAGACAAAAATATTGAAATTTGAATGAGTGTTTTATAAATTGGCTTAATCTGCTGTGATTATAATCGAGCCATGACGAGTATATATCGGGTATTTTATGATGCTCTTTTTATTTTTAAATTTATATAAAACAAAGTGTGTATGAAACAGTGTTGAAAAATTCAGTACTTTGGTACTTTTTTCAGTACTATTTCATTTCAAAAATACTGCAGTACCCCCGCGATGCTTTCAGTCCTTTTTTATTATTTTTATGTCTTGCGCTTTTCAACTATTAATGCATTATCAACGTAATGCAAAAGGTAGGTAAAGGTTGTCATTAGCCCCGGTTAGCCAAACGTCCACGGAACGTACGTTCGTTTTTAGAATATAAATGGCAATGAGAATGCCTGCCGAACCGACATATGATTTCGGTAAGCATTAACATTGGTCTTCATATGCTACAAACGAAAGTATGTTCCGTCGACGTTCGACCACACGGAACTTTTACGTTTTCTTACGTTCAAAATTAGCAGTTTTTATTTTATATGTGAGGGACACGTATAAGTCGTTAGTTTTTCTGTTCCGTACCGTAAGTGCATTAAATATGAATAAATAGTCTAGTCGGTAGGGTGCTGGCTGACTAGATGTGAGCCCGCGGTTCATACCCAATGTCTGAGATTGAAAAAAAATGAAAAAAATATTCCTTCGGCGACCTCATTCTGTCAAAAACACTGAGAGTAAATAAAATTGCCATGAAAAGTTTCTCAAAAATCTGTCGTTCGGAGTCGACTTTAAACTGTGGTGTGAGAAGATAGGTGTGGGAAGATAGGTCACAATCCTTATTGAAGGATTGTATGTATTTTTTTTTAACAAAAGTACCATTTGATGCGAAAAAGTACTCTTTCAGTTATAGTTCAGTACCATTTTAAAATTTCAATTTTTCAACACTGGTATGAAATATCATCCACATTTTTTATTCGTTTAAAAAACCTATTGATGCCATTACGAGTACATGTGGAACATAACATCGTTAAAATGTACGCTACGGGTTCTCTGGTTGGAGCACACCTGAAATGTCTAATTTTTTGTCAATATAGCGCATAACTTAGTCTGAATTTGGTTTATGTTAGCTTTGAGCACTGCTGTGGTTTGTGACTTATTCGCACTGAACGACTGAAGAAAACTCCACAAGAAAAAGTCTAAAGGTTAGCCAATTTACGTAAGATGACCATGCCTTCATGTCGCTCGTAAGGCATGATTTATATGGCATGTTGCGCCTTCATGTTGTAACCACATGTCGCTGGTGTACACGCTATCAAATTGAGGTTAAAAGAAGTTTGTAATCATCGACTTACAGCGCTCACCGTTGGATGAGAAGATCTGGCTAACGTCATATTCAAAGAAATATGGATAGATAAATATCCACAATAAACCGTTACTTTTTCAGAAGGCATAGGACGCTCTTGAATGTCATGTGAATTGATATCATCCCAAATTACAATTTCGTCTGTACCTATTTATACAGAAATAGGCTTCACCTCTGAAGATGATTTTCGATGAAAACTAGGCTCAGTTGCCACTTGCTTCAGAGCCCTTTCCATTTATTCCGGGATCAGTTGAATTTTGTACATCTGTTTACCTAACTCATGAATCAAAATTCGCCCAGTTGTGGGCTGAATTTCTTGTAAGCAATGCGAAATCGACTGTCATGAATTGCCCGTAGGGGCATCAAAGATAGCGGCGTTATTTTCAGTAGACCTGTCGTTTCGTCGTCAAGAATCCTAGATCTTTCTATACGTTTGTAAATTCCAAGAGGAAATCTACTGGTTATCCATCCTTTATGAAATTTGCTGATAAAGAATCCGGAAGTGTTGATGTCATATGTGATATGTTTGCTGATTTCTTCGCCGGTACTTATTCTAACTCTGCTTACAAGGATACAAATAATTACCCTTTCGCGCTGAAATCGGCTCAAGTAATATCTATTCCAACTTTTAGTGACTGCGATATTTTGGTAAACCTGAAAAGTTTAAAGATGTCTTTTCGTCCTGGTCCGGATGGGGTTCCAAGTTGTATTTTAAATCGATGTGCAGAATCATTCATCACACCATTAGTCATATTGTTTAATACCTCGATTAATTATGGATATTTTCCTGTGTTTTGGAAGGACTCGTATATTATACCGCTTTTTAAATCTGGCAATAAGTCTGATGTTACAAATTATAGGGGCATTACAAAAATGAGTGCTATTCCAAAAATGTTCGAGAAACTGATTGCTGATTTTTTGGTCCATCATACTTCATCGTTATTATCACCTCATCAACATGGTTTCCGAAAGGGCTGCTCAACAACGACTAATGTGCTTCAGTTAACATCCATGGTAAATGCGGCCTTTTCTCAACAGAAGCAAACTGATGTAATTTTTACGGATTTTAGCAAAGCGTTCGATAAAGTGAATCACAAACTACTGTTAACTAAATTGGATTTAATGGGTGTAAATCATAGGAGTTTAAGATGGCTAGAGTCGTATTTGACTGGTAGAAAGCAGACCGTATGCGTGAACAATAGCTTATCTAAGTATATTTATGTGCTATCTGGTGCTCCTCAGGGCAGCCATCTTGATCCACTTTTTTTTTCGCTGTTTATAAACGATCTTCCCAACATAATTAATTTTGCCAATATCTTGATGTATGCTGACGATGTAAAAGTTTTTCTCTCCTTTAATAATTTCGTCGAGCATATGTATCTTCAAAATGATCTCAATAATTTCTTTTTGTGGTGCTGTTGTACTCGCATGATGGAGCTGAATATTAAAAAATGCAAATGTATGCGATTCTCAAGAAATAATTTTATCACGGTTAATTACTTGCTTGGAGGTCATCAATTGGAGAATGTTGACTCTTTTATTGATCTTGGGATCCTATTAGACACAAAATTAAACTTTAATGATCATATCACTTTGACTGTAAATAAGGCAAGAAGCACTCTTGGCTTCATAAAACGTTGGGCAAAAGAATTTTCTGATTCCAATATTACGAAACAGCTATATGTATCACTTGTCAGACCAATTTTGGAGTATGAATCCATTGTAAGGGATCCTCACTATGATGTTTACAGTGAACACATCGAATCTGTGCAGAAACAATTTCTTCTCTTCTGTTTGCGTGGTCTTGGATGGAATTATTCGGATATGTCTCCATATACTAGCAGACTGGCATTAATAAAACTGCCTACCCTTAAGAGCAGTCGAACGATGTTAAATATATCCTTTATGTTTAACCTGATCAATGGTAATATTTGCTGTGAATTTCTGTTAAGATCGGTTAAATTCAATATTCCTTGTCGTAACTTCCACTGTTATAATCTTATTTATATTCCATTCTGCAGAACTAATTATGCTGTTGCTGATCCATTAACTAGAATTTGCCATCAATTTAATTATATGTCAGACTTTGTTGATTTTTCTTTAAATTCTTGCGTGATAAAACGGAATATTATTGTATTTCTCAATTCTTAACTTTTCCTATTTTTACTGTAATAATTACGTTATTTTTGAAGAAACTGTTTGTAATTGTATTTAATTTTATTCGCACCTATATTTGTTATTAGTCAGTAAGGAATTTGTCCATTGACTTAATTAAATAAATAAATAAATAAATATGGGTGTTGGTCTAATGTTTGCTAAACCAGTAAACTTGAATTGTTCCATCACTTTGCGAATGGAGAAAGCATTTGGTACATTGCCTGAACAGAATACTAATTTGGATAAAACTTTTTCATTATTTACATGTGTTGCTATATCCGCCCGTGGCGATTTGACAAAACAGACTAAATAAATGACAACTAATTTGCGAGATGTAGCTTCCATAAAATGGTTATTAACTACTGTGAAGCCGCCGTTGTGTAGTAGGTAGTGTGTTACCTTAGTGGAAGCAAGCCCGTGGTTCAAACCCCATCTTAGGCAGCTCGAACAACATAATATGAAAAAATATTCCCTAGACGACTTCCCTTCAGCAGTCTTCTGGCAAAAACTTTGAGAGTAAAATAAAATTGCCATGAAAAGCTCCTCTGTCTGTCGTTCAAACTGTAGGTCCCGCCACTCATATATAAAATTAACGCACACAACATAAGTTGTATGAGAAGCTAGGACGTAATACTGACTAATGGGTTGTAATGGCCAGTTAAGTAACTAAGTATGTATCTACTGTCAAAGTTCAAAGGTTCTGCTGAATGACCCGAAAGAGAGGTGTGTTAAGAAATGATTTTTATATTGTATTCGTATACTACTTCCAAACATATTCATATTCGAATAGCTTTAAATTATTAAGTGCTTCAATCTACCGTGACATAAATAAATTTTTTATTAGCTTTTCTTCGATTGCAGTGTTGTGATGCATCATCAAATTTTTACTACATGGTTGTATGAATAGTAGGAAAATTGTGAAAAATTTCGAAAAGCAATATAAACAATTTTTGTATTCTTTCATTCATGTCCATTATTATGGTAAAATGACAGCTCAACAGCCACGATTGAGATAGTAAGGAGTACGTGATTGGAAAAAAACTCAAGCAAACTATTATTTTGCTTTGAAGATTGGAAAAAATGTTGACACAAATATATAATGAAAGTGGATGAATGGCGAGTGTTCTATTTAAGTACTACGCGATTAAAAAAATGATTCCCAATTAATCAATGCTTATGCACATACATATCTCTTGACAATGATTTTAAAGCGATTACAAGCGATTAATTACATTATAATGCTTAAACAGAGTAACCTTAACCCTGATATGCCGAGTGTACTACATGTAGTACACCTATTATGTTCAGGTTTCTGCGTTTACTGTACTTTAAATTTTCAAATCTACTTGTTGTTGTGCTACAGAATATAACGGTCAACAAAGCATTCCTTGATAAATTTTGTCTAGGATAATTGCTTATGTGTATTTTTTTGAATCAAAGTTTTCAGTTTTTTGAAATTTGCAAAAGTCTGAAGATGCCTCGTAATCGGTTAGAAAAAGTTGTATTTGCATATTTTATTATTGTTGCGTTTCTATGTTATTTTAATTATAATAGATGTAAAAACAAATTCGTGGCAAAATTATATGTGAAAAACAAAATTATATGTGAAGATTCTGAAGAAGAAGATGAAGTGAATTTTGAAAACTACTTCCCCTATTATTAAATGCTTAGGCTGAGCTTTTTCGAAATTCTTATTCTACTGACTCGGATAGTGATAACGACGTTCCACTTGCGTTATTGCAATAGGCCAAGAAACGCAAATGTATGTCAGTAAAAGGGGTAAAGCACGATCTGTAAGAAAAGCCTATTGTTACAGCATGTGAACAGGAAATCTATAATATCTATAAGGAAATGGGACTTGGTTCAAGCGTAGCCTTAACGATGGAAATTGTAAACAGCAACGTTGTAATCATTGCCACAATAAGACCACTACACGCTGCACGAAATTTGATGTGTCGCTCCATGTAATGTGAAGTACCACACCACCAAACAATTTTTTTTATTAATTTGTTTTTTCTTTACTTATATAGTATACGTCTATAATAATAAATAATAATAATGAATAATAAAAAATTTAATTAAATCCCAAGAAGATACTGCATTTTGTTCCCATATGTGCCGAGTGTCCTACATGTAGTACGGGCTCAAAATCCAATTTAAAAAATAAATAAATTAAAATCCAACGTAAAAATAAAAAATATTTTTTATTTTTTTCTTCAGTTTTGTAATATAATCAGTCAGAATAAAGCTATTTTGGAAAACTACGAAAATTGTTCCACTAGTACGCCCGTCGGCATATCTGGGTTAAATGAAGTTTAACTCATGGTGGACCTTATATAGAGTTTAACTAAGATTAAGATTATTAAGTCAAGTGCAAATATCTGTCCAGTCCATGGTGGTATTACAACTACAACGGCCTCTGTGTAACTTTTAACATTTAAATACTCAAATAATCATATTTTAATGTAGATTTCTCTTCAATAAATTATTGAAATTTTATACAAAAAACACATAAAAAAAAGTTATTTTAAATGTTGCTACACAAGAAATTGCACTTTTACATTTAAAGAAAAGATATTAAAAAAATAAATAAAAAAAAAGAATATAAAAATATTACAATTATTTAAAGAAACAGAAAAACATGTTTTGTTTTGTTATTTTATTTTTGTTTTACAAGGCACGATCAAAAATGGTATGAGAAGATGAAGAAGATGGGGCCACAAAAGTACTACAACTACTAGTATTAACAATAAAAGAAAAAATTATTTTATTTTCAAAATAATTGTAAATAAGCAAAAAAAAAAAAAAAAATGCCAAATAAATATGTACTGAAGAATAAGAAAATCAAGAAGAAGAAAAAGAAGAAGATGATGATGATGATGATGATGAGGATGATGCAGAAGATGAGCTTGATTATAAGTATGCAATTTGAATTTAACTGGTTTTCGTGACACTCATAACCGACATTCCATAAGCCAACTGATCGATCGATCGACAGACCGACTGAACAGACTGAACGAACCAACTAACAACACCAGCAAAATTATTTCGTACAACAGCCGCAAGACATAAAGAGGGGCTCATACATGTGAGTACACATGAGTACATTTGGCTAAAAGTAACGATGGACTTGGCAACAACTGACGCGTACTTGTTGTATTTTATTTTAAATATTCAATAAATTTATTAAACAAAACATGTTTTCCATTTCATATGATAAATGCCTATTTTTTTGTTGTTGTTGTTGTTACTTAAGTTCTACAACATTGAATTAAAGATTAGGAACATTAACAAGCAAAAATAAAAAATATTAACAAAAAAAAATCTTTTAATTTGTTAATGTATTTGTCCGGTGTAAATATTGAACCAACTGCACAAACAGACAGACAGACAGACAAACAGCTATACGAATAGGTCGATAGACAGCCACCTAAATGTCATTTACCATAGTGTTGGTATATCTTCGTGGCATGTTCATAAGTAAGCAAACGTCATTGCAAGGTATACAACATTTTAAAGAACTTTACCAAAAAATCCTCATACCGACCGAAAGCACTCGTAAACTATCTGTTTTAAGTTTCGATTTGGAAGTTTTTGCTGCTTTACAGCAAACGCATCATTTGGAAGGCGACAATGGACAACAACAACAATAACAACAATAAGAAAAGAAGTAAATGTTGAAATCTTGGGTGATTCTGATGTTTCTAAAGTTCAAATACCTGATTGACTTGCATGACCCAGACACTCTACACTCTCTCTCATACAAATATAAATTGTGGTACCGTGTTTGTTACTTGGATTGTATAAAATGCAAAAAAATTCGATTCATTTCAGTGTTTTGGCTTATTACACGTGAGGACGTAGTTCAAACCACTGGTCAGACATCTCCAACAAAACGAAATATAAAAAAATATTCCTTCCTCTCAGCAGATTTCTGACGAAAATTCTAACAATAAATAAAATAGCCATGAAAAGTTTCTCAAAAATTTATCTTTCGGAGTCGATCATAAACTGTAGGTCCCGCCGTACATGTATAAAATTAGCACACACAACAGCAGTGGTGTAAGAAGCTAGGTCGTGACTGACTGACTGAAGATTGGTAATGACCAGTTATGTTATGTATTTGTGTGTAAAAATTACTGCCTCAGTACGGAAGTCGCCGTAGTCTAGTAGGTAGTGTGTTGGCTTATTAGACGTAAAGCCCGGGTTCGTATCCCAGGTGAGGCATCAAAAGGAAATATGAAAAAAAAATATTTCTTCGGCGACTGCCTATCAGCAGATTTCTGGCAAAAACTCTTACTCTCAGAGTCAAAAAAATTGTCAAGAAGAGCTTCTCAAAAAAATCTGTCGTTCGAAGTCAACTTTAAACTCTAGATCCCGCCACTCATGTATAAAATTAATGCACACAACATAAGTGATGTGAGAAGCTAGGTCGAAATCCAGACTGAAGGGTTGTAATGACCAGTTATGTATGTATGTAATTATATATTTCTGGCACTTTTAATATTACACGTAAGTCCTCACTTTCGATGTTCGAGAGACAACGCAAAGTGGTTTAGTCTCGCTTTTGCTATGGGACCTAAAACTTACGCCCTGTTGAAAGCCATGAAAAAACACGTTGCATGACTATCGTCTATGTACATGACATGATAATTTGAAAATCTGGAACCTATGCCAAAATCACGAATATAGACTGGAAGTTAACCCAGCTTGAACAGACTCTGTATTATTTATAGAAGATATATGCTATGTGTGATCTAGGTCTTTTCCAGGTTAATGGTTTATTGAATTCAACGGGTAGAATTTTGGATCTTGTATTTTTAGAGGATCCAAGTATTTCTTCCTTATTTCGCATTGATCCTATATCTTTTCCTGAGGATAGTTATCATCCTACGTTGTTACTTTCTATTGAAGTTGATCTTTGTTTGAGGGGCGTTTTAATTTCCATCGTACGGATTTTAGTCGTTTAAATACACTACTATCCTCTGTAGATTGGTCGTCTGTACTTATTTCACCTCCATATGACTCTCTTTCACTTGACAGGATCTTGGATGGCTTTTATGAGGTATTATTTAAATGTTTTAGGGAGTGTGTTCCATTTGTAAATAGTCGTTTGGAGCGTTCTGGTCCTCCGTGGAATTCGGCTAGACTGTCAAGGTTAAGGAACAGAAAATCGAGGTTATTTAAAAAGTTTGTTAGATCAGGTACTGATGTTGATTATGCTCTTTACTCTAGGGCGCGTGCGGATTATCGTAGGATGAATCATTACTGTTATGACGAATATATGATTAGAGTCAAGTCGAACTTCGCTAGCGATCCTAAGTCGTTTTACGACTTTGTTCGAGCTAAACGTAAATCATCTTTGTTTCCCACTGAGATATTTTATGAGGGCGTATCATCCTCTAGTTACCTTGATATTTCAAATATGTTTGCTGACTTTTTTCAGTCTACTTATAGACAGTTGGACTCGGGCCCTGATCTGAGTAGCAGTTTTTCGTATCCTTATTCAGTGGGAAGTGTCTCTATTTGTGATATACATATATTCATTTGATGAGGAGTCTGTTCTTGAGTCTTTGTCTGGACTGAAACTTACATACTTGCCGGGCGCTGACGGGGTACCGAATTCGTTTATAATTCCTTTGCATAAGTCGGGTAATAGATCCAATATTTCCAATTACAGGGGTATTGCCAAACTCAGTGCTATTCCCAAGTTGATGGAGAAATTGGTGACGGATTATCTCTTTTTTAATACGAGATCTTTAATATCCCCTTTCCAGCATGGTTTTTTGAGAGGTATGTCGACTGTCACTAATCTTCTTGAATTTACTACACATGTTTTCAGGGGTTTTCTTGCCAGAGCTCGGACTGATGTAATTTATACTGATTTCAGTAAAGCTTTGATCATAGACTTTTGCTTCTTAAACTTTCATTAATCGGTATTCCTGATATTATTCATCGTTGGCTTGACTCCTACCTCTCCCTTAGGACTCAGAGGGTATTGTTTAGGAATGTATTATCTAAGACTGTTTATGTTACTTCTGGTGTTCCGCAGGGTAGCCATTTGGGTCCTTTACTGTTTTTACTGTTCCTTAATGATCTTCCGTGTGCTATTTCTGATTGTAATATTCTGATGTATGCTGACGACGTTAAATTATTTTATACTTTTGATGATGATCATGGTCAGGCTTTTCTTCAGCAAAATATTGATTTGTTTGTAACTTAGTGCAGAATTAATTTAATGGATCTTAACTTGAGAAAATGTAAATGCATGGTTTTCTCTCGCGGAGGCGTAATTTCGTCCACTTATGCGATTAATTCTTGCCCTTTGGTAACTGTGACTACATTTCTTGATTTGGGAGTATTATTGGATATGAAACTGTCTTTTATTGATCATATTAGTATGATGATTGGCAACGCTCGGGCTGTTCTTGGTTTTGTGAAGAGATGGGCTAGGGAATTCATTGATCCTTATATATAAAGTCGTTAAACTTGCTATCCCTGATATATCTTACTCTAACTAATTGCTCCAATTATCTTGGAATCATATTGAACAACAGTAAACAAAACTGGAACATGAATACATAAACCAGAATCATTAAGGCAACAATTGCTCTTTATTGTTGAGAAGAGCAATAATTCCCTAGAAATATAAACTACCTGGTCGACTTTGTAATCAAACAAACTCTGTTCAGTAGAGCCACATTTTGGTTTGGTAGCGATCATGAGAACAGATGCTCTTAGAACTTCTTCATCTAAGGCATTGTCTACTATCCTTATCTGGGCAAAGAAATGCCTATGAACACGTCAATGAAACTGAACGCCACAGAGGCATGGTCCTGTGAAAACCTTGGGTATTGTTTATATGAGTATACACATACATACATAATTGGTTATTACAATCCTTCAGTCTGGATTACGACCTACCTTCTCACACCTCTTATGTTGTGTGTGTTAATTTTGTACATGAGTGCTGGGTTGAAGGACAGATTTTTGAAAAACTTTTTCATGGCGTTTTATTACTCTCAGATTTCTTGCCAGATACCTGCTGAGATGGAGTGGCCAAAGAAATATTTTTTCATATTTCGTTTTGTTGGAAATGTCTGACCTGAGGTTTGAACCGAGGCCTCATACATATCTAATAAGCCAACACACTACCTACTAGACCAAGGCAACTTCAGGTATGAGTATGTATATCTACAGACTAAAGGAATCCTGAACTCGCTTTAGATACTGAATGAACAACACCAAAGCATGTAGAGTCTATTCTGACTCAGAACAAATACCTCTTAAATTTATTTTTTTTTTACATAAAATCTTCTTAGCAGAGATTGCATTGTATAGGGTACACCATCAGAGGTGATTATTTATTTTGCATTTTTATATTTTACTAACTATGTAAGTTTATATATTCATCGTAAGCTTGTTTACATAAATTCACACTTACTTAAATTTGTACAGTGCATAATAAAAGAAAATGTTCACTTAAGTAAAATTTTATAATATATTTGATTGATTAATTTTATTTTGTTTATTGCATATAATTAGGTACACTTCCCTAATTATTTTAATAGTATATCATATACAATGACATCCCGTTAAGACGATTGACTATATGTTAGAAACCTTTGCTAGACTGAATGATTGTAAGCCCTAAACGACATTTGGAGTTTGGAGGCGAATTTGTTAATTTCTAAATGTAGTTCATTTTCTCTGCAATTATTTGTTTTAGCTAGTATTGACTGTAGTTGAATTATTAAACTTAATAGCGGTTATCACGAGTCATTTAAAAAAATATAATTTATGGATTCCCTTTGAAATGCATACACGATTAATGAATGTGACGTGTTAACACGATTGCCTACTTGAAATTGTTTGAATTGTTTTGAATTTTCTAATACGAAATAAGATTTTTTGAATTGATAAATACACTTAAACCATATGGTATGACGAGAATCAATAAAAATATTCTATTTAAACGATAAAATATTACAATTTAGTGTTTAATGTTATCAAATCAGAAGAATTC
Source organism: Sarcophaga caerulescens (assembly GCA_927399465.1). Classification (NCBI taxonomy): domain Eukaryota; kingdom Metazoa; phylum Arthropoda; class Insecta; order Diptera; family Sarcophagidae; genus Sarcophaga; species Sarcophaga caerulescens. The sequence continues at coordinate 73,684,171 of OV656867.1, forward strand.
AAATGGAAGCCATCAGTTTAATTGGTCATCATCAACTAGAATTACACGATAAATAGGTTTAAAGATGGTCTTCAATTAATATTATAGAATAGAATAAACAGGGCCTTCCAACAGGGACTTATAAACTTTAACTGTTGATAACGGCCATTTTGTTGAAGATACATCTGGAAAATAAGTTTCCATTCATTCAGTCTGGTTTGCCAAATCACCATGTCAACTGACACAAAGTTTTCGTCGAAAAATCTTCTTCAGCGATAAGTTCCTTTTCATGATAAAAGGGTACGTGGATAAACAAAATTGTGAATTTGCGATGAAACTAATCCACATGAGATCGAAAATCGCCCAATGCAACCCAAAAGGTTCACTGTTTGGTGTGCATATTGGACTTGTGACGTCTAAGGTCCAAAATCCTTTTTAGAATGACGTTGCGCAGGTTGTCAACAACCAAAAACTTAGTCCTATGATTACTTGAATTTGATGATCTGGACACCGACGGCATGTGGTTTCAAAAGTACGGCGCAACGTGCCACACAGTTTATGCTACATTAAATATTTTATACGAGTGATTTTAAGTCGCCGCAGTCTAATAGGTAGTGTGTTGACTCATTAGGCATGAAGCCTCGGTTCAAACTCCAGGTCAGACATCTCCACCAAAAACAAAATTTAAAAAAAAAAATATTTGTTCGGTGATTGCCTCTCATCAGATTTCTGGCAAAAACTCTCGAGAATAAATAAAAATTGCCATGAAAAGTTTCTCAAAAAAATCTGTCGTTTAGAGTCGACTTTAAACTGTAGGTCCCGTCGCTCATGTATACAATTAACACACACAACATTAATGGTATGAGAAGCTAATTCGTAATACCGAGTAAAGGGTTTGTAATGACCAATTAAGTAAGTAAGTAAGATTTGGGGGGTATGGTCATCCTATGTACATGAAAGTGATTTGAACTGGCCACCGCGATGCTGCGACTTACTCCTGTTAGACTTTTTTTTGAAGGGTTTACGCTGTCATTCTATCGATTGAATTCAGACTGATTTCTTAGTGAGAATTATAGAAATTTTAACATTTCGAATGCAATTCACCCAAAGAAGCCGTGGTCGACATTTATACGATATCATATTCCATAAATATTAGATTTTTCAAACTTTTAAAAATTTTCAATGATATCTCATACACCCTTCGTTTCATTCAAATTTAAAGACAGGAACTTATGGAAGTAGCAACTTAATGGAAGGAGGAACTTAATAGCAGTAGAGGAAAGGACTTAATGTTGTAGTCTAGTAGGTAGCGTGTTTTCTTATTAGGCGTGAGCCTCGGTTCATACCAGAGATCAGCAATGAATCGTATTTTCGCTACTCATAGGTACTTATGAAAGTTTGAGTATAAGTGAGTCAAGAGTATTAAAATTCAACTACTCTGATTCATTCGTACTCGCTACAACATTGATTTATAAGTATAGGTTGTAATGAGTATGAGTACAACGTTGACATCAAACTTACAACATTCGATTCATTGTTTGATTCATACGCCTACTCATTCAGATTCATAAATTTAGAAAAATACTTATAATACTTACGAATGATTCGAGTCACTTGAATCATTCATCAAAATGTACAGTAGTAGTTATTGTTGCATTTACAAAAGAAGAGAAAAGACAAAGACAGCAAGCAAAGCACACACACAACCTTCTAGCGAGTATTGTGGTGTTCGTACTCGAATCATACTTATTTTGTGCTTCGTGTACTATATGTTGAATCATGGAGAGTCGAAATCAACAACATCGTGCGTATTGTTAAGTATGAGTACGATGAGTATTTCTAACTTTGAATATGAGTAGTATGAGTATGATATTAAAATAAGTATGAATGCGTATAAGTAGCTGAAATTATAAGTATGACTAGAATCTACTCATCGTTTTGAATACTCTTTGCTGATCTCTGGTTCATACCCCAGGGCAGGTATCTCCAACCAATCGAAATACGAAAAAATATTTCTTCGACGACTTCCTCTCAGCAGATTTCTGGCTAAAACTCTGCAAGTAAATAAAATAGCCATGTAAACGTTCTCAAAAATCTATCGTTCGGAGTCGACTTTAAACTGTAGATCACACCACTCATGTATAAAATTAACACACACAATATAAGTAGTGTGAGAAGCTAGTTTGTAATCCTGACTAAAGGGTTGTAATGACCAATTATGTACAGTAGTGGACTAAAGTGGTTACATAAAATTAAATTTTTTTTAAATTTGTTATATATTTATCTTTTAATAAAAAAAAAACTTAAAAGAAAAATTATAGCATTAAACTTAAGCATATTTCTTCAATAAAAATGGCTTTAATTCAGTATAACATATCTTAAAAAATTAAATAAAAGGAATTATAAATTGATTTAACTTTTATCCGGTTTTGTCCATTTTTGAATTTTCTGCAATTTTTGTTGTTAGTACTTTGTCCAAAGGCCTTTGTTCTTTATTACAGATTTTATTCGATTAGGCATACGTTCCAAGAGATTTTTAATGGTTTCGAGTGAAAGATTGGCCCATTCCGTGGAAACTCTTGACCAAAGTTCATCCATATTGATCGGTGCTCGTTCATATTGGCAAAGTCTTTTTTTTATAATCGCCCACAAATTTTCGATGGGGTTTAAATCGGGGCTTTGTGCAGGCCATTTCATTGTTTTGAATTCTTGTTCGGAAAGCCATTTTCGCACAATCTTGGCGGTGTACTTCGGGTCCCCATCTTGCTGAAAAGTTATTTCCTTCTCCGGATAAGCGCACTCCTCAATAAATATGGGCAAATTGTTCTCCAAAATACTTAAATACTGCTCGTTATTCATTATACCATCTATTTTAACCAGGGGACCAACACCCCACCAGGTAAAACATCCCCACACCATTAAATTTCCACCACCGTGTTTTACTGTTTGCTTGACGTGATGTCGTTGAATGGTGTCAGTGGGCCTCTTCCAACAATACTGAATCCCATCAGACTGGAAACGATTAACTTTTGTTTCATCGGACCATATCACTCGTTTCCAGTCATCAATAGTCCAGTTTCTGTGGATTTTACAAAATTTAAGCCGAGTTAAAGTTATTAATGTAATTTTAAAAAAAATTTAATTATGTATCCACTTTAGTCCACTACTGTATGTCTGTTATGTATGTAAGCACTTAATGAAAGTCCCGATATAATAATATTAGTCTTGATAAATAATATAAATGGGATTTGACTCTTGGTTATTCGAAATTTGCATTCAAAGTACACCACTTTAGCTCAGCTAACGTTACATGTTCTGTATTTTGTACGTCACTGTAAAAATTACAGGCGCTGACAGAGCACTCGCGCTGTTGCTATAACTCGGCTAAACTGACAAATAGACCGGCCATTGGCTATTTGCATTGAATTTAGTTTTTTTTTTCTATTTTTATTAACACGACGAGTGTTATTTGATTTGTTTTTTCTTTCTTTCTTTCTTTCGTTTTGTATATTAAATATTGATTTGTTAATTTTGATAGATGAATTACTGGACGTACATACGTACGTACATATATGAATATCATCAGCTTAAATGTTAGTTGCATCACATTGGCACACGTTATCCACCACCACTTGTCGCCACCACTACCCTCCACCACCGCCATCATAAGCGACAGATTATTATCTGGCCTAACTAACATTTATTAAAGGTACAACAACCACAACACAGTTGAATGAAAATGATTTTGGTTGCATACAAATACAAAAAAAAAAAAAATGAAAAAAAAAAAAATTAGAAAAAAACAACCGACCGACCACTGGCATTTAATAAAACATATTGAATATTGGGAATAAATGCCTCATTTGACATACACATATGCAGGCTTCACAGCTTACAGATATATGGTGTCTATACACATACGAGTACACGAGTACACGAGCACACGTATGGAGCGCTGGGTTATTTTAAAGATCTTTAAATGTTTCCATTAGCATTTGAACGAACATTTTGAGTAAAGTATGAGGCGCAAATACAAGAAAAAAAAATCTTTAAAAGACCAACAGCTCAGCTGAAGAAGAAGAAGAAGATGAAGAAGTGTGGTAGAAGTGGAAGATGATGATAATAATAACGATGCACTAAATGTTAAAGAAACTTGAAACAAAAACAATTTTCAAGCATTTGAAGATGATGCACACAACCAACTCGTGTCATCGTTTGTTAATCTTGCCGTTTTGTTGTTTATTGTTGTTGTTGTAGTTGGAATTGTGCATCATTTGGAGTGCATGTATGCGCCGTTTTGCTACAACTAATGTTGGTGGTGGATTGTAATGAAAATAGAAACAAAAAAAAAAAAAAAAAAATCTGAAAAACAGAGAAGAATTGCTGGGGAGGGTTGGCAGGGATAAGTTAGTTAGACTGAAGAGTTGTGTTAAACAATTGTAGAGAAAAACACAAACTAGCAAATTTATGACTTTTTTTTTATCAATTCTTGAGCTTTGCAGTGAGACTACTAAACACGGTAAAACGTATAAAATGCATCTTAGATGCACATCAGAAATTATTCTTACAGTTGTAACTTAAGACAAGAGTCAACTTTTGTCAACGTAAAGAAAACAACAAATTTATAAAAAAAAAAATTTTATTTAAATTTTTCTTACCAGGAATTATTTTTTATTAATCCTTTAAATAAAACAATAACAACAACATGAAATTGGTGCGTATTACACTAAGCAGTTTGTGTACAAAGTGAAGAAAAAAAGGATTGAAAAAAGACAAGAAAAACTAAAATTAAATGAAAAAAAAAAAATAAAATAAAAAATTAAAAAATAAAAAATAAAAAATTATTATAATACCCATGCAAATTGAAATAATAATTGAAAAGTGTTAATTTGTTTTTTTTTTTTTATTTCTATTTTGCAATAGATGCTAGTCTTTGGTTTATTGGCTTTTGTCGCTTGCACATTGGCTGCTCCTCAGAAAGATGTGGAGATCATTTCTCAGAATAGTGATGTGGGCATTGATTCCTACAAGTTCGAGTTGAGTATTTTTAAGGAATTTTTATGCCCCTTAACAAACAGTTTATAACAATTTTTTTTTTTTTTTCTTTCATATAGCTTCGCCACCAGTGATGGCACTTCACGCACTGAGGAAGGTGTCATCAAAAATGCCGGCTCTGAAAATGAAATTTTAGAGGTAAAGGGCAGCTTTACCTGGACTGCTCCCGATGGTCAAACATATACCGTTAACTTTATTGCCGACGAAAACGGTTTCCAGCCTGAAGGTGCCCATATACCAAAATAAATTCTTCAACATGTACTCCTCGTACTTGTTTATGTCTTATTTGTTAAACATATTACTGTGCTAGAAGAACAAAAACAAAAACGAAAATACTCTTTTTTTTAATCTTCATAATTTCCAATTTATTATAATCATTGTCGCCTGTAAAAATGTCTTGTTATGTTTTATGAGTTTTATTTACAAAAAAAAAAATTTTTTTTTAATTTTTTTTTTTATTTTTAATTTGTTTGTCTCTCTTTTAATTTTTTTTTGTAACATATTTTTTGTACATACGAATGTTTTATCCTGTAAATAAAATTAAATGTTAATTTAAGGAGTGTATAAATAAAATAAATTCAGTCAGTGTTGAAAAAAAAAATTACAAGCAATTGTTTTTATGATTTTTAAATGTCACGTGTTAAAACCACAAGAAAATAAGAAAAAGAAAAAAAAGAGCAAAGAACAAGCAAGACACGATGCCAATTAAGAAGAAATATTTTTAGAAAAAAAAAAAACTTAAAAATGAGTCAATTGAAAGGTCACTTGAATTGATTACAATGTCATCTGAAAAGGTTGCATAAATGCTAAGGTGACCTTAAAAACCACAAAACAATAGCAACAATTGCAAATGACACACTCTTCTTTAAAACAAAAACAAAAAAAAAAGAAAAAATTATTTTGAAATCTTAATGATTGGTTCGTTTATTGCAACAGCATAGACGATGCCAGCTTGGAGACTTGGGAAATTTTTAATGCCGAATTAAAATGGATTTTGCAAAATATCACAGGCGAATAATCAATATTAAAGAAGCTTTTATTAAAGCGAAAACTAAGCGGCATAAAGATTTTTAGATGAGAAAACTTTGACTATGCAATAGCTATGAAAGGACTGACGGAGCTTGTTAACTATGGAAGGGCAACATGTTGGAACATAAATAAGCTACAAAAAAATCATAAAGAATCTTTGAATACTTCTGTAAATGTTGTTTAACAACACAGTCTCTGCAGTCATTCTTGAACAGCATTTGATCGCAAATATGTTCTGGAACATCTGAAATATCAAGACTAAATTTCGGTTTTTTCATGCCACACAACAAATCGTTTTTGAATAAAAAGCAAATTGACTGGGGCATTTCTTCGTACATTATTATTATTATTGGTGTATTTAGTTTCTAATTTTATTACGGTTGGCAATCCCGCTCTATATTTTCAATCCCGGGATTTCGGGATTTAATTTACCTAGTCCCGGGATCCCGGGATTTATCCCGGGATTTTAAAAAATTTGTTCTTGAAAGATATTAACATATTATTTCAATAAAATTAATAACATGACACATCCAAAAATAGGTTTATAAGAAAGAATTTATTAAATTATAAGAAAATTAATTTTATTTTTAATTTTACACATTTTTAAATTAATTATAAAGAGTTAATTGTTTTTATAGATACATATATACTCTTTTCTTGTTCAAGTGCGATATGTTATTATTTTTTATTATTTTGAAAATACGTTTTGAGGAAGCACAGAGCATCCAAAGTTTCATCGCTCAAACGACTTCTTATTTTAGTTGTGAAAAATCCAGCTGCAGAAAAAGCACGTTCAGACTCTACACTGGCTGGCTTAATAGTCATTAAAAAATCGTATACTCTTTGCAAAAAGTCACCACGAGTTCCTCCATTTTCAAACAAGAGCATTTCTCTCTGAATTTTTACAGACAACGTCTCACATCGAATTGCTACCCTCGGTAAATGTTCTTTTTTTATAGCTTCATTGAGCTCGTCTGAAATTTTTAAAGGTTCTTCAAGAGAACAAGAAAGAGATTCAGATGGAAGCTCAGAAGAATCTGAAATAATTTCGAAAGGTGCCTTATCGGAATCAGAAGGTGTAACTTCTGACTCAGAAGCTATTAGAAGTGATGTAGCTGGACTGGAAGCATTTAGTCTTTCGAGTAACTCAACTATTATTTTGCGACATTTTATGGAAGAAGGAACCGTTACGAGCTCTGTTTCGGATTCGGACTGAACATTTGTTCTACCATTGTGCAGATACTGAAGTACCCCACTGATATCTGTTCTCCTTTGTTGCATGCGAAGGATGAGGGCTGAATGTAGTTTTTGACTTATAACGTATCTTTAAGTTTTTTTTAACATAAAAGTTATGGCAACATCGGCTGTGAACAGATTAGCATCCCGACGGCAAAGGGCGTCAACTGTTGCTTTAACTGGGACAAGAGCACTAATGATTGCGGATACCATATTAATCTCATCTTTGGATAAAGCAAAATATTCATCTTCAGGTGGACCTATGTCTATTAATGCCTTTTGTATACAATTTCTTAAAAAATAAAGACGTTCCAGCATTAATAAAAGGCTGCTCCACCTAGTTTTACAGTCTTTTATTAGAGTTAATTGCTTTCCAAATTCAGCCGTAACATACTTTTGCAAGACATCGTTTTTTGTTGGCGATCGTTTAAACATCACTATTAATTTTCACACCTTCTTGATCACTGCACCGCAATTGTCCTCAGTAATATCACATTGGTATCCTCCATGTCTATGGCCATTATACAGATCAACCAATTCATCGTTGCCAGAAAAATTCTCATCCTCGTTACTCTCTGAAAAATCCTCTTCCTCTTCTGGTTCTTCACCTTCGTGGTATTGCTCATCTGTTTCTCTTTGTAAATCATGCTGTCTGTCATAATACCAACTATATCTTTTCTCAAGTTAAGTCCATATACTGCAAGCTTTTGTTCTAGTAGCCCAATACATCTCAAAGAAAAAAATCGCAATTTGAAGTTTTGTTTCTAATTTCAGAGCGGTTCATGCATTGAAACAACAGATTCTAATTTCAGGAAATTCGAATTAGTGAGAGTTCTAATATACGATTTTTTTCATTGCGGCTTAAAAAGTCAAATCCCGGGATTAAGTGCTCAATCCCGGGATTTTGGAATTGTTAAAAACTGCGGGATCCCGGGATTTCGGGACCCCGGGATCCCGGGATTCCCAATACTAAATTTTATTTATCATCAGCAGGCCAAAAGAATATGTAATCAACAAGCAAAGCCTTCGAGTGCACCACTCGTGGCTTCCTTTTAAAAAAACGTGAACCACCGGGAGATGCATACATATGGCGGCTAACTGTTTGCATATTTGTTTTAGTGGAATTTGTGAAATGCGATACTGTTATTAGGGTAAGGGTCTTACAATAAGGATTTTCTAATTTTGACAGTAGATAACGGCCATCGTGTTAAAGCTAAATCGGTCAAATAAATTGTCATTTATTCAGTCACCATGGATGGATATAGCATTGAACAAAGCAAGCAAATAATAAGTTTTCTTTATCAAAATGGGAGTTATTAGCGATAAAACCCTATTCTAGATAAATGGGTGCATGAACAAACAAAATAATTGCATATGGGGGAATTCCAGTACCAAATGAGATCCAAGTCTTTGTTTAGTAAGAATATTGCGCT